>OY986970.1:16836068-17153341 GCA_963920575.1 Narthecium ossifragum | reverse complement strand
TTTGGTGAGGTTTTCATATGATGCAAGAGAAGAGAGACATACCTCATTGTTACCAATTTTAGAGAAGAGAGACATACCTCATTGTTACCAATTTTAGACATATCTCATTCTTATTTGATTTTGAGCTGGACCGAACTGTGAAAGTCTCAGTCATGTTTACAATGTCCAACCTGTAGACCTTGAGCAACAGTGGCAAGAAGATGCCTTCATTGTTTTCTGATTCTAATGTAATAGTAGTGGTGGAAGCCTAAGTAGATGGAAAGCTTAGTTTAGAAGATGCCTTCATTGTTCGTCTAGGTTTTGGTTCATAGATTTTTGGGTTTCTTGGGATTTTTAAGTGGAGGGTTGGATTGCCATATGTTGTTCATTGACTGTATATGTATACGCTAGGTTTAGTGTTCATTGATTGCATCTTTTTCTATTGTAGATCCTCCATGATGGCTGATGATAATAATGATCAACTTACCGTTGGCATAGTAAGTTATTTGCATGTGAATGTTGGTTTTGTCTTTTACTACAATATTCATTTAGTTTGATCTATTTTATGTCACATATAGAGCGTGTTAAATTTATTATGAATGTTTGTATTGATAATAATAATAAGCCATCAAAAGCTGCGTTAGCTCAACGTGCACGGCGAGAACGGGAAAAAAATCAACAAAATGAAGCTGGATGTTTAAATAAGCAACTGGCACAACATGCACGGCGAGAACGTGAGAAATTAGGAGGATTTGTTGGATGTTCTGAACCTGCGTCAAAGCGAGCAATGGTTGTACAAGCCTCGGGGACTTCATCGACTGGTATCTTGAATAGGCATTTGGCACAACGTGCACGGCAAGAACGTGAGAAATTAGGAGGATGTGTTGGAACTTCTGAACCTGCACTCAAGCAAGTAATCGATGTCCGAGCCTCTGGGACATCGTCCAATGGCATTCCACAAACACCTGATCATGTGGATTATTTTATGCGTGGAATAACTCCGGTGACGGTGCAAGTCCAATCTTTATCTGCAGAAAATAATCGATAATTTATTATTAATTTATGATAAATAAATAAAAAATTTCATATAGTCTTTTATTGATGAGAAGAAATTTTATATTTGTAGGTCAACTGAAACAGAACAAGTGATTGAATCAGACGATGATGACTTAGAAGTTGTAGCTCTGAATGCAGAGGTTCATCCTCGGACACATATAGATCTTGGACGACATTTTCTTGGTCGGATAGATGTTGTATGTCCGTATTGTTCAGCTTTACATTGGATGGATGACAAACTCACAAGGTCTTCTTTAGTGAGTCCTCTTTTTGGAACTTGCTGTTCTCAAGGAAAGATTCAGTTACCGTTGCTTATTACACCGCCTGCAGCGCTTAAGGTTTTATACGATGGAAACGATGATCGGTCAAAATCCTTTCGTCGTTACACTCGAGAGTACAATGCGTCTAATGCTTTTACGAGTCTCGGTGCTACTTTGGATTCAAGAGTATTTACTGGAAGAGGTCCTACAGCATTCATTATCCATGGTGAATTGCGCCATCAAACTGGATCATTGATACCAGAACCAGGGCGTGAAGCCATGTACTCTCAACTTTACATTTATGACCCTGATTCTGCGTTAGATGTTCGTAATCACAGAAATCCTCATTTGAGAAGGGATGTTCTTAAAATAATTCAAGATTGTCTGCTGCAATCGAATGCCTTTTCAAAGAAATTTATTTTGGCTTATGAAATTTTGAATCAAACAGAATTGGCAGGACAGAATTTACCTGCTTATCTTCATTACAATCAAGTGACCGATCAGCGGTGGTATAATC
This sequence comes from Narthecium ossifragum, assembly GCA_963920575.1. Lineage (NCBI taxonomy): Eukaryota > Viridiplantae > Streptophyta > Magnoliopsida > Dioscoreales > Nartheciaceae > Narthecium > Narthecium ossifragum. The sequence continues at coordinate 17,151,529 of OY986970.1, read as the reverse complement.
TACCAACGGTCGATGAGATTGCGATAATATTACCGGGTGATGGATTTGTGGTTGATGCCATGAGGGATATTATCATACGTCTCAGAGGGAATAATCAGTTGATGAAAATTAGTGAGTGTCACCCAGCTTATTTGCCATTACATTATGTTTTATTGTTCCCTTATGGTGAGCTCGGTTGGGAACAAGGGTTGAAACAGTGGGACATTCTAAATAATCGACATACAAACGATAGACTTACACAGATGAAGTTTTATAGTTATCGTTTGTTTCAGCGTCACACAGAGTATTCAACGATTTTGCGAGCAGGAAAGCTATTTCAAGAGTTTATAGTGGATGCTTGGGCTTCGACTGAGCAAAATAGGTTGAATTACTGTAGACTTCATCAAGGGAAACTTCGTTCTGAACTGTACCATAGTCTGTCGGATGTTGGTCTGGATGGGCTTGGAACTAACCAAGTTGGGCAACGAATGATTTTACCGTCTTCATTCTCTGGCAGTGCAAGAAATATGTTTGAAATCTTTCAGGATTCAATGGTTATTACGCGATACAATCACCATCCAGATATTTTTCTCACAATGACAGCAAATCCTAATTGGCCTGAAATTACTTCAGTTTTGTTTCCTCATCAAAAAGCTACCGATCGTCCTGATTTAGTTGCACGTGTTTTTGAGTTGAAGAGAAGGAGATTAATGGATGAAATTAAGAGTAAACATGTGCTTGGCAAAAAAGTTGCACATGTGTTTACAATTGAATTTCAGAAACGAGGGCTATCACATATGCATGCACTTTTTTTCCTTCAAGGTCCAGATAAAATTCGAACATGTGCTCAGGTGGACCAAATAGTATGTGCAGAATTTCCAAACCCAGATAATAATCCTACACTATTTGAAACTGTAAAGTGTTGTATGGTACATGGACTATGTGATGTTCGAAACCCTCAAGCAGCATGTATGGAAAATGGTAAATGCACCAAGCGTTACCCTCGAGGATTTGTGGAGACAACTACTATGGATCAAGATGGATATCCTATCTATCGTCGTCGTGATGACAAACGTGTTCATATACTGAGGGGACACGAAGTTGATAACAGAGATGTTGTTCCATATAATCCGTATCTTTCTAACATGTTCAACTGTCACATTAATGTGGAAGTTTGTGCAGGGGTCAGGTGTGTTAAATATATTCACAAGTACATTTACAAAGGTCACGATCGCACAACAATGATTTTAGGAGGGATAGATGAGATACAACAATATCTAAATGCGAGATATATTGGACCGCCAGAGGCTGCTTGGCGAATATTTGGTCATCCACTGCATGAAGAGATTCCAAGTGTTGTACGATTGGCACTTCATTTACCTGGAATGCATCGTGTTGTTTTTAATCCAGCTGAATCGTTAGAGAGTATTGTTTCTAGAGCTGAGCATCAACAATCCACTCTAACTGGTTATTTTGCATGTTGTGCTACCAATGAATCTGTCCGCGCATTCACATACCAAGAATTTCCACAACATTTTGTTTGGAAGAAGTCTCAAAAGCTGTGGACTCCGTGACAACAAGGATTTGCAATTGGTAGAATGTATTTTGCTAGCCCTAATTCTGGCGAGAGATTTTATCTGCGGTTGCTCCTAACTGTTGTCAAAGGTCCACGGTCATTTGAATGCTTGCGTACAGTTAACAATGTTATGTGTAATACATATAAAGCTACATGTGTTGCGAGGGGGCTTTTGGAAGATGACGGTGAATGGATACAGTGTCTTGAAGAGGCTTCAATTATGAACACTGGACATCAGTTGCGAAGATTATTTAGTATTATTCTGATTCAGTGCTCTCCAGTTGAACCATATGCATTATGGAATCAATTCTCAGAACACATGTGTGATGATCTTGCACACAAGATTCGTATATTGTTTGTCATTTCCAATCCAACTGAGTTTCAGATAAAAGATTATGGATTGTATTTGTTGAATCAGCTGCTTCAGGAATCGGGCAAGAGTTTGACGGATTTCCCGCCCATGCAAATAACCATTGGGAATTGGAGTGTAGTAGTTGATAACAGATTGATATTGGAACATCAACAGCTCCAGAGTGATGCACAACAAGTACATGCTGAAATTAATGTTGGTCGACTTAATGAAGCACAATGCGCTGCTTATACTGCAATCACGTGTTCAGTTTTTGAAAACGAAGGGAGAACATTCTTTCTGAATGGGGGGGCTGGAACTGGAAAGACTTTTTTGTATAATACAAATGCTGCGAAATGCCGCAGTCTTGGACATATTGTTGTTACTGTGGCTTCATCTGGTATTGCATCGTTGTTATTGGTGGGAGGTCGAACCGCACATTCAACATTTTGTATTCCATTAGATGTCTTGGAGAATTCAGTCTGTGCCTTCAGCAAACAATCATTGCAAGTAGAATTGTTCAGGAAAACAAAATTAATAATATGGGATGAAGTACCTATGCAACATAGACATTGTGTTGAAGCGGTTGATCGCACTCTTCAGGATATTTGTGATAATGTAAAGCCATTTGGTGGTATCACTGTTGTTCTCGGTGGAGACTTTCGACAAATTTTACCTGTTATACCGAAAGGAGTGCGCGAGCAAATTGTGGGTGCATCATTGAGAAAATCTGTGCTATGGAGTCATGTACATGTGCTGACTTTGCGCCAGAACATGCGCTTGAATAATTCCGCCATTGAAAACATAAATTTTTTAATGTTCTTGACAGAGGTAATATGCTTTTTATCGTTTTTCTTCAGGTCATGTTGCTTGAATATTATTATTTCATTAATTTGGGGTTGTTTATTCTTAATTCGTAGATTGGGATAAACCCAGAAGATTCTGTAGAGCTTCCATCAACAATACGTAGGTGTCAAAATTTGCATGAGCTGCTTTTTACTATTTATCCAAAGCTCGATGTTGTGGGTACAGTGACTCCAACTTTCTTGACTGAGCGAACAATTCTTTCTGCACGTAATGATGACGTGATTTCTATCAATTCAGATGAGTTAAATGCTTTTCCTGGAGAGACAATTACTTTTTTGGCGGCTGACAAAATTTCACAAGATGAATTTAATTCTACTATAACTAATCGGTATCCAAATGAGTATTTAAACTCATTGAATCCTGTTGGATTACCGCTGTTTAAGTTAGAGTTGAAAGTGGGTTGTCCAGTAGTATTGTTGAGGAATATAGCGCCGAAGGATGGACTTTGTAATGGCACACGATTGATGGTTGTAAGATGTGCTTCGCGTATAATTGAGGCTCTGATTTTAAATGGAGATAAATCTGGAAATTTAGTATTCATTCCAAGGATATCATTGAGTCCATCAAGTTCAGAATGTTTGCCTTTTCAGATGACAAGACATCAATTTCCGATTCGATTGGCATATGCCATGACAATAAATAAATCTCAAGGTCAATCAGTGAAATTTGTTGGGATTGATTTGCGCACACCGGTCTTTAGTCATGGGCAATTATATGTGGCGCTATCTAGGTGCACATCTGCTGATCGCATAAGTGTCCTACTTTCGAAAGATCGATCAAGTTCCACTTCAAATATAGTTTATACTGAGGTTTTGTTGTAATGCTACTTCATAAAATTGGAATAATCATAATGAGGTAATTACCTACCACGTGATTTAATTTTTAAAAATAATATATATCATGATGTCAAATATTGTACTAATTTTTTAATTTTGTTTTGGCAGATTATTGTGCATTTCCCTCGCTTTATTTGCCAAGCTTTGATTTGATTCTGCCCTCACTAATACACTATTCCAAAGCTCATTCTAGACAGTATGGATCATGTCGTCATTTTCGGAACGGTGAGTTACTCTAAGGTTCATGTTTACATATTTAATTATTTTTTTGAAAACAGTAATTACCTACCACGTGATTCTTATTTTTATAAATAAACTTTTTGAGTGCTTAGGAAGATAATAATGTCCGACGAACTGTTGAAATGTTACGCGATAGCGGAGTTCGTGTTGAGATTCGCTCTGAGCATGACCTACATGCCATGCAACCACCTTTAGTGAGTGGAAAAAAATACTTATATAATATTTGATAAAAATAATACTGTCAGAAAAGTAAAGCATGTTACTACCATGTTTTCAGGCACAATCAAGACGCCCGGCACCACCTGCTGCAAATGGGGTAAGTAAAGCATATTAGCTTTCTCACTTACAACACTGAACCAAATACGTCCAAGATTATATTTTTTCAAGACGTCTTTGTTGATTGTAAGAATTATTTGATATTCTTTTCTGCCGCAGGATTGGGACACACATGCTCAAAACATGTTGTATAATAGCAGAATGACCCTGCTTAGTTGGACCTCGAACAATGTATGTATTATACATATCATATTTATATTGCCAATATTTTTTAATGGTTTATGATCTCATGATTCTGTTGCAAGTTGTATTTTGGGTGCCACGGACGCGATTCTCCATCAAGATCGAGACATACACTCTCAGACGTATTATCGGTAGAAGGTTAGAGAAGCCATGGTGGTTACGTGCGAGGTGGATGTTAGAGAAGCCATGTTGATGCTTTTTTGTTTAAGTTTCTCATATCCACATCTTTTTAATTATCTTTCTCAAGACCATAATTCTAGCTATGTTATAACTTAGTTAGTGTGGTTTGTGGGGACAAGTTTTGCCCCGGGGACAATGTTTGCCCCTTTTATAATGTGGTTTAATTTTTGTATTTGAAGAATGTTGTAGAATTGTTTCATTTAACTCTCGGTACAGGGTAGATTTTGCCGAAATTTTTTAAAAGAAACCTTAAATATCCGTGTCGTAGGCACGGGCATTCACTAGTATATATATATGTACACACAGATATATATATATATATATATATAGAGAGAGAGAGTGTGTGTGTGTGTGTGAGTGAGTGAGTTGGACTAGACACCACTCGGGTATCCTTGGTAAAAGAATACCCCAGTTTTTAACCCTACACTTGTCTCGAGATGTGGTTGTATGATATTAACCTTAAAACCCTTAAACCACCTGGTTTTTAAAACCAAAATTAAAATAAAAACAAAAATAAGAAAATAGAACGTTGGGTACTTGTACGTGACTTTCTTATCTCTCCGGCTCCGGCGACCGTGAGATCTACATAGTTATCTCTCCGCTCCGGCTCAGGTGACTGCGACAACGAAGGTGACAGACTCTGGCCATCGCCCTCCACTGCAGCGTTACGCCATTGCATAGCTATGCTCTGTAGAAGACCAGCGTCTTTCAGTAGCCAGAGTCAGTGGCCCTATTTGTTCTCATGCCAGTCGGGTACTTCTATCTCTGACAACAAAGAAGTACCACTATTTTCTCTCATCTTTGCTTTACCTTCGATCAGAAATACTAATAGTCAGGCTAGATGTCTTTTAGTACTTCCGATCGAAGATGGATTTTCTTATATGGAGAAGATTGGGTTTCATGCAAAGAGATGGGTTTTGTGTGTTTACACTGATGATGTTCTTGTCATCTTATTGCAGCTAGCTACACCTTCCTTATGGTGGGTTTCAACTTTTTTTTCATCGGTCTGGTGTTATGCTTGTAACCTATGATACCTAGATTAATGCATGGTATAGATTGTTAATTAATAGGTCTCTTTAAGTTTGATAGTTTATACGTTGCCTTGATTAAAGTTTATCCTTCATTATGTACCAGAGGTTTTCATGTTAGTTTAGTGAGAGGAAATACTTATTGAATATAATATTGATGCCATCTAATAGATTACCAATGTGGTAGATTAGTCATATTTGCCAATGTATGACAATGTTGGTGGGATAAACAATGCTCCTTTTATTCCAAAGGATGTGAGCAATTTTGCAGGGGAAGCGATGAGAACATTGTTTGGAAATGACATATCTACTACACTGGAGTATTTTATCAATTTATAGGCCACAGATCCATCATTTTTTTATGCAATTGAAGCTGATGAGTTAGGGCGTGTGCGCCATATTTTTTGGGTCGACGGAAGATCTAGAGTTGCATATCAGCAATTTGGGGACGTTATTACATTTGATACAACTTATATGACAAATCGGTATAGTATGTCGTTTGCGCCATTTGTTGGACTTAATCACCATTGGCAATCTATTCTCTTTGGGTGTGCATTGATTCGAGATGAACAAGCCACCTCATTTACATGGATATTTAATACATGGCTAAAAGCAATGGGAGGACGCCATCCTAAAGCAATAATAACGGATCAAGATCCAGCAATGAAGAAGGCAATATGAGAGGTCTTTCCGACATCAAGGCATAGTTTTTGTGGATGGCATATTTTAAGGAAGGCTAGAGAAAAAATGGGTTACGTGTATAGAACACATGGTCAGTTTAATAAAGAACTAGAAGAGTGTGTGAATAATACACTAACAATCGAGGAGTTTGATGCATATTGGAAGTCTTTAGTCAGCAAATATGATTTACAAGATCAAGAGCATCTGCAACATCTTTATAACATTCGTGGTGACTGGGTTCCAGCTTACTTCAGAGGTACTTTTTTTGCACACATGTCTACTACATAGCGGAGTGACTCTATTAATGCTTTCTTTAATGGTTATGTTAACTCCCACATCTCAATTTTTTTATTTGTGAAACAATTTGAGAAGGCTTTAGAAAGCCGATATGAAAAAGAAAATCATGAAGATTTCAGGAACTTGCAAGTTCAGCCTTCCTTATGGTCAAACCATCCTATTGAGAAACATGCATCTATACTTTATACTAGAAGATTGTTTGAGAAGTTTCAAATGAACCTAAAGGATTCTCTTTCCTATGATGTAGAAGAACATAAAGCTGGAGAGTATAGATTTACAAAAATAAATAATCAAAAAATTGTGTACATTGTTAAGTTGGATGCTTCAAAAGAAAGAGCTTATTGCAATTGCAAATTATTTGAGTCTTCAGGAATTCTTTGCACACATCTGCTTGAAGTCTTCAGAAAATGTAAGATCTATAGCATTCCGTCTTATTATATTTTGAAAAGATGGACGAAGAAAGCTAAGGAAGGAGTACAAGTTTTAACTTGTGGTGATGAGCAAAATGTTCAAGATTTGTCATCATCTAAAAGTCTGCGATACAATAGTCTATGCCAGAACATTATCAAATTGGCTGGAGAAGGTTCTAAATTTAAACAATCATATGACTTTGTTTCTCAAATCCTACATAAGAGTTATACATGTGTTCTTTCCCTGAATGAAAGAATCATGATACAAAAAAATGTTGTTGAAGTATCTTCTAGCAGCAGAAAAAGTTTGGACTTTACTCAAACCAGTGAAATTCAAAGTGGCAATGTCAATTTGAACGTTTTTTATCTTCCGAGTTCAAAGTGCAAGGGATGTCCAAGAAACAGATTCAAGTCACCGTTAGAGGGAAATAATGGGAAGAGAATACACCCTGAAGAGAAGGATACTAATGATGATGATATCATATTAGATAAGTCAAAGAAGAGGACTAGAACTTGCAATAAATGCGACATTCCAGGTCATGATATACGCACATGCAAATCATAGAAATGGTAATTTCCTCAACCATTAATCACAAGTGTGGCTTTTTATTCCCGTTCTTTGAACTTGGAGGTTAATGATTGAAGTTTGATGTTTTTATTCTTGTGCAGATTGTAGTCTCTTCTTCAGGACTATGTTCACCAAGAGGGAGAGATGGGTGACATTAATGGCTCTAATGGGCATGAGAGTGAGAATGGAGTCCAGGGAAAAAGTTGGAGGAAGAACTGCTAATACGAGGAACAGATCGATCAGGACTTGAGATGGTGTTTTGCTCTCAAAAGCATTTTGCACAATCTTGGTTGCAATCTTTTTGGGGATCATGTGGAACCTGTTAGCATTTGTTTGCATAGCAGAGTACATCTCTTTCATCCTTTTGTAATTTTGAAGCGCTGATGCTTCAAACACTGTTTCTAACTTCTCTTATCAATCTATTTTTCAAAAAAAAAATCATGTTCACCAAGAAAGAAAGTTATATGCAACTGTATTATAAGACAAAGCAATTTTATTTTGAGGAATACCATCCAATTAAACCAAATGCATAAGAAATTTATGCAGAGGATGCAATATGACCTTAGTACGGGCTTGCAAGGTTTATCTGATGACAAAGGTTAGAAATAATTGGGAAGGACTAAAACCCAAAGCTACTCACCTTGTCACAAGTCCATGTTCACGTACTGAGCACATGCTCTGATCTGGTTCTTAATATGTTCTTGAATTAGTACTCTCGTACTAAGGAGAAAGAAGGGGAAGGTCGGGGAAGGTGGGGAAAAGGGGAGGAGAGGTCCTCTCTTCTCCTGACAATGGAGGACGACGGAAGCTCAACTGCTCTGGTGCAAGCTCAACTGCCCTGTGCAAGCTCAACTGCCCTGCAACAGTACCCGGATCGATCCAAGACCAAAATGTATCGATCCAAGATAGGCTGGATCGATCCAAATGTTCCAGATCGATCCCAAGCTGACTGATGGTGTTTTATGGAGTTTTGATTAGCTGTTTTGATTAATGTTTTCCCGCTAATCCAACCGTTGGATGATCATGAATTTTGGATATGTTGATCACGACATGTAGATCTATTGGTGGCTAAGTTGGATCTCAAATCCGACGTCGTTTGGATGTCAGATCGACGGGTCAATTAGCCTCTAGTAGAGAACTTTTGATATTTTAAATATAATATTAAATGTCAGATTATAATATTATATTTTTACAGTTCATCGAAGTTTTCGGGGTTGCTTCCCTTTGCAGGAGTTCGCGGTTGACGGTCGTGGTATCGTCGTAATGCCGGGACCCACTACGGATCGGCTGGCAGCGGCTGGTAGTACCGCTGCAGCTATCCGGTTGGACTTGTATGATGCCTTGTCATACTGTTCCATGCCTATTCCTCTTGCTTGTGTATGTTCATAGCATGCATTCTCTGTTGTGCATTAGTTGCGTAGTTAGGGCGTGGGTGATTCGTGGATCGCCGTCCCGAGGCTGGAAGCTCGGATTTAGCCCTAGGACCGGGGTTGGGTAGTTTGGTCAAGGATTGAATTGTGGTGTCCAGTCAAACTTGATGATATGCTTAGATAACTGGTACACATGTTGTTTGATGATTATAGAGGTCGTGTCGGCCTTGAATCGGATGCTGAGGTGTAGCCGGTGTTCCACTGTGTTGACCCTTGAGTAGAGGGGTTTCCTACTTAGCGGTGCTATTTCCCGCCTGCAGTGCCGTTCCCTGCTTGTGGACCAGCAGTGTTGTTTCCTGCTACTGAGTGTGACCAGACATGTGACCAGCTCGGCTGGAAGACCATGATCGTGGGCCTCAGGGACACGCGGTCGGGTTATGGGGCCTCTGTGTACACCCAGATCTTACTTGAGGGCGACACTCTTCTGTTCCCCTTCCTTCTGTGTGACGTAGTGTAGAACCCTACTGAGCTTTATGCTCACTCCTACCCGGGCTGCGTTTGGCAGGTGCAGGCGCCAGCTCTTCTTCAGTACCCCCTACCGGGCAAGTGTTTGGTGGCGCGGCGGCGTCTGGCGGGGTCTAGGGATCGGTGATCACTTTCTACACTTTTTGATGTATAAACTGTTGTAACCCCTTTGAGGTTTTGGATTATTATATTATATATGTTGAGGTTTTAAATTTGTTGTAATATTCAGGGGTGCTTATGAACTGTTTAGTGAAATCAGTAAGTTGGGGGGGACCCCTCGCCTTTATTTCCGCATTTAGATAGGTTCCGGTTCGCGTCGCCCAGCCTGGTTGGGCTTCCGCGGGTCGGAGCGCGACACTCGTCCTGATCGATTTTGGTTAAAAAGAATTCAATTGGTTTTACTGGTTTTGTTACTGTTTTGATAAAGCTAAAAAGTCGAGCAGGTGGTGATCGAGCAGAGGATGTCTCAAGCAATGATGGGTCGTGGCGGTGCTCTGGTTCATAACAAGGGACAAGAGACTCGAGCTGCCACCCAAATTCCGGTTCCATCACACCGACGATCACCAGCTACCTTGCAAAGAAGGTTCTAGATCAAACTTTCACTGCACGAGTGATCGGAGAGGTCGACATCGACATGTTTGAGCCGTGGGATTTGCCTCGTGAGTTCAATTAATCTCTGCTTTCATCTCAAAATGGCATCTATGTGATGGCATGATGCTACGGTGGAGGCCGATGGCAAGAGTTCTTCGTTGTCGCCGTCGCCGGAGTCGGAGAGATAAGAAAGTCGCGTACAAGTACCCTAATGCGAACATTCTATTTTCTTATTTTTGTTTTTATTTTAATTTTGGTTTTAAACCCAGGTGGTTTAAGGGTTTTAAGTTTAATATCATGTAACCACATCTCGAGACAAGTTTAGGGTTAAAAACTGGGGTATTCTTTTAGCAAAGAATACCCGAGTGGTGTCTAGTCCAACTCATATATATGTGTGTATATATAGGTATATATATATATATATATTGAATCGAGCGCCAGTCTCTTTAGATATTGATTTCTAATCAATACCTCCTTTCTTCCGCCTTCCTGGTATCAGAGCAATTTTGTGTGAGTAGTGGAGTAGTGTAGATTTAATCTTTAGCAAGATGTAGTTAGAAGAAAGTTAGTTTTATTTACGTTCTTTCTTATTAAACCTTTGTATGTTTGAATCATAGTCGTGTATCTCTGATTCCGGTTTTTTATCTTATTATTATTGAATCTATTCTGTGGATCGTCACCCAAGCCGCGTTTGGCCCCGTTAGCCGATGGATAGGCGTTTAGGGTAAGTCCTTTAAATCGTTGGTAGACGAGCAGAAAAAAATTCAAGAAGTAACTAAGATCAAGAACTAGAATTTAGATCGAATTAAATCACTGACTGATTCTTCATTAATGAACCTAATAAGAAAGAAAAATTTAAAACTAATTATCTTCTACTTTCATCCTACTAAAAGATTATATCTGCATACCACTAGAATCATGGCCACATCTACTGCCTTCAAGAAAATTAATTCCAAAAAGGATAAGAAATTAAAAAAATGCCCAATTGGCAGAATTCCCTTCTGAATTAGAAGCCCTAAATAACTGGGCAATCCCAGATGTTCCTAACAGGGATATCTATAAAATTGGTTTTTTAGATTTGAAGTCACTTGTAGCGATTAAAACTGTCGAAAAGACTGTGACTGTCGATCAAGAACATCAGAACATTAAGCTTCTCTCTGAAGAAGACTTAGATCCTTATATGGATAAATATAATTACATCCACCTAGCATTAATTCAAGTGGCATATAAACCACTTACTTTACAAAGTTTAAATGCCTCTATTCTCTCATGCCTGAGAGATGCACGATGTCTTAATTGGCCTCAATCCCTAATGGGAATAATGGAAACAAGCCTTAGTCATGGACCGGTTTACTTCAATGTTTATCCAAACCTTAGCTTGTCCTTGACTGATCCTAATATTATGAAAGCCACTAGTCTTAATATTAAAACTCATGGCTACGAATTCTTACCTCAATCTGAGACTATAGCAATCGTCTATAGAATTAATTATAAGGTTTTAAGTACCTTAGCTCAAAGAACTAAACAGTTTACTCCTCCGGAAAAAACAGTTTTAATTGAAACTAATCTTCTTTCTTCTAGAATTGATACTAATCGACAGATTAAATGGGAAGAAGTTAATTTTTCAGATAGTTGGGTTATAGCTAATGTTGTCCCTCCTAGACCAATTGTAAATCAGCAAATAGATCAGATATCACAAACTGATGATGGTGAAGTTACTATAACCTTTGATCCTAATAGGATTATAAAATTTACTGATGTTACTACTTCTTCTAGAAAATCTATGTCTAGAGAAGGAACGCCGGTTCAAGCTATTCGAATTTCTGAATCACATATTCCTTATGGAATATATGAGAATGAGTCTAGTAAAGATTCCGAAATGAGTGTCCATTTGTAAATGGATTTTAGACCTCATAGTCCTCTTAGGAAATACCTTAGGGGGCATTTGGTTGCCTGCAACAACAGATGCATGCATCAGTTGATGCAGCGTCATGGTCCAAACATGTGTTTGGTTGACCAGATGCATCAACTGATGCTGCATCTGGTGATGCAAAAAAGTGGTTTCATGTTGTATTAGGAGATGTAGCTAAATTGGCTGCATCTCCTGATGCAGGATCAGGTGATGCAACACACGTGAGGCACGTGCCTCTTTTCCCTCTCCTCCCCCATCCTTCTTTCCCTCTCCTCCCCGATCCTTCTTTCCTTCTCCTCCTTTCCCTCTCATTTCCCTCTCCTCCCCGATCCTCCTTTCCCCTCTCCTCGTTTCCCCTCTCCTCCTCGAGGAAGCTGAGCCCAGCCGACACCCCTCCACCTCCTCTGCTACCACCTCCATCCTCATCCTCCTCCTCTCCATCTCCGCCAGGCTCTCCCTCGTCCATATCCGCCGATCCCCTGTTGTGGATCATCCCTCATCCATCCACCCGCCGCTCAGATCTCCCCTCTTATGGTTGCCGTAGCTCAGAACTCCCCTACTCTGTCTGCCGTCGTTCGGATCTCCCCTCCTCTGGTCGGCGCCACTCGAATCTCCCCTCCTCTGGCCACCACTCAAATCTCCCATCCTCTGGCATCACCGCTCGGATATCCCCTCCTCTGGCCTCCGCCCCTCGGATCTCCCCTCCTCTGGCTACCACCGCTCAGATCTCCCCTCCTCTGGCCACCACCCCTCAAATCTCTCCTCCTCTTGCAGCCGTTGCTCAGATATCTGATAAGACTTGAAAAGTGCACAAAGCACCCTTCTAATTTGGCTTTTTGGTCTTCGAGCAACGCTTCACTGACTACTTTTATCCCATTTCAGTATTACAGCGCCTAATAGGAGTTAGATCAACTTTGGAGCTAAAAGAACGTATTTTGGCAATTCTGGCAAGTAGGATCGATCCGACTTGTCTAGTGCGATCAATCCTACTTGCCCAGCAACGGGACAATGAACAATTGAAGGATCGATCGTACTCAGCATGGCGGATCGATCCTCCTTGGGACGTAGCGTAACAACATGTGAACGATCGATCGGACTCGATAGGTCCGATCAATCCCTCTCGGGGCGTCACCAGCAATTGAAGGAGTCGGATCAATCCTACTCCATAGAAGGATCGATCCTTTGCGGCCAGAATTAAAGATTAACGGCTCAGATCTAATCCGTGGGAGATGTTTGCTTAGGCTATAAATAGTCAATGTTTAGGGATTTTTGGGGACTTTTTCCAGACGTTTTTGGGGAGAGTTTTCCTATCTTTTTCTGCACTTTTCTTTGGTGATTCTTTGGAGGAGATCCATGGCGGGAGGAGATCATCAACTTCCACCGATGGATCGACCCCTGAAGATGAGTAGCTAAAACCCTAACCATGGGATTCTTATGATGTAACTAGGGTTTTTACTAGGGATTTCTTAGATCTAGGGCTTGTTTACACGATTGTTTGACTTATATGGATTGATTCTATTTTCTTTATACCTTGGTGTTGATTTCTTGTTGGATGTATGGATTGCTCTTGTTTGCACTTGATTCTAGAGCTTGTGTATGCTAGGGCTTGGATTGGATTCATCCAAATAAGAGGATCATGCTAGTCTCATGATATCTCGGATGAAATCTTCTTCATAATTAGGGATTGTATAGTGCTAGTCCCACTATAGTAGTGCTAGTCCCACTACGTTCCATCCCTAATCCTTCATGCATCTTACCTTTATAGTTTCGGCACCTAAATCCATATCCATGTTATTATTTGCGATGAATTCATCCTAATAAGAGGGTTCATTAGCAGTGAACGTAACTAATCATTCGGTCACTGATAATTAGATAATTGTTCTTGCCAGCATGGAATCCTAAACAGAACTTGTTGAGTGATAAGGAGAACTAGTCATTCACTTATCAATTATTAGGAAGCCACTCATCGTGTTTGCATGCCCTGATCTTAGGAAGACTTGGTAAAACCTTAGTTATTGATTAAAAATCATGTGATCCATTCTCTCATATTCATAAATCCTTTAGTATAAGTTTAGTTTAATTTCAATCTGCAATATTTTCTCAACTCATTAGTAGGAAAATTACTAAGTGTTCGATCTCAATCACTTAAATCCCTGGGGACTCGACTTGGACTCTCCACTATCTACTATTTCTTAATAGTTAAAGTAGAGCACCGGAATTTATTGTAATTTTGGTTAGACTTGTTAAGACACGACACTTTTCAAGCTCTATCAAAATTTTGGCGCCGTTGTCGGGGATTTTACGGTGTTTTGAGTTGTTTACTTAGTATAGTTTCTTGCTTAATTAGTTGTTATCCGTCATTTACTATATAAAAGACCAAAAATAGTTTCAATACTAATATTTCCATACCTTTTTGTGATCAGTAGGTGAAGAACGAAGCGGCATCCTTCCGAGCAGTGAAGGAGCGAACGCCAACAACACGTCATCAAGATTGCACTGTTTGTATTTCCAAACCTTGGATAATCTTTATGATGTGTGAATGAGTGATGATAAGGACCCAGATTTTGCTCTTACATTGAAAGAATTTCTTGCTTCTTGTTCTATATCACATAAATTGTCAGTATCTTCTCCTACTCATCCAGTCATGGATAACCCTGATGACCATTCTGAACCTAATGCCAATCCTAACCAACCTGAGGACCAAGGTCGTAGGGCCATGAAGGATTTTCATGTTCCAACTTCTTTCACTTCTAACTCTTGCATTCAACCTCCAGTAATTGGGGCAGCCCATTATGAGATTAAACCACAATTTTTACAATCATTACCAACCTTCCATGGATTATCTCATGAAGACCCCTACAATCATATCGAGGAGTTCATTCTGATTAGTTTTACAGTGAGAGTCAATAATTTTACCGAAGATGCTTGGGGACTCAAACTATTTCCTTTTACTCTTAAAGGTAAAGCTAAACATTGGCTTACTTTTCTAGAACCTCGATCTATCACCACTTGGCCTCAATTACAAGCTCAATTCCTTGAAAACTTCTTCCCGATTACCAAGACAAGTGACCTTCGTCATGAAATTTCTTCATTTAGACAAGCCAATGATGAAGCATTTCATGAGGCTTGGGATCGTTATAGAGAACTCCTTAGAAAATGCCCCCATCATCAATTTCCTCAATGGGCTATAGTAGAACATTTCTATAAGGGTCTTAAGGAAAAACATCAGTTGACTATAGATGCTGCTTGTGGGGGAGTTTTCATTACCAACCCTCTTGACGATTCTTGGAGGCTTTTTGAGAGACTTGCTGAAAACTCTCAACATCACGCCACTTCTTCTAGGAATAATCGTGGATCTTCAACCCAATCTAATCCGAGAGGAACCCTTGAATTAAATGAGTCAACCCGTCTTGCTCAACAAGTTGATGCATTAAGTAGGAAACTTGATCAAGTTCTTACCCAAACGGCAAATCAGGTTAATTTTTCTATTCCTCCTATGCTTCCATCTTCTGGAGAAATCTGTTTCTTGTGTTCTGCTCCTGGCCATGATGTTACTGACTGCCACTTAGCATGTCATTATCCAAAGTTAGTACAAGAACATATAAATGTTGTTTATGGTCAATCTAAACCAGCTTACGATCCTTATTCTAATACCTATAATCCTGGTTTGAGAGATCATCCAAATTTTTCTTGGAGAACACCTAGCCAACAACCAACTTCTTTTAATTGTCGGCCATCTATAGGTACTCAAGCTCCAAGTTATCTTTCAAAGTTTCAACCGTCATATCCTACAAATTCTCAAGGCCAAACTTCGTCATTTCGACCTCCATATCGGCCTTTCCAAAATCAATCATCTCAACCTTGGGGAAATAAACCGTATGTACCTCCGCATGATCAAGGACCTCAAAATCAATCATCCATTCCTCCACAACAACCAATTCAAGGTCCAAACAACGATGAGTTAACCCAAATCGATGCATTCTCATTCTCAAACTCTAGCGAAGATAGAGGCCCAATTGGGTCAGTTGGCTAATGCATTGTCTAGGAGAGAAGATGGGCAGTTACCTAGTCAACCCATTCCTAATCCAAAGGGCCAACATCATGTCAACTCATCTCATGCACATGTACAAGCTGTGACAACCCTTCGTAGTGGTAAAACTTTTGTCAACATTGAGTAACCTAAAGAAACCACATATAATCAAGATTTACATGCATCACATTCTCAGACATCATTAGACAACAATTCCCATGCATCAAAAGAGCTCAATTCATCCTCTGACACCCCACGTTCAAATCCTCATGATTCCATTGACAATATACATGCATCACCAAACATGGCATCATCTGATGAGAAAGAACCAAATCCCACAACTTATGTTCCAAAGGTTCCTTTTCTTGAAGCTTTAGTAGATCCTACCTCCACTCCATTCAGAAATTCAAAATTAGATGAAATGATGGAGGTGTTTAAGAAAGTTCATATTAACCTTCCTTTGCTTGATACCATCAAACAAATTCCATCCTATGCTAAATTCCTCAAGGATCTTTGCACTCATAAAAGGCAATCTAGATCGCACGTGTCTAAAAAGATTTTCTTGACTGAGCAAGTTAGTTCAATCCTTCGATGTGATCTTCCTCCTAAGCTCAAGGATCCTGGCACCCCCACAATCTCATGCATTATAGGAAATCACACGATTGATGGAACACTATTAGATTTGGGTGCAAGTGTCAATCTCATGCCCTACTCTTTGTATTCTAAGTTTGGCATAGGAGAATTGAAACCAACGACCATGACCCTACAATTAGCCGATCGATCAATTAAAACCCCAAGAGGAATCCTTGAAGATGTTTTGGTTAAGGTTGATCAGTGTGTATTTCCGGTTGACTTTGTATTTCTGAACATGGAACCCGGAGTGCAAACTAAAAAATCTGTCCCTATAATCCTTGGCTGACCCTTCTTAGCTACGGCTAATGCTTGTATTAATTGTAGAGATGGTTACATGACAGTTACGTTTGGTAATATGGAATTGAGTTTGAATATTTTCATGCCTCAAAGAATCATGCGTATGATGATGACTGTTTTATGGTTAATGCGTTGGTTAATGAGGATGAAGTAGATAGTTGTGTTGATGATACAATGCCTGCATTATTGTTAAATGTTGATACTCCGTGTGAAAGTTTTGAGAATAGTTGTGATATGTCTATTGTGGTTGAGGATGATGTTTTTGATCAATATTTTTCAGCTTTGCATGAAGATGTTCTGAGTATGGATGTAGTTTTTCCGGTTGTGAATGATGAGAAAAATGATTTAAATGAGAGATTTTAAATGATTTTAACGATCATGATTTGGTTACTGGTGTCTGCGGTATTTCTTGGAAAGAGCCTCTCATTGAACCTTTACCTCCTACCTCCTCAATTCTCGCTATACCTTCTTTAGTCATACGACCATCTTTGGAGTTGAAAACGTTGCCTTCCAATTTAAAATATGCCTTCCTTGGACCTGGGTCTACCCTTTCAGTGATTATCTCGTCTGCATTAACCACTGAGCAAGAGCATCGCATACTCTTAGAGGATGAAACCAAATGTGTAAGAGAAATGCAACGCCGACTCAACCCTCTTATGAAAGATGTTGTCATGAAAGAAGTAATTAAACTCTTAGACGCAGGGATAATATACCCTATTTCAGACTCTAAATGGATTAGCCCTACTCAAGTTGTTCCCAAAAAATCTGGAATCATAGTGGTTAAAAATGATAAAGGGGAGGATATCCCAACTAGACAGACCACATGGTGGAGAGTTTGTATCGATTATAGACGTTGTGAGGACCTGTCCCTCTACCCCTGTGGCTCGTTGTAGACCGCGAGGGCAATTTGGTAAATTGCGCGTTGTTGGTTTGTTTCACACCCGCGTGTGCACACACTGGCCTTGTTTGTGTTAGTGTTTGTTAGAATGGCTAGGTGAACCCGAGATCGGAAGATCTGAGCTTGGGCTTGTGTTTTAGCCCAAGTTTGCCTTTCTGGGCGAAGGAGATCGATTTGGATTGCTAAGGAGATCGATCTGGCCTTGCTAGCCAGATCGATCTGACATGCTTTGAAGATCGATCGCTTAGTGCAGAAGGTCTTTGGGCTGTTGGCGGCTCGGGAGCGATCGATCGCTCCTTGGAGCGACCAATCGGACTCGAGTCAGTTGGTTTTCTGCTTCGCGAGGATGGCCGCCGTTGGCCGTCGCTCTCTCATATCAGAGAGGGAAGACTTCCCCTCCCCTTCTTTCTCTTTTTCCCCAATGTAAGGTGGAATGCAAAGAAAAGCAAAAATAACTAAAATGGAAATGCGAAAATAAAAAGAGAAAGGAACGAACTCCCCTTGGGTTGCCTTCCAAGCAGCGCGTTTGTTTATTGTCATTGGCTCGAATTCATGCTTCTTCCTTGAATACTGTGGGAGTTGCCAAACTTTGAATTTCCATGATCACCATGGCTGGGCTAATTCTTCAGGTATGATAGGGAATGCTCGATCACCTAAAAACAAAAGCAAAGCAAAGCAAAACAAAAGCAACCATGCATGCATACAACCTAAAAATAATTCAAGCACTATCAAGCACACAAGAAAGTAAATAAAACAAACTAAACTACTATATACAATAGAAACAGTTTTAATCGTGCCCTTGGTGGCCGTTCTCTAGCAAGATGGTATGCAAAAGCCATGGATGCCATAATATGTATATTTAACCTCAATAGTGCCACCAAGTTTAATTTAGCATATGAATCCAAGTGGCATATTTCAAAAATGAAAACTAGCTTTTCCATTCTAACACTAGTAAACAAGATAGCTAGATCTCTTAAACAAAAATACTTATCATCATGGTGATCAAGAAGAAAGGGGTCAACATTATGCTCAACTATAATCGAATCCTCCATTGATCTATTGATAATGTCATCGTTCGCATTGTCAAAGATGTCAAGATCACATGATCGAAAATAAATCCGTCGAGATATGAAAATATCTACTAAGGTCATCTCCTTTTTAACCACTAATGAAGATGAGATAGTCACAGGAAATATACCTCGCGGCGTAACAGGAATGCTTTCAACTTCAGTCGGAGGAGGTTCTTCGAATAAGTGCTCCTTGTGTTCTCGGCGGTCGACCGAATCTTTCTCGCGGTCGACTGGACATGGTTGGACAACTTCTTCATCTGTATTTTGTAGAAATTCCCCCGAAGCATCTCCAACCGCAGCAGTCAGTGAAATATCATCATTAATTGCATGAACCGACAAAGAATCACAAGTAGTATGACATATATCATTATCATCAGAAACAAAAGCATCACAAGTATTATCATTACAAACATGAGGTATAGAATCATATCTATTAACTTCTTCATCAAAAGAGTGACTCTCATTAACTTGGTCAATGATTAGTGGCTCTTGTTGCATTTGTGACTGAGCAATGAAGAGGTTCTCAGTTTTGTCACGCTCCCTAGAAAATCTTTCCACCCAAGAAATACGCATTTCTCTTAAGGAATTAGTATTTTCTTCCATTTCCTTCAGAATCTCTTGCAAAGATGCTTGAAACTGCTTACTAGGGTAGGTATGATCTCTAAAATCCGAATTATAAGAATATGGATATGAATCATAGGGCGGGTTTGAGAAATCATGAAACTGCCAACTAGGGTAGGTATGATCTCTAAAATCCGAATTATAAGAATATGAATATGAATCATAGGCCAGGTTTGAGAAACCATATGTGTCATTATTGTAAACGGGTCCATAACCAAAAGGCAAATCATCATTCCATATGTCACCCGGTGGCATATTATAATTCGGGTCCATAACCAAGGGGTTCTCAGTTTTTTTTTTTTTTTGAAAATAAAGATCACTATAATCACAAAAATCAACTAGAATCACTCCTCGGCAACAGCGCCAAAATTTGATGTGCTGTCGCAGGCACTCAAAAATAAAATCAATACTCTTTAAAACAAATGTAGTAGTGCGAGTACGAGTCGATCCCACGAAGAGTGTTTGGCCTAGTTTTGTGCTTAGTGAACAAAGATGGGGGGTTTTAAACGTGAGAAAAACAGTAAAGAAATAATCTAAAACGAAAAAACAAGTTGAATCAAGAGAACAAACCTTGGTCTGAGTCAACATCCACCATCGGAATCGAACAACTGATCATAGATGCAAGTATCAATCAATTCATACCATGAATATTCACCGTCCGAATTCAATTCGAATCTCTCCTCAATCTTAGTTAATTAGAAACAAGCGATCTAATCAACCCTAACTATTAAACAACCTAAGACAAGCGCTGTAGATTTAATCTAGTAGCAGCGTTAAGAATAGGAAGATCGATGAAGCTAAACAACACAAGCACAAGCGGTTGCATTTAATCTAGTCAAATATTCTTTTTAAGACCTAACAATCTCTGAAACGCAGTAGATTATTAAACCCTAGTTGCTTCGCATATTAGAGGGATCAAACAATTCTGGATTTGATATCCAACCTAGCAATAGATCGCAATGAATAATAAACTAGTAGCGCTCCTAGCAATTAGACAAGACAATTATGAAAATAAACACAGAAGAATATTCAATACTCAAAGCATAAATTGAACAATAAAAATAAATTAGATCTCACAGTTTCATTGATTCCGAGGTTTCAGTCTCCTCGACCAAGGATCAAGATTTAGCCACGCAGGGCCATCGAGAACAATCCTCAAAAGATTCCAATAAACAAGATAAAACCTAGAAAAAATATAAAGGAGGAGAAAGAGCAGCCAAAAGTGTCCAAGAATCCCCCCTCAAACCCTAGAAAGAGTCCTATTTATAGCCCCAAAGTCTCTCCATCCACGGATTAGATCAAAACCGTTGATTTTCTTTACTGGGAAAGTCCGATCGATCCTTCTCAGGGTGTCGGATCGATCGGTCTCATTAAAAATCTTCAATTTCTAGTTACACCCTAGTCCGATCGATCGAACTATGGGTGCTGGATCGATCGGATGCGTAAAAATCCACCTTCTCTAGCTAATTTTGAGTCCGATCGATCGAACTTTAGGTGTTGGATTGATCGGACCCCTTAGGATGGATGGATGGATCGATCGGACCATGTTCAGCCGAAAAATATATGTTCTGTCACGATTCTGCATAGTCGGATAGATCCCACCAGGGTGTCGGATCGATCCAACTTTCCAGCATATTTACTGTTCTGCCATCCAGACTGCGCCATCGGTACTGAAATTGCCCTAACTTCCTCTAGGAAACTCGGAATCACGAACCGTAAAATTTCCCAGAAACTAGACTTCAAGAGCTTTCCAACCATATATGGCACATAATGTGGCTCTTCATGAGCAAGTACAGATTAATCTTTAAAGATGATCCATGCACTCTTTTCAGCTTCTTTTCGACTTAAGGACTTCAATTGCATCCTAAATCAAAATATAAGAATAATGAGTGTATTTAGGAACTAAATAAGCACAGGAGACTAAGTATTAAGGGGTAAAAATATAACATTATGCATTCTCATCAAGATGCGAGAAAACCAATCTGGTGTTGAGTTGGGAAAAGAGTCATTTCATGGTAACAGAGGGTATCGTTCTTGGTCATGTAATTTCAAGTAGGGGGATTGAGATAGATAAAGCGAAGTTAGAACTTATTTCTAAAGTTCCGCCTCCTTTTTCAGTGCGTCAAATTAGGTCATTCCTGGGCCATGTCGAGTTCTACCGGCAATTTATTAAATATTTTAGTAAAATATCTAGACCGTTATGTGCCTTACTGGTTAAAGATGTTTCATTTGTGTTCGACAAGTCTTGTCTCAATGCTTTCAATATCCTCCGTGATTCACTCTCTTCAGCACCCATTGTCCATTCTCCAGATTATAACCATCCTTTTGAAATCATGTGTGATGCGTCTGATCATGCTGTGGGTGCCGTTTTAGCATAGACTATTGATAAACTTCCTCGTGTCATTTACTATGTTAGTAAAATGTTAAATGAAGCGCAGGTAAATTACACGACTACTGAGAAAGAATTACTTGCTGTGATCTTTGCCCTAGAAAAGTTTCGTTCCTATCTTCTTGAATCAAAAGTCATAATCTTTACCGATCATTCAGCCCTCAGGTATCTTATCACTAAGAAAGAGCTTAAACCTCGATTAATTCATTGGATTTTACTTCTTCAAGAGTTTGATCTGGAATTACGGGATAAAAAGGGAGCTTTAAACGTGGTTGCAGAACACCTTTCTCGTCTTCCTTTAGATGTCATTAACAAATTCTAAAGCTTGCATTTGTTGTCAACAGTTGGGTAGTATTTCTCATCGAAATGAAATGCCTCAGAATCCGATTATTGAATGTGAAATATTTGATGTTTGGGGTATTGATTTCATGGGTCCGTTTCCCCCTTCGAATGGCTACATTTACATTTTATTAGTTGTTGACTATGTTTCGAAATGGATTGAAGCTATAGCGACTAAGACTAATGATCACCGAGTCATAGTAAAATTCCTTCATTCTAACATTTTCTCTCGATTTGGTTATCCTCGAGCTATAATCAGTGATGGTGGATCGCATTTTATGAATAGGTATTTCCGTCACACCCTAGATAAATATAACATCTCCCATAAGGTTGCCACCCCCTATCATCCTCAAACCAGTGGGCAAGTGGAGGTGTCTAATAGGGAAATCAAACGCATCCTTGAGAAGGTAGTGCGTTCGGATAGCAAAGACTGGTCCATGTGCTTGAATAAGGCTTTATGGGCATATAGAACGACATTCAAAACACCCATAGGGATGTCACCATATAGGTTGGTCTATGGTAAGCATTGTCTTTTACCAGTAAACCTCATGGATAAAGTATGGTTAACTATTAAGGAGGTTAATTGGTTACCTACAGGCCGGAGTGCTTGTTTGCTTCAACTCAATGAGTTGGAGGAAATACGTAATCAAGTCTATGACAATGCTCTTATTTATAAGGCTCGAACTAAAGCTTATCATGACAAGTTCATTATTCAAAGGACTTTCAATGTGGGTGATAAGGTTTGGCTATTTAATGCTAGGACTACGGCTTTTCCCAGGAAAACTTAAATCTAGATGGACTAGTCCATTCGAAGTTACTCAAGTTTTTCCTCATGGGGCTGTTGAACTCCGTCATCCTAACTCTGATTCTACTTTTAAAGTAAATGGCCAAAGGTTAAAACGTTACATAAAAAATCTTCTTACCTTAGAAGCCACACAACGGTTTCATGACCCAATTTCTTAGTAATTGCATTGCCGTTGGGTCGAGCTAGAGACGTTAAACCAAGCGCTTGATGGGAGGCAACCCATCCTTGATTTATTTTTAATTAGTTTCCTTTCTTTCACGTTTTTTTTGCATGCTTGCTTTATTTCTACTTATTTGCATATTTGTTTTAGATTGTCTGATAATGCTGTCATCGTTGTGAGTGGATGGTTGTGTTAATTGTTAGCTTGGGGATGTCCTTACTTGATTTCATTTGGCCTGGATAGGTTCGTATTTTTAGATGGTGTTTTGAGGTTTTTTTTTCCCAGGTTTAATATGTGTTTTATCATGTTTCTTTGAGAGCGATCGATCCGTCCTCACAAGGTAGGATCGATCCTCCTTCGCTTCATGCATATTTTTTTCATTGGGCATTAGTCGGATCGATCCCACCAACCCCCATGGATCGATCCGAGGTGGGTATTTAACTTTGACAGAACATTGTGTTTTCTTCCCTCCACCACATGATCGATCCTTCTATCCCTCCGTCTAAACTCTACTCCGTAAGGTAGTCGGATCGATCGTGCCATGGGAGAGTGATCGATCCGACTTGTTCATTTTATCGTGACAGAACGAAGTGTATTTTGCACTACACCTTCTGATCGATCCATCTATCCCTCCGGTAATAATAGAACATCTAAGGTGGTAGGATCGATCCCTCCTCCAAAGTGGGATCGATCCTAGGTGGCTATTTATTGGTGACAGAATGTGGTGTTTTGGACAAGTCACCTATCGATCGATCAGTCTATCCATCCTTCTCAATGAGTCTAGTCGAGTAAGTCGGATCAATCCTTCTAAATTCGTTCGATCGATCGGGCCTATTTATTCACTTGTTCATCCGAGATCACCCGATGCGTTCACGTGGCGACGGATCGATCCAACTGGTCTAGACCGATCGATCCTGCTCGAATTCTTCTAAAACTCACATGGTTTGCACCGCCGCCGTCGCCGTCTCCAAGTCAGACTCAACTCTGAGTTGCGCCATAATTGTTCACCGCCTTCTTATTCTGATCCCTACTTCAACTAGGATTCCTTAAGTGGACTATATAGACCTCCCTTGCTCTGCGGCCACCGTCTTTACCCAATCCTCTGCTTCCGGCTGAGATCTCCGACGTTGTCTCCGGTCCCGGCGTGCTCCTCCAGGCATTTTCATCCTTCTGGTAAGACTCCAACGTGTCTTCTTCCCCTCTACACCATGGTCTTTCAATCTCTTGTGTGTGTCTACTCGGCGGAACCCATGGTTTTCGCCATGGATTCCGCCCAATGACGCCGGCAACCATGGCTGGCGTCCACCGCCTTCACTTCGTTGTTCCGTTCTCTTTTCCGTCTTGTTTTTATGGTATCCGTTTCTTGTTCCTTCGTTCCATCAACATGTTTCTCTCGGATTCTTTCCCTTTCCCCTGTTTCATCCCATTGAATTCCTCCTTCATTCCGTGCCAGATCGATCGTCCTATTACTGGACGGATCGATCCGTCTCTATCCCATCGTCTTTTTACCGTCGTCTCTTACCAACGATCCTGTCAGCAAGTGCACTCCACGATGTCTTCGTCCAGCCACGTTTCGTCGGAGTACGATTGTGAGCCGGGGTCTCCTGTGTCTCAAGCTTCGATGTTTTCGTCCGACGATGACTTTGCGGACTCCGCTGACTCGCACCGACCACCGTCTCCGCTGGTAGTCTTCTGTTGCCCTCCTTGGGAATTCCCCGACCCTGTTTGCCCTGTTTACCCTGCCGGTTTTGTGATTGAATATCCTATCGGTGTTGAATTCCTTGGGCCACTGCCACCTCCTGATGCCTTTGCCCGTCTCGTTTATGCCATCCAGCATGATCCCGACCTCGATGATCCCTGGGTGGCGTTCAAACTGCCAGATGGGTATTCCGTTGTTGTGCCCCCGCGGTCCCCGATCGACCCGGCGCTTCTGTCGCCAACCTTGTCACCGCCAGGGTCACCATACGCGTCCGATGATCCTGATCATCCACTGCCCCTGAGTGCAAGCGAGTTCGATTCTGAGGACGAGGAGATTAACGACGATGAGCTCATGGATCTTCTGGAGGACGGTGATGAGGACGATGATGAAGACGACGATGAGGACGTCGACAGCGATGATTAGGCTTTAGGACAATCTTATTTTGTTTTTAGGATGTCTGCTTTGTCGCAAATTAGTTTGTGTTCGTTGCTTGCTAGTTTTTTTTTCTTGCATTGTAGTTCGGATTTCTTTGCTTTGGAGTATTGTTTTTGTTTCTTTTCTTGTAGTTCATAATTAAATTAGAGTTGAGGAATGGTTGGATGTTTGGTTGTGAATTCTGTGTGCACCTGGCATGCCTGGGCAGGTCTGTCAAGAGGCCACCCACGTCTGGTGACATTCCAAGTTTTTCGGCTCGTAAAGCATGATCGGCGGGAGACGGATCGATCCTGCCTATCAGGGCACCTATGCTATGGACTGCACAACAGGTGGACTTCACGATATTACTTGGTTTTCACGACTAACCTTTATTTGCAACGTTGTTTTCGTTTGTCTCAACCTGCTTATTTTCATACGAAACTTCTCCAGGTTATCTCTACCCAATATTCTTTAATGTCCCTTTTTATGACTTCGTGTAATTGGGGACAATTACATTTAAGTTGGGGGGTAGAATTCTAGGAATTCATGTTTATTTATTCTATGATAACCAAAAGTTTATACATCCCTTTATAACGTGTCAGACGAATGAAGTTATGATAATTATTGATAACGATGCATAACTTGGAATATTATTCGATGATTTATTCAGAATTTCATAAGTCATGTAAAATCTAGTAAATTTAGCTGTGCATGGCATGAGTTCTGTACTTTAACACTTTTACCATGATTTAGGGATAACTTGACTAATCCAATTGCACTTGAGCACTCTCACATGTGGATGAGTTGAAGTTAGATTCTGAGCCCGAAACTAGGATAGATTTATGATTCTAGGACATGTCACAGACGATACATGAACACATGCAATTTTTTGTCAGTGAAAAGTATGGTGCATGAAAAGTGGAGGGGTTCAACTTAGTAACCGGGCAATGTGCCTAGCCAGCGTGTTGTTCGCGTAAAACGGTTGAATTGCCTAACAACGAGAGAAATGACGTTCAACTTAGTAACCGGGCAGGGTGCCTAACCAGCATGTTGTTCGCGTCAAACGGTTGAATGTCCTAACAGAAAAAAAAGGACTTCATACTTAGTAACCGGGTAATGTGTCTAACAAGGTGTGTTGTTCACGTAAAACGGTTGAAGACCCTTGTGAAAAAAAAGAAAAAAATAAAAGAAAAAGAACAGAGATTGTTATGTGATAAGTGAAAAATATGTGTTTTCCTAGAATTGTGATCTTGACTAGTGGAAGGTTTGGATATAATGGATACTCTGACACATGTGGAACCAAATCCACACACACTGGAGAGTCAAAGTTATTTTTGAACCATGATTAAACATGTTGGAGTGTTGGAACTATGCTTTGACTTGTTCTTATTTACTTTATGTTTATATGACTTTGGATTGAAGAATAGACTCATGGATAGTGGTTCTATTTAGTGCATTTGAATTAATGAGTATTATAATGGAGTTCTGATGACATGTTAAAAGGGGATGTATAGATCTTTGTGGGTATCATCACTGGAAACCCTCAGGAGACTATAACTCCTCCACTGGGGCCAACCAGGGGTTTAAAGGCTTATTGCACATGCTAAGTGCAATCGTGAGACCTACGAAAATGGCTAGTTAGATTTACTGCTTTAATTTTAATTTTTGCTTGTTTTGCTCGAGGACTAGCAAAGATCAAGTTGGGGGGTGTGATAAGACTTGAAAAGTGCACAAAACACCCTTGTAATTTGGCTTTGTTGGTGTCCGAGCAACGCTTCACTGACTACTTTTATCCCATTTCAGGTATAACAGCGCCTAATAGGAGTTAGATCAACTTTGGAGCTAAAAGAACGTATTTTGGCAATTCTGGCAAGTAGGATCGATCCGACTTGTCTAGTGCGATCGATCCTACTTGCCCAGCGACGGGACAATGAACAATTGAAGGATCGATCGTACTCAGTATGGCGGATCGATCCTCCTCGGGACGTAGCGTAACAACATGTGAACGATCGATCGGACTCAATAGGTTGAGGATTCGGGATTGCGACATCCCGAAGACGGCATTTCGGACTCGGTACGATCTGTACGAGTTCGTGGTGATGCCGTTTGGGCTGACGAACGCACCAGCAGCGTTCATGGATCTCATACAGAGGATCTTCCGGCCTTTCCTAGACGAGTTCATGGTGGTGTTCGTCGACGACATTCTCATTTACTCTCGGTCAGAGGCAGAGCACGAGCGACACTTGGCGACAGTGTTGCAGCTACTTCGGGAGCATCGGCTTTATACCAAGGCTTTCAAGTGCGAGTTCTGGCTTGCACAGGTGGGGTTCCTTGGACGCGTGGTGTCGGCAGCAGGGTTCTCAGTCGACCCCACCAAGGTCGAGGCAGTGGTACAATGGCAGAGACCGAGAACAGTGTTCGAGGTTCGCAGTTTCCTGGGCTTGGCGGGGTACTACAGGCGGTTCGTGCGGGACTTCTCCAGAGTCGCCGGACCATTGACCAGACTGACACAGAAGGTCGTCCCGTTTGTGTGGAATGATACTTGTGAGCGAGCCTTCGTGGAGCTGAGGACCAGGTTGACCAGTGCACCGGTGCTTATCGTCCCCAAGCGAGGCGTTGGTTACAGTGTCTACTGCGACACCAGCGGTGAGGGTTTGGGGTGTGTCCTCATGCAGGAGGGCCACGCAGTTTCCTATGGTTCTCGCCAGCTGAGGAACCATGAGAGGAACTACCCGACCCATGACTTAGAGCTAGCAGCAGTGGTCTTTGCCCTGAAGACCTGGCGGCACTACCTCTATGGCGAGAAGTTTTTTGTCTTCTCGGACCAAAAGAGCTTGAGGCACGTTTTCACCCAACGTGACCTCAACCTGAGGCAGCGACGCTGGATGGAGCTACTGGAGGACTACGACTTTGAGTTGCATTACAATCCTGGTAAGGCAAACGTCGTAGCAGACGCGCTGAGCAGACAGGTGAGAGACACCAGAGCTGCAGTTGCAAGGTTGTCAGCGCGGCAGTGGCAGGCTCTAAAGACGGTGGGCTAGTTGGGGCTCGAGTTTGAGGATCGGGGATCCAGCAGCTTCCTTTACGTAGTGCAGAGTATGCCAGCAGTCTTAGCCAGAGAGTTAGAGGCACAGCACAGTGACCCAGAGCTCGAGGAGTTACGCACAGCAGGGGGCACAGAGGGCGCAGACGGAGACTGGACAGTATCGCTAGACGGAGGGCTACGGTTCCGAGGCAGAGTAGCGGTTCCAGCAGATCCGGTTCTTCGAGACAACGTCCTACGAGAGTTCCACCACTCTCGCTTTGCAGTTCATCCCGGCAGCACCAAGATGTACCAGGATCTTCGGCGATAGTTCTGGTGGCGCGGGATGAAGAGGGCAGTGACGGAGTTCGTATCGCGCTGCCTTACCTGTCAGAAGGTCAAGGCAGAGCACTAGTGGACTCCGAGGGGAGCACATCACGATGGACTTCGTGACCGGGCTACCGAGATCTCCTAGGGGGAATGACGTGATTTGGGTCATCGTTGATCGATTGACCAAATCGGCGCACTTCCTGCGTATGCGGACGACAGACTCAACTGACAGGTTGGGCAGTTTGTACGTCAGAGAGGTACTCAGACTACATGGGATTCCAGTTTCTATCGTATCAGACCGTGACCCTAGGTTCACCAGCAGGTTCTGGCGGGGCTTTCAGGAGGCAGTTGGCACACTTCTGACGTTCAGTACGACGTTTCATCCGCAGACCTACGGGCAGTCAAAGCGGACGATCCAGATCTTGGAGGACATGCTGAGAGCATGTGTCCTTGACGCAGGAGGCAGCTGGGAGGAGCACGTTTCCTTGGTGGAGTTCGTCTACAACAATGGCTACCAGTCCAGTTTTGGAGTAGCACCTTTCAAGACGTTGTACGGTAGGTCGTGTCATCAACCAGTTTGCTGGACAGAGGTTGGAGAGGCTTCACTCACCGGTCCAGACATCGTCAGGAGGTCGTCAGAGAGGTTAGTGCAGATCAGGCAGAGGCTTCTGACGGCTCAGAGCCGGCAGAAGAGCTATGCAGACCAGAGGCGACGACCGCTTGAGTTCGCAGTTGGCGACAGTGTGTTCCTGCGGGCAGCACCGTACAGAGGGTCTGTCAGGTTTGGCAGCGGGGGCAAGTTGGCTCCGAGGTTCGTCGGGCCGTTTGAGATCCTAGAGAGGGTCGGCGAGGTAGCCTACCACTTGGACCTTCCTCAGCACATGTTTGTTGTGCACCCGACCTTTCACGTGTCGATGCTGAGGAAGTACCACCTAGACCCATCGCATGTCATCAGAGTGGATGACATCGAGCTTGAGTCAAATGCGACTTTTGTGGAGCAGCCTGTTCGAGTACTTGACCGGAGGGATCAGGTCTTGCGGGGCAAGACGATTCCCTTAGTCAAGGTACTGTGGAGGCACAGAGGCGTCGAGGAGATGACCTGGGAACGCGAGGCGCGCATGCGGCAGGAGTGTCCGCACTTGTTCCCTTCTCGAGGTAACTTTTGTCCTGTCTTCTAGTGTTGTTGTTTCTTTTGTTTCTGAGCCCAATCTTTATCGAATCTCTGGACGAGATTTCCTTTAAGGCTATTAAGATGTGAGGACCCGTCCCTCTATTCCTGTGGCTCGTCGTGGACCGCAAGGGCAATTTGGTAAATTGCACCTTGTCGGCTTGTTTCACACCCACGTGTGCACACACTGACCATGGTTGTGGTAATGTTTGGCTAGAATGGTTAGTGGGACCCGGGATCGAAAGATCCAGGCTTGGGCTTGAGTTCTAGCCCAAGTCTAACTTTCTGCACCTAAAGGATCGATCCTTCATTGCTAGAAGATCGATCTTTTGGTGCCAGAAGGTCAAGTGTGATCGTCATGAAGGATCGATCTTTTCCTAGGCAAAGATCGATCATTCATAAGTCGGTTCGTTTGCCTATAATGCAGACAAGACTTTCTTCCTTGAATCCTTTTGAAATCCGGAGATCTGGAGCTCAGATCTATCGATTTTGAAGGCATTTGAGGACGATCCAAGGCCTAGCAGCTAGGATTGAAGCTGCTATTGCTTAGGTAGGGATCCTACCTACATCTTTTCGGAGTTTTTTTCCGGTTTGTTTATGTTCTTATGCTTAGATCTCTTAATATACATGTTTGTTTGCTGTGATTCCACCAATTTTGGGCTCGTGGTCCCTTGATCTACCAGATCCCAGAGTTTTAAGGGGTTTGGTAGCGTTTTCCGATGGTATTTCTCGTCGTCCGGTCGCCGGAGAACCCATCCGGATTGATCCTTCTGGAGGAAGGATCAATCCCTCTGGGTTGGTCATGTTGCGCCTGATGAAGGATCGATCTTCTGCTCGGAGACGATCGATCCTGGATCTTGGGTACCATGGTTACCCTGCGTCGCGAGGAGGATCGATCTTCCTGGGAGGAAGGATCGATCTTTCTTGGCGCGACAAGAAGGGTGCCCTCTGTCTCGAGAAAGATCGATCTTCCTGGGAGGAAGGATCGATCTTTTTAGCTCGACAGTGAGGGAAGGCTCACTGTTACTTAAAAGATCGATCCTTTAGTAGCAGAGAGGATTTTTCATAGCTTTTGCCCGCGGGGCTTGGTATGCCGGTTTTCCTTACCACTTTATACCTTGTACATATGTTTAAGCATGTTAGCCCTATAATAGGGGCAGTGGTGAACCGGGAGAGTGATGACTTCCGAGATGTTTAGAATAAACGGGCGGGTAGCCCAACAGCTTTCCTTAGCCTTGCATGCCGGCATGCGCCGAGGGCTTTATCTGTGATATCTGTGAGCTGTTATTTGCGGGGGCTGCTTCCCGATGTAGGTGTTGTGGTGGACTGCTGCCAGTTGGTGGTGGTACCACTGCAGCAGCTCCTAGACCTTACTTATCTGTTCACCACCCTGGGCCGGCAGGGTGCCGTGCCCAAACCTTGTTATTTATATCATCACATATTGTTGTATGCTTACATGTTTTATCCTGCGCATGTCCATAGCATGCATTGTGTTGTGCATTAGTTGCATCTGTGTAGGGCGTTGGCGATGGGTTGTTCGCCGATCCGGGGCTTTCGAGTAGTCCGGATCTAGCTCTAGTACCGTTGCGGGTAGCTTGGTCCAGGACTCGATTTATAGTATTCAGTCGATTTCGATGATAGGGTTAGATGACCTAAATATATGTTGTTTGAGGTTTAGAGGTCGTGTTGTCTCCAAGTTATATCCGAGGTGTAGTCGGAGTCCGGTGTTCTTAAACTCTTGGGAGGAGGAGTGCCTGCCCAGCGATGTCCTAGCCCGCCAAACAGTATTCTGTGTCCTGTTGAGAGTATGCAGTGTTTTGGGCCTGCGTTCGCGGACTTCTAGTAGGGTTATGGGACCCTTGTATACACCTAGGGTAGACTTGGGGGCGGCACTATTGTGTTCCCTCCCTTGTGAGTGTCGTAGTGTAGTGTCCCTGCTGAGCTTAGTGCTCCCTCCTACCCGGGCTGTGTTTTGCAGGTGCTGGCGCTAGCTCTTCTTCGGTCGCCCCTACCGGGCCGGTGATTGGTGACGTGGCGGCGTCTGGCGGTGCTTGAGGAGCGGCGATCTCAATTTTACTTTTTTGTTATAGATAGTCTCCTACGGGAGTGATAAATGTATAATTTCCCTGTTTGAGGATTTGTAATATATATCAGTTTCTGTCTTTGATATTTGTAATTGTATGTTAATACATGATGATTATGAATTGCTAGGGTAACCTCTATGATTAGAGGGAAACCTCGCCAAAATTTCCGCAGTAGGTTTGGTTCTGGTTCGCGTCGCCCGGCCCAGTTGGGCCTACGCGGGTCGGGGCGCGACATCTCCCTTTTATATAGAGGTTTGAGATGCCTTAGAGGCTAAGGATGCCTGATGGCATAGTACAATAATTGTGAGGAAATATTTCCCTTTACATCATGTCGGCCAGTGGATTACCACTTTGCTTTGTCGGCCATCTGCTAGTAGGCCTGGCCACTACGTGTGCTGGATATGGTGCAGTCGGTTGAGTGATCTTTATTCCTTGCTGATAGCCTGTAAAGGAGAGATTCTCCTTATCTTCTTTTAACTACTACTGGAGGCTCCACTAGTAATTGGTGCATCTTTGGATGATGGCTTCTTTCCTTTTGCTTTTCCAACCACCAACTGATCCCATATGGCTTCATGATCATCCTCGTCATAAGGATTCTAAGCATCTTGCATAGGATCATCGGAGCCAATAGATATTTTATCTGATCCAGCAAATGTACTGTTAAATTGACTTTTCATATAGTCATAACACTTCTGTGCAATTTGTTCTTCAGAAGCTTTAAGAAATCTCCGTTCAAAAGCTCTTTTAATTCGAGCCATGTGATTGTCCTCAGGGACTTCACGAACCATATTCTGGTTTAAAGCATTCTCATTTCTGCTGATGATCTCTTGTAATTCAGAGACCTTGGTGTTCACATCCAAGCCTTTCCACCATTTGACTTGGTACCTTCTTTTAAGGCAGGGGATGTATAATTCATCCGTTCCATATACACAGATCCATTTCCAAATCCATGGGATTTCGACTTCTGCAAAGAAGTATAGAGGGCACATTCTCTCTAGGATTTCATCATCTTTCTTGTTATGAAGAATAGGATGAGTATAAACCCATTTCTCATAAAGAGCTGCAATTGGTTCTGGCAATATATCCAGCTCAGCACCATATTTGTACCACCAGTCATAGATCCATGCTGGAATATCCTTATAAAGGATCTCAGGACATAGTTTAATAAACCATTTATGCTTCAAGTTCTCATTCTCACATAAGAATGATAGATAAAATGCATCTTTATAATCCCATTAATTGAAGCTATAAGTTTCTTTCTCGAACTTAAAAGGGAATAGTTTATGGGTACTAAAACCCCATTCTTTTGGTGTCATTACATTCTTGATTGTGCACATACTATAAGTAGGTGGCTTTCGGTCCTCAGAATTTTTGTAAAAATGATCAAAATGAACTTCTCTTTGTGATAAAAGAGATTCCATCCACTTTCTCGGTTTATATACCGAAGTAGGATATTGACCATTGTCAAGATATTTTTGTCACAATTTCTCTGGATTATCAAAGTAACACATATCCTATGGTTCAATATAAACCATCAGCTCATAAGCTGGTTTTGTGATCATTATAGGATCATTATCCTTGACCACTTCTGCAAAAGATTCTTTTGCTTCTGAGGTATTACCTTGAGAAGTATTTTTAATTGGCATATCTTGTGTAGTTGTATTTCTCACAATATTTGAATAGGAAGTATTACTTCCTCTGCGAATTGTTCGCCAATCGTTTCCAGATGCTTGTGATTGTGAGGTGGTAGGGTAAATAGGAGTATTACCCCTATTACCCATTCCTCTCCCACCTCTCCCCCCCCAATGAGGGCGAGCATCCTCCGCATTAGAACCATGCAAAAACTCACGGGTCAGAAAATCAGGAAGAACATTATGTTTTCCTTTATAAAATTCGATAGTAAAATCGAAAACTGCTAATTCAGCTTGCCAATGAGCAAAGGTTAGTTTAGAAGTTAAATTTTTAACATCTTTTTCAATTACATTCTTAGCAGAGCTACAATCAATGCGAAGGAGAAAAGGTTGATTAAGGAGATCATCCTGGAATTTATACAGACATTTAATAATAGATAACATTTCTTTTTTAATAGTGGAATAGTTAAATTGAGTAAAATTCCACTTACCCGACGTATATCGGACCAACTCTTCTTTACTAGAGTCAGAGCATCAGTTTCAACAATCTTCTTACACTCTGGTTTAAGCAGATTTGTGCAGGGAAGATTTTTAACTTTAAACTTAATTAGTCTAATAGCATCAGTATGGGCCTGAGTCCAAGGATCAGGGTTCTTCTTTCAGCGATTATAAAGAAGAGCTGTGTCCTTTAGCCCAATCTTTATAGTAATCAGATACATAATTTAAAGCTCCTAAGAACCTTTGTAATTGATTTGTATCTGTTATAATATCCGGAAATTTAGAAGCAAATTTAATACTCCTATCTATAGGAACTATAGTTCCTTTACCAATATTATGGTCAAGAAATCTAATTTCAGTTTGAAATAATTTCATTTTTGGGGCAGATATTACTAACCCATTTTTTATGACTAAATGTCTAAAAACATCTAAATGTTTCACTTGCTGATCGATATTTTCAGAAAATATTAATATACCATCGATATAAGACAAAATGAAATTAGTATAAGAAATGAATATTTCATTCATAATATTTTGAAACTCCGAAAGAGCATTCTTTAATCTGAATGGCATTACATTGCATTCGTAATGGCCAAATGGAACAGTGAAGGCCATTTTATAACAGTCTTTTTCAGTAATTTGAATTTGCCAGTATCCAGACTTAAGATCAAATTTCAAAAATATTTTTGCTCTATAAATTCCATTGAGCAAATCCCTTTTATTCGGGATTTGATATCTTATCCATTTGAGCCCCTTATTAAGGGGCTTATAATTTATAACTAAACGAGGAACTCCTCGTTCTCTGTCAGCAACATTATTAACATAAAAAGTTGTACAACTCCATGGGGAGTAAGATTTTCTAATCAAGTTCTTCTCTATGAGAGAAGCAATTTCTTTTTTACACAAATCAAGATATTCTTGATTCATTTGGCACGGTCATGCACGAGTAGGAACATTCTTTTCATCAAAAGAATCTTCGTAAGGTAATTCAACTATATGTTACTTTCAATTCCAAAATGCATTAGGAACCGTACCACACACAGAAAACTGAAACTGCTTGTCAATCTGATCTATTAGATCTTTAACAACATGCTTCTTTAATTGGTCATCAATTTGAGGAAAAGAAATTTCTTCTTTAAGAAAATGTATTTGATTTTCTTTGAGACGGATATCTTTAACCTCATTGAGAATTTTCGTATGAGGTTCAGTTATAAACTACAAAATAATAGGTTCTCCTTTGTATCTGGCATTAATTCCAGAGGAGTCAACTCTTTCTAAAGGCATAATGTTATGCAGGAAAGGAGTTCCTAAAATAATGTGTTGTGAAAGATTTTTTACTAACACAAAAGGAGTAAGTATACAAATTTCTTGTATACAAACATAAGCTTTAGGGAGTTTATAATTAACTTCCAATTTATTACCACTAGCGCCACTAAGAGCTTGAGTGGTTTTCTCAAAATATTTGGAAGACACTATTCCTTCATGAATACAATTAAGATCAACACCACTATCAAATGTGGTATAACCACTGGTTCAGAAATAACTAGAGTTATTTCAACATACCATTTTTGAACAGTAATTTGCTGCAACATTTGAACTAAGAATTCAATAGGAATTCAGAACTTTGTCATGTTTCAATTTGTTTACCTTTATCAGGTATAAAAGGAAATTCTCCTTCGGTGAAAGATAACTTATCTTTTTCTTCTAGTAGAGAAAATATGTATTTATTTTCTTCTCTGAGGAGTTTAACTTCTTCTTTGAGGAGTTTAACTTCTTCTTTGAGGTTATTAACCTCTCTGTTAAGTTATGCTAAAGATAGATTTTTAACAGTTTTCTCTTGCCTTCTTCGTATTACTTCAGCAAGACGATAAGTATGATCTGTTTTCGGGGCTTCGATCCTTTGATCTCCCTTTAAACAGATCCCAATCAATCGTAATTTTAGTTCAGAAGATATATTTTCTTATGTTAGCAATTTTGCTAATATACTCTTATCAAGAGACAGCATGTTGATGGATAAACCATTCATCTCCACTATGGCTTTCCAATAATCCGAATTATCCTTAGTAGTACTATTATTAATTGTACAAGAACATTCTCTTTCGTCGTCTAATAATTCAGAAGAGCTTTCATCAGATTCAGAATCAGTATTACTGATCATAACTTTGTATAAGGATTTTTTTAATCCTTCATCTTCGATCTCATTCATCTTTTTCTTGGTATAACACCGATTGGCATAATGACCAATCTTTCCACATTTAAAATATTTAGCTTTAGATTTATCAGCATTTGGCTTCCTCTGAGTATTACTCTTTTGAGGATCATATTTCTTTTTTCTTCTTTTGTAGAAAGGTTTATCTCCTTTTTTTCGTTCTGGGGCTTATTTTTCTTAATAGGTTCATCAAAAGCAAATTATTGGCAAAATTCTCCCAATTGTTTTTTCTCAGTAAGTTTATGAGACTTCAATTGATTTTTAAGCTTTAGATCATTACATAAGCTTAATCCTTCATGGATACATGCATTTATTAATGCACCATAAGTATAAGAATTATAAGAGATGATTCCACTATCAGGTTCTCTTATATGATTTCTAACACTTTCTGCAAAAAGGTTAGGAAGACCGTCTACAAATTTAGACTTCCAATGAGTACTATTAGCATCATTGAGTTGCATAACTATATTAAGAAATGTATCTTTATACCAACGGAAATGAGTAAAAGTTGGACATCTTAAATTTTGAAAAAGTGTCCGTGTCTTCTCCCCCTGATTAGTAATATTGCTAATAAAATGATCAACAATAGTCAAAACAAGAGTATAAACTGCATCAGTTTGTTGTGCACTATTTTCAATTTTGACTGCAGAAAGAATTTCAGTCCGTTGATCAGGAGTGAGGTAATTATCCCACCATCCTTTCAGACTTCCAGTGAAACCACAAGTCAGAAAAGAAGCAATATTAATATCAGAATTTCTAGTACTTTTAGATATAGTGGCATACATCATCATTCGATGAGCCATAATGTAAATTTGGTGATTGCTCATACCATCCATGTTCCATTCATAGATGTTACGACCAGAGTAATCTTGTTAAATAAAAGTATCATTTTCTTCATATAAAACATCCAAAGGAGAAGGACGTTTATAATAAAACTTCTCGATATTACGAGGATGATTTTCATATTTATTAATCTGTTGAAACTGTTTTTCAGTTTCAAGAATCTCATTAACACGTTCAGGTTCAGAGAAATTATCAGAAGAGTCAATCTCAGTATTAATCTCAGCTTTATCCTTATTAAGGACTTGAATACTAGTTTGATTAAGTTGTTTGCTGAAAGATTCAATTATCTCTTCTTTTAATTCCTTTTCTAGTTTAAATCCAGAGATTTCTGAACTTGGTTTAATAGACGATTTAGCATTCTTTATAGCCTTTTCTTTTGCTATATAAAGATTTGAAATAATTTCTCCTAATTTATTGACAAGTTTGTCAACTGTTTGTTCTACACGAGTTAACTGTTGACGAAGAACTTGTAAATAAACATTAGAATAATTATTCTGTTTGAAGAGTTTATTAATCTCTTTTAAAATCTCATGGGTAGATTCTATAGGCTTTATAAAAGTAGTTGCCTCAAGATTTGAGATAGAAACTCCTTCTAATTTAAGAGGTTCTGTCGGAGGATATAGAGATCTTTTTTGAGCACCTATGAAGTTAGTTTTATTTACGTTCTTTCTTATTAAACCTTTGTATGTTTGAATCATAGTCGTGTATCTCTGATTCTGGTTTTTGATCTTATTATTATTGAATCCATTCTGTGGATCGTCACCCAAGCCGCGTTTGGCCCCGTTAGTTGATAAATAGGCGTTTAGGGTAGTTCCTTTAAATCATTGACAGACGAGCAGAAGAAAATTCAAGAAGTAACTAAAATCAAGAACTAGAATTTAGATCGAATTAAATCACTGACTGATTCTTCATTAATGAACCTAATAAGAAAGAAAAATTTAAAACTTATTATCTTCTACTTTCATCCTACTAAAAGATTATATCTACATATTACTAGAATCATGGCTACATCTACTGCCTTAAGAAAAATTAATTCCAAAAAGGATAAGAAATTAAAAAATGCCCAATTGGCAGAATTCCCTTCTAAATTAGAAGCCCTAAATAACTGGGCAATCCCAGATGTTTCTAACATGGATATCAATAAAATTGGTTTTTTAGATCTGAAGTCGCTTATAGCGATTAAAACTGTCGAAAAGATTGTGACTGTCGATCAGGAAGATCATACCATTAAGCTTCTCTCTGAAGAAGACTTAGATCCTTATATGGATAAATATAATTACATCCACATAGGATTTATTCAAGTGGCATATAAACCACTTACTTTACAAGGTTTAAATGCCTCTATTCTCTCATGCCTGAGAGATGCACGATGTCTTAATTGGCCTCAATCCCTAATGGGAATAATGGAAACAAGCCTTAGTCATGGACCGGTTTACTTCAATGTTTATCCAAACCTTAGCTTGTCCTTGACTGATCCTAATATTATGGAAGCCACTAGTCTTAATATTAAGACTCATAGCTACGAATTCTTACCTCAATCTGAGACTATAGCAATCGTCTATAGAATTCATTATAAGGTTTTAAGTACCTTAGCTCCTAGAGCTAAATAGTTTACTCCTCCGGAAAAAACAGTTTTAATTGAAACTAATCTTCTGTCTTCTAGAATTGCTACTAATCGACAGATTAAATGGGAAGAAGTTAATTTTTCAGATAGTTGGGTTATAGCTAATGTTGTCCCTCGTAGAGCAATTGTAAATCAGCAAATAGATTAGATATCACAAACTGATGATGGTGAAGTTACTATAACCTTTGATCCTAATAGGATTATAAAATTTACTGATGTTACTACTTCTTCTAAAAAATCTATGTCTAGAGAAGGAACGCCGGTTCAAGCTATTCAAATTTCTGAATCACATATTCCTCATGGAATATATGAGAAGGAGTCTAATACAGATTCCGAAATGAGTGTCCATTTGTAAATGGATTTTAAACCTCATAGTCCCCTCAGGAAATACCTTAATAAGGAATTTCAAGAGCTTTATAACAAACAATTTCGTGACTGGTTCTTTACAACCTTTAATACAGATCAACAGAATCATTATAAAAAATTATACTACCATGAATCAGAATAAAAAAATCAGATTCAATTCTTTGTTCCCTGGTTTTTAAATCATTATGTTGATGAGAAAGAATCAGAAATTACGAAGATTCTTAATAATATTATAGAAGTAGAGATTTTGTATCTGTTATAATATCCGAAAATTTAGAAGCAAATTCAATACTCCTATCTATAGGAACTATAGTTCCTTTACCAATTTTATGGCCAAGAAATCTAATTTCAGTTTGAAATAATTTCATTTTTGGGGCAGATATTACTAACCCATTTTTTATGACTAAATGTCTACAAACATCTAAATGTTTCACATGCTAATCGATATTTTCAGAAAATATTAATATATCATCGATATAAGACAAAATGAAATTAGGGTAATTTTCAGGGTAAACCCGGTTTGATAACTTTATACGTCATACTCGAATCCATCGGACGGTCATGATCTATTTAACATGTTATTAAGTATCAGCTGAGTAGAATCCCTCGAGCTTCTTCCCCGACCTCCCACCACCGCACCCCGTCCTCCCTTCTTCCACGACCTCCCACCTCCACAGCCCGTCCTCCCTTCTTCGCCATCACGCCGCCATGCCCCATCCTCCTTTCTTCCCCGACCTCCCACCTCCACGCCCCGTCCACCCTTCTTCGCCATCACGCCGCCACACTCCGTCCTCCCTTCTTCACCATCGCCACGCGCCGGCCACGCGTCGTCCTCTCTTCTTCGCCATCGGACGGTCCTCCCTTCTTCCCCGACCTCCCGCCACCAAGTCCCGTCCTCCCTTCTTCCCCGACAACCCAGCCTCGGCGCAACGCCTTGACCTCCCGCCGCCACGCCTCGTCCTCCCTTCTTCCGCGACCTCCCACCTCCACGCCCCGTCCTCCCTTTTGTGAAGATTGATGAGGAGATCAAAGAAGAAGAAGAAGCCATATGTGAAGATTGATAAGAGCTCCAGCATGAGAGTGCGTGGCCTTGTCCAGAAGACTCTCAAGGCCGCCGATCGGCCTAGCAAAATCTCTCTCTAGATCTTGTCATCCATATTATAGATATATACAGATTTTTTATTCCTCTTATCTCTGTTATCTCTCTGTTCTTGGTTTATAGGTGCATGGTATACTCTCTTCATACTATGTTCTAATGGACATGCAATCAGAGCAAGATACAAGATCTTCATCTTTGAATATTGATGAAAGATTGATGATATTTTGGTAGATTCAATGAACTATGAATCTACTAAAGGTTCTCCTCCCTTGTTGGCATGTAGTAGTTTTTAAGTCGAAATAAGAAAGTCATATTTCTCATTTCTCTATATTTTCGATGGAAATGTCTTATTTTTTCCATCTTTAATGGGATGGAAACATATTGGTGCTGACGTGATGCAATCAGATGTTTTGTGCACTGTGTGATCAGTAAAACAGAGCAGTCGCAATCTATTTGAGAGATGAAAACTGCCAAGATCTCCATGGTTTTTGGTATCTGATTTGCCAGATCTAAGTTCGTTCAATTCTATAGTTACTGAGAAAAATATGGGAGAAGCATAACCACCCAAATGTTTGTTGACTCTTTCTTTCAATTGGCTCTGGACTCTGGAGTTCCAAGTCGATGCAAACTGCATTTATTTGGGATCTCAAACTCACACCAATCTTCCTAGAATTTCTAAGCATAAAACAATGAGCAAATCTATCGGCTTTCTATTGAATAGACGAATAGTTTGTAGGCAGATGGCTTTAAAGTTTAAACACAATGGTCATGGAGATATCTGGCTTGAAGACATTTATGAGGTGAAGACCCGGCGAAGAACTGTCGTATCACACAGTGGATCTTTTGTACAGAACATGGATTGAAATTGCAGTTACAATGCTTGTGACACTAGAGAGATGAAAAGAGACGTAATTGCCATAGACCTCATCTATTATGAAAGATCTCGTGCTATTTATACAATGTCGATATCATCAACACTCAGCCAGTCACTTGAATCCTTGGTGGGTTGGATAGTAGAATTATTTCCTTCCATTGGACCTCCATAACTTTTGTCTAGCTGAACCCAGTCTCTGGAGTCCTTCGGATGTGAACGATTTGGGCCAGAAACCCTCTTGGACCTTGTAGGAATATTTTCCTAATCTTCGTCTTCAAGGTCACTGAATGAGACATCATCCTCATTTGCCAATGGAACTGTATCATCCTCATTTGCCTACTATTTCCTCAGCATCCTCTTCCAACCAATTATCAGCTTCCTCTTCGTTCCTCTGTACGGACACTTTGTAGGCATCAGTTGTGGTGCCTCTAGCTTGGCATCAATTACCATCTCCAAACGAAAAGATTGATCATCGCATAAAGTTTCCTATAAAATGTTTAGGCAATATCTAAATTGGACATATTCATACTATGAAGCTTCAAAACTCAAGAAACATTCTCATAAGCATGCCATTTCTTCATTAAAAACAAATACTAGTCTTGTTGTGGTGCCTCTAGCTTGGCATCTCTATTGAGTATCATATCCAACAATCCAAGGAGAAGTCTGATAAACAAATAATAGAAAGCTTGGTTCTTTGGAAGGTTTAGTGTAAGAGTTACCTTAAGTGTTGACAATAGCTCAGCATCATGCTTATTAAGTTTAGGATGCAGAAGCACAAAGTAAATCTTCCAAAAGCAACCTTCACTCATGTGGCTTGGGCAAAGCTCGATCCTTAGATCACACCGCTGGATGGTGGTGTGCGACGGTGGAGGGAAGTGGTGCGGGGGGGGGGGGGGGGGGGGGGGGGGGGTCGGCGGCGATGGAAAGGTCGATGCCGCCGCTGCCATTAGAGTTGAGAGGTCGGCAATGGCGAGACGCAAGAGGGAGGTGAGGCGCGGCGATGGCGAAAAAGACAGGACGATGCGAGGGCGGCGTGTG
Source organism: Narthecium ossifragum (assembly GCA_963920575.1). Classification (NCBI taxonomy): domain Eukaryota; kingdom Viridiplantae; phylum Streptophyta; class Magnoliopsida; order Dioscoreales; family Nartheciaceae; genus Narthecium; species Narthecium ossifragum. Next base: position 17,109,460 of record OY986970.1, on the reverse strand, counting down.
GCGATGGCGAAGAAGGGAGGACGGGGCATGGAGATGGGAGGTCGAGGAAGAAGGGAGGACGAGACGCGACGGCAGTAGGTCGGGGAAGAAGCTCAGGGGACTCAAGTAGTCAACTGATACCTAATAACATGTTAAATATATCCTGACCATCAGGATTCAAGTTTGACGTATAAAGTTATCAAACCGGTTTTACCCTGAAAATTACCCTATATATATAATCCGAATCACTAATAATATTATTTATACTGATGTGACAGAGAGTGTCAAATAATACTATTTTAAGATTTAGAGAATGAGTTTTGTTTTCCTAAATATAGATTACCAAGTTGATTTTAAGGAATGGGATAGGAAATGATTATAGGGATAAGAAATCTATTGGATAATACATTCTAATCATATTCTCTAAATTTAAGAATAGAGAATCTATTGAGAATGCTATAAACTCAGAGGCCTGATACTATGCCGACGCCAGCTGGGTCGGCATTTTTGCCGACCCGGCGTGGCGCACAGCGATTGGCCACTCGCGTGCTGACGTGGCATGAATTTTAACTTACTCGCGTGCTGATGTAGCATCAACCTTGGCTAGAGTTCCGAGGATAACATCATCGGAACTCCATTTAAAAACCAATTAGCAAAAGGACCGAAACTACTAAAAACCAGAAGAATCAACTTCAACAACATCAGATTTTTACCTGCTCTGAGACACATCATAAATCTTTCCCTTGATGGCCATGAGAAGGCGCTTCTTAGGATCAGAGCCATCATAAACCCAAAGCTTCTCCTCTGTGATCTCCCCAAGCTGTAGGGGTGGCGAGAGCGGCTCCACCTCCTCCATCTCCCTCCTCTCCATCCCCCGCGGCGGCGCCGGAGGAGGCGCGAAGAGGCTGGAGATGGCGTAGTAGACAGTGCCCACCAGCACCATCGCAACGAAAAATGCTGATCGTGACAAACGTACCCGTCTACGTCATGATCGCTTGCTTCAACGTCTCCCAGAGCTCCATCATCGCCGCCATCGCCAAACTCCTTTCTTAATTCCTTTCTGTCTTCTTCCTTCCTCTACCAACTCCAATGCCCCAAAAACTCAATTGATTCCTTAACCGAGCTCCTCGTCTTGATCTCCACCCTCCATCCTCCTTCAATGGCAGTCTCTCTCTCTAACCTAACTTCTCTCATGGTGTCAAAGTTGATGGATGGATGTATAGATAGATGGAAGAAGGGATGGGACAATACCTCATGGCTTTTCTTTTCCTACTGATCTTTTCTTCTCCTCCGGCCTTGCCTTCAGATGCAGGTCCATCCCTTTTCACTGCCACCGTCCACTCCCTCTCTCTCTCTCTCTCTCTCATGATAAGTCGAAGCGGTAGGCTCTCATGATAAGTCGAAGCGGTAGGCGGCGACGAAGGGGAGGATGGGGTTCATGGCGGTGGCGACGGGTGAGAGGCGGGCGTAGAGGAAGCGGCCGTAGGGGAGGGTGTTGAGGAAGGGGAGGGCGTAGGAGGCGGCGGACAGGAGGCCCTTCGTCGCTGGCACGGTGTTGCCGTCGCGGCGCGACATGGCGATGATGTTGAGGAGAGAGGCGGAGGAGCGAGACGATCGCCATCGCCGCGTCGCCATTTTGTTTGGTATTGATTCCATGCCGGTGCCACATCGGGTCGGCAAGTTGCCGACCCACGTGGGGTCGGCAAGTTGCCGACCCACGTGGGGTCGGCAAGTTGCCGACCCACGTGGGGTCGGCAAGTTGCCGACCCACGTGGCGTCGGCAAGTTGCCGACCCAACGTGGGTCGGCAACTTGCCGACTCACGTGGCGTTGGCACGGAATCATTTCTCATAAACTCATGGTCCCCACACATCTGAGCAATAGAGGCAATCAACGATGGTTGCAATACCCACGAAGAAAACAGATCTTCAAAGCTGTTATCAGCAGTGTTAGGCTGAAAACTAATTTCAAGCCGTTCTCAATCAATGCAGACAAAGACCCCATAGCTACATGAGATCAGACACAAACCCAATAACTAACATAGAATCGGTATTTAAAGCACTTATTCTCGATCAGAATTAAAAACTCAATTATTAAAAATAATAATGAAAAACACATGGTTGAGATGCGGAGGCTTCTAGTCGAGCAAACGGAGCGTTAGGAATACAGCAATAAGTCAATGCCTACTACATCCGTCTCACGTAAGCGCTGGGCAGAAAGTTCTGCTTGATCTGATGCAAATAAGGTAATTATCATGCCAAACGGTTAAGATTGTAAACACCTTATCTATGAAGGGTAAAGGCCAAAAATACCACAAAGACGTTGTCACTCAGACATGAGAAAGAAATGAGAACACCAATACCGGTACAATAACGAGCTGATTTCAAGTTAACGAGGTCATATACATTAATGACATAACAGCTTCAAATGATTATCATATGACATAAGTCGCGGAGACAATTGGTTGCATTTTGGTCGCAACCAAACTGTGGTCGCAATTCACCCCCACAAGACATGTTATTGTCTGCGGAATGCTCTCCATAGATATCATGCTCCACTGGCATATAGACGAGTCCATTCCTTAGCTGCATCACCAAAGGGTCCAGTTCCAAGGAGAAAATTACAGAAATATATCAATAAAAGACCTTTAGTACAGGATGACAGAACTTCAGACCAATCATGACCTATATAATAAAAACATGGCATCGGAATTTATAAAAGATTTTCATGGTACCTGTTTCTACAGCTTCTGCTTCGTTTGTCTTCCAATGCTTTGCAATGTTGTCCGAAAGTGGGTCATCAGGATTTGGCGCACTCAGAAGTGCCTGAATACTGATCCAAGAAAAGATTGTACTTAATATAAAAGTAAGGAGCAGAATCTTTTGTTTCTTCTACAAGCTAACAACAGAGACATCATCATGAATGAGGAACGTTCTCCATCTACTTCATTTAGGTGACAACTGTCAATTAGAAATAGCTCTGATCACTCCCACAACACAAGCAATAACATTGCCTCCATGGCTCCATGCAATTAAGCACTACATTGGTATACCTGTTTCCAACTATAAAATCTGAGAGCACTGCAAATGAGATGAAGCACACAGAACTGCATTTCTCAATGGAACACCAACAGGATGAGAATGAGGAGGTGAAGGATATTAAATAAAGATAATATTGGATAATGTTCCCACAACCTAGTCAAACGCCTTCATGGTACCACATTCACCAAAAATAGCAATATTACCTTAGCAGTACAGTTCGAATTTGTAGAGCTGGACTCCATTTGTCCTTAAGTATATCAAGGCATATTCTTCCAAGCTGCAAGCACTTAGCATTTACTTTGAGACGAAAAAAACTAATTACTCTTCTCGATAGAAAGAAGAAGGAAACAATGGTTGTCATACCTTGTCAATGTTAGGATGGTATATCTTAGTGAGAAACCGAACCTGTATTCATATTCAAGAAAGTGTCAATAGGAAGCTCAAAACGGCAATGTCATCAAAACTTAAAATTGTTAGAACTAGAGGCTAGGAAAGTGGCTCGCTATTATATTTATGGTGGCAATATAAATGCAAAATAGTCAAAAGGCGATAAAGCAAAAGCTACCTTGCAGTGACAGCAACAAATTAGCTACAAAAAGGAAAATGATAAACAAAGCAAAAAATGCAAGCAATTATAAAATTGAATTGCTTAAAAACAAGAATTCTTAGAAGCAACAATCGCAGTAAAAGGAATATGACATCTAGCCTTTTTCATATGATCTGATCCATAATGTTTCAGGAGTGGTGGCAATTTGTAGATAATGTCTTCCACAAGTTTATGAAGGAACCCAAAATAACAGAAAATCAAACATCACTTCCAAAAGATTGATTCTGGTTATGGAAAAACTTGCAGTATTTACTTTCTGTAAAGTGTCATGTCAATATAAACGCCAAACAAAGAAAGCAACTTTCAAGCCCTCAACCATTTGTGAAAGGAGGGGAGGCAAGGAATAAAGAGAAGATGCTGTGAAAAGGTGAAGATATGACATCTAATAAAGCAATTTTTAATATTCAATACAGAATCAAAGCCATCTGACAATAATGATGATGCTAGTGATAACAGAAATGGAAAAAAGAACCAAAACATTTGCGTAACCAACTTGCAAAAAGGAGCATAGAACCCTCTGCTACAAAAGGAAGTCCTACAGAATGAACTATCCTGATGCAACAATCAGAGAAGTGGTGAAAGCAAGTGATACAATTTTGTTGCACGACCATGAGAGCAACTATCCTACAGATGTATTGATTTCGAAGCTACATAATTCAAAAACCTCAAACCAAATCACAATAATAGACAAGTCATCCAGAGTCCAACCCTATCCTTTCATCATCCAAATTCAAGTCTTGGAAATGGCGACTCCAATTGAAGCAACAATTGACTACTGAGTGGTTTATTTTTGAGATAACAAACAAGCTAAGAGATTAAGAGTGAAAATATTCTCATAATTCCTTTTTCTCCAAGATTCCTGGCATGATCATAATCAGCTCAAACACTAGAATCATGCAAGTCCATAAGTTAAATAGAACATCTCCCTTCTCCACTCTAATCATAAGTGCACGTTTTCAGGAAATCAGACATTAAGAGAAGTTGTGTAGAGCTTCTAAAAATGCTGAAAACTCACATTACAGAGAGTACTCGTCAAGACAAGCAACTAATGTCAGATTTCCACTGGTGATTGACATGGTACATAGTTGATAGCCTACCAGTTAAATCTTGATTATAATTATGACATGTTAAATGCATTCCTCAAGTACCTGAGAAAGGGAAGTTTCAAATGCATGGACCCATAGAGTAAATCTTTCTGCGTAGATAAATAGCAGAAGTAACTCAAGGGTTAATCAGATATAAGAAGCCCCTTTATGTCTGAACAAAAAATAGTGACAGCACTGCATATATAAAAGTGCAACACTGCTCATGGCCTATTTTAACAAAAAATGTTGAGCTATATAGCAATATCAGCAAGCAAAATGGTAGGACAACACCATTTATGATCTACAGATAATTGGCAGAATCGCCAAGGACAGTAAGCTCACCTTTGGGGCAGCCATTGGATACTCCTCAGGCAAGAACAACTCAAGCTTGAATACCCCACCTGTAACAAATGTGAAAAAGCAAAGGCAAGATGATAAAAGGTGACCTCACTGACCAACTAACTCTAATTGTACAAAATATATACTTCTAACCTTATATTCTAAGCTGAAGAGAATATGTATAACAAAGAATAACTTATATAATTGATGACCAGAAAACAGCACATGAAATTAATAATTTTCCGCTTCAGTTCTATATAGTGATCTAGTAACCGATAGCTGCTAAAAAAACTTGCATGATATCCTAGGGGATATGCATGTTCAAAACTTCTCATCAAACTTTGCTGACAACTATTACACATACAAAAGATTGACCAACTAAAGATAAAATCCGCATGGAAGTCATGCATAAACGAATATGGAAGTCACACATAGACAATCATTGACATAAATCAGAACTAATATGGCAAACGAGTGGTCTAGGCTTGAATACAAATACATTGGAAGACTACAATCCAGCAAAATTGTTCCAATTAAGATTAGGGAAACTCAAGTCTATCACCTTATCGCATGATTTCATAAATCCAATAGTTTTACACAACAATGGCAACAAGAATCTACATAGTTAATGCACCTCCCTTGGTATCACAAGGGACCACTTACTAGAGCAATTAAAAAAGATTCTTATACATGAAAAAATGACAAAAAATGGCACAAGACAAGATTTGTAGATGTTAAACCCAGCATAAACTGCTTTAAAAAACACCCGAGATGAAAAAATTGTTTTAACACCAGCAGTATTCACTGAAATTGGGAAAAACACGAACTTTTGATAATGAGAAATATGTACATTCCCAATCATGACAGGCACAGAATTAGTACTCAAGACACTCGACGAAAACAAATATACCTGAAAACGAGCAATCAGAACCAAACAATTAGTAAAGCAATTACCTTCATAAGGCGACTGTGTTGGGCCAAGAATCATCACATTGAAGTATCGCATGTTCTCCTCAGAGGGAGACGCGCTGATACCAGGAGCTACAACATTACAGAAACATCAATCCATAGGCATAACACAAGAACCTAAATCCACGATGATTTCGATAGTAAGCCACAAGCAATCCCTCAAAAAGCTAATACTACCCAGCTCAAAAACTCACGATCGCACTAATTGACCCAAATCATCATCACGAGAGATGGAAAGAAGATAGTATACCTGGCTCGCTAAGAAGGCGCTGCGTCTCCTGTTGGATCACAGAAACAAAGAGAGCAGAGATCAACAAACAATCAAAGAAACCCTAAGCAGACCGGCAAACAGACGAGGGGAAAAGGATAGCCGTGACGCCATCGAAAAATCCTAAAAACCTATAAGAAACGACTCCAAAACGCGATTTTTCTCCAACGAAATCCACTAAAATCCATCAAAAATTTGCTAAAAATCGAGGAGAAAAAGGGGCATCAGATCGGGAGATGAACCTTGATGATCCTCCGGGGTAAATTGCTGTTCGCCATCAAATCGACGTCAAGTTTTGCTACGTTCTTCGGAATTCGAGGAGGCGTGGAGAGAACGAGGTGAGAGACGAAGGAAAGGGCTTCGTAGAAGCTTTTCAAGGCTATTCGACTAGTAAAAGAATCCAATTAAGCATACTAAATCGTGTGATTTAATCAACTAATAACTTGAAATTTGGATTAGGTTGGTACTTTAATGACATCATAATAGTACATTATACAGCAATTTTTTTTATCGACTCTCAATTGTGAGCCGTTATGTCGAGCCAAATCTGGATTTGCGGCTCTGAATTGGATCTAACCCGAGTGTAAATTGAATGAAGTTGATTTGCGGTCCATAGTTAAAACAATCAAGGTCGTCGTTGTCAGCTCACATATAAAGTTGTTTTTAAATTTAAATATGTGGAATCCTTTTAAATGAAAATGATGTTTTATTTTGTTGAGGGTTGATAATTTCAGAAAAAGTTTATATGGGGTGATATTTTCATGCCGACAAACTTGTAACTTGATTAGTTCATTGAAGGAAGAATGTTGAGTATTATGCGGTCGATTACTTTTGTGGCTCAATTTCCGATTTAGTTTATTAGGGAGCGCGCTTAGATGGTTCTTTCTTTAATTTTGTTTGTTTTTTTTAAAAGATAAGCTCACCGACTAAAGGAATTTGCAGAATTAGATCATTATATCTATTATATATTATCCGATGTGATAGGATGCACCGATCCAATTAAGTCAGAATATGCTCCAGATACCCCGTGGCATAGATATAGGTCGCGTATGTGGTGTTACTCGATGGATAACGATCTCGGTTGTTTCATAGCGGAGGAGATCGTGGTTGCCTCAACCATCCTCGCATGCGACCCTTAAACCTCCTTCGTCCTCATCACATCCTCTGCACCTTCCTCGACGCCTTCCTCCATCACTACGACTGTTAACTCAACCATCCTTGCCTGCGACCTCGAAACCTCCTTCGTCCTCATCACATCATCTGCGTGTTCCTTTGCGTCTTCCTCCATCGCTACGCCATGCAGTGAGGCCATTACCTTTCCCTTCACCTCTGGATTCTTACCAGCGTCCAAAGCCCATCCATCGACGCCAAGATCCGATTGCTTCCTACTAGTGGGATGTCATGCCATGACCTAGAAAACCCATCCGGATCGATGGTGTGAGTCTACCATATAAATTCTCAGTTCAAACCCTATGCATAAAATACGATTTTCAAGATGAATTTAAACAATTTATACCTAGGGTCAATTAGCAATTCTAACAATTGTAATACAATTGCACTAATTACAATTTCTGATACAATCCTAATTTATACAATAAAGACAACAACCCTCAAATACTACTCCTAGGATTCACTCTATAACTACTAACTTCATTAATTCCTCCTCCTCTAATTACAAGCTATTGAGGTCCTTTTATAGAGGCCTCGACAGAGTTCCAATCAAACTAATTTACCTTCATGTTTAAATAACAAGTAAATAGATTCTTCTTAATACAACTCAAAACTGACTCATAATAACCAGAACTTATCTAAATAATCAAGTGACTTAACTCAACAAAAACTAGGACTCAAATAAATAGAAACTCAACTAGGAACTAAACTCTTAATTAACTTTACTAAAACCAAGAAATTGACTCAAACTAGGATAACTAACCAGACCATTTAGGAAATGAGTTCCCTAGTGGCCGGCCTTTACCTGGGCCGACTCCTTCCAAGAGTTGGGGCCTGCCCTGCGTGGGTCCCGCCTGAGTCCAACCCACGTGTGGGTCCCGCCCCATAATTGGGCTTGGGTTTTTCTAGCCCAGGTTGAGCTGGACTCTAAACCATATCACTCAATCTCCTTAAACTGCCGCTAATCCTCCTTAATCCACCTTAAATTTGACGTAAGGTAGCCTCCTCCCGTGTCATTGCCAACTCCAAGCTGCCGAGGAACCGCCGGGTAGTCGTCTGACTCTTCGTTCTCACGCGACGGAGAGAAGGATCGGGAGTGTCATATCTCGACCCAGAAAACCCATCCGGGCTGAGAGGTGAGGGTTCCTACTCTACTCAATCATCACTGGTGCATTTATAATAAAATAAAAACAACTAAACTAACAATTGATCTGGGCTCAATATAAAATTTTAATTATAATTCAAGATTCTGATACAATATTTAATCCTCAAAATCCCTATAAAAGGAAATTATACATTTAAATAATTCATCAAGATCGAATGAACCCCAAGTCCTCGAACACCTCAAAAGCCGACGCGCCATCATGTGTCTATCCAGTTGTGATCTACAGAAGGAGAGCTGACGTCTGCACCTGCAAAACGCAACCCGGGTAGGAGTGAGCAATATGCTCAGCATAATTCTATGATACGACACGCACAAAGGAAGGAGGGAACATAACAGTGTCGCCCTCAAGCAAAGCCTGGGTATACACACTGGGTGTACACAGGGGCCCATAGCCCCACCGCGTGCCCCTAAACGCAGGAAACCAACACTGCATACTCACAACCGGCACTGCTAGGTGATGAGTCACTAATTATTCCTAATTAAACCTCTTAAATTACCTTTGTTAGGCCTAGAGTTGGTGTATTTGATATTCTATTGCTTGATTTCAGGTTTAAGTAGGATTTGAGAAGAAATACAAGAAATTCGGCCAAAAATCACTAAATTCTGTAAAAAGACTACTTCGTCGACTATTTGAAAATAAATCACCAGAAATTCTACACAATTCTAAATATTCTGAAATTCTGGGAGATGCAAGAAGACTTCAAGAGCTACAACTTTCATATTGAAAACTTTATGAGATTCGGTCTACATTGGTGTCAGTTTGTGAATCAAAGTCAGAAGTATGGAAGTTGGAGAGAAAAGCTGAAGAAATTAATTAATGACGTGGCAGTTAATGACCCAGCCAGACCGACTAGAGCGATGGATCGGATTTGAGTCCGATGCATCGCTCTGATGACGTCATCAACCTGGAATTTAGAGAAATTAGAGTTTAAGTTTAACTATAAATCCTAATTCCGGAATTAATGGTTTCTATTATATAAAGAGGTTATTCCAGCCGAATTTCTGATCTTTTTGACAATCTTTGGAGGATGAGGAAGAAGACGGAGAGGATGTGGATGGTGACAGCTTCTTATTCCAACCCGATGGCTTTCATCCAAAAGATGAGTTGCTAATTATTGTATTTAGGATTATTCATGAAACCCTAGTGTAGTTTTGGTTTTTCTTTAGTTGGATTCTTGTGAACTTCTCGATGCATGATCTCATAAATATGGTTTTATTGTTAATAGAGTTGAAGGAACAGAGTTCCCTTGACGTACTTTCAGTCCTACATGATTTCTATGATTGATTGTAGAGATTTATGAGATGGTTTTCATGAAGTTATTGGTTTGCCTTTGAGATAAGCTATGCTACGCGAAGATAAGTTGTGCCAAGGTCATTAGGAGTAGTATAATTTAATATAATCGTAGGACCAAAGACAATCTATGCCAAGCAAAGATAGGTTATGTCGTTGGGAACATTAACTTTCTTTTAGGGATTCATGTGAGCTTGTAGCCATATGATCCCTAATGTTGAGAGAAGGGAACAAGATGATAACTAGATAAGACTAATAATGAAACTAGGGCGGATTGAGTAATTCCTAAATAACTACTCCATTGATTCAAATTGATCAACCTTTTATCTCTTTTATTTATTAGTTTACATAACTCTATTCTATCTTTGATTCTTTTCCTTAGTTTTAGGGTTTCGAGAATTGATTTCAGTTTCCAACGTTTTCCCTGTGCATCGACTCCCGACTTCGTCGCTATTCTACCTAGTAGTGTAGTGATTGAATAAGGATTATAAATTTATATTTGATTGAGTTTGCAATGTTTTAACGACAACGTTTGTGAGTGATCAATTTTTGACGCCGTTGCCGGGGATTTCGACGGTTTACTAATTCATTTTCTCTTAACTCATTTTCTTTGCTTAGTTAGGTTTTTATCTTTCTTATTACCCCCTTTCTTTATTTTACACTTTTTAGGAATTTCTGACAATTTTTTTGATTTTTACACCTACTAAAATTGATTTTCTCGGACTTGGACCTGCAGCCCATCGCCAAGAGCGATCGGTCGGACACGGGAGCGACCGATCGGGATTGTGTAGTCCGGTAAGGTTGTTCTAAACTCCGAGTTATTTTATCTAGCTGTTTGAGACGCTTCTGCGAGTCGCACAAAAGCACGTATCAGTGACAGTCGTCTCTTGGACCAGCCCATTGTTTGTATTTCTTATCTTTGGTGTGATCCTTATTTATGTGATACCCCGAGTCACATATCTGAAAACTAGATTTATCGGATAAACGAAAATAGATCGAAACCTACAATTTTTGTAAAATCTCAGATTTGATAAACTAATCAACATCCTATTCAAAATAACTTAGATTAAAACCAAACTTTGCAGATCTTTTCAAAAGATCATCAAGATCATCTCCTCCAAAAAAGCAGCTCAATTAAATATAGAAAACCCACTTAAATCCTCAATTTAAACCAAATGCTCTGTTTCAACACAGACAACCTATTTAATTCACTAGCAATTCTACACAGCTCTAAAAATTATGAAACCAGTTGGAAATGAAAGATAACTCAGAGGTCTACAACTGTTATGTAAAATATCAACTGAGATTATGCACTTACAGCTCTGGAACGAAGCTAGAACACCACTGTTCTGCTAGAACAGAAAATCTGGAAATCAATTGATGAAAAGCATGTTTAAATCCAACTTAAATCCAAACCAAATCCACTGAAACTCCAGACAGTTATTAATCATCCCTAGGGTAACCATCTTGCATAGTTTAATTGAAGAACATCAATTAAAATCAACCAGGAACACCAAAATTATCCTAAACACAAAATCCTACCTTACTACGCTTAATCCACATTTAATCCTCGATTAAACTGTCCAAGGGAGGTAAGGATCTGCTCTTTCCCTTGCTGGTGATGTCCCAAGCCTCTGGATCGAGCTCTCCAAGCGTATCAATGGAACGGTGAAGAGAAGAGAAGAAAAAAGAGAAAATAGAGGCGGTTCGCTGGCTACTTATAGGCCCGAGTCCGATCGGTCGCTCGGAGAGCGATCGATCGGACTAGGTTAGTTCGCATCCTTATCTGGACACGTCGGAGGCGGTGCCGACCTCGAATCTGACCGATCGATCCCTGGAGTACTCAATCGGTTTGGGCTGATAGCTGTCCTAAAGATAGCTTCTGCACGCCCGAACTCAGATCTTTTGATCCCAAGTTTGCCTAAATTTCTAATAAGCACAAATAACAAACTAGTGGGTTGTGTGTGTACATCGCGGGTGTGGAATCAACCACCAATGCGCAATTTATCAAATTGCCCTTGGAAGTCTTCGCGATCAACTCGATCGTGAAACAAGGCCAAACGAGCCTAACCCTCGACCTAACGCTGTCGGACCGGATTGGAGGAACGGGTCCTCACAACCTATAACCCTTAAAGGAATTTCATCCTGAAATTTGATAAGGGTAGGGCCGAAAACAACAAATAGGAAACAAGCACACCTGCACAAGACAAGAAGGTCAGCAAGCTCACAACCTGAGCGACCATACAAACAAAGGGCGTCAAACGCCCACAACAGCCACAAAGCACAAGAGACACGCCTTGGGGTAAGAACCACTTGGGACACTCTGCACATGCGCCCCAGCACTCCCAAGTCACACCCCACAACACCTCTACACCTCTAGAGGACTAACACTAATGAAACTGTCATGTCTCTCGAGACTGGTCTCTCCTGTCAAGCATCTGAATTGGCTGCTCTCTGCGCAATGCATCTGGCCCATGCTCGAATCATCACCCCCGATGATTCCGGACAAAACTGAATGACGTCTCCTTGGCTCTACCGTTGGCAAACTGACATCGACATTGCTGTTAAGTGCTCTAAAGCACGTCACCGGAGATCTGAATGGTCCGCTATGGCCGTATGTCTATATGTGCCGCGAGTTGCTTTGCTAGAATTTGTCTATGATCCTGGAATCGTGGCATGAGGTGATTAGAGCTGGAACACCATGCAATCCGATCACCTCTCTGACAAGAAAATGGCCAAACTGCTCTATGCCGTTCGTACTCCTCCAAGGTAGGATACGTGCTGATTTGGTCAATCGTGCAACAACGACCCAAATCACGTGAAGTCTTCTTGGCATCCTCTACATGTTGGTGGTGAAGGCTGCGATGTGCCTGCTGTCTGTCGACACTCTGCCTCGACCTCCTGACAAGTGAGGTAAAGAGGAAAGAACTCTACATCTGACCTATGCATATGGCGCCACCTATGCTGAAGACGAAGCCTATAATATTCCCTCATGGCTCTGGGATGAATAGCATCAAGGAAAGAGTAAGCCTCTCGCATGATGTCCTCACACTACTCTGGAACTGCTACTCGGCCTCTGAAGCACAATCAACTGTCTGCTGATGCCGTCAGGAATCTCGATGGGCTCGATGTCATCGTCGCTCCACGTCATCGTGGCTATGTTGCAGACTCTCGGGGTAGGGCTGCCTCAGCCCTCACCTCATCTGGCCTCTGCTCTCTGCCAACACTGACTGATCCTCTATGTGGAGGACCCTTCTGGGCCACGCTGTCACCAGCGGGGAACTCCAAAGGTCATCGCTAATGAGCTACGTAGCTCTCTCATCCGGTTTGCGCCATCAAGAGCCTCTATCCGATCTATGCTAATCTCTCTGAGGATTGTATGATGTTGTCTGAAATGGTGGGTGATATCTTGACAACCTCTGTCGAACAATCAAACGCACTGCGTGATCTGCTGTAATGCACCTCGAATGGTACCACATCAGTCTGGAATGATGATTGCTGGAGTAGACAAACTCCAACAAAGGGACGTACTCCTCTCAGCTACCTCCTGCAATCTGGCCAGGGGAGCTAGGATGCTGCGAACAACAAAGAGGATGTCATTTGGAACCTGATCCCCGAAGCTCGACCCAACTGACTATCTTTCTCCAATGAGCTGACAAACCCAATGAATCTGCTAAATCTCTAATATCGTCTTCGACCTCTGCCGTTGCATATCTGTCTTGTCGCGCCCCGACCCGCGAAGGCCCAACCGGGCCGGGCGACGTGAACCGAAACCTAACTAATACGGAATAATTTTGGCGATGGGTTCCCTCTAACCTACTGGTCTTTCTAAACAATTCACAAGCACCCTTATATTAGAAAGATTAACAACCTCAGAAGAAATACAATAAAATATTTAAATCCTCAAAAGGGTTCACATTTTTACAATATACTCCCGTAGGAAACTATCTAATAGAAAAGGTAGACAGATGATCGCCGCTCCTCAGCACTGTCAGACGCCGCTGCACCACCAAACACCTGCTCGATAGGGGCTACTGAAGAAGAGCTGACGCCTGCACCTGCAAAACATAGCCCGAGTAGGAGTGAGCATAAAGCTCAGTTGGGTTCTACACTATGACACACAGAAAGGAGGGAACTCAACAGTGTCGCCCCCAAGTAAGGTCCGGGTGTACACAGGGGCCCCATAACCCCACCGCGTGTCCCTGAGGTCCACGGTCATGATGTTCCAGAAGAACTGGTCACATGATGGGTCACGCTTAGTAAGCAGGAAACAACACTGCTGACTCACAAGTAAGTAACCGGTACTGCTGGTGGGAAATGGCACCGCTGAGTAGGCACACCCTCTACTCAAGAGTCATTATAACTGGACACCGGCTACACCTTAGAACCCGACTCGAGACCGACACGACCTCTAAATCATCGATCAATATGTATTCAAGTCATCTAAACCTATCATCGATATCGACTGAATACTACAATCCAACCTGGACCTTGCTACCCGCCACGGTCCTAGAGCTAAATCCGAGTTACCCGAAAGACTCGGATCGGCGATTGACCCATCACCCACGCCCTATCCTTATGCATCTAATACACAACAGAATACATGCTATGATCATACACAGGTAAGAGGTAAGCATGCAACAGTATGATAAAGATAACATACAAGTCCAACTGGATTGCTGCAGCGGTACTACCAACCGCTGCCAGCCAATCCGCAACGGGTCCCGGCATTACGATGGTACCGCGACCGTCAACCGCGGACTCCTGCAATGGGAAGCAACCCTGAAAACTCAGATGAACATATAACATTATATTATATGTTCAGCACATATAATATTATTAAAACCAACAAGATCCTCTAATTAGGGGCTAAGTGATCTCGTTGATCCGGCATCCAAACAACGTCAGATTCAAGATCCAACTTAGACACCTGCAGATCAACATGCTAGGATCAACATATCCAAAATCGAGAAACATCAGACTTCTAGATTATCCGAAAAACACTAATCAAAATAACTAATCTCACTAATTACCTTTAATTGTTGCAACGCAGCCCATCCGTAGGAAATTCCTAACAAATCATAGGAAACTCATAAAATTATGACACAGGTTCGGTCTGAGAATAGATTCAAATCTCTACAACTCTTATGTTCATCATAAGTCCAAATAATGCACGTACACCTCGGAAACCACTACGTAAACCGGCCGTTCTTTAAGAACAGAGAAACCGGAAAATTCGAGATTAAACAAGTTAAAAACCTACTAAACTCTCAATCAAATCTTATGAAACTTACAACAGAAATTAAGCTAAACAAGAGGCACCCAACAACACCAAGAACACCTAGATCTATCGGCTAGATCAAGAGAAAACCTCCTATTAACCCACGTAGGTAGAAATCTACCGAAAACGCAATCCTCAGCTGATTCCCAGTGGTACGGCCACCAAACCAGCTTCCAACTAAGCCAAGGATCTTCCTCTCGCTGCCACGAATCCAACGAGCCTTCAAGCACCCAAAATGGTGGGCGGAGGAGGGAGAATGGAGGGGAAGAAGGGGCTGCCAGAAACAGGGGAAGCAGGGCTGCGGGAAGAAGAAGGAAGAAGGAGAAGGAAGATGAAGGAGAAGAAGAAGAAGGAGAAGAGGAAGAAGGAGAAGAGGAAAAGCCAGGGAAGGGGGAGAAGAAGAGGATAAGGGAGAGGAGAGGAGACAAAGTCTGCTCTCCCTCTGACAGTGGAGCGACGGCCAACGGCGGCCGTCCTCTCAAAAAATCACCGCCAAGACTTTCTGGCACAGAAAGATCGATCTCCTTAGCAAGGAAGATCGATCTCCTTAGTAAGGAACATCAATCTTGTGAGGACCTGTCCCTCTACCCCTGTGGCTCGTTGTAGACCATAAGGGCAATTTGGTAAATTGCGTCTTGTCGGTTTGTTTCACACCCGCGCGGTGTGCACACACGGTCTCTGATTGTTATTTGTGTTTGATTAGATTCTCATAGGCGTTCTCGATCAAAAGATCGAAGCTCGATCAAAAGATCGAAGCTCGATCGGACGATCGGAGCTCGATCGGGAAGGATCGAGATGGGCAGTCGGATCGCGACCACCCTAGCTGGTGGCTACTGTAGCCAGTCGGTACTGTAGCTACAGTAGGCGCGGCTACTGTAGCTACAGTACCGTGTATAATAACCCCCTCTCTTCTTCTTCTTCTTCTCTTTTTCTCTCTTTTCCTTCTTCCGGCTGAGTTTTCTCTCCCTCCGTTCTCTCTCCTCCGGCCACCAAATTGAGTGTTTGAGGGCTCGTTGGATTCTTAGAAGCGTGAGGAAGATCCCTGGCTTGGTTTCATTCCGGATTGGTGCTCAAATTTCCGGGGTTCAGCTGAGGAAAGCGTGTAATCGGTAGGTTTCTATGTTACGGTTTGTTTGGGTGTTTGTTTGTTGTTTAATTGATTTGTTCTCCATGTAAGTTTACTAGATGATGTATATGGGACTGATTAACATCTGTTTAAAGTTTGATAGGAATTGGATTTGATTTAACATGGATTTCAGCATGTTTTCATGGAGGTTTTCTCGGATTTTACTGTTCAACTCAGAACAGTGGTGTTCTAGCTTTGATATAGAACTGTACGTGTATGATCTGGGTTTACGTTATACATAGAAGTTGTACATGGATGAGTTAGCTACCGATTGCAAGTGGTTTCATGAATTTTGGAGCTCTGTGAAATTTCTGGTGAATTATTTGAGCTGGCTGTGCAGGAATAGGGCAGCCACATAAATCCGAGTATTTAAGTGGTTTCTAATTGTTCAATTGAGCTGATTTTTTGTAGAGATGATCTCAGTGGTCTTTATATGAGATCTGCAAAGTTTGGTTTTAATCCAACTTATTTTTAATAAGATTTTGATTTAGATTGTTAAATCTGGATTTTTACCGAAATTACACGTTTTGATGTGCGATCGTTTATCCGATCGATCCAGATTTCGGGTATGTAATTTGGGGTATGCCGTTGGGTGGGTATATCAAGTTTCACATCAATTCGACGGTTGGATTGACGATTATGATTTTCCGAATGTTATAGATCATATACTTAAAGTTGATAAATTGGGTTGCTTTTATCGCTTTATATAAATGTTATTATATCATAGTAGGCCCTGTGATTGGCATGTTCATTCTTGGCGAGCAGTGTGCTGCGCCTGGCCCTTGTATAATGTTTGACATCGTGTTGCATGCCTGAACTGTTATTTATGTGTATGATCATACATGGCATTGATTGTGCATTAGTTGCATGTTTAGGGCGTGGGTGATCTGTGAGTCGCCGTTCCGAGGCTGGAAGCTCGGACTTAACCCTAGGACCGGGGTTGGGTAGTTTGGACCCGGTTTGAATTGTGGTGTTCAGTCGATTTCGATGATAGGCTTAGATGACTGGTACACCTGCTGCTTGATGATTGTAGAGGTCGTGTCGGCCTCAAGTCGGATGCTGAGGTGTAGCCGATGTTCCACTGTGTTGACTCTTGAGTGGAGGATAGGCCCCCTCAGCGGTGCGTTTTCTCGCCTGCAGTGTCGGGTTCCTGCATGTGAGTCAGCAGTGTTTGTTGAGCTTACTGAGTGCTGCTCCTGTATACACCCAGGTCTTGCTTGAGGACGACACTCTTGCGTTTTCCTCTTCCTTCTATGTGTCGTAGTGTAGAACCCTACTGAGCTTTATGCTCACTCCTACCCGGGCAGCGTTTTGCAGGTGCAGGCGTCAGTTCTTCTTCTGTGGCCCCCTACCGGGCAGTCGGTCGGTGGTGCGGCGGCGCCAGGCGGAGTCTGAGAGGTGGTGATCTTTTACAGTTTTTCTACCCTATGTTAGATAGTCTCCTACGGGAGTAATGTTGTATTCGAATCTTCCCCTCTCCGAGGATATGTATATTAAACACTTTGGGTTTTGAATCTGTGGTTCGAGGTTCTGCTATTTAATTATTGTCTTTTAATTGGGGGTGTTTGATGAATTGTTAGGGAGACCAATAGGTTAGAGGAAGCCATCGCCTTTTTTTTTGGCTGTTTGTTAGGTTTCGGTTCGCGTCGCCGGCCCGATTGGGCTTTCGCGGGTCGGGGTGCGACAAATCTCCTTTGCCCAGAAACTCAAACTTGGGCTAAAACACAAGCCCAAGCTCGGATGTTCCGATCCCGGGTCCACCTAACCAATCTAATCAAACACTAACACAAACACGGTCAGTGTGTGCACTCACGGGTGTGAAACAAACCGACAAGGCGTAATTTACCAAATTGCCCTTGCGATCTATAACGAGCTACAGGCCCGACTCAAGCAGTCGACCCAGTAGTAGAGGGACAAGTCCTCACATGTCTACCGCTGGCACGACCCGTCCACCGAATCCCGCCTCTAAAGGCCAAACCTCGCACTGGGCACCAAACAACACCAATGCTGCCTCAGCAGCTGCGATGCAAACCCCAAAGGTCGCTCCTCCTCCTCCTCAACGCGTAAGTAGATATGATGATGTCTACGGACTCCACTGCAAACTAATCAGGGTATGGCCTAGTCTGGAAAGTTGTCTTCAGGATGTCGAAATCTTGAAGTCTCAGCTAGTGTAGTCGACACAAAAGCCAACTCTGAAATGGTCGATGAACCTCTCAGCTGCTAACACGTCACCGACGCACTATAGGGAACATGTACTCGTCGTTGCAACACTGACCAACTTCCTAAAGCCTATGTATGTAGCGAGGGAAAACACCCACAAAGTGAACCAGAAAACACTCTGATGCAGCACACCTGGGCGAGCGAAGTCCTGAGCTACTGACTAGGCCGACTGAGTCCTCGACTCTCGATTTGTTGCTGGCATCCACATACAAACTTGCAACGATGCTCAAAACCACATGCAGGGCCTTGACCTCGAACTCGATATCCCTCGAAGGCGATAACCTAAAAGCTTCTCAAAGAACAGCTGCACAAACAACACGAGGGGAGGGGTGGAGGTCCAAAGGGAGGGGGTGAATTGGACTCTTTTGCGGAAATACAATAGATGAAAACCAAGATAAAATGCTAGAAGACTAGTATGCTTGTTTAGATATGAAAGCAATAAATAAAGAACATATTGAAGAATAAGAGAGAGAGTTAGGAGACTTGCACCAGATTTTATAGTGGTTCGGCCAACCTTGCCTACGTCCACTTCACTCAAGGTCCTCATTGAGGTTTCACTACTTGTAATTCTCCCTTACAAGTTTTCCCACCAAGCTTTCGGGTGCTTGGCAACCTTACAAATGCTCCAACAACTGCTGGAGCTCCCCCTCAAGCTTCCGGGTGGTTGAGAACCTTACAAATCACTCCAAGTAACTCTTGGATATTTCTCACAAAGTCTACCTCACAACTTGAAGTAGGTTTATAAAGATTTAAACTCTCAAAAGAAGACTAAAACTTATAACAATGTAACCTAATATCTCCCTTAATCTTACACCAAGTTTTCTGGGTCTTCCCATATATACTTGAGCTTTAAGACCTCAAAAGGCAGCTCCCAACAACCACTTTGCCTTTCTGCAACGGCTCTTTAACGGGGCTAGTTTTCTGACTGGCGGTCGACCGTCGCACCGTTCGCCACATCGTCCGTCGCCATCTTCTTGAGCCGCAGTCGATCCATCGCATCGACCGTCACATCTTCCGTGAGGCTCTTTAAGAAAAATACTTCGCAGGTCGATGCCTCGTTCGACCATCGCTTCTCCTCAACCGAGTCACATAGCCCACGGTCGATCGGTCCATTGACCGTCGCATTGATCGTCGCCACTTTTATCCTCCACGGTCGATCCTTCCATTGACCGCCGCTTTTTACAGTCGATCTCTTCATAGCCCGCGGTCGATCCCATGGTCGATCGCCGCATCGTCCGTGGACAATAACATCTCTCAAATATGAAAGTTAAGACATGTTTTCAACATATATTTTATCACATATTTATTTTAACATTTAGGAACATATTGGCATCATCAAAACATCATCAAAAATACTATTAGGACTAACAACACGAGGGGAAGGGGTTCACCACAAATTGGGGAACAAGCCCCAGCTCTCATCAGCCAGAAGGATCGCCAACCCGCGACCTTCAACGAGAGCAAAACAACGATCTCAGATGTACTCACAACACCCTCCTACGGCCAAGGAAACACAACTCGGTGCACGGCCAACCAACACAACCAAGGAAGCCGTCAAACCCCCAACGTGTACCACACGTGGGCAACGGACACCTAGAGGCTCCCAACCTCTAGCCAACCCCCCGACAAGAGATACCAACCCAAGCTCTTGTCCGAATCAGTGGCTACTCTCAAAGCCACACCTGACTCTGGCCCCAAGTTGACACGACTACACAGGGATGAGTCACAAGGGAAAAACCCAAGCCACCAAGAAACTGCACGCTGCGAGATACTCCGAAGCTAAAGGCTGACGCTGAAAGTCGAACCTGGTGGCCCCAAAACTGGTTGCTGCTTAAGCCGACGTTCCTCAAGAGTGTGCGAACCGTTGGCTAGACCGGTCGCTGCACATTCTCTAGCAAGCCTCTACATGGAGTCTGAACTCCGCGTCTGCCCCAGGTACCTGCCCTAACTGAGGTATCAACACATTGCTCATGCTCACGCCGTGCGTCACGTCTGACTGCTCTGCAGTAAGCGTCTCGCGCCCCTCGCAACTGATAAGACGTGAAAAGTGCACAAATCACCCTTTTAACTAGGTCTTGTTAATCTCCGAGCAATGCTATTTTGATAGTCTATGATGTATTTCAGGTATAAGAGCCTTCAATGACGATTAGATCATGTTTGGTGCTAAAATGAACAAATAAAGACTATGCTAGGAGCAAAGGAATGAAAATGGATTAGCTTTGAAGATTAAACTGTACTTGGTCAAGAAGAACCAGATAATGTGTCATATATGGTTGGAAAGCTCTTGAAGTCTAATTTCAGGAGAAGTTTACGGTTCGTCATTCCGAGTTTCCTAGAAAAAGTTATGACATTTTTAGTACTGATGGCGCAGTCTGGATGGCAGAACAGTAAATACACAGGAAAGAAAGATCGATCCCTCTCCCTAGTAGGATCGATCCGTCTATGCAGCAGACTGACAGAACACATATTTTTTAGATGATCACAGTAGGATCGATCCTACTATCCATCCTACTGAGTAGGATCGATCCGACACCCCTGGAAGGATCGATCCGACTCAGGCGTAGCCAGAAATTGAAGCTTTTGATGCAAAGGATCGATTCTACACCCATGGAAGGATTGATACTACCTTCGCAGTGAAGAAAATCAAAGGCTCAGATCTAATCCGAGTTAAGGGTGATACCTAGGATATAAATAGGCATCTTTTAGGGTTTTTCGGGGTCTTCTTCTCTCTCGGAGAGGGAGAACAGTTTCTTTCCTCTTTTTAACTTTTGTTTAGAGATCTTTGGGAGGAAATCCATGGTGAAAGAGCTTCATCAACCTTCATCTATGGATCAAACCCTAAAGATGAGTAGCTAAACTTTTTACCATGGGATTCTTATGATGTAACTAGGGTTTCTATTAGGGATTTCTTAGATCTAGGGCTTGTATACATTATTGATTGGCTTGTATGGATTGATTTCTATTTCTTTTATACCTTGGTGTCGATTTCTTGCTGGATGTATGGATTGTTCTTGTTTGCACTTGATTCCGGAGCTTGTGTATGCTAGGGCTTGGATTGGATTCATTCAAATAAGAGGATCATACTAGTCCCATGGTATCTCGGATGAAATCTTCTTTGTGGTTAGGGATTGTATAGTGCTAGTCCCACTATAGTAGTGCTAGTCCCACTACGTTCTATCCCTAATCCTTCATACATCCTACTTTTGTAGATTTGGCCATCAAGATGCTAACCCATCTTGACCTTACACCTAAATCCATATCCGTAATACTATTTGCGATGAATTCATCATAATAAGAGGGTTCATTAGCAGTGAACGTAACTAATCATTCGGTCACTGACATTTAGATAATTGTTCTTGCCAACAAGGAATCCTAACTAGAACTTGTTGAGTGATAAGGAGAACTAGCCATTCACTTATCAACTATTAGGAAAGCCATTCAGCGTGATTAATGTGCCCTGATCTTAGGAAGACATGGTAGAATCCTGGTTATTTATCAAGAATTCCCTAGTACCTTTTCTCGTATTTATTAATCATTTAGTATAAACTTAGTTTAATTTCAATCCTTGATCTTTTATTAACTTATCGGTAGGAATACATAGATTGAGTTTAGTAGTTTAATTATTTTCCTACGCATTCCCTGTGGATTCCACTCGGACTCACTGCTATCTACCCCTAAAGTAGTTAGTTAGTAGCTTGATTATAAATTTGTAATTTTGAGTAGACTTGTTAAGGAACGACACTTTTCAAGCTCTATCAGCAACTATCACCTGTCGGCGGAACGACTCCCGGCGGCTAGCACTCGAGCACCCAGTGGAATCCCTCTCAGTATGGCGGTCAGGCTACCTCTCTAAGAACCAGCACGACGCTGTTGAAACACCTGAACTCTGCCAACGGCTACCCTGCCGCTCCTCAAAACCCGGAACAACAACCCCGAACTCACAACGACCACTGACCAACAACCCCGTGTCAATCCTCAAGTCACCTGTCTCAGTAGCTAAAGCACAGTCTAGGGTTTACCCTACTGTCGCTATAACATACCGAGTCAGATGAACCAGCCAACCAGAACCACAGGAAAGTACTCCCAACTACACCACCCTCCAAGGATAGGTGTCAAAGAACAGTATGCGAACTGTTCCCACCACACAACTAACAGTGTCCCTAGTGACCCTGACAAGCGTCACTATACATCGCTCCCTGGGAAGGCAAGGAACGAACAACATCCCAAGCAAGCGATCCTCCAGGATGTCCAACTCATCCGGGACACATCCTTCAACCAGTCCTCTACCGTCCAAGGATCTCTAACATCGCCCCTGAACCTCAACCGGTTCGACCCTCGAGATTTCGAGAGTACAAAGGTGACATGTCCAGTTCCCTACTCGCTCATCTCCAGCACAGGGGGAGACATTGTTTGGTGAGGGAACGAACGAAGCCAGCATGCATGCACATCTCCACCTGAGATGTCATGCCACAGCCGAAAAACAACAAAACAAGCAGCCATCAACAAAGCGGAAACACATCACACATGAGCGCAAACAAACATGCAAGGATGTTTTTACCCTAAAACTATCCCAATCCACGCTCAAACATTAACCGTAAGCCAAATCCTATCCCTGGGACCTACAACCTGATCTGATATCAAGTTGTCACACTCCGACCCAGAAAACCCATCCGGGCCGAGGCGTGAGGGTTCCTACTCTACTCAATCATCACTGGTGCATTTATAATAAAATGAAAACAACTAAACTAACAATTGATCTGGGGTCAATATAAAAATTCAATTATAATTCAAGATTATGATACAATATTTAATCCTCAAAATCCTTACAAAAGGAAATTATACATTTAAATTCAAGATCGAATGAACCCCAAGTCCTCGAACACCTCAAAAGCCGACGTGCCACAATGTGTATGTCCAGTTGGGATCTACAGAAGAAGAGCTGACGTCTGCACCTGCAAAACATAGTCCGAGTAAAAGTGAACAATAAGCTCAGCAGAATTCTATGCTACGATACTCACAAAGGAAGGAGGGAACACAACAGTGTCTCCCTCAAGCAAAGCTTGGGTGTACACAGGGGTCCATAACCCCACAGCGTGTCCCTGAACGCAGGAAACCAAGACTGTACACTCACAAGTAGGAAACCGGCACTGGTATGCGGGAAACGACATCGTTGAGTAGGCACACCCTCTACTCAAGAATCATAGAACACTGGATACTGGCTACACCTCAGAACCTAGCTCGAGGCCGACACGACTTCTAAACCTCAATCAACAATTGCAGCCAACTAAATTGTCACCTTGAATCATCAGATTATTAAAACATATTAAATCCTAGACCTTGCTACCCAGCCTCGGCCCTAAGGCTAGATCCAAGCTACCCGAGAGACTCGGATCGGCGATCATCCCATCGCCCATGTCCTATCCTCTATGCATCTAATGCAATTAGATGTGTGTTATGCTCATACACAAACAGAATTGTAAGCATGCAACAGGATGCCAGATCAAATACAAGTCCGGGCATAGCCTACAGCTCGTCAAGGGTATTCATAGCATCGGTCTAGAATAAAGCGGAATAAAATAGGGACTCAGGCCTACCAACGGGATACAGCTCCAGCTAAACTATCAAGCAGCTATGACAATAATATAATAATATTTTAATAAAAACTGAGGGCGTACTTAAGGCCCATTTATTCTACACATCCCAGGGGAGTTGCAACTCCCCTGGTTCAACTACAAACCACGTACGGACTTAAAATAATATATATCCAAGATATAATTAAAATAATCGATTTATAGAAATCAAACCAATTATATCACGAAACTCGGAAAATCATATCATTCAATCTAGCCGTACGATTGATATGAAACTCGATATGCACACTCAATGGCATACCCCGAGTCTCATATCCGAAAACTAGATTTATCGGATAAATGAAAATAGATCAAAACCTACAATTTTTGTAAATCTCAGATTTGATAAACTAATAAACATCCTATTGAAAATAACTTGAATTAAAACCAAACTTTGTAGATCTCTTCAAAAGATCATCAAGATCATCCCCTCCAAAAATCAGCTCAATTAAATATAGAAAAACCACTTAAATCCTTAATTTAAACAAACTTCCTTTTTTAGGACAGACAGCCTATTTAATTCACTAGAAATTCTACGTAGCTCCAACAATCATGACACCAGTTGGACATGAAAGCTAATGTAGAGATCTAATACTTTCATGTAGAACATCAACTGAGATCATGCACTTACAGCTCAGAAAAGAAGCTAGGACACCACTATTTTGCTAGAACAGAAAATCCAGAAATCAATTGATGAAAAACATGTTTAAATCCAACTTAAATCCCAACCAAATTCACGGAAACTCCAGACAGTTATTAATCATCCCTAGGGTAACCATCTAGCATAGTTTGACTGAAGAACAACAATTAAAATTAACCAGGAACACCAAAACTATCTGGAACACAGAATCCTACCTTACTCTCTGAGCGATTGATTGGATTAGCTCGGTTCGCGTCCTTATCCGGACATGTCAGAGGTAGTGCCCACCTCGAATCCGACCGATCGCTCCCTAGAGCGATTGATCGGTTTGGGCTGACAGCTATCCTAAAGATAGCTTCCGCCTGCCCGAACTCAGATCTTTCGATCCCAAGTTCGCCTAAGGTTCTAATAAGCAGAAATAATAAACAA
Organism: Narthecium ossifragum; assembly: GCA_963920575.1. Classification (NCBI taxonomy): domain Eukaryota; kingdom Viridiplantae; phylum Streptophyta; class Magnoliopsida; order Dioscoreales; family Nartheciaceae; genus Narthecium; species Narthecium ossifragum. The sequence continues at coordinate 17,084,221 of OY986970.1, read as the reverse complement.
GGGGGGTGTGTGTGTACATCGCGGGTGTGGAACCAACTACTAAGGTGCAATTGACCAAATTGCCCTTGGGGGTCTTCACGATCAACCCGATCGCGGAACAAGGCCAAACGGGCCAAACCCTCACTGCGGTCGGACTGGGTTGGAGGAACGGGTCCTCACAGGGAGAGAGAAAAAGGGAAGAGAAAAAGGGAAGGAAAGAGGAAAGGGAAGGGATTTATATTAAGTTAATTTTGATCTCGCCCGTCCGTTTCAATATTTCCTGATCAAGCTCTGATCTTTCGATCGAGAGCGGCCCTGAGGGCCTAACTAATCACATGCATCAATCCAAGGCTGTATCTGCACTACGCTGGTGTAAAACTGACCAACAAGCAGCAAATTTATCAAATTGTTCTTGGAGTACAACAATGCGATCACCCGATCGCACCCGACGCAAAATAGCCAACCGGACCCATGGGTCCGACCAACACGGCCAAACAAGGTACAGAGGTACGGGTCCTCACATGGGAGCTCCTCCCTCCTGTGTTCTACATTCTCAAAATCCCAGATGATTTGTGAGGACCCGTCCCTCTACTCCTGTGGCTGGTCATGGACCGCAAGGGCAATTTGGTAAATTGCGCCTTGTCGGCTAGTTTCACACCCGCGTGTGCACACACTGACCATGTTTGTTGAAATGTTTGGCTAGAATGGTTAGTGGGACCCGGATCAAAAGATCCGGGCTTGGGCTTAAGTTTTAGCCCAAGTCTAGCTTTCTGCACCTAAGGGATCGATCTCCCTAGCTAGAAGATCGATCTCTTTCTCAAAAGAGATCGATCTCTCTTGAGTTGGTTCGTTCGTCTATAAAACGAACGAAACCTTTTCTTTTGATTTTTTTTGGAAAATCTGAGATTTCAGCCGTGTTCTTGCTGGATTTGAGTTCCTTTGAGGAAGATTTAAGGCCTAGTAGCTTGGATTGAAGCTGCTATTGCATAGGTAGGGATCCTACCTACAATCTTTCGGGTTTTTGGAGTTTTTCCGGTTTGATTGTGTTCTTTTGCTTAGATCTGTTAAAGTACATGTTTGTTTTCCATGATTTCACCGGTTTTGGACTCGTGGGTTCTTGATCTACCAGATCCCAGAGTTTTGGGGGATTTGGTTGTATTTTCCGGCGGTATTTCACGCCGTCCGGTCGCCGGAGAACCCATTCGGATTGATCTCCCTTGAGGGAAGATCGATCCCTTCTGGGTCGTCACGCCCAGCCCGAGCAGGATCGATCCCTCGGCTGGAGAGAGATCGATCCTTGCCTGGGTTGAGGTGGCGGGTTCCATGTCACGAAGAAGATCGATCCTTCTGGTGGAGGAAGATTGATCTCCTTCTGTTGACAGGGACGAGTTTCTCCCAAGTGCTAAGAAGATCAATCCCCTTGGGAGGGGAGATCGATCTGTTAGTGGCTGAGGGGTGTTTTCAAGTGGCTTTTGCCCGCGGGGCTTTGTATGATGGTTTTTCTCTACTGTTTTATATCTGGTACATATGTTTAAGCATGTTAGCCCTATAATAGGGGCAGTCATGAAGCGGGGGAGTGATGATGTGAGGACCCATCCCTCTATTCATGTGACTCGTTGTTGACCACAAGGGCAATTTAGTAAATTGCACCTTGTTGGCTTGTTTTACACCCGCGTGTGCACACACAGGCTTTGTTTTGGTGTATGTGTTTGAGTAGAATGGCTAGGTGGACCTGGGATCGAAAGATCCCAGCTCGGGCGCGCAGAAGCTTGCTGTTGGGCAGCTGGCGGCCCATGAGCGATCGATCGCTCTTAAGAACGATCGATCGGACTCATGAGTGAGTCGGTCCTCTTTTCCTCCGCGAGGACGGCCGTCGTGGCCGTCACTCCCTTTGTCAGCGAGGGAATGGTCTCTTCCCCTTTTCCCTGGCATTCTCGGCTTTCCCCCGGACTTTCCTTCCCTTCCCTTCCCTTCCCTTCTCTTGTCTTATCTTCTCTTCTTCTCCTGGGCTGCTTCTTCTTCCCGCAAGCAGAGCTTGCTCTGTTTTCTCCCCGACAGCCATCTCCTTCGTCGCCGTTCTTCCTCCTCCGACCACCATTTTGGGAGCTTGAAGGCTCGTTGGAATAGTGGCGACGTGAGGACGATCTTTGACGTAGTGTAGTAGCTTGGTTAGCAACTGTTTAGCGGGGATCATCCAAGGATTAGCGGCTTCGGTAGGTGTTCTACCTACTTGCACTCTTTAATGGGATTCTCTCAATCCAACCGTTGGTGATGTTCCCTAGACTCTACCACAAGTGCATGGTTCGTGACAAGTAGAATAGGGCAAAAAGAGTATCGTTTCCACAAGGAGGATGATTCAAGTACCAATGTATCCAATTTCTTATATTATCTAAGCAATCCAAATAAGATATAACACTGACAAATCTGAACTGAAAGCAAATAAATATTAAATAGAAGAGTATGAAAGGTTTCTAGGATTTGGATTTCATCGATTGAATCTCTTTAATGAATTTTAATCTGGTTGCTGAAAATAGAACTTTGTTAATTATCATGACTGAATTCCCTTTTTTTATGTGAAATCCTCTTTCAAGGTATAACTCAAATACCTAAATTAATTCCATGTCTACTTTCGTGATCACAGGAATTAATTTAAATTCATTGGGCTCTAAGGAATCCTTAAACAAAAAATCACCTTGTCATATATTTATTTCTAACATATACTACCAAGGTTTGATGAAACCACGAACTAATGTTAAACTTCAACTTTCGTTACTTCGTTCAACATCTGAAACATACAAGTCATGGCCAGTAACTTGCAAGAAAAAGAAACGATTTCATCAAATTGCAACTAACAAGAATATTCTAAACAACCCTACTCAATTCAAATCAGAAACTCAATGACTTCATCCAAACCCTAGAATAAGAAAACTAGGAATTCATGGTTGAAAGAAAGAAAACCAATGTTTCATAAATACACATCGTCAATCAGAACTAGGATGAAGAGAATAGAATGAAAACTCTAATCCTCTTCTTCTGGTCGTCCTCCTCTTTCTCTGCTCGTCCTGCTTCTTTCTCTCTACTCGTCCTCTTCTTTCTCTGCTCCTTTTCTGCTTCTTTCTCTCTGGCCGTTCTCTGCTTTCTCTGCTCCTTTCCCTGGCCGTTCTCTGCTTTCTCTGCTCCTTTCCCTGGCCGTTCTCTGCTCCTTTCCTGGCCGTTCTCTGCTTTCTCTTCTTTATTCCTCCCAGCCCTTTTTCCTAAAGTGTCCACCCTTTCTTCCATTAACCACATGCCAATCCCACTAATCAAGGAAAGATCAAATAACCTCCTAATATAACTAGGAAATGTGGTGCTCCCAGCTGGGATCTTCATGAATCAAATCTGAACTCCAAAAAATGAATCTCGTCCAACCCAAGTGCAGGTGCAGCAATTCCGAGTCTGATGGCTTTATCAAACTTTCTGTCTTTATTCAGCCTGAATCAGCAAAAACTCCAAACATCAAAGTTGTAGCGCTCTTCCATAGCTTTCCAACGCATCCTGGATCATCCCAATCAGAGTTTGTATGAAGAAGTTATGTTCAAATTACTAACTGTTGTGCAGAATGTCCAGAATTGCTCAATTAACTTCGTTTTGCACTTTAGGTCTTCAATTGCATCCAGGCCTAGCCCGAATTCTGCTTCTTCCCATCAGCCAAAGTTCAAATGATTCAATATCTAAATACATGCAATTATCCAAAAATTCCCAAGAATTAAGTAAATGCAGAAGTCACCTAAAATTCTTGATAAAAGAGCAAGGAATGATGTAAAACACTTGAATCTGACAATCCATCTTAAGAAGATGTGTGGAAATAATTCCCGCATCAGTTGGATCTGTTGATCTTCATGTATTTAGATGCATCTTGCCTAGTAGAATTACTGATATAAGTTTCTCATGATCTTTGAATGAGTTTTGAGTAGGATTTATGCATGATTAATTGCGGATTTTTCGGTTTTCTGCTGTTCATGAAGAACAGCCGGCTTGCGGCGAGATTTTCGGCTTGTACGAGCATGATCTTGGATTTTGTTGAATACAAGAGTTGTAGATCTATGAGTTAGCTCTCCATTCCATCTTATTTCGCATTTTTTCGATTTTCCTACGAATTGTTATGAATTGATTTCTGGAGGGCTGCGTTGCAGTAATTAATTGGTCAGTTAGTTTAATTAGTGGTATTGATTAGCGTTTTCCCGTTAATCTAACCATTGGATGAATCTGAATTTTGGATATGTTGATCCATGCTTATAGCTCTACTGGAGGCTTTCTTGGATCCCAAATCCGACGTCGGTTGGACGTCGGATCGTCGGATCAAACAGCTGCTGTGTAGAGAATATTGTTCTTGTTCTTGGACCTTTTGAGTTGGGATCGATCCATGCAAATTGGATCGATCCATGGGTATGTTGGATTGATCTAGGTTGCACCAAGATGGTCTGTTCATTGAGGGCTGTCGGATCGATCCATGGGTATGTTTGGATCGATCCAGGGTTTCCCAGGAACAGTATGTGAGGGCAGCAGAGAATGACATGTTAGTGATATAGTTATAACTGTTGTTTGTTACTGCTATATATATTTGTCTGTTTTACTGCTTTATATATTTGTCTGTTTTACTGCTTTATTTACATTTGTCTTGTTTGTTGCATGCTTTACTGTTTTAATTATCTGCTTTACTGCTTGATTATCTGCATGTTTATTCTATTGTTTTATTATTGTCTTGCTTTCCTGTGCATTAGAGGTCGTGTCGGCCTCGAGCCAGATGTTGTGGGTGTAACCGGTGTCGGTTCTTGTCCTTTAGGGGCCGTCGGAGTAAGCCCAGCCCAGGGGCCGTCGGAGTAAGCCCAGCCCAGGGCCCGTCGGAGTAAGCCCAGCCCAGGCAGTGTCTATTCCTGCCCGCAGTGGCGACCAGTGTGGGCCCAGTTCGTTTGGGTGACTACAGCTGGAACCCTAGGGTCCTTAGCAAGCCTTAGCACTTGGCACAGAGTTAGTACGGGTGGATTCGCCCTTCCTTGTGTGTGTCGTAGAGTAGAACCCTACTGAATCTTTGCTCATTCCTACCTGGACCGTGATGTTTGCAGGTGCGGGTACCAGTGCTTCTTCTGTGGGCCCCCGGTGTTCGTCTTGCGGCAGCGCGTCGCCAGCCGATCATGTTTGAGGGCCAGGATGGTTTCTTCTGTGTTTTTGCGGAAACCTTAGATGTTGTAATTTTGTATAACCCGGTTATATGTAAATACAGTTTTGGGTTGGTAATTGTTAGATTACTTTTGTCCTTGTTTATTCTTGTATCTGTTCCGCCAGCTTGTTGTCAGTAGATGTAGGATCTTCCCCCTCGTGTCCCGGTCCGGGTGGGTTTCCTGGGCCGGGGCGCGACAGATGACTCCCGGGATGTTTAGAATAAACGGGCTGGTAGCCCTACAGCTTTCCCTAGCCTTGCATGCCGGCGTGCGCCGAGGGCTTTATCTGTGATATCTGTGAGTTGTTGTTTGCGGGGCTGCTTCTCGATGCAGGTGTTGGGGTGGACTACTGACAGTTGGTGGTGGAACCACTGTAGCAGCTCCTAGACCTTATTTACCTATTCACCACCCCGGGCCGGTAGGGTGCCGTGCCCAGACCTTGTCTGATATACAATCACATACTAATGCATGCTTATCTGTATATTCCTGCGTGTGCTCATAACATGCATTGTTTGTGCATTAGTTACATCTGTGTAGGACGTTGGCGATGGGTTGATCGCCGATTCGGGGCTTTCGAGTAGTCCGGATCTAGCTCTAGGACCGTTGCGGGTAGCTTGGTCCATGACTCGATTTGTAGTATTCAGTCGATTTCGATGATAGGGTTAGATGACCTGAATACATGTGGTTTGATGTTTAGAGGTCGTGTTGACTCCAAGTTGTATCTGAGGTGTCGCCGGAGTTCAGTGTTCTTGACTCTTGGGTCGAGGAGTGCCTACCCAGCGGTGTCCTAGCCCGCCAAATAGTGTTCAGTGTCATGTTGTGAGTCTGCAGTGTTTTGGGCCTGCGTTCACGGACTTTCGATAGGGTTATGGGACCCTTGTATACACCTAGGATAGACTTGGGGACGACACTATTGTGTTCCCTCCCTTGTGAGTGTCGTAGTGTAGTGTCCCTGCTAAGCTTAGTGCTCACTCCTACCCGGGCTGCGTTTTGCAGGTGCTGGCGTTAGCTCTTCTTCGGTCGCCCCTACCGGGGCGGTGTTTAGTGACGTGGCGGCGTCTGGCGGTGCTTGAGGTGCGGCGATCGTCTGTTCTACCTTTTGTTTAGTTAGCCTCCTACGGGAGAGATTTTGTATAACTTTTACCCTGTTGAGGCTTTGTATATATTTCAGTTTCAGTCTTTAAGGTTTTTAATTGTATGTTAATACAGGATGATTATGAATTGCTAGGGAGACCACTATGATTAGAGGGAAACCTCGCCAAAAATTTTCGCAGTAGGTTAGGTTCCGGTTCGCGTCGCTTGGCCCGGTTGGGCCTACGCGGGTCGGGGCGCAACATGATTAGCAGCTATTTCATCTTGGATTGATCCATCCCAGCTTTTGGGTATTGGTCTCCTCGCTGTCACTGGATCCGGCTGATCTCAACATCCTTTTGGGACTCAGCCAAATCTATCTCCTTCTTCACCCCCGCTATCGTCCAAGCCTCGCCGCGCCCAGCACCACCATATCTCCGATTCGCTTTCCCTCTCCTCTCCTCTCTTCACTTTTGTGAGCATCGTTTCCTCTCCCTCTTCCCATGGCTTCACCTCTCCCCACTCCCATTGCTTCGGAAATCAAACTCGAGATGAAGATCTTTCTCGAGCTCGATCTCTTGATCTCGATTTCTTCCACCTCTCTTCCTCTTTTGATCTCGATTATGCTTAGAGTATGAATCTGTCAAGGTATCAATGTGTTTGTTTATTTTTGCATCATGCATCTTCACTTTAGTTTTCCAAGAAGATTGCTATCATTGACGCCATAATTGTGTTCCTTGGGAATGTCTCCGTTAAAATTTATGATTGCTTTTGTTTTCTCAATTGAATTTTCACTTTACATGATTTATTAGCGCTCCTGATAGCAGATCCGCTTCCCTCATGCTTAAATTTTTTGTTGTGCAATCTTGATTGTCTATACATGTGAGTTGTGATATTGGGTTCTTCCATTCATTGAGAGAATTGTTTCATATGTATCTTGATAATTATCCATCGACAACGGCAAAAACTAATGCTTCTTTTTAGTCTATAGAGCATGAGTTGAGGTTTCTGTGTGATGTGGTGATCATTGAATGCTAAGGATTGTGGATGACATAACATTTTTTATTTTGTTAAAAAGCTCTCAAACTTCTTACTCAAAGAAGGTGTCAACAAAGAGCTGTCAATTAAATGTTAATTGGTCTATTGGCTATTAAATCCAGCTATATGGTTAAAGTTTGGCCATCTATAGCTCTCAAACTATCTATACTTTCTTTCATTTTGTCGCCCTTTATGTTTGGTCGTCTATCTAGATTTCTTTCTAAAGTTCCTACTTAATGCAGTTTTATAACTTCTCCATAGGTCATTTGGTCATTTGGTCTTCTTTGAGTTCTCTTTCATTTTGTCTCCAATGCTAAGTTGACGACATGATTTGAGTTCAAGTGGTTACGTGTTTACAAATGTGGGGGCTTTTATTGCTAGCAATGGTATAACTTAGTTGTTCTCCTCTCTATGTACTTTTTTCTTCTATTTGAATGTCTTATGATGCTTATCTGTAAATGCATAGTTGGTCTTACATATGTTACTTGCTGAGGTTTAAAATAAGAACTTGAGTTTAAACTCTTTGGACATGTAATGTATGTCGTATCTGATGGTCATGTCATGCAGCCCGCCGATGCCAAGATCTGATTGTTTCCTACCAGTGGGAGCTCCTCCCTCTGCTGTTCTACGTCCTCCAAATCCCAGACGATTAGCACCTATTTCGTTTTGGATTGAGCTATCTTGCTTTGTTTGGTATTGGTCTCCTCGATGTCGCCATATACGACTGATCTTGACATCCTTCTACGACTCAGCCAGATCTATCTCCTTCTCCACCCCCACTGTCGTCCAAGCCTCGCCGCACCTAGCACCGCCATATCTCCGATGAGCTTTTCCCTCTCATCTCCTCTCTTCACTTCTATGAGCATCATTTTCTCTTCGTCTTACCATGGCTTCACCTCTCCCTATTCCCATTGCTTCGGAAATCAAACTCGAGATTAAAATCTTTCTCAAGCTCGATCTCTTGATCTCGATTTCCTCCACCTCTCTTCCTCTTTTGATCTTGATTATGCTTAGAGTATGAATCTATCTAAGTATCAATGTCTCTTGTGAGGACCCGTCCCTCTACTCCTGTGGCTCGTCGTGGACCGCAAGGGCAATTTGATAAATTGCGCCTTGTCAGCTTGTTTCACACTCAAGTGTGCACACACTGACCATGTTTATGGTAATATTTGGTTAGAATGGTTAGTGGGACCCGGGATCGAAAGATCCGGGCTTGGGCTTAAATTTTAGCCCAAGTCCAGCTTCCTGCGAAAGAGGGATCGATCCTTCCTTGCTAGAAGGATCGATCGCTCAATGAAAGGAATATGGATCGTTGCGAAGGATCGATCAGTCTCTTGGGACGGATCGATCGGACTCGGAGAAGGATTGATCGGTCTCTTAGGCTGGATCAATCGTTCTCTTGGCTGGATCGATCGTTCTCTTGGCTGGATTGATCGGTCTCCTTGGACGGATCGATCCTGCTAAGTCGGTTTGTTTGCCTATAAAACAGACGAAACCTTTTTCCTTGAAAATCTTTGGAAAATCGAGTTCTTGAGCTAAGAATTCCTGGATTTCGAAGAGGTTGTGGACAATCCAAGGCCTAGCAGCTGGGATTGAAGCTGCAATTGCTTAGGTAGGGATCCTACCTACATTCATCTTGGGTTTTTGGAAGTTTTTCCGGCTGTTGGTGTTCTTATGCTTAGATCTTGTTGTATACTTGTTAGATTGTAGTATTCCCGCCGGTTTTGGACTCGTGATCCTTCGTACTACTAGATCCCAAGGTTTTGTGGGATTTGGTGGAGTTTTCCGACGATATTTCTCGCCGTCGGCTTACCGGAGAACCCAACGCGATCGATCCGTCTGTGAGATGGATCGATCCCTCCTTGTTGGCCATGCTGACCCGAGCAGGATCGATCGGTCTCGGGTGAGGACGATCGATCCCGGTGCCTTGGGTAGCATGGGACACTCCCTATCACGAGTCGGATCGATCGTCCTGGGAGGATCGATCGATCGAACTCGGTGCGATATGGAGAGTTTGCTCTCTGTCATTAGAGGGATCGATCCTCCCTTGAGGGAGGGATCGATCTGTCTACGGCAGAGAGAGAAATTCCCTTTTTATTTTGCCCGCGGGGCTTTGTATGACAGTTTTCTTTACTGTCTTAATACATGGTACATATGTTTAAGCATGTTAGCCCTATAATAGGGCAGTGGTGAATCGGGGGAGTGATGACTCCCGGGGTGTTTAGAATAAATGGGCGGGTAGCCCTACAGCTTTCCTTAGCCTTGCATGCCGGCGTGCGCCGAGGGCTTTATCTGTGTTATTTGTGAGCTGTTGTTTGCGGGGCTGCTTCTCGGTGCAGTTGTTGTGGTGGACTGCTGGCAGTTGGTGGTAGTACCACTGCAGCAACTCCTAGACCTTATTTTACTTGTTCACCACCCCCGGGCCGGCAGGGTGCCGTGCCCAGACCTTGTTATTTATACATCACATACTGTTGTATACTTACATGTATTATCCTGCGCATGTTCATATCATGCATTGTGTTGTGCATTAGTTGCATCTGTGTAGGGCGCTGGCGATGGGTTGATCGCCGATCCGGGGCCTTCGGGTAGTCCGGATCTATCTCTAGGACCGTTGCGGGTAGCTTGGTCCAGGACTCGATTTGTAGTATTCAGTCGATATTGATGATAAGGCTAGATGAACTGAATACATGTTGTTTGATGTTTAGAGGTCGTGTCGACTTCAAGTTGTATCTGAAGTGTAGCCGGAGTCCGGTGTTCTTAAACTCTTGGGAGGAGGAGTGCCTGCTCAGCGGTGTCTTGGCCCGCCAAACAGTGTTCTGTGTCCTATTGAGAGTATGCAGTGTTTTGGGCCTGTGTTCACGGACTTCCGGTAGGGTTATGGGACCCTTGTATACACCTAGGGTAAACTTGGAGGCGGCACTGTTGTGTTCCCTCCCTTGTGAGTGTCGTAGTGTAGTGTCCATGCTGAGCTTAGTGCTCACTCCTACCCGGGCTGCGTTTTGCAGGTGCTAGCTCTTCTTTGGTCGCCCCTACCGGGCCGGTGTTTGGTGACGTGGCGGCGTCTGGCGGTACTTGAGGAGCGGTGATCTATGTTTTTACCCTTTTGTTATAGATAGTCTCCTATGGGAGTGATAAATGTATAATTTCCCTGTTTTGAGGACATGTATCTATTCTAGTTCAGTCTTTGGGTTTGTAATATTTGTTAATAAAGGATGATTATGATTTGCTAGGGTAACCACTACGATTAGAGGGAAACCTCGCCAAAATTTTCCGCAGTTGGTTAGGTTCCGATTCGCGTCGCCCAGCCCGGTTGGGCCTACGCTGGTCGGGGTGCGACATCTTTGTTTATTTTTACATCATGCGTCTTCACTTTAAATTTGGCCATCTATAGCTCTCAAACTTTCTACACTTCCTTTCACTTTGTCACCCTTTATGTTTGGCCATCTATCTAGATTTCTTTCTAAAGCTCCTGCTTAATGCATTTTTATAACTTCTCCATAGGTCATTTGGTCATTCGGTCTTCTCTGAGTTCTCTTTCACTTTGTCTTCGATGCTAAATTGAGGACATGATTTGACTTCAAGTGGTTACGTGTTTACAAATTTTGGGGCTTTTATTGCTAGCAATGGTATAACTTAGTTAGTTGTTCTCCTCTCTATTTGGATGTCTTATGATGCTTATCTTTAAATGCATAGTTGGTCTTACATATGTTACTTGCTGATGTTTAAAATCAGAACTTGAGTGTTAAATTCTTTGGACATGTCATGTATGTCGTATCTGATTGTATGCTTAAAATAGCTCAAAAATCCACATTGGGATAGCTGAAAAATCCTCATGAGTTTCATCTTTTGTTGCACTGTTGCTCTTTATAAATCCTCCTTCATCATGCATCCTATCCACATGAGTTTCATCGTTTGTTGCATGGTTGTTGTTGCCATGAACGTTTTTACTTTTTTGGCTTGAGTTTTGGCGTTGATTGGCGGTTGAGGTAGGATTTCATGCTATGTACATCATCTGGTTGATAGTATGTCATAGTGATTTTTCAGCAATGTCGATGCTATGGATGGTTCAGTTTTGGATGAATTTTGTTTTGTTTTCCAGCAATTTCGATGGATTCGTCATACACTTTCATGCCTTAGTTTTGGAGATGCATGAATATTTTTTTTTGGAATGAGGTTACCTGTTAACTCATGTGGTTGTTTTGAGCATTCGGTGTTTGCTGGAAGTCTTCCTCTCTTTGTAATGTTGTTAGCTTTTTTCATAGTTTATTTTGATAGCTATTTTTGTGGTTTGTTTGCTATACATATCAAAGAGTTTTGGAGTTTGATGGTTATGTGCATGAATTCGGTTTCATATTGCTGAGAATGTACAAAATTGAAATCTATTTGTTTCCCATTGTTAGCCCCAATGACGTTTTGATTATGTTTTAATGATGCCAATATGTTTCTAAATGTTAAAATATATATGTGATAAAATATATATTGATAACAAGCTTTAACCTTCATATTTGAGCTATTAGTAGAGTTCACGGATGATGCGTAGATGCATCCGTGGAGCTCACGGATGATGCGCGGATGCATCCGTGGGTTTGACGGTCGATCGACCGTGGAGCTTTTATGAAGAAAAGGAAGAAGCGACGGTCGATCCGAGCATCGACCCTGGAAAGCCATTTTCTTAACAGAGGCTGACGGACGATGTCACGGTCGATGCGACGGTCGACTGTGACGCTTGACGGTCGATCCGTGGATCGACCGTGGCTCAAGAAAAGCCTTGCGGACGATATATCACGGACGATGCGACGGTCGACCGTGAGCCCATAAACTAGCCGTTAAAGAGCCGTTGCAGAAATAGAAAATAGCCGTTGAAAGCTATTTTTTGAGGCCCTAAAGCTCAAGTATATATGATAAGATGCAGCAAACTTCGAAAAAGACTAAGGGGGATATTAGTTTACATTGTAACAAGTTTTAGTCTTCTTTTGAGAGCTTTAACCTTTGCAAAACTACTTCAAGTGTGAAGTAGACTTTGAGAGAAATATTTGAGAGAGAGATTGGAGTGATTTGTAAGGTTCTCAAGCACCCGAAAGCTTGAGGGGGAGCTCCAGCTGTTGTTAGAGGATTTGTAAGGTTGCCAAGCACCCGGAAGCTTGGTGGGAATACTTGTAAGGGGATTTACAAGTAGTGGAACCTCAAGGAGGACCTTGAGTGAAGTGGACGTAGGCAAGGTTTGCCGAACCACTATAAATCTGGTGCAAGTCTCCTAACTCTTCCTTCATTAATTACTTTATTCATTGCTTTCATAACTAAACAAGCATACTAGTCTTCTAGCTTTATATCTAGGTTTTTCATCTATTGTATTTCCGCAAAAAGGTCCAATTCACCCCCCCTTGGACCTTCAATTGGTATCAGAGCCTCGTCTCTATATTCGAGGTTTAACGACCCTAGAGGATCCTAGGTATAGATGGAAAACCAACAAGGACAATCTACCAATAGGCCTCCCTACTTTGATAGAGAAAATTACAATTATTGGAAGACTAGGATGGAAATTTTTATCCAATCCTTAGACTATGAGGCTTGGCTTACCATTGAGGATGGACCTTTCATTCCTACTAAAACTCATGAAGGAAGGGATGTACCCAAGCTTAAGAGTGCGTACACTCCATCCGACATAAGGAAATTGGAAATCAATGCTAAAGCCAAATGCTTTCTTATTTATGCATTGAGTCCCAATGAATTTAGTAGAATTTCAAGTTGTAAATCAGCCAAGGAAATATGGGAGAAGCTTAAAATTACATATGAGGGAACCAATAGAATTAAGGAGACTAGGATAAGTATGCTTGTTCATGACTATGAATTGTTTAGCATGAAGGAAAATGAGTCTATTAGTGAAATGTTTACATGCTTTAATAATATTTTGAATGTGCTTCAATCTCTTGGCAAATCTTATGCTAATGATGAAATTGTAAGAAAAATACTTAGGTGTCTACCTAGAGCATGGGATCCTAAGGTGACGGCGATTAAAGAAGCCAAAGACCTTTCCAAGCTATCACTTGATGAGCTCATGGGTTCACTCATGACCTATAAGATGAACTTGAAGAAGAGCAACAATAAAGGAGAGAAGAAAGACAAATCGGTTGCATTCAAGTCATCATACAAAGATTCATCAAGTTGAAGTGATGAAGAATCGGATTCAAGTGATGAGGAATTGGCATCAATTACAAGAAAAATCAAAAGAATGCTCAATCGCCAAGGAGGAAAGAAGAATTTCAAGAAGAAAACCTCCGAAGGTGAAAAATCTAACTCTACCTCATATAATTCAAATAACATTATATGCTATGAGTGTAGAAAGCCCGGACACTACAAGCCCGATTGCCCTCAACTCAAGAAGCCAACAAAGAAGAGTTTCAAGAAAAAGAAAGGCATGGTGGCAACTTGGAGTGAAAGCGATAAGGACTCTTCCTCCGATGAAAAAGAGCAAGAAAAGGCAAATATTTGTCTAATGGCCATCGGGGATGAGGAAGAAGATCATGTGGTAAATGATGAGCTAGCTTTTGATGAACATTTTGAAGCTTATCATTCCTTAGCTAAAGATTTCAAATTCCTTAAAAAGAAATATTATGCTTCATGTAAGGACTTGAAGAAGTTAGAACATGAAAAACTAGATGCCATGCATAAGATTGACTTATTGGAAAATGAAAACAAATGCATGATGAGTAAGACATCTAGTGATGATCATGCCTCACTTAGAAAAGAACTTGAGAATTGCAAATGTGAGCATGACATTTTACAAAATAACTCAAGTAACTTACAAAAGGAAATCATCATTTTGAGAGAATAAAAAAGGGATCTCACCCTTGAAAATAATGATTTGAAAATTACTCTTTCTAAGTTTATGAAGAGTAAGATCATACTTAATGAGATCCTTGATAGCCAACGTAGCTCATTGAACAAAAATGGAATTGACTATAATCCTAGGAAGATGAACAATCTTAAAAAGCCAAGCTTTGTTAAAGCATCATCTCATCCTCCTAAATTTGCAAATATACCTACTTGTCACTATTGTTGTAAAAAGGGACATGTTGCTCCTAATTGCTATTTAATGAAGAATGCTAGTGTTAACACCCTTTGGATTCCAAAGCATACATTTTATATGTACATGTCTAGAACTAACGGTAGTGGACCCAAAAAGATTTGGGTACCAAAAATGAAGACATGATTTGTGTTAGGGATGTTTGAGATCCAATTGTCAAGACAAATTTAAAAGAAAACGGTGATATCTTGATGGTGGATGCTCAAGTGATGAGGTGTGGACAAGAATATGTTTCCAAGGAAAGGAAGTATGCTAAATAGTCATCAAAGGATATATGATCCTTCCAATGGTATGAAATCTTGTTCCTCCATCTTCATGTGTTATCTCAAATAGTGATAGTAAACTTTATCCTATGATTTGCTTTTTAGAAGTTTAAAAATTTCCTAATCCTTATGAAGTTTCTCTTCTTGATGTGAAATGAATCTTTGAAAAGAATTCTTATTGGTTAAAAATCGTGAATCTTGATTGATTTTAAAACAAGTCATATAGTCATATTTTGTTTTATAATGCTTACTATTTTGAAATGATGTTTAATCATCTTCTATGAGAAATTGCAACTTGTATGCATTATTTGCTACAATTCTTAAATTGGTTTCTGATAAATCACTAAATGTTCATGATTCAACCCCTTAACTTAGCGTTGTTATGTCTAGAGTAGTTGTATTTGATAGTTTGTTAGTTGATTTCAGGTTTAATCATGCTTTGAGAAGAAATGCAAGAAATTCGGCTAAAATGACTAAATAAACTGCTTCATCGACCGTCAGTAATATATTCTCCAAATATTTTACAGAGGTCCAAATATTCTGAAACTTTGGAATGTGGTAGAAGACTCCAAGATGAACAACTTTCATGTTGGACACTTGGTGAGATTCCATACAGATTAATACCAGTTTTGAAGACTATGAAGATATATATAGCTGCTGGAAAACTGGTCCGTCGAAGTTCAGAAGAATATTCTTTAAATATTCCCTATAAGTCTAAATATTATAAAATCTTCGGGATATGACAGAAGACTTGAAGATCTAAAACTTTCCTGTTGAAGACGTTCTCAAATTCCAATCCAATTAGTGTCAGAATTGAGTTAAAGTCGGAATCCTGAATAGGAGTTGAAATACGAAAAGAGGAAAGTCAAAGTTTAAGTCTAGATAGGACTCTTAAGTCCAAGTTTAGGGTTTCCCTATTTAAAAGGCTTTTTCCAGCCGAATTTCTCATCTTTTTGACAATTTTTGGAGGAGGAAGAAGAAGACGGAGAGGATGTGGATGGTGACAGCTTCTTATTCCAACCCGATGGCTTTCGCCCAAAAGATGAGTTACTAATTATTGTACTTAGGATTATTCATGAAACTCTAGTGTAGTTTTGGTTTTTCTTTAGTTGGATTCTTGTGAACTTCTCGATGCATGATCTCATGAATATGGTTTTATTGTTAATAGAGTTGAAGGAGCAGAGTTCCCTTGACGTACTTTCAGTCCTACATGATTTCTGTGATTGATTATAGAGATTTATGAGATGGTTTTCATGAAGTTATTGGTTTGCCTTTGAGATAAGCTATGCTACGCGAAGATAGGTTGTGCCAAGGTCATTAGGAGTAGTATAATTTAATGTAATCGTAGGACCAAAGATAATATATGCCAAGCAAAGATAAGTTATGTCGTTGGGAACATTAACTTTCTTTTAGGGATTCATGTGAGCTTGTAGCCATATGATCCATAATGTTGAGAGAAGGGAACAGGATGATAGCTAGAGAAGACTAATAATGAAACTAGAGCGGATTGACTAATTCCTAAGTAACTACTCCATTGATTCAAATTGATCAACCTTTTATCTTTTTTATTTATTAGTTTAGATAATTCTATTCTATCTTTGATTCTTTTCCTTAGTTTTAGGGTTTTGAGAATTGATTTCAGTTTCCAACATTTCCATGTGGATCGATTTCCGACTTCACCGCTATCCTACCTAGTAGTGTAGTGATTGAATAAAGATTATAAATTTATATTTGATTGAGTTGGCAACGTTTTAACGACAACGTTTGTGAGCGATCAATTTTTGGCGCCGTTGCCGGGGATTTCGACGGTTAACTAATTGATTTTCTCTTAACTCATTTTCTTTGCTTAGTTAGGTTTTTATCTTTCTTATTTCCCCATTTCTTTGTTTTACACTTTTTAGGAATTTCTGACAATTTTTCTGATTTTTACAGCTACTAAATTTGATGTTTTCGGATTTGGACCTGCAACCGATCGCTAAGAGCGATCGGTCGGACACGGGAGCGACCGATCGGGACTGTGTAGTCAGGTAAGTTTGTTCTAAACTCCGAGTTATTTTATCTAGCTGTTTGAGACGCTTATGCTAGTCACACAAAAGCACGTATCAGCGACAGTTGTCTCTTGGACCAGCCCACTGTTTGTATTTCTTATCTTTGGTGTGATCTTGCATGCATAGCTAATTTTTATATGCCACCGGGTGCCATGTCCAATGATGATTTGCCTTTTGGTTATGGACCCACTTACAATAATGACACATATGGTTTCTCAAATCCGACATATAATTCACATTCATATCCTTATAATTTGAATTTTAGAAATCATACAAACCCTAATTGACAATTCGAAGGTTATCAACCTCCTAACATTCACCCATAGAATATAGAAACACCGGCCCAAAATTTTGAACCTAGTTTTGGACAACAATATCCTTCACATGCATCATCTCCTGCCTCTCAAGTGATCTCTGACACACAGTTTGACATGCTCATGAGCACACTTACAACCATGAATGCAAACATGAATGTGAAGTTTGAGAACATAGATGCCAGTATTGCTAAAATTGGAAGAGATCGAGCCTCATATGCTCAATCTATATCCAAAATAGAGACACAAATAAAACAACTAGCCCACATGGTTGATTTGTATTATGAGAATGAGGATTATACAAATAATTCTGTGCCTCTTGTTTATGATGACAATGATCATGATGCTTATCTTTCTAATGATGTTGATGCATGCTATAATGCTTGTGATACGTTGCCAGTTCATGATGCTATTGATAATGTTTTGTCAGCTGCTAAAAATACTGTTTTGCCAACTCTGGATGATATAGTTGATGATGTTGATGATGTTGATGAATGTTATCCGGTTGTACATTCTGGGCCTTATATGTATTTCGGTCATTCTTATGAAGCAAGTTTTTTTGATGATAGTGATAATGAGGGTTGTTATGCTAAATTGTCGGTTGTTCATGATGATAATATGTCTATTTACACTGATCAAAATGAGGATGAGCATATTAGTGAGACCCCCTGTAAGGAACCTCAAGTTGAACTTCTACATGATGAGTTGAATGATGATGTGCATATTAGTGATAAACATAATGAGGATGAGGGTGTTAGCAATATTCCTTCTCTAGAGCCTCAGTTTGAGATTCTACCTGTAATATCATCCCCAATAGTTGAACTTTGTGAGGAGGAGAACCTTGTTATGAGTGAAGACTATGCCAATTCCTATCATCCTTTCATCAAAGATCGTATCAAAATTTCCAATTATATGTTTGCTAAGGACTTTTGTTTATTCTTTGATCAAGCATGTCTGCATACCTTCACCATGATCCGGGCCATGTATTTCTTCAGATGGAACCATCACCCTCCTAAATCTTGTTTCCGGATCGTCTAGCGAAAGACGTAAACTTACGCGCTTTCTGAAAGGCAATCCAGTTTTTAGGATTTTTCCTTAGCATTTTATAATTTCATTTCATTTTTACGATTTTCCCTTGATTTTTAGGATTTTTCCCATATTTTCCTGGAATTTTTCTCCACCTTCTTCCTATTTTTCCTTATTTTCCGCTGGATTTTCTCTCTCCTCCCCCACTGTTCCTCATCGTCCCGGCTCGATCGACTTCACCAGCTCGTCCTCGAGCCATTACCCATTGCCGCCCGTCGCCACCTCTCTGGCCATCCCCAACTGTCCCGCCCCGACCCGCGTAGGCCCAACTGGGCCGGGCGACGTGAAATGGAACCTAACCTACTGCGGAAATTTTGGCGAGGTTTCCCTCTAATCGTAGTGGTTACCCTAGCAATTCATAATCATCCTGTATTAACATACAATTACAAACCTCAAAGACTGAAACTGATATATAATACAAGTCCTCAAACAGGGAAATTATACATTTATCACTCCCGTAAGAGACTATCTATAACAAAAGGTACAACAGAGATCGCCGCTCCTCAAGCCCCGCCTGACGTCGCCACGTCACCAAACACCGGCTCGGTAGGGGCGACCAAAGAAGAGCTAGCGCCAGCACCTGCAAAACGCAGCCCGGGTAGGAGTGAGCACTAAGCTCAGTATGGACACTACACTACGACACTCACAACGGAGGGAACACAACAGTGTCGCCCTCAAGCAAAGGCTGGGTGTACACAGGGGTCCCATAACCCCACCGCGTCTCCCTGAAGGGAGGCCTCAGTCATGTTCTCCAGCTGAACTAGTCACATACTGGGTCGCCCTCAGCGAGGCAGGAAACCAACACTGCCATCTCACTAGCAGGAAACCAACACTGCTAGGCGGGCAACCAACACCGCTGAGTAGGCACTGCCTCTACCAAAGAGACAGTGAACCGGACATTGGCTACACCTCAACACTCGACTCCAGGCCGACACGACCTCTAAACCTCAAACAACAAGTATTCAGGTCATCTAGCCCTATCATCGAAAACGACTGAATACTACAAATCGAGTCCTGGATCAAGCTACCCGCAACGGTCCTAGAGCTAGATCCGGACTACCCGAAAGCCCCGGATCGGCAACGCCCTACACAGATGCAACTAATGCACAACACAATACATGCTATGAACATGCATAGGATAATACATGTAAGCATGCAACAATATGTGATGATATAAATAACAAGATCTGGGCACGACACCCTGCCGGCCCAGGGTGGTGAACATGTAAGTAAGGTCTAGGAGCTGCTGCAGTGGTACCACCACCAACTGTCAGCAGTCCACCACAACACCTGCATCGAGAGCAGCCCCGCAAACAACAGCTCATAGATATCACAGATAAAGCCCTCGGCGCACACCGACATGCAAGGCTAGGGAAAGCTGTAGGGCTACCTGCCCGTTTATTCTAAACATCCCGGGAGTCATCACTTCCCCAGTTCACCACTGCCCCTATTATAGGGCTAACATGCTTAATCATATGTACCAGGTATAAGACAGTAAAGAAAACCGTTATACAAAGCCCCGCGGGCAAAATCCACTTGAAAAACACCTTTCAGCCACTAAGGGATCGATCTCCCTTCCCAAGGGGATCGATCTCCCTTCCCAAGGGGATCGATCTCCTTAGTACTTAGGAGAACTCTTTCCTGTCAACCGAAGGAGATCGATGTCCTCCTCTAGAGGGATCGATCTTCTTCGTGACGCGGAATCCGTCATCTCAGCCAAGACAAAGATCAATCTTTCTTCAACCGAGGGATCTATCCCACTCGGGCTGGGCATGACACCCCAGAAGGGATCGATCTCTCCTCAAAGGAGATCGATCCGAATGGGTTCTCCGGCGTACTTCCGGCGAGAAATACCGCCGGAAAATACATCCAAACTTCTCAAAACTCTGGGATCTGATAGATCAAGATCCCACGAGTCCAAAACCGGTGAAATCACGGAAAACCAACAAGTATATTAACATATCTAAGCATAAGATCATAATCAAACCAGAAAAACCAAAAACCCAGAAAGATTGTAGGTAGGAATCCCTACCTTAGCAAGAGCAGCTTCAATCCAAGCTGCTAGGCCTTAGATCTTCCTTAAACTCCTTCAAAATTGGTAAATTTGAGCTCCAGATCCACGGATGTCAAAAGGGATTTAAGAAAATCCGCTGAGTCTGCTTTATAGGCGGACGAACCGACCTATGAGGGATCGATCTCTCATGACGAACTCAGCTTGACTTTTTGGCACAAGAAGATCGATCTCTTAGCTAGAGCAGATCGATCCGATTTGTCCAAAAAGCTAGACTTGGGCAAGAACTCAAGCCCAAGTCCGGATCTTTCGATCCCGGGTCCCACTAACCATTCTAGCCAAACATTACCACAAACATGGTCAATGTGTGCACACGCGAGTGTGAAACAAGCCGACAATGCGCAATTTACCAAATTACCCTTGCGGTCCATGACGAGCCACAGGAGTAGAGGGACGGGTCCTCACACCAACCCTCCAAACCTTCACCAACACCTCCGCCATACTCTTACCTCTTCATCCACGGTCTCTTCTTCCGTCGAAACCCTCTCTTTCGACGCCGGTGAGCCCCCCTGCTTTTGTCGGCCATCTCCAATCTCCTCATCCCATGCCTCCCATCACCCATTTATACCTCCAGAACTTTCCTCCGGTCACCACGAACGTTCCACCACCATCAAAACTCGACCTTTCCGCCTGGATCATCGGCGTCAACCTCCGACGAAACCACCTATCCGACCACCTTCAATCCGCCGGCTGGAAGCTCAATTCGTCCATCCTCCATCATTAGACAGTTCCCCACACATCCACGAACCTTCTTCCACCATTACTCGCCTCAATTAGAACATGGATCGCCGTATTTCATCTCTGATGACCCCTACCGCCGGCGAGCTCTTATCCACGACTCTATCCTCACCAGTCCCGGCCTCCGGCGATGAGGTTTCACCGTCGATCCATCCCCGGTGAGCTTTCAGCCGTCTGTTTGCTTCCAGATTGCGATCCCGGTGTTGCAAAGTTCATATTCACGATCCGAGGATACAAATCTTCGATCAAGACCATGTTGAGCATTCTTTGATCTTCTAGACGTCCTAGAGCAACCTTCGGTGTTAAATTCTCCTTATTTTCGTCGATTTTTTTTTTTGATCTCGCTGCGGACGGCCGCCGTGTGCGTGATGATGTTTTATGCGGATGATAACTGATGGTTGCCTTGCTTGGATATTTTGGTTGTTTATTTCCTTGTCTGTTATGTCTAGAAGATTATTCTTGATGTATTATCTCCTTTACTATTTATCTGTATATGTTATATTTTTGTGTGGTGAATGTTTATACATATCAATTTATCATGAAAATACAAAGGAGACTTTGCCGAAATTTTCTATGATTGTAATACCTTTTTGGACTTTTATTTGTTATATTTGATCTTTTTGGAAAGGTATATATTTCTGTGACAGGTTATGGTGGGGAAGGAAATATTCATTCAAGGATGGCGGTGCCTAACGTAAAATTGGAAGAGAGAGAAATCTATTTCTGAAGCATTCATTATGGTTATCTCTATCCTTTACTTATTTATTTATTTTTATGACTTAGTGTAATTGGGGACAATTACATTTAAGTTGGGGGTAGCATTCATAAATTTCATGCTCATATTTTATTTTTGGTAACCAAATATTATACATCCCTTGAATTATGTCAAAAGAATGAAATTATGATATGATTTGACAAAGGTGCATGTTTTTGAAACTTATCTTATGAATTATTCTGAAACTTGTATGTCATATAAGAAATAGTAAATTGTTGCTATGCATGATCTTATTTCTATACTTTAACACTTTTGCCATGATCTAAGGATAGCTTTACTTATCCTAATGCACATGTTCACTTCCACATGTAAGGGGTTGATATTAGATTCTAAGCATGATATTAGGATAGATTTATAATTCTATATCATGATATAGAGAATACATGAACACATGCAATTATCTGAGTATGCGAAAAAAAAGAGAAAAAAAATGGATTTTCAACTTAGTAACTGGGCAGTGTGCCTAACCAGCATGGTGTTCGTTAGTTAGTCTCCTACTGGACTTTTTGCTCACCCCTACTTTTGCAGGTTCTTCAGGTGATGACGCCCGAGTTTGAGATCGTTGGAGGATTCAACATTAAATTCATTATTTTATTTTCATTACATTCATTTGAGAGTTGTAGTGATATTGGGATTATGAGATTTGAGTAATAATTTGATTCATGTACTCGGAATCAGGAAATTGTAATTAATTATTGGAATTATGTATTGGAGTACTGGAATTTATGTGATTGATCCTGAAAGTTTGGAATAGTGTAGTGCATCATAGCTTGATTATCTGTCAGGATGAATGTAGTGAATTTATTAGGGTTTAAATTGTGATGGTTGAGAGCAGGTTGATTATGTTGTGTTAGTTAGAACAGGTTTTCCTCGCATCCCGTGGTCGGGGTGGGTATATCCCGGGGCGGGGCATGACACGAGTGCTTAGACTCCTCCTACCTAGGTTTTCGACTCTTCGATTATTAATTAAAGATCCAATAGACCACCATCTCTTGGACTTTCAATTGGTATCAGACCAAGATCTCTACTTTTGTGGTTTAACATCCCTTAGAGGATCCTAAATCAATATGGAAAACATAGAGGGACAATCTACCAATAGGCCACCCTACTTGAATGGATCAAATTATATCTATTGGAAAATGAGGATGGAGATCTTTATACAATCTATGGACTATAAAGCATGGATGATGATAGAGGATGGAAATTTCATTCCTATGAAGATCATTGAGGGAAAAAAAGTCCCAAAAACAAAGAGTGAATATACCCCTACTGATTTTAGGAAACTTCAAATCAATGTCAAGGCTAAAAACTATCTATTTTGTGCCCTTAGTCCAGATAAATTCAGTAGAATTTCAGCTTCTAAATCGGCTAAGGAAATATGGGACAAGCTTGAGATTACTCATGAAGGAACCAACCGAGTCAAGGAGTCTAATATTAGCACGCTTGTTCATGATTATGAATTATTTTGCATGAAGGATGATGAGACAATTAGTGAAATATTTACTCGCTTTATGAATATTCCTAATGAACTTGAATCTTTTGGTAAATTATATGCTAATGATGAGATTGTGAGAAAGATCCTTAGGTGCCTACCTAAGTCATGGGATCCCAAGGTGACGGTAATTGAAGAAGCTAAAGAATTATCAAACCCGTCCCTTGACGAGCTCATGGGTTTTCTCACCACTTATGAGATGAACATGCATAGGAGCAATGGTGAAGGAAGGAAGAAAAAATATAACAAGAAGAATTAAATGAATCATCAAGCGTAAAGGAAAGAACACCCCCAAAGGTGAATAAGGAACCTCCTCTTATTACTTAAATAAAATTACTTGTTTTGAGTGTTGGAAACGTAGACACTACATGTTCGATTACCCACAACTCAAGAAACCTTCAAAGAAGGAGTTTAAAATAAGAAGGCCATGGCAAAAATTTAGGGTGAAAATGACTTGAGCTCCATCTCCGATGAGGATGAAAAGAGATTTTGCTAACCTTTGCTTGACTTCATTCGGAGATAAGGAAAAAGAGATTGATAAGTGGAGGCTCAAGGTATATGACGGGGGATAACAAATTACTCTCAAAGAAATGTAGGTATGCTTTAGTCATTAAATGATATATGACCCCTCCATTATATCTTGTTACTTTGTTTTCTTAAAGTTATTTCTCAACTTTAGCTCAAATGTTTTCAGAAATTCTTTCATGATAAATTTTTTTTGTGAAGATTTGATTGCCTTTTGTTTTAAAATGATTTTAATTCTAAGACTTTTAATTGGTTTTTCTTGATCCTTCTTCCTCCTCCACTATTTCAATTGATCGTTTATCTTGATCCTTCTTCCTCCTCCACTATTTCTTTTTAATGATGTCAAAGCGGAAGAAATATTGTAATGTAAAAAAAAAAATTAAGCTTAACCTTATTTGTTGAGCTTTTGGTTTCGAATGTTTTTTGAAAATTTATAATTTTACATATATTGAAACCTTTGGATGTTCAATGAAAATTTTCTTCTGTGAACTGAATGGCACGTATCTATATTATTGAAGGTTATAAGAGAAAAGAATTCATGCTCAAATATCATGTTTCTATACATAGAGGTACATATGTCAAATTTTGAAGTTTCACACTTTTAGGCTTCTAACCAAGTTTATCATATCCTTATAGTGACATATGACCTGTATGCGTCAGTAGATTTCACTTTAGAACACATTTTATGTGATAAATGGATGCATAAATTAAGGGGGAGTTTTCAAGGTTTTATCATCACAATTCAAAAGATTGCCATCATAAAAAATGGAGAGATTGATGATCCTAACATTATTTTGATGATGTCAATATCTGTAATGATGATAAACAATGATTTGATATTTATATCCCTTAATTTGGAAATCGTTAAATTCAATATTTAAATGTTTTTGTACTCGCAGTTGATGCACGGATTGACCACGGAGGATGTTTGAGTGTTTAATACTTTGGCTAAGTATTGGCTTGGAGGGAAAGCCATTTTTAATTTTGTCGGGCGACGGTCGATGTGGTGGTCAATGCACCGATCGAACAAGGTGTAGACCCTAAAAGCATCATTTCCTCACAGAGGCTGATGGTTGATGAGTGCATGAAAGTGCACTCTGAACAGTCTTATAATCATCTTAATTGTTAAATTCTTCTGCCTTAATCAACCTCTTTAGTACTATTTTTACACTTATATGTTGCTTCACAAAGATTGGTTGAAAAATGCACGAAATTGGAATTAAAAAGAGCAAAGAAGCTGAAAAGATTATATGGGTCAACTTGGAAGATTAAATTGTACCTTCTCATGAAGAACCAGATGATGTACCATAGATGATGGGAAAACGCTTGAAGTCTAGTTTCTGGAGAATTTTACAGTTCGTAACTCCGATTTTCCTAGAGGAAGTTACGGTATTTTTAGTACTGATAGCGCAGTTTGAATGACAAAAGAGAAAATACGCAGGAAAGATGATCGATCTTCGTCCTCAATGAAGATCGGTCATCTATTCACCAGGAGATGATAGAGACCTATGTTTACTCGGATTGATCTTTTCTCTTAAGAAGATCGATCATCTTCGCAGTTGAGAAAAGTGAGAAAATTGATGATGCAAATAATCGATCATCTCCTTTAAAATGATCGATCATCCTCAAGGCGTGAAACTTCTACGGGATGAAATGATCGATCTTCACCCCTAAAACATTGATCTTTACATAGCTGCTGAGGAAAATCAAGGGAGCAGATCAAATCCGAGTTTCACACTTTTCGGGGCTGTTAAAAGGGGACTTAGGGTTATTCAAGAGAGTTTTTTTTGGAGGACTTTTCTGAAGCATCTGGAGGAGAGGAAGTTGTGTTAGGGTTTTGTTTTTTTCATCTTTTTTTCTTTATTTTTCCTTGAACACTTTTGTTGTCTTCATGATGAACATTAGTAGCTAGTTTCTTTTTTAAGGTACCGATGTAGCCTAACAAAATCATTGTATGTTATTGAATCATGCTTATTTAATCAGTTTATATTCCTTATTTCATTCATTATTATAACTGAGACCTTAAATACCTTAATCTGGACAATAGAAGTATTATAAATTATTTTATGTGAGATTGTGCGAGGGTTGATTCCCTAATCTTGCAGGATCTATGAATAAATGAGTTTATGTCAAAACCGGGTTCAAGCTATAAAAATTCTGGGTTCATAATTATTCTTCAAAGCTTAATGGATTCTTGATTAACACTCAGTTATGGGTACATTAGCAAGAGTTAATTGAGGGCATTTGGTGAAGACCGTGATCGAACGGATCATCATACTGGAAGAGGGAACCGTTGGAATTAAATTGAGATTTCATTGATTCAATGCATAGAATGAGGATGTTATGGTGAAATCGGAACCTTAGTTTTCATCCATTATATTTCTATTATTTTCTTATTTCATTATTAGATCTTTTATTTTCAGTACTTCGTATTTCTTACTGATAAGTCACTAATTATTCATAATTAAACCCCTTAAATTACCTTTGTTAGGCCTAGAGTAGTTGTATTTAAAAGTTTTTAGTTGATTTCAGGTTTAATCATGATTTGAGAAGAAATATAAGAATTTCGACTAAAAGGATGAATTTATGTGATAAAGACTGCTTCGTCGCCTGTCAGGAGAATATTTACTATAAATACTGTATAAGTCCAATTACTATGGAAATATAGTCTGTGGTCGAAGATTTCAAGAGCTACAACTTTCATGTTGGACACTTTACGAGATTCCAGACAGCTTAATACCAGTTTTAAAGACTATGAAGATAAACAGATGCTGGGAAACTGGTCCGTCGACGCTCAGGAAGATATTCGCCAAATATTTGTGATAAGTCGAAATAATGTTAAATCTTCAGGATAGGATAGAAGGCTTCCTAATCCACATCTTTTATGTTGACCACATTTCCAAATTCCAGACGGGTTGAACCCAGTCGCGATCGGAAGAGGTTGTCAGAATTAAACAAGGAAATCCGAGTTGCACTAGAGGTCAACTTCAACCCAAAACCCTAATTTCGGGAGTTCTCCTATAAATAGGATGATTCTATCCAAATTTCTGATCTTTTGGGGGAGAAAAATCATAGAGAAAAAGGAGAAGGCTAGGGTTTGAAGACGGAGATCTTTCCGCGGGGATCGATGACTTCCTTCCCAACACCTATGGATCTTTCTCAAGAGATGAGAAACTAATTTCTAAACTTAGGGATCTCATGAAACTCTAGTGTAACTTTTTGTATTCTTTGGTTTGAATCTTGTATTCTTCTCAAGACATGATCATATGAATTTGTTTTTTATTGTTAATAGAGTTGAAGGAACAGAGTTCCCTTGACGTGCTTTCAGTCCTACATAATTTCTGTGATTGATTGTAGAGATTCATAGGATGGTTTTCCTGTGATTTATGGTTTGCTAGTGAGATAGGCTATGCTAAGCTAGGATAGGTTGTGCCAAGGTCATTAGGAGTAGTATAACTTAAAGTAATTGTAGGACCGAAGACAATCTATGCCAAGAAAGATAGGTTATACCGTTATGAACATATATCTTATTTTAGGGATTCATGTGAGCTATGAAGAATACAGAAAGTGAAACTAAGGTGGATTGAGTAAACCCTAAGTATCTCTCTCATTAGTTTAACAACTTTTACTTGCTTTCATTAGATAGTTTTAGTTAATTCAAACTTATCATTGCTTCTTTTGCTTAGATTTAGGGTTTGAGAATTGAATTCAATATTTCCTGGTAAATTCCCTGTGATTCGATTTCGGACTTCACTGCTATTCTACCTAGTAGTGTAGTGATTGAATAAGGATTATAAATTTAATATTTGATTGAGTTTGCAATGTTTTAACGACGACGTTTGTGAGCGATCACTTACTTCACTTTCCTTATTTTCTTTCCTTTCTATTCTTCTTTAGTATTTAACTCTACTAATCTTTAATAATATATGTGGGTACGATACTCATCTTGTTGCTATGCCGACCACACCAATTCATATACTTGCGAGAGATAAAATTTATTCATCAACGGTCGATTTGAAGGTCTACCGTGAAGCTTGAAGGCTGATGCGGTGGTCGATCCTGGCTATAGTTTGAGCATGACGGACGATGTGGCGGACGATGCGACGATCGACCGCCAGTCAGGAACATAGTCATTGAAAATATGTTGGAGAAGAGGAAAATAGCCATTGAGAGCTATTTTGGGATGCTTGGAAGCTCAAGTATAAGAGGAAAGATGCAGGAAACTTGAAGGGAGACCAAGGGGATTATTGGCATACATTGTACCAAGTTTATCTTTTATTTTCTTCTTTGTTGAAAGTTTTAATCTTTGTAAAACTATTTCAAGTTGTGAAGTAGACTTTGAGAGATATCCAACAGTGACTCGGAGGATACCCAAGCGGTCTTGGGGATATTGTAAGGTTGCTAAGCACCCGGAAGCTTGGTGAAAGCTTGTATGAGGTCTTGCAAGTAGTGGAACCTCAAGGAGGGCCTTACGTGAAGAGGACGTAGGTCCTGTTGACCGAACAACTATAAAAATTTGATGCAATATCTCTAACCCTTCCTCATATCCTTCTAATTGGTTGTTTATTTATCATTCATTTTATTTATAACTATACGTGTGAGGACATGTCCCTCTACTCCTTGGCTGGGTTGGGCCCATGGCTCGTTACTTGTTTCGCGTCGAGAGCGCGATCTGGTAGATCACATTGTTTCTTGGATTGCAAGGGCAATTTGGTAAATTGCGCCTTATCCGTTTGTTTCACACCTGCATGTGCACACACTGACCATGTTTGTGATAATGTTTGTTTAGAATGGTTAGGTGAACCCGGGATCGAAAGATCCGGGCTTGGGCTTGTGTTTTAGCCCAAGTCTACCTTTTTGCACAAAATGATCGATCATTTTGTGCTAGAAAGTCTTTGCATCGTCATGAAGGATCGATGTTTTCTTGACATAAAGATCGATCATTCATAAGTCGGTTCGTCTGTCTGTAAAACTAACGTGACCCTCATCCCTTGAAGACGTTGAGGGTGATCTTGGGTTTAGCAGCTGGGATTGAAGCTGCTCTAGTCGAGGCAGGGATGCTACCTAGTTGTTTTCCGATGTTGTGAGGTTTTGAGCTTGACTGTGTTTGATTTGACTCGTTGTCCTTCATACTACCAGATCCCAAGGTTTTGTGGGGTTTGGTAGAGTTTTTCGACAGTATTTCTCGCCAGCCGGTCGCCGGAGAACCCAAAAGGATCGATCATTCTTGAGAAATGATCGATCACTCTGGGTTGGTCATGCTTAGCCCGAGGAGGATCGATCATCTGGTAGAGATGATCGATCATTTCTATTGGCTAGCATGGGTGAGATCTCTTTCGCGAGGATGTGATAGCTTGTAAACGTCGTCGATAAAACATTGCTAATCTCAATAAAATATTAAATTTATATCTTTATTCAATCACTAATACTACTACGTAGACTAGTGGTGAAATCCGGAGTCAAACCACAGGGAATTATCAGGAAAAATCAAAATCAGTTCTCAAAACTCTAGATCCAAGCTAACAAATTCAATGATAAATTAATCTAACTGAAACTATCTAAAAAAGTAAAAGAAAATACACTTTGTTAGGCACATTGCCCTGTTACTAAGTATGAAACCCTTATTATGTTTTTTAGGAATTTCAACTTTTTACGCAAACACCAAGCTTGTTAGGCACTTTGTCCGATTACTAAGTTGAAAATCCATATTTATTTTTATTCAGATAATTGCATGTGTTCATGTAATTTATGTGACATGATATATAACTTTAAATCTATCATAGTATCATGATTAGAATCTAATCTCAACTTATTAACATGTGGTAGTGAACATGTGCATTAGGATATGTCAAGTATCCTTAATTCATGATAAAAGTGTTAAAGTACAGAAATAATGTCATGCAAAGCAAAACTTTACTATCCCTTATATGACATACAAATCTCAGAATAATTCATAAAATAAATTTCTAAAACATGTACCTTTGTCTAATCATATCATAATTTCATTCTTTTGACATAATTCAAGGGATGTATAATATTTGGTTACTAGAAAAAAAAAATATGAGCATGAAATTTATGAATGCTACCCCCAACTAAAATGTAATTGTCCCCAATTACACTACGTCATAAAAATAAATCAAGAAGTAAAGGGTAGATATAGCCATAATAAACGTCCCAAAAATAGATTTCTCTCTCTTCCAATTTAAGTTTAGGCACCGCCATAATTGAATAAAAACTTCCTTCCCCACCATAATCTGTTATAAAAAAAATATATACCTTTCCAAAAAGATCAAGTATAACAAATAAAAGTTCAAAAAGGTATTAAAATCATAGAAAATTTCGGCAGAGTCTCTTTTGTATTTTCATGATAAATTAATCTGTACAAATATTTATCCACACGATTTAGAATATAAACATGAAACCATTAAAATACATTAAATCATCCATGCTCATCACCCAAAATAGCCAGCATCCATAATATCGTCCCGATTGAAGATCAAGACCGTCCAATATGAAATCTGAGCTCTGTAGCATCTGGATCATGTCAGACATCCATCGGATGGCCGGAAGCTCGCTAGAGGTGGTCGACAGTAAAACGGCTTCGCTGGATGATAGGGAAGGTACAGGAGGAATTGTAGATGTCTGAGGAGTTCTCTGGTGAGCTCCGATCAAAGAATCACAGCCTGTAGGTAGGAGAATAGAGATGGTCGGCTCGGAGTAAGATGATCGGCGGAATTGGATTCCGCCGATCCAAGCTACAATCACGCTTGGAAAAAGTTGAGAAAGGATCGTGGAAGGCCAAATAACTGTCCTATGGTGTCTGATTCAAGAATTGGGCTTCCAAGCGGCGGATTGAAGGTGGTCGGAGAAGTAGAGACAGTCGGATTTGATGGTGGCGGAAGCTTCATGGTTGTGGAAGGAAGCTTTTGGAGTTGTTTGGGGGCAATGGGCAGCAGTGGGTGAAGGTGCTAACGACCGCCGATGGGCTCACTAGCGTCGGAGGAGAAGGTTTCAAGGGAAGAGGACGAGAATGAATAGGTGGAAGGTTGGCGGATGTCATGGTGCTAGTTTGGAGGGATGAGGGCGGCCGGACAGGTGGCGATTGGCGGTGAAGGTTAACGACTCGAGGACAAGCTGATGGAGCTGGGGCGATGAGTTCATGGCTCCCTGGTGAGCCGCGATGAGAAGGGGAGAGAAAAATTGGGGAAAAAGAAGGAAATTCCGAAAAAACGAAAAAAATGTAAAACAAATCATGGAAAAAAATAACTAAAAATAAAGGACAATCCTAAAAACTAAAAAGAACTCCTAAAAACTGGGTTGCCTCCCAGCAAGCGCGAAATTTTATGTCTTTCTCTAGACGTTCCTAAAAACTCAGTTATCGCATGGATCCGTCAATATAACGGACTCAATAATGTCTCCGTATTGAATGTCCTCAACATAAGGTTTCAATTTATGCCCATTAACTTTAGTGATCTCATTTGTGCTTGGGTCCTAAATTTCTACGTCACATTGTGAGAATACTTGCGTGATAATATAGGGACCAGTCCACTCCACCTTGAGAGTAATTTACTCGGGAAAAGACGTAATTTTGCATTAAACAACCAAATTTTCTATCCGGCGACAAGGGTTTTCCTTGAAATGTGTTTATCATGGAAAGCCTTTGTCCTATCTTTGTTAATTTTGGAGTTTATATAAGCATCATTGCGAATTTTCTCGAGCTCAATTATGCTCAACTTTCTATATGCGGTTATCTCATTTTAATCAAAGTTTCATTTCTTGATAGCCCACAAAGCACGATGTTCCCATTCCACAGGCAGATGTCAAGCTTTACCAAACACTAATTGATACGGTGACATACCAATCAGTGTTTTATAAGCTGCTCTATATGCGTAGAGTGCGTCATCAAACTTGTTTGCCCAATCCTTTCGGTCTAGACGGACAGTCTTTTCCAGAATACACTTAATTTCCCTATTAGAAAGTTCTACCTGGCCACTTGTTTGAGGATGATATGGGGTGGCTATCTTATTTGTGATAGAGTACGTTTTAAGAAGGGACTTAAAGTGTTGATTTAAGAAATGAGAGCAGCCATCACTTATGATCGCACGAGGAAAACTAAATCGAGAAAAAATATTACGTTGAAGGAATTGAATCACAACCTTATGATCATTCGATTTGGTTTCTATGGCTTCAACCCATTTTGAAACATAATCAACAACAACTAAAATGTATTGAAGGCCAAAAGAAGGTGGAAAGGGACCCATGAAGTCAACACCCCAGACATCAAAAATTTCTGCAACTAAAATCAGAGTTTGTGGCATTTGATCACGGCGTGATAGGTTTCCAGTTTGTTGGCATCAAAGATAGGATTTACAGAAGGCATAAGAATCTTTGAATATAGAAGGCCAATAAAAGCCGCATTGCAAAACTTTTGCAGCAGTGTTTCTTGCCGAGAAGTGACCACCACACGCAAGCATGTGACAGAACGTTGAAATATCATGGATTTTAGTTTATGGCACACATTGTCAAAAAATCTGATCAGAACAATATTTCAAAAGCTCAGGGTCATCCCAAACATAATATCGAATTTGAGAGAATAATCTATCTTTCTTGTCTTTAGACCAGGAGTCCGGAATTTTTCCTGAAACAAGATAATTGACTATATGTGTGTACCAGGACTGTGAGATGCTAGTTATCTGAAAAAGATCTTCGTCTAGAAAAGAAGCGCTAATAGGGATCCTAATAGTGATATGTTCCAAAGGAAGGCGTGAAAGGTGATCAGCAACCACATCCTCAGAACCCTTCTTATCCCTTATCTCTATGTCAAACTCTTGCAAAAGCAAGATCCATCTAATCAATCTAGGTTTCGCATCCTTTTTAGCTAGAAGGTACCGCAAAGCGGTGTGATCAATGTAAATTAGGATTTTGGAACCTAAGAGATAGGGTCTGAACTTCTCTCATGCGAATATTACAACTAATAATTCATTTTCCGTTATAGTGTAATTCAATTGTGATTCAGAAAGAGTCTTACTAACATAGTAAATCACATGAGGACTTTTATTCACTGTCTGTCCAAGAACAGCTCCTATCAGAGAATCAGAAGCGTCGCACATGAGTTCGAAAGGTAAGGAATAATCAGGTGCATGAACTATGGGAGTAGAAGCTAAAAGGTCACGAATTGTTTTGAAAGCATTTAAGCAAGCATCATCGAAGACAAAAGGAGCATCCTTGGCAAGAAGCTCACACAAGGGTTTTGAATTTTTTGAAAAATCTTTGATGAATTGACGATAGAATCCCACATGACCTAAAAAGGACCGAATTTGACGCACAGAAGAAGGTGGAGGCAAATTTTCAATTAAATCCACTTTGGCTTTATCAACTTCAATACCTCTTTTAGATACAATGTGTCCAAGCACTATTCCTTTTTAAACCATAAAATGACTCTTTTCCCAACATAAAATGAAATTAGTTTCAATGCATTGTTCAAGGACTTTTGTCAGATTTGCAAGGCAAGTTTCAAAAGAAGGGCTAAACACAGAAAAATCATCCATAAAGACCTCTAAGAATTTATCAAGCATATCAGACCTCTAAGACTTTTGTCAGATTTGAAAAGTTGCAGGTGCATTATATAGGCCGAATGGCATCCTTCGGTACACAAAGGTACCAAAAGGGCAAGTGAAAGTTGTCTTCTTTTGATCTGTAGGGTCAACTGCAACTTGGTTGTACCCTGAATAGCCATCGAGGAAACAATAAAAGCTTTGACCGGAAAGGCATTCAAGAATTTTATCAATGAATGGTAAAGGGAAGTAATCTTTTCTAGTGAGGGTGTTGAGTTTTCTATAATCAATGCAAACTGGCCATCCCGTAGTTTGGCGAGTCTGGACCTGCTCTCCTTTCTCATTCTCCACAACTGTGAGTCTTGATTTCTTGGGAACTACTTGTGTAGGGCTGACCCACTTACTGTCTGAAATCGGGTATATGATACCCGCATCTGAAAGTTTCACCACTTCTTTCTTAACTACCTCTTTCATGTTTGGATTAAGGCGACGTTGTATCTCTCTAATGGTTTTAGACTCATCTTCTAAATGGATCCTATGCGTGCAAATTGAGGGGTCGATACCTTTTAAATCAGCAATTGTCCAGCCTATGGCTTTTCTATGATCTTTTAAAATCGTAACAAGTTGGCTTTCTTGATCGGAAGATAATGCTGAAGAGATGATAACGAGAAGAGTAGAGTTTGATCCTAGGAAAACGTATTTTAGTGTTGTTGGAAGTGGTTTAAGTTCATGTTCAGGTGGTCATTCTAGTGAAGTAGGTGCAGGACTGGAAGAGAGAGGCGGAAGTGACTCAACCACCCAAGGCACAGTCTCGTTGCAGTCCTCTGTAACCAGTCCGATCGGTTGGACCAGAATCCGATCGGTCGGATCAGGAGCGATCGGTCGCTCAAAGGAGTGATGGATTGGTCCAGACAACATGTGTGTTTCAATGTCATCAATTGATTGTGCAATGCCATTTTCAACATCATAATATTCATTCAGCATATCATCTATATCATCAGCAATCATAGCATGTGAAGATGTATCAACACAATCAGTCAACATATCAATAACATAACAGTCGTCATCTGGTTCAGGCATATTTGCAGTTTTAAAAATATTCAAACGCATACACATGTTTCCAAAAGACATCCATTACGACAGTTCTACAATTAATGCATGCATTCGCCGTGGCAAAGAAGGGTCGACCTAAGATGATTGGCACAGATTTTCTGCAGTGAATAGAAGGCTCTATATCCAAGACAATAAAGTCAACAGGAAAGAAGAAATTATCCACTTTAACTATTACATCCTCCAAGATACCTCTCGGTGTCTTGATGGATCTATCAACTAATTACAGAGTCACATGTGTAGGTCTAAGCTCCCCCATACCGAATTATTTATAAAGTCAGTATGGTAAAAGATTCACACTGGCACCTAAATCTAGGAGAGCACCATCAATATGATAATCTCCTATGCAGCAGGGTATTGTTGGGGTACCAGGGTCTTTGAGTTTTGGCGGTGTGTCATGTCTAAGGATCGAACTGACTTGCTCAGTGAGGAAAAGCTTTTTGGATACCTTAGGTTTTGATTGACGTTTGTGTGTACATAGATCCTTAAGAAAGGTATGTTGATGTTCACTTGTTTAAAGGTCACTAAGATTTCTTCTACAGCTTTCTTCTTATTATGAGTGGAAGAGGGACCCTTAAGAGCTTCAGGAAAGGGCACTTTAGGTGTATATGTGCTAGGATCTTGCTGCCTCTGATCAATTGAATTTGGATCCACTTGATCAGGAGTATCATCACGTGGTTGTGGGGACAGAGACCGACCGGTCGGATTAGAAGCCGACCGGTCGGAATCATTCCGTCCGGTCGGTTCTAAGAGCGATCCGTCGCTCTGGACAGTATCAGAACGTGTTTTCACTTGTCTACCATTCCTTAGGGTTACTACAGCTTGTGCACTTTCAAAGTTGTGGTTATTGATGTGGTGTAGGGCCCTATGATTGGTTATAGGTTGACTTGGTAAGTGACCTTCTTCCCTTTTTGATATTGTGTTAGCCAATTGCCCTAGTTGTTTCTCTATTTTGGATATGGCTTGTGAATGTGAGGCTACAGTTCTTCCAATTTTATCCAAGTTAGCTTTGATGTCGGCATTCATGTTGGCAAGTGTACTCATGATTGTGTCCAAAGCTGAGTCAGAGGGTGCTTGTGGAGGAGGTTGAGGTGCAGTTTGTTTATATGGTGCAGAGTACCCTGGGTTGGGATTCGCAGAAGGTGTAGATGGGTATTGATTTGTGGGAGGACTAGAAGAACTACTCTGTCCTTGGATGGTACTAGACTGTTGCGGTGGTCTCCAGTTAAAGTTGGGATGGTTTCGCCAACCTGGATTATACGTATTTGAATACGGATTATTTTCAAGTTTAGTGAAACCATATGCCGCGTTTGCTTGCTCCTGAACGAATTCAGAAAACAATGGAGCCAGTGGACAATCGGTGATGTGATGTTCAAGGCTAAAGCATAGTGCACATGTTTGAGGTTGATCTTGAAACGATGATGGTGATTGACTAATTTCCAGTTTATCAAACCTTTTGTTAAGGAGGGCTATTTGGGGAATAATGGCTTCTAATCTAGAAAGTTCAAAGGTTCCTTTAGGTGTAGGCCGACTCCTAGGATTTGTATATTGTTGCTGAGAATCGATTGAAATTTGTTCATAAAGGTTCCGAAGCTCATCATCATCTTTATCTAAAGGAATACCCCCACAACAAGCTTCAACCCTAGTTTTACATCTTTCATTAAGACCTCTATAAAACTTATGAGTTAATTCCCACTTATCAATATCATGATGGGGACATTTTCTTAAAAGGTCTTTAAATCTATCCCATGCATCATGAAAAGGCTCATCTTCATATTAAACAAAGGTAAGGATTTCAGTCTGAAATTTCTCAGTTTTAATTATGGGAAAGAATTTACTTAAAAATGCCTCTTGAAGTTGGTCCCAAGTTGTGATTGAGCGTGGAGGTAAACATTGAAGCCAGTGTTTAGCTTTATCTTTCAAATAGAAGGGGAAAAGTTTTAACTTAAAGGCATCATCATTAAAGTTCTCCATTTTTAGTGTAGAGATGGTATCGATAAAATTGTAAATGTGCTCATATGGGTCCTTATTACTGAAACCATGAAAGTGGGGTAACATTTGAATCGTTTGGGGTTTAATCTCATAGCGTGAGGCTGTGATTGCAGGAGGATCAATGGAATGAGTGCAAGTATAGGCAGTTGGCAAGAAGTGATTTCTCAAAGGAACACGTTAAACCCCCCCCATTGTTATTATTATTACCTCCCCTTCCATGATTAGCATTAGGGTTGATGACATATCCCTCATTTTCAGCCATGGTGACAAATGTCTCGCGAATAGATTGCAAGTTACTCAAGGCCTCCTGATAATTACTCAAAGATTGTTAACCTAAGGCTCTACCTTTTCAGAGTGTGGTCTCTAGTTCTATATCCAAAGGTTCCTGCGGGGTATTTAAGGATCGTCCGCCTTGCATGCAAGATCACACACAAAAAGAGAAAAAGAAAACAGAAGATTCGGAGGAGAGGACAAAACCCGGGAAACAATAATTGAAACGAAAAGTTTCGAAGCAGAAAGGCCTACCTGACTGCGCAGTTCCGATCGGTCGGATTCTTGTCTGATCGGTCTCTCCAGGCCACAAGCTCCTTCACTCGAAGTCCAATTCAACGCAGATGGCGCAGTCCGACCGATCGGATTCAAGTCCGACCGGTCGCTCCAGGTAGCTGGCGAGTTGTTTTTTCTTCAAGAAAAATATGTTCCAATGCTGCAACAATTCCAGAAAATTATCAGAAAATTCGTAAAAAGTGTAAAATAAAGAAAGGGAGAAATAGGAAGGATAAAAACTTAACTAAGCAAAGAAAATGAGTTAAGAGAAAATCAATTAGTTAACCGTCGAATTCCCCGGCAACGGCGCCAAAAATTGATCGCTCACAAACGTCATTGTCAAAACGTTGCTAACCTCAATAAAATCTTATATTTATATCCTTATTCAATCACTAATACTACTACGTAAACTAGTGGTGAAATTCAGAGTTGAACCACAGGGAATTACCAGAAAAAATCAAAATCGGTTCTCAAAACTCTAGATTCAAGCTAACAAATTCAATGATAAAGTAATCTAACTGAAACTACCTAACAAAGCAAAAGGAAATATTAAGGTTTTAATCAAATGTAAAAGATGTCTTAGGAAATACAGAATCCATCCTAGTTTCACTTTTAATCTTCCATAGTTATCATCTTGATCACTTCTCTAAGCATTGTGGATAGTATGGCCACAAGCTCACACGAATCCCTAAAAGTAGGTTTTATGTTTCCTACGGCATAATTTATCTTTATTTGGCATAAATCATCTTCGGTCCTATCATTATCTTAAGTTATTCTACTCCTATGATCTTAGCATGACTTATCTTCACATAGCATAGATTATCTCAAAGGCAAATCACAAACCATATGAAAACTATCTCATGAATCTCTACAATCAAGTACAACTATCATGTAGGACTAAGAATACGTGAACGAAACTCTGTTCCTTCAACTCTATAATCATTAAAAACATATTCATGAGATTATATATAGAGAAGTTCATAAAAATCAAACTAAGAAAGATCAAAAGTTACACATAGGGTTTCATGGTATTCCTAAGAACAATAAATCTAGTCACTCATCTCTTGGAAATCATCAATCGGTGTAGAAGATGAAGCCATTGATCCCCGTGGAACGATCACCGTCTTCAAAACCCTAGCCTTCTCCTCCAAAAGTGGTCTAAAAGATGACAATCTTCACTGCCACATCATTAATCAATTTCAGCCTTTCTCAAATTTCAACCTTCATAGATCCAACTTTGTTTCAAAACTGGCGCCAATCTATAGAGAATCTCACAAAGTCTTCAACATGAAAGTTGTAGCTCTTGAAGTATTCTTTCATATCCCTGAATGTCAGAATATTTTGATTTTTGGTAGAATTTATGGTGAGTTATTTCCAAACAGTCGACGAAGCAATCGTTTTGCAGAATTTAATGATTTTTGGTCGAATTTCTTGTATTTCTTCTCAAATCCTAATTAAACCAGAAATCAAACAATAAGATATCAAATACACCTACTCTTAGTCTAACAAAGGTATTTTAAGGGGTTTAATTATAAATAATTAGTGACTCATAAGGATGATCGATCACCTTGGGCTTGACAGGGACGGAACCTTCCCATCACTAGTAAGATAAATCATTTCCATTGGACATGATCGATCCTCTTGGTCTCATGGGGGTGTTTTCATCGGATTTTGCCCACTGAGCTTTGTATGTCGGGTTTTCCTTATCGTTTTATACCTTGTACATATCTTGAGCATGTTTGCCCCATAATGAGGGGTAGTGGTGAGCCGGGAGAGTGACGACTCTCAGAATGTGTAGAAAGCATGTTGTGCTGTTAGCCTTATTTGTCGGGGTTGCTTCCCGTAACATGCTGTCTTTTATGGACTAGCTACAGTTGGAGGGGTTACCACTGCAGTAGTCCCTTGGCATGTATTATTTGTTCACTACCACGGGCGGGCAGGGTGCTGAGCCCAGATTGTGTTTTCTTATCGTCACATATGTTGCATGCTTATATGCTTTTTTGCGTGTGTTCATAGCATGCATCTGGTTGTGCATTAGTTGCATAAGCTTAGGGCATGGGCGATCTATGGTATCGCCGTCCAGAGGCTTGGAAGCTAGGATTTAGCCTTAGGACCGGGGCTGGGTAACTTGGTCTAGGTTTGAATGGTTTTGTTCAGTCGATTTTGAAGATAGGCCTAGATGACTTGAACACTTGTTCATCGATGATCTACGACTCTTAAGTAGAGGGTGTGCCTACTGAGCGGTGTCATTTCCAACCGACAGTGTTGGTTTACAGCTTGTGAGTTAGCAATGTTTGCTTCCTGCATTCAGGGACACTCGGTGGAGTTATGGGACCCCTATGTACAACCCGACCTTTCTAGAGGGCGACACTGTTGTGTTTCCCTCTTCCTTCTGTGAGTTGTAGTGTAGTTTCCATGCTGAGTGATGTGCTGTCGCAAGCAACCAAAAATAAAACCAATACTCGTTAAAATAAATGTAGTAGTGCGAGTACGAGTCGATCCCCACGAGGAGTGTCTAATATAAGTTTTGTGATATGTGAACAAAGATGGGAGAGTTTTAAGCGTAATTGATGAGAATGCATAATGTTATATTTTTATCCCTTAATACTTAGTCTCCTATGCTTATTTAGTTCCTAAATACACTTATTATTCTTATATTTTGATTTAGGATGCAATTGAAGTCCTTAAGTCGAAAAGAAGCTGAAAAGAGTGCATGGATCAACTTTAAAGATTAATCTGTACCTGCTCATGAAGAACCAGATGATGTGCCATATATGGTTGGAAAGCTCTTGAAGTCTAGATTCTGGAGAATTTTACGGTTCGTGATTCCGAGTTTCCTAGAGGAAGTTACGGCAATTTTAGTACCGATGACGCAGTCTGGATGGCAGAACAGTAATAAGCTGAACAGTCCGAGCGATCCGACACCCATGGTCCGATCGATCGGACTATGCAGAATCGTGACAGAACATGTATTTTTTGGCTGAACATGGTCCGATCGATCGAACCATCCCTCCTAATGAGCTAGATCGATCCGACTCCTAGAGTTGGATCGATCGGAC
The DNA here is from genome assembly GCA_963920575.1 of Narthecium ossifragum. Lineage (NCBI taxonomy): Eukaryota > Viridiplantae > Streptophyta > Magnoliopsida > Dioscoreales > Nartheciaceae > Narthecium > Narthecium ossifragum. Next base: position 17,044,278 of record OY986970.1, on the reverse strand, counting down.
TAGGGAAATGTCAGAAATTGCAGATTTTTATGAGCCAAATCGATCGGACACCTAAAGTTAGATCGATCGGACTTCAAAATAGCCAGAGAAGGTGGATTTTTACGCATCCGATCGATCCAGTGCCCATAGTTAGATCGATCGGACTCGGGCGTAAATAGAAGTTGAAGATTTTTACGCATTCGATCGATCCGGCACGCAGAGAAGAATCGATCGGACTTTCCCAGTAAAGAAAATCAACGATTGTGATCTAATCCGAGGGTGGATACACTTGAGGCTTTAAATAGGACTCTTTCTAGGGTTTGAGGGGGGATTCTTGGACACTTTTGGCTACTCTTTCTCCTCCTTGATATTTTTTCTAGGTTTTCTTTTGCTTTATGAAATCTTTTGGAGGATTGTTCTTGATGGCCCTGTGTGGCTAAATCTTGATCCTTGGTCGAGGAGACTGAAACCTCGGAATCAATGAAACTGTGAGATCTAATTTATTTTTATTGTTCAGTTTATACATGAGTATTGGATGTTCTTCTGAGATTAAATCTTCATGATTACCTTGTCTAATTGCTAGGAGGCCTACTAGTTTATTATTCATGGTGATTTACTGCTAGATTTGATATCAAATCCGGAATTATTTGATCCCTCTAATCTGCGAAGCAACTAGGATCTAATAATTTACTGCTGATCAGATCTTGTTAGATCTTAGGAAGAATATTCAACTAGATTAAATGCAACCGCTTGTGCTTGTGTTGTTTAGCTTCATCCATCTCCCTATTCCTAACGCTACTACTAGATTAAATCTACAGTGCTTGTCTTAGGTTGTCTAGTAGTTAGGGTTGATTAGATCGCTTGTTTCTAATTAACTATGATCGAGGAGAGCTTCGAATTGAATTCGGACGATGAATATTCATGGTATAAGTTGATTGATACTTGCATCTATGATCAGTTGTTGGATTCCGATGGTGGATGTTGACTCAGACCAAGGTTTGTTCTCTTGATTTAACTCGTTTCTTCGCTTTAGATTATTTCTTTATTATTTTTCCTCACGTTTAAAACCCCCCATCTTTGTTCACTGAGCACAAAACTAGGCTAAACACTCTTCGTGGGATCGACTCGTACTCGCACTACTACATTTATTTTAACGAGTACTGAATTTATTTTTGAGTGCCTGCGACAGCACATCAGTAATGGAAACAGTAAAGAAACAATTTAAAGCGAAGAATTGAATTGAATCAAGAGAACAAACCTTGGTCTAAGTCAACATCCACCATCGGAATCTTTATAACTGATCATTGATGCAAGTATATACCAATCCACACCTTGAATATTCACCGTTTGAATTAAATTCGAATCTCTCCTTAATCATAGTTAGTTAGAAACAAGCGATCCAATTAACCCTAACTACTAAACAACCTAAGACAAGCGCTGTAGATTTAATGTAGTAGCAGCCTTAATAATAGGGAAATCGATGAAGCTAAACAAGACAAGCATACGCGGTTGCATTTTATTTAGTTGAACGTTCTTACTAAGATCTAACAATCTCTGAAACACATTAAATCAATAGATCTTAGTTGCTTCGCAGATTAGAGGGATCAAACAATTACGGATTTGATATCCAACCTAGCAGTAGATTGCGACGAATAATAAACTAGTAGGCTTCCTAGGAATTAGACAAGACAATCATGATTATAATCACAGAATAACATTCAATACTCAAGTATGAACTGAACAATAAAAATAGATTAGATCTCATAGTTTCATTGATTCTGATGTTTCAGTTTCCTTGACCAAGAATCAGGATTTAGCCACGCAAGGCCATCAATAACAATCCTCAAAAGATTCAATTAAGTAAGAAAAAACCTAGGAAAATTATCAAAGAGTATAGAGTAGCAGCCAAAAGTATGTAGGAATCCCCCCTCTCAAACCCTAAAAAGAGTCCTATTTATAGCCCAAAGTCTCTCCATCCTCGGATCAGATCTGAGCCCTTTAATTTCTTCACTGGAGAAAGGAAGATCGATCTTTACATAGGGGAAGATCGATCCTTTGATTTCAATTTCTTCAATTTCTGGCTACGCCCCGAGGAAGATCGATCCTTTGATAGGGGAAGATCGATACTTTGCATCACCGATTTTCTCAATTTCCTCGGGTGAAGAAAGGATCGATCCTTTCATGCAAAATGATCGATCATCTGAAAATATGCTCTCTGTCAGGATTTAATTCATAACAAAGATTGATCCTTTGATAGGGGAAGATCGATCATCTGAAAGTATGCTCTATGTCAGGATTTAATTCCCAACAAAGATCGATTCTTTCAAGGGCAATGATTGATCCTTGTTCATTCAACTTGGATTTCTTCATTACGTCATGATAAGATCGATCTCTCCATTATAGAAGATCGATCCCTTTATGCAGAAACTGCCCAAATATGCTCTTTTTGCCCTGTTTCGCACTCAATGACTCCAATTGCAACCTAAATCGAAATATAAGCAATATGAGTGTATTTAGGTATAAAATAAGCAAATGTGACTAACTATTAAAGGGCAAAAATATTACATTATCCATCATCATCACTGAGCTTAGTTGCTCATTCCTACCCGGACTGCGTTTTGTAGTTGCAGGGGTTTGCTCCTCTTCGGTGGCCCCTACCGGGCAGTTGGTTGGCGGTGCGACGGCACCTGGCGGAGTTTTAGGAGTGGTGATCTTCTGTCTTCAGAACATTTCTATAGTTAGCCTCCTACGGGAGTGTATGAATGTTTGTACCTGATTTCCCCTTTTTGAGGTTTTGTAGACTCTTACTTCAGGATTTATAATCTTCACATTTGAGGTTTCTGTAAATTCTAGAATTGTTAATTGATGGTGTTTAATGAATGCTTAGGGAAACCAACAGACTAGAGGGAACCGTCACCATATTTTTTCGGAGTTAGTTAGGTTCCGGTTCGTATCCCTGACCCGATTGGCCTTTCATGGGTCGAGGCGTGACAACTTGGTATCAGAGCTTAGGTTGTAGGTCCCAGGGAAAGGATCAGGATTCAGTTGAGATTGAGTGTGGGATGGGATAGTTTTATGTCTAGAACATCCATGCATACTCCTTTGTGATGTGTTGTGTTTTTCGCTTTAGCGTTGTGTTGTTTGTTTTGCAGTTTCTGACGAGTAGACACTCGTTTGTCACTGGTGATTTCGCAGATGTCGGAAGCTCGATGCCAGCCTTCGGTTATTGGTTGGGGTGGGGCACGACTCTGTCTACCCACCCGACCGATCAGGGAGGTTGTTGTTAGGGCGGTCCGAGCTAGGCGGGCTGTGCCATAACCATTGACGGTTTCGGTTGCACAGGAGGAGGCCTTTCTCGCCGAGGAGTGGGTTCTCCCTTCTATCGACGGGCGGACATCTGCGGCAGTGTTGTTTGAGTTTCACCGGCAGTTTGAGTGGGGGCTTCGATCAGAGATCAAGCGACAGATCGGTCCCCACCGCTTCTAGATGTGCGCTGTGGTTTTGAACTGCGCTTTAGCAGAGGAGGCGCAGTTGCAGGCCGAGAGGTGCCGGGCAGTTCCACCGGCATTCTCTACGAGCGTACCTCAAAGATACCAGAGCAGAGGGGGATTCGACAGAGGACAGCGGTATCGTCCACGACACTTCTGGCAGCAGTCGCAGCGCCCTCAGCAGTTTTAGCCGCAATTGCCGAGTCCAGCGGGCCAGTTTCTCCCGACGGCTGGGACGTCTAGGCTGACTCCGTTAGGGGCAGGCCAGGGTCAGCAAACTGATCGTTCGTCAATCACGTTCTTCCAATGCAGGCAGCTGGGACACTTCCGTAGAGACTATCACCTTCGAGGAGCATGAGACGCTATGCCGCAGGGCAGTAGAGGCGGAGGGTCCAGTGCTTGGCAGGGGAGCAGTGGTGGGCACAGATCAAGGGCTGGACTGAGTCACTCCAGAGGTGGAGGTGGCCGATGAGGGCATGTGTTTTCCCCCCAAGAGCGTGTCTGAGGACTTGTCCCTCTATTCCTGGGTCGACCGCCTGGGTCGGGCCCGTGGCTCGTTGTGGACCGCAAAGGGCAATTTGGTAAATTGCGCCTTGTTGGTTTGTTTCACACCAGCGTGCGCACACACTGACCTTGTTTGTGTTAGTGCTTGATTAGAATGGTTAGGTGGACCCGGGATCGGAAGATTCCAGCTCGGGCGCGCTAAAGCTTGCTTTTGGGCAGCTTACGGCCCTTGAGCGATCGGTCGCTCTTAGGAGCGATCGATCGGACTCGTGCGCAGGGCAGTTGAACTGCGCAGAGCAGTTGAACTTCCGTCGTGCTCCATTGTCAGGAGAAGAGAGGACCTCTCCTCCCCTTTCCCCACCTTCCCCAACCTTCCTCGACCTTCCCCTACCTTCTACTTCTCTTCTCTTCCTCTTCTTCTTTCTCTTCTCTTCCTTCTTTCTTTCTTCTTCCCGCGGTGCCCTGGTTCCTCTGTTCTTCCCGGCAGCCATCTCTTTCGTTGCCGTTCTCCCTCCTCCGTCCACCTTTTTGGGAGCTTGAAAGCTTGGTGGATTCGTGGCAACGAGAGGAAGGCGCCTGGTGTGGTTTGGAACATCGTTGGTGGCTGGTTTGCGAGGGATCAACCGAGGAATGCGCAGTCCGGTAGGTGTTCTACCTACATGAGTTAATTAATGGGTTTAGTTAAATCTAGCCGTTAGATCTTGATGAAATTATGTTGTTGAATGCATGTTGCTTAATATAGTCTCTGGTTTAAGTTTCATGAACTTTGGTTAAGATTTCAGTAGGATTTATGCATGATAAATCTCGGATTTCCGATTTTCTGCTGTTCTTGAAGAACAGCCGGCTTGCGGCGAGTTTTTCGGCTTGTACATGCATGATCTTGGATTTTTATGAGAAATAAGAGTTGTAGATCTGTGAGTCTACTTTCAAACCCAATTGATTTCATATTTGTCCGATTTTTCTATGAGTTTTGGTGATTTTTATTCAAAACTGTATCAGAGTAGAGTTGTTCATGAATAGTCCCGCGGTTGATCCGTGGATCAACCGCCAGACTCCAAGGTCGACCGTCGCGGTCTTCACGGTCGACCGTGAGCCTGAAAATCAGCAAAATAACTCCTCACGGTTGATCCGTTGATCGACCGTCAACCTTAGCTTTTTCAAGGTTGATCCATTGATCGACCGCCAGCCTTGAATAGTGTTTTTAGTGGTTTTGATCGGTGTTTTAATATAATATTATATGTTCGAAGTTTTCGGGGTTGCTTCCCATTGCAGGGGTTCGCGGTTGACGGTCGTCGTACCGTCGTAATGCCGGGACCCGCTGCGGATCGGCTGGCAGCGGTTGGTAGTACTGCTGCAGCGATCCGGTTGGACTTGTATGCTGCCTTGTCATACTGTTGCATGCCTATTTCTCTTGCTTGTGTATGTTCATAGCATGCATTCTCTGTTGTGCATTAGTTGCATGGTTAGGGCGTGGGTGATTTGTGGATCGCCGTCCCGAGGCTGGAAGCTCGGATTTAGCCCTAGGACCGGGGTTGGGTAGTTTGGTTCAGGATTGAATTGTGGTGTCCAGTCAACTTGATGATAGGCTTAGATGACTGGTACACATGTTGCTTGGTGATTATAGAGGTCGTGTCGGCCTTGAGTCAAATGCTAAGGTGTAGCCGGTGTCCCACTGTGCTGAACTTGCAGTGTCGGGTTCCTGCAGTTGTTGTCGCCAGTGCTGTTCCTGCTACTGAGTACTGCCCCTGGGCCTCAGGGACACGCGGTGGGGTTATGGGACCCCTGTATACACCCAGGTCTTACTCGAGGGCGACACTCTTGTGTTCCCCTTCTTTCTGTGTGACGTAGTGTAGAACCCTTCTGAGCTTTATGCTCACTCCTACCCGGGCTGCGTTTTGCAGGTGCAGGCGCCAGCTCTTCTTCAGTAGCCCCTACCGGATAGGTGTTTGGTGGCGTGGCAGCGTCTGGCGGGATCTGAGGATCGGTGATTATCTTTCTACACTTTTGTTATAGTTAGTCTCCTACGGGTGTATGATGTATAAACTGTTATAACCCCTTTTGAGGTTTTGGATTATTATATTATATTTGTTGAGGTTTAAATTTGTTGTAATATTCAGGGGTGCTTATGAATTGTGAAATCAGTAAGTTGGGGGGAACCCCTCGCCTTTATTTCCGCATTTAGTTAGGTTCCGGTTCGCGTCGCCCGGTCCGGTTGGGCTTCTGCGGGTCGGGGCGCGACAGCTTGGTATCAGAGCATAGGTTGTAGATCCCAGGGTTAGGATCAGGATACGGTTGAGATTGAGTGTGGAATGGGATAGTTCTAGGTCACGAACATCCTTGCATGTCTGTTTGTGATTGTGTGTGACATGCTTATCTATCTGTTTGCTGCTGTGTTTTGTTACTTCCCGGTTGCGTCATGACGTCTCAGGGGGAGATTTGCATGCTCACCGGTGTCGTCCGTTCCCTCGCCTGACAGTGTCTCCCCCCGTGCTGGAGATGAGCGAGTAGGGAATAGGACGTGTCGCCTTTATACTCTTGGATTCCTGAGAGGTGGGCCCGTAGTGGCCCAGGGACGATGTTGGAGATCCTTCGACAGTAGAGGACTGATTGAAGGAGGTGTCCCAGATCCCGGATGTTTTGGACATCCTGGAGTATCGCTTGCTTGGGAAGCTGTTGTTTTCTTGCCTTCCCAGGAAGCGATTCGTAGTGGCGCTTGTCGGGGCCACTAGGGACACTGTTGGTTGTGTGTTGAGAACAGTTCGCGTACTATTCTTTGGCACCTACCCTTGGAGGGTGGTGTAGTTGGGAGTACCCTCCTCTGGTTCTGGGTACTCGCACCGCGTGACAGCACACGGGTTGGTTGGATCACCTGGCTCGGTATGCTGGAGCGACAACAGGGGACGCCCTGGACTGTACTCCGGATACTGAGACAGATGACTTGAGGGTTGACACCGGGCAGTTGGCCGGTGGTCGTGGTGAGTTTCGGGGTTGTCGTTCCTGCTTCTGGGGAACGGCAGGGTAGCCGTTGGCAGAGGCAGAGGTTTCAGCATCAGCGACAGCCGTTGCAGCAGTAGCGTCGTGCTAGTCCTTTGAGAGATAGCCTGGACCGTCATACTGAGAGGTAGTCCACTGGGTGCTCGAGTACAAGCCGTTGTGGGTCTTTCCGCCGACGGTGCTGGTTGCGAGGGGCGCTGGGCGCTTACCACAGAGCAGTCGGGCCTGACGCACGGTGTAGGCCAGAGCGGTGGACTAGTGCCTCAGTTGGGGCAGGTACCTGGGGCAGACGCAGGAGTTGGTAGCTTCAGCAGCAGCTAGTTTCAGAGCCGCCACCTTCAGCTTTCGGAGCTTCTTGCAGCTTGCGTTTTCCTTTGTAGCTCTGGGTTTTCACCCTTGCGACTCGTCCTCGTGTAGCCGCGCCAGCTTGGGACCTGAGTCGAGTGTGGCTTGAGAGTAGCCACCGATTGGGACAAGAGCTTGGGTTGGTTGCTCTTGTCGGGGCGTTTCCTAGAGGTTGGGAACCTCTAGGTGTCCGTCGCCCACGTGTGGTGCACGTTGGGGTTCGACGGCTTTCTCGGTTGCGTTGGTTGGTTGCGCACCGGGTTGTGCTTCTTTGGCCGTGAAAAGGTGTCATGAGCACACCTAACGGCACTGTTTCGCTCTCGTTGAAGATCACGGTTCGGCGATTCTTCTGCTGGTCAAGAGCTGGGGTTTGTTCACCGGCTTGTAGTGAACTCCTTCCCCGTTGTTTTCGAGGGTGCTCTGGAGAGCAGTTGTCCCCTCGTGTTGTTGTTGTTGTTTGTGCAGCTGTCCTTCTTGAGGAGCTTTCTGGTTGTCGCCTTCGCGGGACACCGAGATCGAGGTCGAGATTCCTTTGGGCGGTTGTGAGCGTTGCGAGTTTGCATGTGGATGCCAGCAGCATTTGGAGAGTCGAGGACTCAGTCGGCCGAGTCGGTAGCTCGGGATTTCATTCGCCCAGGTGTGTTACCTCAGAGTGTGTTCCGGTTCTCATTGTGGATGGTTCCCTCCATACATGCATGGGCGTCAGGAAGCTAGTCAGTGTTGCAGCACAAAGTATGCGCCCACTGCAGAGTAACTGTGATGTGTTAGCAGTTGAGAGACTTGTTGACCCCTTCAGAGTTTGACCTTCTCATCGACTACACCAGCTGAGGATTCGGGATTGCGACATCCCGGAGGCAGCCTTCCGTACGAGGTACGGATTGTGCGAGTTCACAGTGATGCCGTTTAGTCTGACGAATGCACCAGCAACTTTCACAGATCTGATGTAGAGGATCTTCAGGCCGTACCCTGATCAGTTGCAGTAGCGTTCATCGACATCATACTATTTACTGGCGCGTTGAGGAGGAGCTCCAGCGATATTTGGCGTTTGCATCGCAGCTGCCGAGGGTGTATCGACGTTATTTGGCTCCCAGTGCAAGGTCTTGGCCTTCAGAGGCAGGTTTCGGCAGACAGGCAGTCTCAGCGGCAGGCAGGTCAATTGATTCAGCCGGGCTCGACACAGATGTGCGACAGCAGAGGTTGAAGACGGTGTTCAAGATTCAGTAGAGGCATCTCCAAGACTGCGGAACCGTTGACCAGAGTGACCAGGAGACCGGAGCTTTCGCCTTAAAATCACTGAGTCAGTGCCTTTAAGGGTATTAGCCATCAGCAGTGGTTAAAGAGGCTAGAGCAGATTTGGTGGATTTGTCAGCTCATCAGAGACAGACAATCAGTTGGATCAGATTCCAGATGACCTCCCCTTCGGTGTTTGCAGCATCCCAGCTCTCCTGGCCAGAGTGACATAAACCCACGGCATATATACGGAGCTTTTGTTATAGTTAGTCTCCTACGGGAGTATGATGTATAAACTGTTATAACCCCTTTTGAGGTTTTGGATTATTATATTATATCTGTTGAGGTTTAAATTTGTTGTAATATTCAGGGGTGCTTATGAATTGTGAAATCAGTAAGTTGGGGGGAACCCCTCGCCTTTATTTCCGCATTTAGTTAGGTTCCGGTTCGCGTTGCCCGGCCCAGTTGGGCTTCCGCGGGTCGGGGCGCGACAGCGTGAGCAGTCGAACACCGTGCAACTATACCATCCACCACAGCAGTACAACAAGCCACGACATAGCGATCCGTACTCTGATGTATCTTTCAGCTTTCCAGTTCTTTAGTTGATGTACTAATAGATACTGGGGCGTCTCATTCCTATTTTGCTAGTATGTGTGTGGCATTGCTAGGATTAAAGACGGTTTGGCTAGAGGTGGCACAATCAGTGGACTTCCCGATCGGCGGGTTAGTCAAGGTAGATTGGGTATGCCGAACATGTTCATTGGAGGCCTCTGTGTCTGTCTAAACCTACGGGTGCTAGACATGACAGGCTTTGACGTGATACTCGGTATGGACTGGTTTGCAGCATATCGAGCCGTGATCGACTGTGGTCTCCGGAGGGTGGTTGCTTAGACACCCGACGTGACACGGTTTGTGTTGTTGGGGGATCGGTTCTCAGTCGATTCCTTTGTTTGCGTTGTGGGAAGGTGTGGCGGTGAGCTTTCAACCTTGTTGCCCAGCCTATCCCTATTTGGTTCTGAGGGAGTGCAGCAGAGCAGCTTTCCCAGGATCATGTGCGACTTTACAGACGTGTTTCCCGAGGTGTTGCCGGGGCTTCAACCATCCAGAGAGGTTGATTTTGAGATCGATCTATTACCATGTACTGCACCGATCTCTCTCCTAGCTTTCAGGATGGCACCAATAGGGTAGACCAAGCTGAGGACCCAGTTGGACGAGCTGACCAGCAGAGGCTTCATCCGTCCCAGCATGTCTCCCTGGAGGCGCCAGTGTTGTTCGTTAAGATGAAGGATTGTGAGGGCTAGTCCCTCTACTCCTGGGTCGACCGGCTGGGTCCGGCCCCTGGCTTGTTTGCTTGTTTCGCATCGAGTGCGCGATCCGGTAGATCATATAGTTTCTTGGGCCGCAGGGGCAATTTAGTAAATTACACCTTGTCGGTTTGTTTCACACCCGCGTGTGCACACACTGACCGGGTTTGTGATAATGTCTGTTTAGAACGATTAGGTGGACCCAGGATCAAAAGATCCGGGCTTGGGCTTGTGTTCTTACCCAAGTCTAGCTTTCTGCACCTAAATGATCGATCATTCTTTGCTAGAAGGTTCGATCATTTAGTTATGATCGATCATTCATCGCTGGAAGGATTGATCATTTGGTTTCAGTTAGTTGCTATCATCATGAAGGATCGATCATTCATGAGTTAGTTCGTCGGTCTATAAAACGGACGCAACCTTCTTCTTTGAATCCTTTTGAAATCCGCCGTTCCTGGGCTCAGTTCTGGCTGGATTTGGAAGAGATTGAGGCTGATCTTTGGCTTGGCAGCTGGGATTGAAGCTGCTCTAGTCGAGGTAGGGATCCTACCTACTGTTTTTCCTGTTTTTGGTGGGTTTGAGCTTGTTTGTGTTTGATTTGAGTAGAACTCTTTACATGCTCATTGGTTTTTAGTGTATGTACCGGTTTTGGATTCGTGGTTCTTCGTACTACCAGACCCCAAGGTTTTGCTGGATTTGGTAGAGTTTTCCGACGATATTTTCTCGCCGATCGGTTGCTGGGGAACCCAACAGGATCGATCATTCTTGAGAAATGATCGATCACTCTGGGTTGGTCATGCTTAGCCCGGGGAGGATCGATCATCCAGTTGAAGATGATCGATCATGCCCCCTGGGGATGATTGATCCTTTGTGTGACAGGGAGGTGTTTTCAATGGTGTTTGCCCGCGAGGCTTCGCTTATGCGGTTTCTCTTTACTGCTTTATACCTGGTATATATCCTTGAGCATGTTAGCCCCAGAATACGGGGTAGTGGTGAACCGGGAGAGTGACGATTCCTGGGATGTGTAGATAGCATGTTGTACTGTTAGTCTTGTTTGTTGGGGTTGCTTCCCATAACATGCTGTCTCTTGTGAACTGGCTGCAGTTGGTGGGGTTACCACTGCAGCAGACTCTTGGCATGTATTTATTTTCAACTACTCCGGGCCGACAGGGTTCTGAGCGCAGACCTTGTCTAATTAATCGTCACATGTGTTGCATGCTTATCGGTTTTCCTACGTGTGTTCATAGCATGCATCTAGTTGTGCATTAGCTGCATAAGGTTAGGGCATGGGCGATTGTGGTATCGCCGTCCCGAGGCTTGGAAGCTTGGATTTAGCCTTAGGACCAGGGCTGGGTAGCTTGGTCCAGGTTTGAATGGTGGTCTTCAGTCGATTTTGATGATAAGCTTAGATGACTTGAACACCTGTTGTTTGATGATTTTATGGGTCGTGTTGGCCTCGAGCCGGGTTCTGAGGTGTAGCTGGTGTCCGGTTATAACGACTCTTGAGTAGAGGGTGTGCCTACTCAGCGGTGGCATTTCCTGCCCGCAGTGTCGGTTTCCTGCTTGAGAGTCAGCAGTGATGGTTTCCTGGTTATTGGGCGTGACTCGTCGTGTGACCAGCTTGGCTGGAAGATCATGATGGTGGACCTCAGGGACACGCGGTAGGGTTATGAGATCCCTATGTACACCCAGACCTTGCTATAGGGTGACCGTATTTCATTTCCCTCTTTATTTTGTGAGTCGTAGTGTAGTTTCCGTGCTAAGGTTAGTTGCTCATTCCTACCCGGGCTGTGTTTTGCACGTGCAGGCGTTAGCTCATCTTTCGTGGCCCCTACCAGGCAGATGGTCGGTGGTGCGACGGCACCTGGTGGAGTTTGAGGAGTGGTGATATTCTGTTCCTTAACTCTTGTATAGTTAACCTCCTATAGGATTGTATAAATGTTTATAACTGATTTCCCCTCTTTGAGATTTTGTGGATTTGTATATTGGAATTCTAATATTTGAGTTTGAGGTTTTTGTTGATGTTAGAATTGTTAATTGAGGGTGCTAAATGAATTGCTTAGGGAGACCAATAGGTTTGAGGGAACCCCCGCCATTATTTTCCGTAGTTGGTTAGATTCCGATTCGTGTCTGATGATGATGCATAATGTTATATTTTTATCCCTTAATACTTAGTCTCCTGTGCTTATTTGGTATCTATATACACTCATTATTCTTATATTTTGATTTAGGATGCAATTGAAGTCCTTAAGTTCGAAAAGAAGCTGAAAAGAGTATATGAATCAACTTTAAAGATTAAATTGTACCTTCTCATGAAGAACCAGACGATGTGCCATATATAGTTGGAAAGCTCTTGATGTCTAGTTTCTGGAGAATTTTACGGTTTGTGATTCCGAGTTTCCTAGAGGAAGTTACGTCAATTTTAGTACCGATGGCACAGTCTGGATGGCAGAACAGTAAATACTCTAGAATATCCGATTGATCCGACACCTAGAGTAGGATTGATCCGTCTATGCAGAAACCTGACAGAATGCATACTTTTTAGCTGTAGACAGTCCGATCGATCCCTCTATCTATCCTACTGAGTCCGATCGATCCGACACCTATAGTTCGATCGATCGGACTCGGGCGTAGCCAGAAATTGAAGATTTTGATGCAAGGGATCGATCCTACACCCATAGTGGGATCGATCCTACTTTCCCAGTGAAGAAAATCAACGTTTTGGATCTAATCCGGGGATGGATACACTTAAGGCTGTAAATAGGACTCTTTCTAGGGTTTGTGGGGGGATTCCTAGACACTTTTGGCTACCCTTTCTACTCTTTTATATTTTTCCTAGGTTTTCTCTTGTTTATTGGAATCTTTTGAGGATTGTTCTCCATGGCCTTACGTGGCTAAACCTTAATTCTTGGTCGAGGAGACTGAAACCTCAGAATCAATGAAACTGTGAGATCTAATCTATTTTTATTGTTCAGTTTATACATGAGTATTGGATGTTCTTCTGTGATTAAATATTCATGGTTGTCTTGTTTAATTGCTAGGACGCCTACTAGTATATTATTCATTGCGATCTACTGCTAGGTTGGATATCAAATCCGTAATTGTTTGATCCCTCTAATCTGCGAAGCAACTAAGATCTATTGATTTACTGCGTTTCAGAGATTAATGGTTCTTAGGAAGAATATTCAACTAGATTAAATGCAACTGCTTGTGCTTGTGTTGTTTAGCTTCATTGATCTCCCAATTCTTAAGGCTGCTACTAGATTAAATCTACAGCGCTTGTCTTAGGTTGTTTAGTAGTTAGGGTTAATTGGATCGCTTGTTTCTAATTAACTAAGATTGAGGAGAGATTCGAATTGAATTCGGACAATGAATATTCATGTTATGAATTGATTGATACTTGCATCAATGATCAGTTGTTAGATTCCGATGGTGGATGTTGACTCAGACCAAGGTTTGTTCTCTTGATTCAACTCGTTTCTTCGCTTTAGATTATTTCTTTATCGTTTTCTTCACGCTTAAAACCCTCCATCTTTGTTCACTAAGCACAAAACCAGACTAAACACTCTTCGCGGGATCGACTCGTACTCGCACTACTACATTTATTTTAACGAGTATTGGTCTTATTTTTGAGTGCCTACGACAGCACTAGTACATTTATTTTAATGGAAAAAACTCTGAGGAGGACGATTTAGCTCTTGACCACTTATTTGTTAGCGATTCTGAATTAGAAGAGGAAGAAGTCATGGCCAGAAATCGGACTTTGAAAGAGCTTGTAGCCCCAGATTTGAATCAACAACCCTTATGCATTACATTCCCTACTTTGGATGTTGCTACTACTTTTCAATTGAAATCTGGACTAATACATCTCTTACGCACTTTTCATGGACTTGCAGGTGAACATCCTCACAAGCATTTAAAAGAGCTTCATGTTGTATGCACAAGTATGAAACCCATGGGGGTGACTGAAGATCAAATCAAATTGAGAGCCTTCCCGTTTTTTTTGAAGGATTCGGCTAAGGATTGGCTTTATTATTTACCCTCTGGGAGTATTACCACATGGAATGAGATGAAGAGATTGTTTTTGGAGAAATATTTTCCAGCCTCAAGAGCGGCCACCATTAGATAAGAGATCTGTGGTGTAAGGCAATATAACGGAGAATCTCTACATGAGTATTGGTAACGTTTCAAGAAATTATGTGCAAGCTGTCCCCATCATCAAATTAGTGAGCAATTACTTATCCAATATTTTTATGAGGGCTTACTAACCAATGACAGGAGTATGATTGATGCCGCTAGTGGAGGAGCTTTGGTGGATAAAACTCCTGAAGCCACGAGGAACTTGATTTCAAATATGGTGGCTAATTCTCAACAATTTAATACTAGACTTGATTCTTATTCAAAACATGTTAATGAGGTAAATGTCTCATCCCTTGAACAAGAGATTGCGAGTTTAACTTCTCTTGTTCGTCAATTGGTTGTAGGTAATATGCAAACAGCAAAGGTTTGTGGAATTTATTCGGTGGCAGGACATCCAACTGATATGTGTCCAATTCTTCAAGAGGAGCCCAGTGAACAAGTAAATGCAGCGGGTAGTTTCCCTGGACTACCGCAAAGGAAGTATGATCCCTATTCAAACACGTATAATCCAGGATGGAGGGATCACCCCAATCTCAACTATGAGAATCTACAAGTAAATCAGCCCACAACTCAATTCCGTCCAAGTGGCCAGCAGTACCAACAATATAGACCGTCATACCCTCCGAGACCACAACCAAACCCAACTTCTATTTCTGGTATGTCTTTAGAAGATATAGTTAAATCTCTTGCTACTAATATTTTGCAATTTCAACAGGAGACGAAGGCTAGTATCCAAGGTTTGGAACATCAGGTGGGTCAGATGGCGACTGCAATTAGCAAGCTAGAGGCGCAAAGTTCGGGAAAATTATCCTCTCAAACGGTAATAAATCCAAGAGAGAATGCCAGTGCAATCATTTTGAGAAGTGGTAAAGAGGTTGAGACCCCAGTAAAGGAAGTCCCTGCATCGTCGGAGCAAGGAAAAGAGCAAAACATTGTTGTGGACAAAGACTTTCCCGATGACGATGACGTACCTAAGCGTAAGTTTCCACCTCTTTTTTGATTATAAATCAGTGCCTCCTTTTCCTCAGGGTTTAATAGAATCAAGAAAATATGAGAAGAATTCAGATCTATATGAGACTTTTCGCCGATGCGAGGTAAATATTCCACTCTTATATGCTATTAAATAAGTACCTCGTTATGCTAAATTCTTGAAAGAATTGTGCACAATTAAGAGGAAGCAGAAACTTAAAGGATGTGAGAAGATGAGAGTAGGTGAGAATGTTTCTGCAGTTATTCAAAGAAAAATTCCTGCAAAGTGTAAAGATCTAGGTATGTTTACTATCCCATGTACAATTGGTAATACCAAATTTGAGAAGGCCATGTTAGATTTGGGAGCTCTATCAATGTTATGCCATATTCTATAAATGCTTCTTTAAAACTTGGACCTTTGAATGAAACTGGTATGGTGATTCAATTGGCTGATAGATATAACGCCTATTCTAAAGATGTAGTTGAAGATATTCTTGTGCAAGTTAATGATTTAGTTTTTCCTGCTGATTTTTATGTGCTTGATATGGAGAATGATGATCATAGTACTCCTATTTTGTTGGGAAGACCATTCTTAAACACATCCAATACTAAGATAGATATGCGTAGTGGCATACTTACCATGGAATTTGATGGTAAAATTGTTAAGTTTGAAATATATGATGCCAAGAAATATCCTACTGATGATTGTCATGTTTATTCTATTGATGTGAGGGAATTGGAAGTTGTGGTTGGAGATGCTTCGACGGAGTGTCTACAGAAGGCAGATGAAGAAGCTGTCCAGCCATGTCCAGTCGACCGCGAGAAAGATTCGGTCGACCGCTGAGAATATCAGGAGCATTTATTCGACAAACCTCATCCGACTGAAGTTGAAAGCATTCCTATTACATCGGGAGGTATTTTTCCTGTGACTATTTCATCTTCATTAGTGGTTAAAAAAGAGATGACCTTAGTAGATATTTTCATATCTCGACGGATTTACTTTCGATCATGTAATCTTGACATCCTTGACAATCCGAACGATGACATTCTTAATAGATCAATGGATGATTCCTTTCTTTCTGATCACCAGGATGACATGCATTTCTGTTTGAGAGATCTAGCTATGTTGTTTACTGGTGTGAGTATTGATGAGTGCATGAAAGTGCACTTGAATAGTTTTATATCCATCTCAATTGCTAGATTATTATCCTTAATCAGCATCCTTATTACTATTTTTATATTTATATGTTGCTTCACAAAGTTATTTGGAATATGCAGGAAAGTGGAGCTAAAGAAGCAAATATATGTCATATTCAACATCGAATCTGTACCTGCTCATGAAGAACCAGATGGTGTACCATATATGGTTGGAAAGCTCTTGAAGTCTATTTTCTGGAGAATTTTACAGTTACAGTGCTTTTACTACAACCAGCGCAGGGCAGAATAGCAGAAGAAAGATGCAGAGAATAAGAGATCGATCTTCTTTCCAAAAGATATCGATCCTTTATGCACCCAGAGATGAAAAAGACCCACGGTCGACCGCCACATTGACCGTCAGCCTCTGTAAGAAATATATGCTCACAGGGTCGATGCGATGATCAATCGTGAGGAGAAATCTGAAATCCGGAATAAAGGGATCGATCTTCTTTCCAAAAGAGATCGATCCGAACCTGGAAGCGCTAGTCATTCGTGGAAGAAGATCGATCCATTTTCAAAGGACATCGATCTTTGTTGAGCAAAATCTAGATCCTAAGTTCACGGAAGGAAGAAGATCGATCTCTTTTCAAAGGGGGATCAATCTCTTTTGGTTCTGCGGGAAAGATCAAGGGCTGAGATCTAATCCGAGTTAGGGTTTCACAAAAGCCTATAAATAGACTTCTTGGGGAGATTTATGGGGACTTTTTGGTAGCGTTTGGAGGAGTGGAGATGGGTTCCAGGCTTGGTTTTCTTTACTTATTTCTTCATTAGTTTTGTTGCCCTCATGATGAACATGAGTGGCTAGTTCTTCTCTAAGGTACCGATGTAGCCCTAACTGAATCATTCTATGTTATTGGATCATATTTATTTAATCAGTTTATATTTCTTGTTTCATTCATTATTATAACTGAGATCTTAAATACCTTTATCTGGCCAAGAAGTATTATAGATTATGTTATGTAAGATTGGGCGAGGGTTCATTCCGTAATCTTGAAGGATTTATGAATGAATGAGATTTAGTCGAAGTCGGGTTCAAGCTAAGACACTTCTTGGTTCATGATTGTTCTTCAGAGCTTAATGGATTCTTGATTGACCCTTGCTACTATTTAGACTTTTCCTCTAGGAGGCATTACTGAAGATCAACTGAGGATGCGATGTTTTCCCTATACTCTTAAAGATAAAGCAAAGAGATGGTTGATGTCGTTGCCTCCTGGATCACTCACTACTTGGGATGCAATTTATAACAAGTTTGTTCGTAAATTTTATTCTCATGCCATGACTACTAACTTGAGAAGGCAGATTCCAAATTTTCAGCAATCTGATGGAGAACCATTCCATGAAGCATGGGATAGATTTCAGATGCATTTGATGCAATGTCCACATCATAATTATTCTTTAGAAAATCAGATGCAATACTTCTATGATGGACTAAATCTTTCTTGTCAAACTATGGCAGATAATGCTGCAGGTGGAGCGATGTTCAAAAGGACACCACCAGAGGCATATGAAATTTATGAGATGCTAGGATCAAACTCGCAGCAGAGAGACACGAGGAATAAGGCAAGAGGCATCTATGAGTTTAACCAGAACGACGATTTGGCAAGGCAAATCGCAGCCCTCAACAAGAAGATGGACATGATGATGTCCAGACAAGCAAAACCGGTTGAGGTTTGTTCAATTTGCAATATTGTTGGTCATAGGTTTGATTCATGTCCTTCTGGTTGGGAATTTCCTGAATATGTGCAAGAACAAGCTAATTTGATGAATACTTATAACCCGAGGCCTAGATTTGATCCTTATACAAATACTTACAATCCTGGTTGGAGGGAGCATTGATGTCGCTCAAATGTGTCACGCACAGCGGTCGCGGTGCAGTACAGCATAAGAGAGGTCGAATCCCACAGAGAGACAAGCAGGAAAGATCCAGAAACACAGATAACAATGAATTGAAAACAATCAAGAGCGATGAAAGTTAAGAAAATAGATCGAAGATGTAATGGTAAGATAAAGTTAACGAAAGAAATCAAGATTTGAATGAGGCTAGGCTTCAGGAATCACGTCACTCGGATTAAGGTTCTTCTCTTCTCAATGGTTCATATAATACTCAGTTAAGGGATTCACATCCCAATCACCTTAACCGGAAGATATAGAATTATGAATCTGATAAAATATAAATGTCTCTTCCTATTAGTTCTTCCTTTTTATAGTTCTAACTTCATCCAACCAAACTTAAGAATACACGATACCGGCTGTCACTACAGGCAACGCGCAGCAAAAGTTCATCGGGACAAAGCCCTAACTCTAACCGGATCTCTAAGAATACACAATACCAACTCTCACAATCGGCAATGCATAGCAAAGATCTCTCGATATAGAGCCCCAACCTTATCTAACCAGATCCCTAAGAATATACAATACCAGCTGTCACTACGGGCAATGTATAGCAAAGGTCTCACGAGACTCGGTAGGAGAATTGAAGGAGATAACTATGGGATCACAATATCATAAAAGAAGCATGACTGGATTTATAATAATGTTTAACCACAAAGCAATCTGTGAAGATCCAATACATAAGAAGAGTTTAACAATAAAGATTAAAAACATGAACCATCGTTGGAGAAGAAACCCTAATTCTCGCTAGATCATCCGTCCGCCATGCCCGTGGATTACTCGGCCATAGATGGAGATGTCTCCATCTTTTTCCTCTTGAAAAACTCCTGAAAAAGAGCCTCCAAAAACGTCCAAGAAGTCCCCTTTGATTAGCCCTAAGTTTCCTATCTATAGGGTCCAAGAATTAGTAAACTCGGATTAATCAAAACCGTTGATTTTCGTCACTGGGCAAGTCCGATCGATCCTTCTCGGGATGTTGGATCGATCGGTCTCTTGAGATCTCCAATCTTCTAGCTTCGCCCGTGTCCGATCGATGGACGGATCGATCGAACTCTGCTCCTTTAAAAAGCATACGTTCTGTCACCCTTTAATTCTCAAGTCCGATCGATCGGATTATGTATGTTGGATCGATTGGTTGAGTAAAAATCCGCTGTTTTTGACTTTTTCCGAGTCCGATCGATCGGACCATTGGTGTCGGATCGATCGGACCCTATGGGAGCGAAGGAGGGATCGATCGGATCATATTCAGCCAAATAACGCATGTTCTGTCACGATTTTGTCAGGTCCGATCGTTCGGCGGATCGCTCGGACTTTCAGCTTATTTTCCTTTCTGCCATTCAGACTGCGCATCGGTACTGAAATTGCCGTAACTTCTTCTAGGAAACTCGGAATCACAAACCGTAAAATTCCCCAGAATCTAGACTTCAAGAGCTTTCCAACCATATATGGCACATCATCTGATTCTTCATGAGCAGGTACAGATTAATTGTTGAAATTGATCCATATACTCTTTCCAGCTTCTTTTAGCTCCAATTTCCTGCATTTTCCAAACAACCATGTGAAGCAACATATAGATATAAAAATAGTAATAAAGGTGCTGATTAAGGATAATAATCTAGCAATTGAGATGGTTTTAAGGTTGTTCAGAGTGCACTTTCATGCACTCATCATACCCCCCAACCAGCTTATTACTAGTCTCTAGCAATTCAAAGCGCATAGAATATAATTAAGCACACTAACGGTTCAAGGATGTAGACATGCATGATAAAAATTCTACCTTATCAAGTCAATAGTGTTTCATACAGTACAGAGCATGAAAACTTCTTATACTCATACACATACTACCAACATATGAAATCAACTTCTACACATCAAAACATGCTAATCACCATCCAGAAGAACACATGTGACGTGACAAATAAATGTTACGTGTAGAAGCAACTTCTACCCACCATTAGTCCAAACACACTACTATCATCATGACCAATCATCCAACCCTCGCACTTTAAGTACAACATGCTCTTTCTCTATTTTTTTCTTTTCAACTATCAGACATTTTGCCATTTTACGCGAGCACTCTCCGCTTCTTGAGGGGCAGAGACCCGGTTACTTAGCAAAACACTTCGTAATTTTTTTTTTCGCTATAAGTGGTTCTACCTTTTTACGCGAGCTCCCCGCTTCCTGAGGCAAGAACACCCGGTTACTCAGTAGATCACTTAATAGTTGTTTAGGCACAGCTTTATCAAGCTCCAGAACTTTTTCTGTTTTTTTTTTTTCTGCATGCAATACTCAACACTAGCTAATGTTGAAATCATGGTCTCAATGGACAATAGCATGCTCATTCCTCTAGTGAGTATAATTACCACTGCACATAAAGTGTTCGTGTGTGGATCACATGATGCTATACGTTCAGGTTATCACGCATGCAATCAATGTATTGGTCAATCCATATGAAAGCAACATATAGAATAAGCATAAAAATTTCAGCTCATGTACAATTTCTACTAATATAATCAAGTCAACACTGTTAAACTCAATAAGATAGCATGCACAAGGTCATGCATGCCTACACCCCCCAACCTGAAATTCACATTGTCCTCAATGTGTGCTAATCATGTAAATAAGCAGAAGGGTGTTGGCTGAATTTTCATATATGACAGAAATAAAAATAGAAAATCGAAATAAGAGCGAGGCCACCTGACAGAATATCGATTATCTCCTCAAGGCTCCTCATGGTGGCCGAATTTCTCATCTCCAGAATAGTGGTCGAATTCCTCAAGCAAGGCAAACGGTGGTCCAACATCCTAAGAAATAAGAGAGCAAACAAAAACAAATGAAAACAAAAGCAAACAAACTAAAACAAACTATCCTAATCAAAAAGGGAAATGATAGATAGGAGAAAGATCATCCCTCGTAGACAGGGTCTACGAGAGAAACGGTGTGCTCCCCAGGGTCCGCTTTCTCTGGAATCTGTTTCAAACGCTGTCCATTAACCGTAAACAGCCTCCCATCCTTTGGGTCTTCAACTTCCACAGCCCCATTCTCAAATATTCTGCTAATGGTGAAGGGGACTGTTCAGCGTGATCTCAGCTTCCCAGGATGAAGATGCAGTCGTGCGTCATACACATAAGCTTGCTGTCCGACTTGAAACGTCTTCCGCGAGATCTTCTTGTCATGGTAGGCCTTTGTCTTTGCCTTGAAAATCCTAGAACTCTAATAAGCATCGTTCCTGAGTTCCTCTAGCTCAGACAGCTGGAGTTTTCGTTCCTGACCTGCAGCATCCAAAGTAAGATTTAGTGACTTAATAGCCCAATATGCCTTATGTTCTAATTCAACTGGAAGATGACATGGTTTTTCATAAACAAGGCGAAACGGCGACATCCCCAAGGTAGTCTTGTAGGCAGTGCGATATGCCCACAACGCGTCTGATAGCCTCAAGGACCAGTCCTTTCGGTTGGGGCTCACTGTCTTCTCAAGGATTTGCTTTATCTCTCTATTGGCTAATTCAGCTTGGCCATTCGTCTGTGGATGATAAGCAGTGGAAATCTTATGTGTCACTCCATACCTGCGCATCAAAGCCTCAAAAGAGCGGTTACAAAAATGGGATCCTTGGTCACTAATAATGACCCTAGGAGTACCAAATCTAGACAAAACATGCTCTTTAAGAAACTTGATGACAGTGGAATGATCATTATTTCTACATGCAATAGCCTCCACCCACTTAGACACATATTCCACAGCCAACAATATATATAAATAGCCAAAAGAAGAAGGGAAGGGTCCCATAAAGTCTATACCCCAACAATCAAAAATCTCGACAGCTTGAATTGGGTTCAAAGGCATCATATGTCTCCTAGATAAAGCTCCTAGTGTTAGGCATCTATCACAGGATTTGCAGAAAATATTAACGTCACGAAACATAGTAGGCCAGTAAAAACCACATTGAAGAATTTTAGCAGCAGTCTTTTTCATCGAAAAATGGCCTCCACATGCATGAGAGTGACAGAATGTAATTATGCTTTCAATTTCATAATCAGGGACACACCTGCGCATAATCTGGTCAGGACAATACTTAAACAAACAAGGATCATCCCAATAAAATTTCTTTACCTCAACAAAAAATCTACGCTTATCCTGCGCACTCCAAAAAGAAGGGATCTCACCTGTCGCTAAGTAATTAACAATGTACGCATACCAGGGCAGTCTTGCAACTGAAAAGAGTTGCTCATCAGGGAAGTCATCCATGATTGGTGGCTCATCTTCCGCTACTTCCACCATCAGCCTTGATAGGTGATCAGCGACAACGTTCTCCACGCCCTTTTTATCTTTGATGGAGATATCGAATTCCTGTAAGATTAATATCCAACGAATTAGGCGCGCTTTAGCATCCTTCTTGGTGAGAAGGTACTTAAGTGCGGCATGATCAGTGAAAATAGTAATGGGAGAACCAATCAAATATGCACGAAACTTGTCTAATGCAAAAACTATAGCCAATAGTTCTTTCTCAGTGGTAGAATAATTCATCTGTGCAGTATTCAAGGTTCGACTAACATAATGAATAACATGAGGTTTACCATCTTTTCGCTGTCCTAAAACAGCTCCCACAGCAAAATCACTTGCATCACACATCAATTCAAAAGGAAGGCTCCAATCGGGTGGTTGCACAATAGGTGCGGAAGTCAATTTATCAATCAAGGCTTGAAAAGCCTTCTGACAATCAATAGTCCACTCAAAAGGGGTATCCTTTATCAACAGATTACATAAAGGACGAGCAATGGCAGAAAAATTTTGAATGAATCTCCTGTAAAAACCAGCATGCCCTAGAAAGGATCTAACATCTTTAACGGTCTTTGGCACAGGAAGATTTGAGATGAGATCGATTTTTGATCGATCTACTTCAATGCCTTTGGAAGAGACAATATGGCCCAACACAATGCCTGAGGGTACCATGAAGTGACACTTTTCCCAATTAAGCACAAGGTTCTTCTCCTCACACCTGCTCAAGACTCTCTTTAAGTTTTGCAAGCATGCATCAAAAGTATTACCAAATACAGTCAAGTCATCCATATATACTTCCATACATTCCTCGATCATATCAGCAAACATACTCATCATGCAACGCTGAAAAGTAGCAGGAGCATTACACAATCCAAATGGCATTCTACGAAAAGCATAAGTACCAAAAGGACATGTAAAAGTAGTTTTTTCCCGATCCTCTAAAGCAATCTCAATCTGATAATATCCAGAATAACCGTCGAGAAAACAATAAAAAGGATGTCCAGCTACTCTCTCTAAAATCTGATCTAGAAAAGGCAGTGGAAAATGATCCTTACGGGTGGCAGCATTCAATTTTCTATAATCTATGCACATACGCCATCCTGTCACTAATTTAGTGGGGACAAAGTCTCCACTTTCATTCTTAACAACAGTGACACCAGATTTTTTAGGCACAACCTGTGTAGGACTTACCCATTTGCTATCAGCAATAGGATAGATAATCCCTGCATCTAATAATTTCAACACTTCAGTTTTGACTACCTCTTTCATTGTAGGGTTCAACCTAAGCTGAGGATCCCTGCGAGGTACAGCCCCTTGTTCGAGATTAATCATATGGGAACATATCAAGGGACTAATACCTTTCAGATCTGCTATACTCCATCCAATAGCTGATTTATGCTCATTCAAAATGCTAAGTAATTGCTCACCTTGCTCTGCAGTTAATCCTGAAGAAATAATCACTGGGTATGTATCACCTGGACCAAGATAGGCGTGCTTTAAACCTTGAGGAAGCGGCTTCAAGTCCAGCTTGGGCGGCTCTATGGATGATGGTGTTGGTAGCTGTCCTCTTTCTGGCAATTCTTCAAACTTTGGATTCCATGGACCTGCAAAGGAACAATGTTCTAAATTTTTACACATACCATCAACATCAATATTTTCATCCAAATCTAATTCAAGAGAATTAATTTCAGATGTAGCAAACTCCTCTTCAGTGAGCAGATCAATCTAGTAAGTCTGCTGGCATTCATCATCCTCATCAGGCTGCTTAGCAACATTAAAAACATTGATTTCTAAAGTCATATTCCCAAAAGTTAACTTCATTAAGCCATTCCTGCAATTAATTATAGCATTAGCAGTAGCAAGAAACGGTCTACCTAAGATAATGGGAATCCTAGAATCAGCAGTTACTATAGCCTGAGTATCCAAGACTAAGAAATCAACAGGATAATAAAATTTATCTATTTGAACAAGCACATCCTCAACTACTCCTCGTGGAGTTTTCGTGGATCTATCTGCCAATTGCAAGATCACAGATGTCGACTTAATCTGTTCCAAACCAAGTTGCAAGTAAACAGAATATGGCATCAAATTAACACTTGCACCAAGATCTAATAAAGCTTGTCCTACTTCATGCTCTCCAATGAAACAAGATACAGTAGGACAGCCAGGATCCTTATATTTAGGAGGAATCCTGTGCTGAAGCAATGCACTAACCTGCTCTGTTAAAAACGCAGTTTTCTTTACATGATGTCGTCTGTTCATAGTGCATAAATCTTTAATCACTTTAGCATATGTAGGAATTTGCTTAATAACATGCAAAAGAGGAAGGTTTACCTTAACCTGCCGAAGATGCTCCAAAATCTCACTGTTGGGCTCCATAGTAAATTTAGTGGATTTCAATGCCTGAGGGAAAGGGACACGTACCTGAAAGTCACCTGGTGTAGGGCCATCTGAATGATCGGTCTCTACATGGTCCTCCTCAATTCGGTCCTCTTCTTCTATAGCAATAGGAGATTCGGTGGCCTCTTGGGAAGGGCTTTTTGTTGTCTTCCCGCTTCTTGGAGTTATGGCATTCATCTCCTTCACATTATTTTGCTCAGCACTAGATACCTGCGTTTGTTGAGGTTGAGCTGGGAACTTCCCTCGTTCATGCACGCTCAAAGAGTTGATCAACTTTGTGATCTGGCTCTTGATCTCTTGAATATCCTCCTTCCTTTCCTTAGATTCCTGCACAATCATAGATTTCAGTTCCTGTAAATTATCATTAAATGTAGGCCTAGGAAAACCAGATGTATTATAAGGAGGGTTAGAAAAAGGCTTATTAGGTGGCGGTTGATGATGCTCGTTGCTCTGTGGAGCGTTCGACTTCCAGCTGAAGTTCGGATGCTCTCGCCATCCTGGATTATACGTCTCTGAATAGGGAGTGTATGGCCTCCTGAATCCGCCTACAGCGTTGCAATGCTCGTCGTACCCACCTCTCATCTCAGCATAGGTGGGGCAATCTTCAGTCTGGTGGTCCACGCCTTGGCAGATTGCACACGGCCCAGCCGGCCTTGTAGGTTCATTGTATGGAGAGGTCCGGGCTGCCATCATATCTTTGGTTTTTAATAGCTCCAGCTCCCTTGTTAGACTCTCCACTTTAGCCTTGAGTGCATCCTCCTCCCGCAGCTGATAAATTCCTCCACCTGGTTGTTGCGGTGGTGGTCTGGCCCTGTTTGTACTTTCTGTTGCATTCGGTCCAGTCCATGTATGAGCTTTCTCAGCAAGCTCAGTCAAGTATTCAATTGCTGCATCAGGATCTTTTTGCAAAAATTCACCATTGCACATCATCTCAACAAATTGACGTTCTCTAACAGTTAAACCATCATAGAAATAACTAACAAGACGCCAACTTTCATATCCATGATGGGGACATAAATTCAACATGTCTTTAAATCGTTCCCACGCCTGATACAGAGTTTCACTA
Source organism: Narthecium ossifragum (assembly GCA_963920575.1). Classification (NCBI taxonomy): domain Eukaryota; kingdom Viridiplantae; phylum Streptophyta; class Magnoliopsida; order Dioscoreales; family Nartheciaceae; genus Narthecium; species Narthecium ossifragum. Next base: position 17,018,494 of record OY986970.1, on the reverse strand, counting down.
TCCTTCTGTGTGAAGGTCGCAATATGTCTCTTAAGTGCGTTGGTTTTGTGTTGTGGGAAATATTTGGTGAGAAATATCGGTGTCATTTCAGCCCAAGATCTTATAGATTGTGGCCTCAAGGAATATAACCAACTCTTTGCTCTATCCTTCAGTGAGAAGGGAAAGAACTTAAGTCGGATCATATCTAGTGCACCTGGTTGGCCATGGAAGGTCGCTACTACTTCCTCAAACTCCATAATATGCACATATGGATCTTCATTCTCCAACCCATGAAAGGTAGGAAGCAACTGAATCATGTCAGGTTTAAATTCAACATGTGCTGCATTAGGTGGAAACAAGATGCATGAAGGTGTAGCAGTGCGTGTTGGATGCAAATATTCTTGCAAACTCCTAGGAGCTTGTTGTTCCTCATGCTCAGCCATAATGAAAGTATGATGTGAAGTTTGTGACTGTGCATCAAAGAGATCAGCAATATATGTCTCACTATCAGAAGTTTCAGAATCACCCTCGGGGCGTCTAGCAAATCTGCCTAGTTCGTCTCTATACCGAGGCATACACCAGCAAACACACGATCCAAAAGATGCAAACCAACTAAAAAAATTCAAAACCAAAATAAAGAAATAAAGACTAAAGAAAATGAACGAAGTTACCGCTTTCGGTGTCTACAATCACTGTAATCTGATTCTGGCACTTTTCTGAACCGTCTCCCCGGCAACGGCGCCAATTTTTGATGTCGCTCAAATGTGTCACGCACAGCGGTCGCGGTGCAGTACAGCATAAGAGAGGTCGAATCCCACAGAGAGACAAGCAGGAAAGATCCAGAAACACAGATAACAATGAATTGAAAACAATCAAGAGCGATGAAAGTTAAGAAAATAGATCGAAGATGTAATGGTAAGATAAAGTTAACGAAAGAAATCAAGATTTGAATGAGGCTAGGCTTCAGGAATCACGTCACTCGGATTAAGGTTCTTCTCTTCTCAATGGTTCATATAATACTCAGTTAAGGGATTCACATCCCAATCACCTTAACCGGAAGATATAGAATTATGAATCTGATAAAATATAAATGTCTCTTCCTATGATTGGTTCTTCCTTTTTATAGTTCTAACTTCATCCAACCAAACTTAAGAATACGAGATACCGGCTGTCACTACAGGCAACGCGCAGCAAAAGTTCATCGGGACAAAGCCCTAACTCTAACCGGATCTCTAAGAATACACAATACCAACTCTCACAATCGGCAATGCATAGCAAAGATCTCTCGGTATAGAGCCGCAACCTTATCTAACCAGATCCCTAAGAATATACAATACCAGCTGTCACTACGGGCAATGTATAGCAAAGGTCTCACGAGACTCGGTAGGAGAATTGAAGGAGATAACTATGGGATCACAATATCATAAAAGAAGCATGACTGGATTTATAATAATGTTTAACCACAAAGCAATCTGTGAAGATCCAATACATAAGAAGAGTTTAACAATAAAGATTAAAAACATGAACCATCGTTGGAGAAGAAACCCTAATCCTCGCTAGATCATCCGTCCGCCATGCCCGTGGATTACTCGGCCATAGATAGAGATGTCTCCATCTTTTTCCTCTTGAAAAACTCCTGAAAAAGAGCCTCCAAAAACGTCCAAGAAGTCCCCTTTGATTAGCCCTAAGTTTCCTATTTATAGGGTCCAAGAATTAGTAAACTCGGATTAATCAAAACCGTTGATTTTCGTCACTGGGCAAGTCCGATCGATCCTTCTCGGGATGTTGGATCGATCGGTCTCTTGAGATCTCCAATCTTCTAGCTTCGCCCGTGTCCGATCGATGGACGGATCGATCGAACTCTGCTCATTTAAAAAGCACCCTTTAATTCCCAAGTCCGATCGATCGGATTATGTATGTTGGATCGATTGGTTGAGTAAAAATCCGCTGTTTTTGACTTTTTCCGAGTCCGATCGATCGGACCATTGGTGTCGGATCGATCGGACCCTATGGGAGCGAAGGAGGGATCGATCGGATCATATTTAGCCAAATAACGCATGTTCTGTCACGATTTTGTCAGGTCCGATCAATCGGCGGATCGCTCGGACTTCCAGCTTATTTTCCTTTCTGCCATTCAGACTGCGCATCGGTACTAAAATTGCCGTAACTTCTTCTAAGTAACTCGGAATTATGAACCGTAAAATTCCCCAGAATCTATACTTCAAGAGCTTTCTAACTATATATGGCACATCATCAGATTCTTCATGAGCAGGTACAGATTAATTGTTGAAGTTGATCCATATACTCTTTTCAGCTTCTTTTAGCTCTAATTTCCTGCATTTTCCAAACAACCATGTGAAGCAACATATAGATATAAAAATAGTAATAAAGATGCTGATTAAGGATAATAATCTAGCAATTGAGTTGGTTTTAAGGTTGTTCAGAGTGCACTTTCATGCACTCATCAAGCATCCGAATTTTCATAGAAAAATACTGCTAATGCTAGTATGCCTACTGTTAATCAGTCTAACCCACCTGTTAAGTCGTCTTTGGAAGCGACTATGTTAGCTTTTATGCAGAAAATAGACTCAAGGATGGAACAACAAGATTCGGCCATTGCTCGACATGATGTAGAATTGAAGAATGTTGCAGCATCCATTGGGAAGTTGGAAGTTCAAGTGGGACAGCTTGCAGATGTTGTACGAGCCCATGTTCCAGGCAGATTTCCAAGCCAACCTGAGCAAGCCAACACAGTTACTGTTCTTCGTTCAGGTAATATAATTGATAATAATATTAATGCTGAAGTTACTGATGTGTGTAGTGATGATAAAATTGAGGAAGTTGAAAAGGAGGAACGCTCGAAGAGGCCATCGCTGGCCACATCCTCTTCTGAGCATGGAAAGAGAGCAATTTCAAATCCAGAGGTTCGTCACAACACTCCTCTACCATATGTGCCACCGATTCCTTTTCCAGGCCACCTGAAGAAGGCCAAAATGGATAAGTCATATTCTGAAATTTATGATATCCTATCTAAGGTTAACGTGAACTTACCATTGCTTGATGTGATTAGGAAAATGCCAGCCTTTCCAAAGTTCTTCGAGGAACTACGTACTTTTAAACGTAAGTATGAACCTCATGACAAGGTGATGGTTTCAGAGACGACAAGCGTGGTTCTACAAAGGAAGCTTTCACCCAAGCTTAGGATCCAGGGAGTTTTAACATTATTATTACTATTGGTGATACAAAAATAGGGGAGGCAATGCTTGATTTAGGAGCTAGTGTTAATTTGATGCCTTACTCTATTTTCCGTCAGTTGGGTGTGGGTGAATTAAAACCTACTACTATGTCTCTACAACTAGCAGATCGTTCAATTAAATATCCATTAGGCATTGAAGAAGACGTCTTAGTACAAGTTGATAAGTTAATTATCCTTGCTGATTTTGTGATATTGGATATGGATGATGCACCGTTGAATGATAGAAATTTACCTATTTTGTTGGGTCATCCATTTATGGCTATAGCTAATACTATGATTAATGTGAAGGATGGTAAGCTTAGCATGACAGTTTTAGGTAAAACTGTTGAATTTAAAGTGTTTGAGTCTATGTCCTATCCTTCAAACTCTTTTAATTGCTTTTCAATAGATGTTCCAGATTCATTGGTGTTCTCTAATTTCAAGCAGGAGCAAGTGAAGACTACGTTGAAAGCGGATTTGAAGATGGTGTAGGATGACTTGCACAGTTATAAGAGGGCAAAGAAGGTCGTCACACCGCATGAAGCATTACAGCCATACGAACCTGGCTGAACCTTAAGGCTTTGCAGTACGTCTTGCCTAGACATTAAATAAAGCGCTGGGTGGGAGGCAACCCACCAAGGTAACCTGTTTTAAGTTTCAATTTTTAGTTTTATGTTTACTCTTTTGTTTGTCTTTTAGGTTTTCAGCCGCCCTGAGGATCCTTGAGGAGATGTTCGCTACTTTATCATGTGGCCTCTTTCTTATTTAAACTATCTCTATCTCCTTTGCATGGAATTTTTGGATAGCCACCTCCTACGTATGTTATTGTTTACGATGCACACATTGAGGACAATGTTAATTTCAGGTTGGGGGGTGTAGACATTTATGACTGTATTCATGCTACCTTGTGGATATAATAGTGTTAAATTGTACATGAGTTGAAATTTTTATGCGTATTATACATGCTGCTTTCATATGGATTGGCCTATACATTGATTGCATGCGTGATAACCTGAAGGTAGAACATTATGTGAGTCACACACGAACACTTTCTGTGCAGTGGCGATTATACTCACCAGAGGAATGAGCATGTTATTGTCAATCTAGACCATGATTTCAGCATTAGCTAGTGTTGAGTATTGCATGCAGAAAAAAAAAAAGAGAAAAAAGTTCTGGAGCTTGATTAAGCTGTGCCTAAACGACTATGAGGTGATCTACTGAGTTACCGGGTGTTCTTGCCTCAGGAAGCGGGGAGCTCGCGTAAAAAAGTAGAACCACTAATAGCTAAAAAAAAAAAAACTACTCAGTGTTTTGTTAAGTAACCGGGTCTCTGCGCCTCAAGAAGCGGAGAGTGCTCGCGTCAAAAGGCAAAATGTCTGATAGTTAAAAAAAAAAACCAAAAAAAACAAAAAGAGCATGTTGTATTTAAAGTGCGAGGGTTGGATAATTGGTCATGAAGATAGTAGTGTGTTTGGACTAATGGTGGGTAGAAGTTGCTTCTGTACGTAAAATTTATTTGTCACGTCACATGTGTTCTTCTGGATGGTGATTAGCATGTTTGATGTGTAGAAGTTGATTTCATGTGTTTCTAGTATGTGTATGAGTATAGGATGTTTCCGTGTCCTGTACTATATAGAACACTATTGACTTGACAAGGTAGAACTCTTATTATGCATGTCTATATCCTTGGACCATTGGTGTGCTTAATTATATTTTATGCGCTTTGAATTGCTAGAGACTAGCAATAAGCTGATTGGGGGGTGTGATGAGCGCATGAAAGTGCACTCTGAACAGTTTTATAACCATCTCAATTGCTAGATTACTATCCTTAATCAACATCTTTATTATAATTTTTATATTTATATGTTGCTTCACAAAGTTATTTGGAATATGCAGGAAAGTGGAGCTAAAGAAGCAAATATATGTCATATTCAACATCGAATCTATACCTGCTCATGAAGAACCAGATGGTTTTCCATATATGGTTGGAAAGCTCTTGAAGTCTAGTTTCTGCAGAATTTTACGGTTCATGATTTGGAGCTTCCTAGAGAAAGTTACAGTGCTTTTACTACAACCAGCGCAGGGCAGAATAGCAGAAGAAAGATGCAGAGAATAAGAGATCGATCTTCTTTCCAAAAGAGATCGATCCATTATGCACCCAGAGATCAAAAAGACCCACGCTCAACCGCTGCATCAACCGTCAGCCTCTGTAAGAAATATACGCTCGCAGGGTCGATTCGAGGATCGACCGTGAGTAGAAATCTGAAATCCGGAATAAAGGGATCGATCTTCTTTCCAAAAGAAATCGATCCGAACCTGGAAGCGCTAGTCATCCATGGAAGAAGATCGATCCGTTTTCAAAGGAGATCAATCTTTGTCGAGCAAAATCTAGATCCTGAGTTCACGGAATGAAGAAGATCGATCTCTTTTCAAAGGGGGATCGATCTCTTTTGGCTCTACGGGAAAGATCAAGGGCTGAGATCTAATCCGAGTTAGGGTTTCACAAAAGCCTATAAATAGACTTCTTGGGGAGATTTATGGGGACTTTTTAGCAGCGTTTGGAGGAGAGGAGATGGGTTCCATGCTTGGTTTTCTTTTCTTATTTCTTCTTTATTTCTTCAATAGTTTTGTTGCCCTCATGATGAACATGAGTGGCTAGTTCTTCTCTAAGGTACCGATGTAGCCCTAACTGAATCATTCTATGTTATTGGATCATATTTATTTAATCAGTTTATATTTTTAGTTTCATTCATTATTATAACTGAGATCTTAAATACCTTTATCTGGCCAATAGAAGTATTATAAATTATGTTATGTGAGATTGGGCGAGGGTTCATTCCTTAATCTTGCAAGATTTATGAATGAATGAGATTTAGTTGAAGCTGGGTTCAAGCTAAGACACTTCTTGGTTCATGATTGTTCTTCAGAGCTTAATAGATTCTTGATTGACCCTTAGCTATGGGTTCATTAACTAGGGTTAATTGAGGGTACTTGGTGAAGACCGCGATCGAACGGATCATCATACCGGAAGAGCAAACCCTTGGAATTAAACGGAAATCTTGATTGATTCAATGCATAGAATGAGGATGTTATGGTGAAATCGGAACCTAAGTATTCATCCATCATATTTTCATCGTTTTCTTATTTCGTTATTAGATTATCTATTTTCGAGACTTCATATTTCTTATTTTCCCTTTCTTATTTTCTTTCTTTTCTGCTCTTTAGTGTTTTACTCTAATAATCTCTACAAATCTCTGTGGGTACGATACTCGTCTTGCTACTATACTGATTGCACCGATTCGTATACTTGCGAGATATAAAATTTATTCATCAAGTATGGAAAAGCTAACTCTCATTTTTGAAAAATACCACTTGGATTTATATGCTAAATTAATCTTGGTGGCACTATTGAGGTCAAATATTCAGCTTATAGCACCCAGTGATTTTGCATCCCATCGTGCTATAGAACGTCCACCGAGGGCACGATTTAAAATTCTCTATATTGTATAGAGTGGTTTAGTTGGCTTTATTTGCGTTATTGTGTGATTGAGCGTGCTTGAATTATGTTTAAGTTGTGTGCTTGCATGTTGTTTTTATTTTTGCTTTGCTTTGCTTTTGTTTTTAGGTGATCGAGCATTCCCTATCATACCTGAAGAATTCGCCCAGCCATGGTGGTCATGGAAATTCAAAGTTTGGCAACTCCCACGGTATTCAAGGAAGAAGCATGAATTCGAGCCAATGACAATAAACAAAGGCGCTGCTTGGGAGGCAACCCAAGGGGAGTTCGTTCCTTTCTCTTTTTATTTTCGCATTTTCATTTTAGTTATATTTACCTTTTCTTTGCATTCCACCATACATTGGGGACAATGTCAGTTTCAAGTGTGGGGGAGGAGATCTAGGAGATCTAGGTTGCATATGCCATGAGCAAGAATTAGTTAAGCTTGACAGATTCATAACATGATTGAATGAGTAATTTTGTGTCTTGGAATTAATTAGTTGAGTTATTTTCCTTGAGATGGTAGTGACTAAATGAGTAGACAAAAGCTGGTGAGATTTTGAGCCTCTAGACTGACACATTCATATTAGTCTTACTATTTTGTTTCAGGAGAGATATTCTTCCATGAATTTGTTTCTCTAGAACTTGCTTTGATTCTATTCGAGGTCACATTGACACATGTATACATGAACATGATTAAGGCCATTTTTGTTTTAAGCTACATAAGCCAAATAGCCTACCTTGTAATTAATTTTTCCTTTTGCTAAACCCCTTTGAGCTTTATTGACTTCATTGTTAACCTACATCACAAGCTTTAAACCTGAAAAACAATGCAGTTACCCAAGCCATAAAACTAGTGGAGCATTGATCATCATTATGACATGTATAGGTGCAAAAGTTCAAGTGTGGGGGTGTTTGGATTTGTGGTATGGCTATGATTGGTGAAGTGGAGTTTATTTTCATATACAATTTGTTAGTATGTTGTTTCTGAAGGAAAAAAAAAAGAAGAAAAAAAAGAGAAAAAAAAATTAGAAAAGGAAAAGAAGAAAAGAAAGTGAAGGAGGAAACTGTTTTTCATGTTACAAAATGTGTTTATGAATCCTCCTAATACTCCAAGAAAGGGGTATGTTTATGTATGATCTCTACAAAGGTGAAAGTTTTTGCAAAAGATTGTTCACTATTTCAGTTAAAAATTATTCCTATGAGCAATCTCTTTGCCAATGTGGTAATGTTATATGGGTTGACTATGTTAAAGCTAAGTTGAGGAAGTTGTTGAATGGAGTGATTGGTTGTACATGTCTTATTGATGCATTTTTGCTCCATTAGTTCTAATGGCTTTTGAGCTACATTCTCAAATATTACCCACCTTAATCCTAGACCCCATTACAATCTTTTAAAGTCCTTATGATTCGTGTTATGCATGTGATTCTAGTGGTGAAAAATGAGAAGATATGCATGCTTATGGTAGATCATTTTCATTGGAATAAATTTGAGTGAAATACATACCCTTCAAACACATGAGAGTTGAGTGTTCATTTTCGTGAGGGTCTACTTATTTAGTATACTCCATATTCAAGTGAAAATGCTTACTGATTGATTTTCAAGTTGTCTAAAAATTTTTGTTCATAACGTGTTATGAGTTTTGTGAAGAGCTTGATTGTTCTTTATTGATGGCGTTGCAACCTTGATATGTTGAGTAGAGTGAATTTTAGTTTTGCCCGAGGACGAGCAAATGCTAAGTGTGGGGGAATTTGATGATGATGCAGAATGTTATATTTTTATCCCTTAATACTTAGTCTCCTGTGCTTATTTGGTACCTAAATACACTCATTATTCTTATATTTTGATTTAGGATGCAATTGAAGTCTTTAAGTTCGAAAAGAAGCTAAAAAGAGTATATGAATCAAATTTAAAGATTAAACTGTACCTGCTCATGAAGAACCAGATGATTTTCCATATATGGTTGGAAAGCTCTTGAAGTCTAGTTTCTGGAGAATTTTACGGTTCATGATTCCGAGTTTCCTAGAGGAAGTTACGTCAATTTTAGTACCGATGGCGCAGTCTGGATGGTAAAACAGTAAATACTCTGTAATGTCCGATCGATCCGACACCTATAGTAGGATCGATCCGTCTATGCAGAAACCTGACCGAACGCATACTTTTCAGCTGTACACAGTCCGATCGATCCCTCTATCCATACTACTGAGTCCGATCGATCCGACACCTATAGACTGATCGATCGGACTCGGGCGTAGCCAGAAATTGAAGATTTTGATGCAAGGGATCGATCCTACACCCATAGTGGGATCGATCCTACTTTCCCAGTGAAGAAAATCAATAGCTTTGATCTAAACTGGGGATGGATACACTTAAGGCTGTAAATATGACTCTTTCTAGGGTTCGTGGGGGGATTCCTAGACACTTTTGGCTGCCCTTTCTACTCTTTTATATTTTTCCTAGGTTTTCTCTTGTTTATTGGAATCTTTTGAGGATTGTTCTCGATGGTCCTGCGTGGCTAAACCTTAATCCCTGGTCGAGGAGACTGAAACCTCGGAATCAATGAAACTGTGAGATCTAATCTATTTTTATTGTTCAGTTTATACATGAGTATTGGATGTTCTTCTGTGATTAAATATTCATGGTTGTCTTGTTTAATTGCTAGGAGGCCTACTAGTATATTATTCATTGCGATCTACTGCTAGGTTGGATATCAAATCCGTAATTCTTTGATCCCTCTAATCTGCGAAGCAACTAAGAACTATTGATTTACTGCGTTTCAGAGATTAATGGTTCTTAGGAAGAATATTTGACTAGATTAAATACAACCGCTTGTGCTTGTGTTGTTTAGCTTCATCGATCTCCCTATTCTTAAGGCTACTACTAGATTAAATCTACAGCGCTTGTCTTAGGTTGTTTAGTAGTTAGGGTTAATTGGATCGCTTGTTTCTAATTAACTAAGATTGAGGAGAGATTCGAATTGAATTCGGACGATGAATATTTATATTATGAATTGATTGATACTTGCATCAATGATCAGTTGTTAGATTCTGATGGTGGATGTTGACTCAGACCAAGATTTGTTCTCTTCATTCAACTCGTTTCTTCGCTTTAGATTATTTCTGTATTATTTTCTTCACGCTTAAAACCCCCCATCTTTGTTCACTAAGCACAAAACCAGACTAAACACTCTTCATGGGATCGACTCGTACTCGCACTACTACATTTATTTTAACGAGTATTGGTTTTTTTTTGAGTGCCTACGACAGCACATTAGCGTCCCAGGCTCGGTTGGGCTTTCGCGGGTTGGGGCGCGACAAGGATGGTACTCTTTGACTTTGCATAGACTACAGGCTGCTCAATAGGGTAACGGTGAGGAACATGCATCCGATGCCGCGGATCGAAGACTTGTTCGATCAGTTGCAAGGATCTTCAGTCTTCTCGAAGATTGACCTCCGCACAAGCTACCACTAGTTGAGGGTTCGGGATTACGACATCCCAAAGGCGGCTTTCCAGACTCGGTACGGCCTATACGAGTTTGCAATGATGTTGTTTGGACTGACAAACACACCAACAACATTCATGGATCTGATGCAGAGGATATTCCGGCCGTTCCTAGACCAGTTCGTGGTGGTGTTCATCGACGACATTCTGATCTGCTCTCGGTCGGAGGAGGAGCACGGGCGACACTTCGCGACAGTATTGCAGCTACTTTGGGAGCATCGGCTATATGCCAAGGCTTCCAAGTGCGAGTTCTAGCTCGCATAGGTGGGATTCCTAGGGTATGTGTGATAAGACGTGAAAAGTGCACAAATCACCCTTTCAATTTGGCCTTGTTAGTCTTCGAGCAACGCCCTACTGACTTCCATTACCCTGTTACAGGTACAAGAGCCCTCAACGAGGATTAGATCAAGTTTGAAGCTAAAACGAACTCATTCGGGCCAGTTTAGTATGAAGAAGATCGATCCTTTAGAGACATTAAGAAGAAATCCAGTCGGAACAACAAAGATCGATCTTCTCCTCATGAGAAGATCGATCCTCTATATGTATTTTCAGTGACAGAGCGCAAGTTTTGAAAGGATCGATTTGTCCCTAGGGCATGATCGATCTTTCACGGGCAAAAGAGATGACAGAGCGCAACAATTTAGAGGATCGATCTTCGTCTACTAAAAGATCGATCACCTTATGGAGCTGAGGAGCATATGAAGCGAAAAAGATCGATCTTCATAGCATAGGAAGATCGATCTTCTTCGGGACGCAGCCGCTAGTCAAGAACACAGATCGATCTTCATCCATAGGAAGATCGATCTTCCACTGTACCAGCAATCACACGGAAGAGAAAGATCGATCTTTATGTGCTAGCTGAGCAAAATCAACGGCCCAGATCTAATCCGAGTGGGGGATGCTTGTAATCTATAAATATATCCATTTGGGGGAATTTTTGGGGTTCTCTCTTTAGACTTTTTCCAGCCTTTCCTCTTTGAGACTGCTCTTACCTAATTTAGAATAAGGCCTTTTTGGAGGAGATCCATGGAAGGAGAGCGTCATCAACCTCCCTCCACGGATCAAACCCCTAAGATGAGTCACTAAACTCTTAGCTTAGGGATTCTTATGATGTAATAAGGGTTCCTTTTAAGGAATCTTAGGATTTAGGGCTTTTGCTACTCTATTGAATGGTTGTATGGATTGAATTTAATCTCTTTATGAATTTGGTGTTGTTTTCATTGATGAATGTTTGGATTGCCCTCTTGTGACCTAGATTTAGGTCTCTTACATGCTAGGGCTTGGATGGAACCTCTCGTGAAAGGGATTCATGCTACAACCATGGATTCTCTCACGGCGAAGGATTCTAATCCAAGATTGGAATAGATTGTAGGTGCTAGAACCACCACCAATCTATTACTAACCCTCCACCCATCCTATCATTTGGATTTTGGCCAAATAGTTGCTAGAACTACCTCGCTATCACACCTAGATCCGTTCCATGTTAGCTCTCTTGCGACGAATTCATCCTAATTAGAGGGTTTGTTAGCGGTGATCGTAACTAATCATTCGGTAGCCGACCATTAGACGTTTGTTCTTGCCGACGAGGGATCTTAACCCGAGCCTCATCGAGCGATAGGTATAACTAGCCACTCGCCTATCGACATTCGGATTTAACCATTCAATTTGAGGAGGCATGCCCTTGTCTTAGGAAGAACTATTAGAACTCTTGTTATTGATTAAGAATCCATCGACCCTTCTTCATAGTTTATCACCTTTTTGCATGAATTTTAGTCTACTCTAGTTAAAAACCTCAAATCTTAATCTTTTCCTTCAACTTCTTGGTAGATGATTACGCTTAGTATGCCGCTTCAATCCTAGTTTCTTCCCAGTGGATCGACTCGGACTCACCACTAGCTACCCCCAAAGGTAGTTAGCAGAGAGTTTGATTATAAATTTCTAATTATGATCGAGCGCGCTAAGCCGTGACACTTTTCACATACTATCAATGTGGTATCGATAGCAGGGACCTCAGTTGACCCGGCTAAGGTTGAGGCAGTGGTACAGTGGCAGAGATCGAGAACAGTGTTCGAGGTCCGCAGTTTCCTAGGCCTGGCGGGATACTACAAACGGTTCATGCGTGACTTTTCCAGAGTTGTCGGACCGTTGATCAGACTAACATAAAAGGGCTTCCCGTTTGTGTGGGATGATGCTCGTGTGCTGAGGATGAGGTTGACCAGTGCGCCGGTGATGATCATCCCCGAGCGAGGCGTGGGTTACAGTGTCTACTGTGACGCCAGCGGTGAGGGTTTGGGATGTGTCCTCATACAAGAGGGACATGTAGATGCCTATGGTTCTCGTCAGCTAAAGAACCATGAGAGGAACTACCATACCCATGACTTGGAGCTAGCAGTAGCGGTCTTTACCATGAAGACATGGCGGTAGTACCTCTATCGTGAGAAGTTCTTTGTCTTCTCGGACTATAAGAGTTTGAGGTACGTTTTCACCCAACGTGACCTCCACCTGTGGAAGCGACGCTGGATGGAGCTACTGGAGGACTACGGCTTCGAGTTGAATTACCATCATGGCAAGGCAAATGTCGTAGCGGATGCGTTGAGTAGATAGGCGAGAGACACCAGAGCAGCAGTAGCAGGGTTGTTAGCGCGACAGTGGTAGGCATTAGAGATAGTGGGCTAGTTGGAGCTCGAGTTCGAGGATCAGGGTTCCAGCAGTTTCCTCTACGCAGTGCAGAGTATGCCAACAGTTCTAGCCAGAGTGATAGAGGCGCATCACAGTGATGCAGAGCTCGAGGTGTTGTGCACATCGACAGGCACAGAGGGTGCAGACGGGGACTGGACAGTATCGTCAGACTGAGGGCTACGATTCAGAGGCAGAGTAGCGGTTCCGGCAAATCCAGTTCTGCGAGCGGACGTCCTTCGAGAGTTCCATCACTCTCATTTTCTAGTTCACCCCGGGGGCACCAAGAGGTACCAGGACCTGCGACGGCAGTTCTGGTGGTGCGGGATGAAGAGGGCAGTGACGGAGTTCGTATCACACTACCTTAGCTGTAAGAAGGTCAAGGCAGAGCACCAACGAACTCCAGGGTTACTTCAGCCCCTTCCACTAGCTTAGTGAAAGTGGGAGCACATCACGATGGACTTCGTGACCGGGCCACCGAGATCTCCTAGAGGGAATGATGTGATTTGGGACATCATGGATCGATTGACCAAATCAGTGCACTTTTTGCCTATGCGGACGACAAACTTGACAGACATGTTGGGCAGTTTGTACGTCAGAGAGATGGTCAGACTACACATAGTTCTAGTATCTATAGAGTCAGACCGTGACCCCAGGTTCGCCAGTCGGTTCTGGCGAGGCTTTCAGGAGGCACTCTGCACACTCCTGACCTTCAGCATGACATTTCAACAGCAGACAGACAGGTAGTCAGAGCGGACGATCCAGGTCTTAGAGGACATGCTGCGGGCATGTGTCCTCAATGCTGGAGGCAACTGAGAGGAGCACGTTCCCTTGGTGGAGTTCGCCTACAACAACAGCTACCAGTCTAATCCTGAAGTAGCACCTTTCGAGGCGTTGTACGGTAGATCGTGTCATTCCCCAGTATTCTGGACAGAGGTTAGAGAGGCACCACTCACCGGTCTAGACATCATCAGGAGGTCGTCAGAGAAGCTAGTACAGATTAGGCAGAGGCTTCTGGTAGCTGTTGTTGAGCAGCTACGACGTTCGTTGAGCAGCCAGTTCAGTTACTTGACCGGAGGGATCAAGTCTTGTGAGACAAGACAATTCCCTTGGTTATGGTACAGTGGAGGCACAGAGGCGTCGAGGAGATAGGAGTGCGAGGCGCGCGTGCAGTAGGAGTATCCGCATTTATTTTCTTCTCGAGGTTGCCTTTGTCCTATCTTCTAGTGTAGCTTCTTTTTATGTTTCGGAGCCCTACTTTTATCGAATTACGGGACGAGATTTTCTTTAAGGGTATTAGGATGTGAGGACATGTCCTTCTACTCCTGGGTTGACCAGATGGGTCGGGCCCGTGGCTTGTTGCTTGTTTCGTGCCGAGCACATTGTTTCTTGGGCTAGAAGGGTAATTTGGTAAATTGCGCTTGTAAGTTTGTTTCACACCTGCGTGTGCACACACTGACCTTGTTTGTGATAATGTTTGCTTAGAACGGTTAGGTGAATCAGGGATCGAAAGATCCGAACTTGGGCTTGTGTTTTAGCCCAAGTCTAGCTTTCTGCACAAAATGATCAATCTCTCTTGCTAAGATGATCGATGATTTGGTGCCAGAGAGTCTTTGCATCGTCATGAATGAATAAGTCGGTTCGTCCGTCTATAAAACGAACACAACCTTCTTCTTTAATCTCTTTTGAAATCCACCGTTCCTGAGCTCAGATCTGGCTGGATTTGGAAGAGGTTGAGGGTGATCTTGGGCTAAGCGGCTGGGATTGAAGCTGCACTTGTAGAGGTAGGGATGCTACCTGCTTGTTTTCTAGTTTTGTGATGTTTTGAGCTTGACTGTGTTTGATTTGAGTAGATCTCTTTACATGCTCGTTGGTTTTCAGTATAAGTACCAGTTTTGGACTCGTGGTCCATCGTACTACCAGATCTCAAGGTTTTGTGGGATTTAGAAGAGTTTTTTTTACGGTATTTCTCACCGGTCGGTTGCCATGGTTAGCCCGAGGAGGATCGATCATTTGTTGGAGATGATCGATCATTTCCCTTGGCTGGCATGGATGAGATCTCTGTCGCGAGGATGATCGATCCGTTTGGAGGAAAGATCGATCACCTTGGGCTTGACATGGACGGAACCTTCCTATCACTATGAAGATCGATCATTTCCCTTGGATATGATCGATCCTCTTGGTCGTAGGGGGGTGTTTTCGTCAGATTTTGCCCGCAGGGCTTTGTATACCGGGTTTTCCTTATCGCTTTATACCTTGTACATATCTTGAGTATGTTAGCCCCATAATGAGGGGTAGTGGTGAACCGGGAGAGTGACGACTCCCGGGATATGTAGAAAGCATGTTGTATTGTTGCCTTGTTTGCCGAGGTTACTTCTCGTAACATGTTGTGTTTTGTGGACTGGCTATAGTTAGTGGGGTTACCACTGCAGCAGTCCCTTGGCATCCATTATTTGTTCACCATCCCTGGCCGGCAGGGTGCCGAGCCCAGATTGTGTTTTCTTATCATCACATATGTTGCATGCTTATCTGCTTTCCTACGTGTGTTCATAGCATGCATCTGGTTGTTTTCAGTCGATTTCGATGATAGGCCTAGACGATTTGAACACTTGTTGATCGATGATTTAGAGGTTGTGTCAGCCTCGAGCCTGGTGCTGAGGTATAGCTGGTGTCCGGTGTTCTACGACTCTTGAATAGAGGGTGTGTCCACTCAACGGTGCCATTTCCTGCTGGTAGTGTTGGTTTCCTGCTTGTGAGTCAGCAGTGATGGCTTCCTGTGTTCAGGGACACTCGATGGGGTTATGGGACCTATGTGTACACCCAGACTGTAAGGACCCGTACCTCCCCGTACCTCCAACCCGGTCCGATCATGTCGGTCGAGGGCCTGGTTCGGTTGGTTTGGCTCGGTTGGTCTTGCTTCGCAATCTCCTTTGATCGCTGCGGCTTTGGGGGTAATTTGGTAAATTACCCTTGGCGGGGTTGGTTTCACACACGCGTAGCGCACACTGTAACGCCCCGACCCACGAAGGCCCAACCGGGCCCGGCGACACGAACCGAAAACTAACTAAATGCGGAATAATTTGGCGAGGGTTCCTTCTAACTTACTGGTTTCCCTAAACATTTCATAAGTACCCGAAATTAACAATAATTAACAAGAGATATAATATAATATGATTTACGTCCTCAAAAAAGGGTACAACACTTTATACATCACACTCCCGTAGGAGGCTATCTAAACAAAAAGGGGTACAAATGATGGCCGCTCCTCAAGCATAGCCAGACGCCGCTGCACCACCAAACAACCTGCCCAGTAGGGGCCACTGAAGAAGAGCTAACGCCTGCACCTGCAAAACGCTCAGTAGAGTTCTACACTATGACACACAGAAAGGGAGGGAACACAACAGTGTCACCCTCAAGCAAGCCTGGATGTACACAGGGGTCCCATAACCCCACCGTGTGTACCAGTGAGCAGGAAACCAGCACTGCAGTCTCGCAAGTAGGAAACCGACACTACTAGGCGGGAAACGACACCGCTGAGTAGGCACACCCTCTACTCAAGAGACATGGATCACTGGACACCGGCTACACCTCAGAACCGGCTTGAGGCCGACGTGACCTGTAAATCATCAATCAATATGTATTCAAGTCATCTAAGCCTATCATCAATATCGACTGAATATTACAATCCAACCTGGACCGTGCTATCCGCCACGGTCCTAGAGCTAAATTCGAGCTATCCGAAAGTCTCGGATCGGCGATCAACCCTTCGCTCACGCCCTATCGTTATGCATCTAATGGACAGTTATATTGTGAGGACCTGTCCCTCTACCCCTGTGGCTCGTTATAGACCGTAAGGGTAATTTGGTAAATTACGCCTTGTTGGTTTGTTTCACACCCGCGTGTGCACACACTAACCATGTTTGTGTTACTGTTTGATTAGAAATGTTAGTTGGACCCGGGATCAAAAGATCCGAGCTTGGGCTTGAGTTTTAGCCCAAGTCTAGCTTTATGCACCTAAGGGATCGATCTTTCCTTGCTAGAAGATCGATCTTTTAATGTCAGAAAGTCAAGGCGCGATCATCATGAAGGATTGATCTTTCCTTAGGGGAAAGATCGATCATTCATAGGTCGGTTCGTTTGTCTACAAAACGGACGTAATTTTCTTCCTCGAATCCCTTTTGAAATCCGCGTTCTTGAGCTCAGAGCTACTGGATTTTGAAGAGATTTGGGACGATCCATGGCCGTGCAGCTGGGATTGAAGCTGCTCTAGGCTAGGTAGGGATCCTACCTACGTTTGTTTTCCGGTTTTTGTGAGTTTGAGTTGTTTGTGATCTTCTTTTGCTTAGATCTAGATGCATGTTGGTTAGTTTGCACTATTATTACCGGTTTGGACTCGTGGTCCTTCGTACTACCAGATCTCAAGGTTTTGTGGGATTTGGTGGAGTTTTCCGACGGTATTTCTCGCTGGAGGTTCGCCGGAGAACCCAACAAGATCAATCTTTCTTGGCGAAAGATTGATCCTTCATTATTGGTCATGCTGAGCCCGAGCATGATCGATCATCTGGTGAAGATGACCGATCCTTGTTCAGGGTAGCATCGATGCCCTTGTCACGAGGAGGATCGATCTTTCTGGGAGGAAGGATCGATCTTCCTTGGCGCGACAAGGAGGGTGTCCTCTGTCGCGATGATGATCGATCTTCCTGGGAGGAAGGATCGATCATCTTTGGCTCGACATGGAGGATGCTCTCTATCGCGATGATGATCGATCTTCCTGGGAGGAAAAGATCGATCCTTTGACAACAGAGAGGGATTTTCATTCGTTTTGCCCGCGGGGCTTTGTATGTACAGATTTCTTATAGTTTTATACCTTGTACATATTCTTAAGCATGCTAGCCAGAGAGTGATGACTCATGGGATGTTTAGAATAAGTGGGTGAGTAGCCCTACTGCTTTTCATAGCCTTGCATGCCGGCATGCACCGAGGGCCTTTACCTACGTGGTTTGTCTTCTGTTGTTTGTGGGGCTGCTTCCCGATGCAGGTTGCTTGTGAACTGGCTGGCAGTTGGGGTTGTACCACTGCATCAGTTTCAGACCTTAAATACATGTTCACCACCCCCGGCCGGCAGAGTGCCAAGCACAGACCTTGTTATACTATCATCACATCCTGTTGCATAGCAGTCGGGCATGACGTACGGCGTGGAGCAGAGCAGTGGGTTAGCGCCTCAGATGGGGCAGGTGCCTAGGGTAGACGCGGAGTTCAAATTTTGGATAGAGGCTTGCTGGAGATGATGCGGTGATTGGTCCGACCAGCGATTCACACGCACTCTTGAGGAGAGAGTAGCTCCAACAATAGCTAGTTTTCAGAGCCATTAGCTTCGACTTTCAGTTTTCAACTTCAGCTTTCAGCTTCTGCCATCATCTTTCAGAGCTCCTTGCAGCTTGCGGTTTTCTTATGGTTCTGGGTTTCCCTTGTGACTCTTTCCCATGCGGCCGTGTTGGCTCGGGATTGGAGTCGGGTGTGGCTTTGGGAGTAGCCACCGACCAATTGAGACAAGAGCTTGGGTCGATAGCTCTTGTTGGGGGCATTTGCTAGAGATTGGAGGCCTCTAGGTGTCCGTCACCGACGTGTGGTGCACGTGGGGTTCGACGACTGCCTCAGTTTGGGCTGGTTAGCCGCGCACCGAGTTGTGTTGTTTGGCCGTGGGAAGGTGTCGTGGGTACACCTGACGGCGTTGTCTTGCTCTCGTTGAAGATCGCGGGTCGGTGATCCTTCTTGTTGTGGAGAGCTGGGGCTTGTTCATCAGCTTGTGGTAAGCCCTTCCCTTTGCTTTCGAGGGTGCTCGGCAGAGCAGGTTTTCCTCTCGTATTGTTGTTTGGTCGTGCAGCTGTCTTTTCTAAGGAGCTCCCTGATTTATCGCATTCGTGGGATACTGAAATTGAGATCGAGGTTCTTGCGGATGATTCCTTTTGTGCATGCATTGGCTTCAGGAAGATAGATAGCATTGCAGCGAAGAGTACGTGTCTGCTATATGCTTTGGCGGCATGTTTAGCGGCTGAGAGATTAGTCGAGAATTTCAAAGATTGGCCTTCGCAGTCACTACATCGGATGAGGGTTCGGGACCGCGATGTCCCGTAGGTGTCATTCCAGACCAGATATGCAGCATATGAGTTCGTGGTCGTGCCCTTGGAACCGACAGACGCGCTGTGAGGACCTGCCCCTCTAACCCTGTGGCTCATTGTAGACCGCAAGGGCAATTTGGTAAATTATGCCTTGTTGGTTTGTTTCACACCTGCGTGTGCACACACTGACCTTGTTTGTGTTAGTGTTTGATTAGAATGGTTAGGTAAACCCGGGATCGGAAGATCCGAGCTTGGCCTTGTGTTTTAGCCCAAGTTTGTGTTTCTGGGCAAAGGAGATCGATCTTTCTTGCTAAGGAGATCGATCTTTCTTGATTAGACTGGTGGAGTTGAGAGGACGGCCGCCGTTGGCCGTCGCTCTCCACTGTCAGAGGGAGAGAGGACTTTCTCTCTTCTCCTCCCCCTCATCCTTATCCTCCCCCCTTTCCTGGCTTTTCCACTTCCTCTTCTTCCTCTTCTCCTTCTCCTTCTTCTTCCTTCTTCTTTCTTCTTCCCGCAAGCTATGCTTCCCCTGTTTCCAGTAGCCGCTTCTTCCTCTCCGTTCTCCCTCCTCCGGCCACCGTTTTGGTCGTTTGAATGCTCGTTGGATCTGTGGCGGCGTGAGGAAGATCCCTGGTGTGGTTTGAAGCTGGGTTGGTGACTGGTTAGCGGGGAATCAGCCAAGGTTTAGCGTTTTCGGTAGGTTTCTACCTACCTGAGTTAGTTTAGGGGGTTTTTTGTGTTCTTTGTGTTGTTGGATTCCTCTTGCTTAGTGTAATTTCTGTTATAAGTTTCACAAGCTTTGGTTGAGAGTTTAGTAGGATTTAAGCATGTTTAATCTCGAATTTTTTGGTTTTTGCTGTTCTTGAAGAACAGCCGGTTTACGACGAGTGTTTCGATCGGTACGTGCATGTTCTCGGGTTGTACTGAGCATAAGAGTTGTAGATCTTTTAATCTACTCTCAGACCCAACTGATTTCATAATTGTCTGATTTGCCTACGATTTGTTATGAATTTCTTACTGGTGGGCTGCGTTGCAGCAAGTAAATGGTAAGTTAGTTTGATTAGCGGATTGGATTAGTGTTTTCCCGTTAATCGAGCCATTAGAAGTTTCCTGATTTTGGATATGTTGATCCCAGCATGTTGATCTACTAGTGTCTAAGTTGGATCTCGAATCCGACGTCGTTTGGACATCGGATCGACGGGTCAATTAGCCTCTATGTAGAGGTTTTTGGTGACTTAAATAATATTATATGTTCGAAACATCTAATATTATATTTTACTATTCATCAGAGTTGTCGGGGTTACTTCCCGTTGCAGGAGTCCGCGGTTGACGGTCATGGTACCGTCGTAATGCCGGGACCCGCGGCGGATCGGCTGGCAGCAGTTGGTAGTACCGCTGCAGCGATTCAGTTGGACTTGTATGCTATCCTTAACATACTGTTGCATGCTTACCTCTTACTTGTGTATGTTCATAGCATGCATTCCTTGTTATGGATTAGTTGCATGGTTAGGGCGTGGGTGATCTGTGGGTCGCCGTCCCGAGGCTGGAAGCTCAGATTTAGCCCTAGGACCGGGGTTGGGTAGTTTGGACCCGGTTCGAATTGTGGTGTCCAGTCAAACTTGATGATAGGCCTAGATGACTGGTACACTATTGCTTGGTGATTGTAGAGCTCGTGTCGGCCTCGAGTCGGATGTTGAGGTGTAGCTGGTGTCCCACTGTGTTGACTCTTGAGTAGAGGAGTTGCCTACTCAGCGGTGCCATTTGCCGCCTACAGTGCCTTTCCTTGCTTGTGAGCCAGCAGTGTTGTTCCTGCTACTGAGTGTGACCTGACATGTGACCAGCTCAGCTAGAAGACCATGATCGTGGGTCTCAGGGAGACGCGATGGGGTTATGGGACCCCTGTATACACCCAGGTCTTACTTGAGGGTGAGACTGTTGCGTTTCTCTCTTCCTTCTGTGTGTGGTCGTGTAGAACCCTACTTAGCTTTATGCTCACTCCTACCCGGGCTGTATTTTGCAGGTGTCCGCTCCTCTTCGGTGGCCCCTACCGGGCAGTTGGTCAGCGTTGTGGTGGCGCCAGGCGGAGTCTGAGAGGTGGTGATCATTTACGGCTTTATACCCTATGTTAGTTAGTCTCCTACGAGAGTGTTTAATGTTGAATTTGGATCTTCCTCTCTCCGAGGATATGTATATTAAATTCACTTGGGTTTTGTAATATGTGGTTCGAGGCTTCTTTAATTATGTCTTTTAAATATGAGGATGTTTATGATGATTGTTAGGGAGACCAATAGGTTAGAGGGAACCCTCGCCAATATTTTCCGCGATTTGTTAGGTTTCGGTTCACGTCGCCCGGCTCGGTTGGGCTTTTGCGGGTTGGGGCGCGACACGCGCATGCGACATTCATGGACCTGATGTTGAGGATCTTCAGACCATGCCTTGATCAGTTCGCAGTAGTATTAGCCGATAGCATCACATCTACTCGCATGTTGAAGTGTCTGAGTGACGTTTGAGGACCACGTCATAGCTACTGAGGAAGCATCAACATTATGAGGCTTCTGGTGCGAGATCTTAACCTACAGACACAGGAATTGGCTGACAGATTGTGTCAGTGGCATGCGGATTAGTTGAGACGATAGAGGTCGAAGACTATGTTCGAGATCCAGAAAAGACATCTCTAGAATCGTAGGACCGTTGATCAAGATGACCAAGAAGTCGGATCTCTGTCTTGAAGAGACGACGTCAGTGCCTTTAAGGGTGATAGCCATCAGTGATTGTTAGAGAGACTAGAGTAGCCTTGATGGATTTGTCAGCTCGTTGGACACAGACAGTCAGTTGGACCGAGTTCCGAGAACCATATCTCAAATAGCTTCCTTTGATGATTCAGAGTACGTCAGCACTTCAGCCAGAGTCATGATGATGTGGAATGACAATGACGTGGAGCGACAATGAAGTAGAGCGTATAGAGATTTTTGCTTCGAAAGATACCAGGCACGTGAACGAGAGATGGACGGTGTCAGCAGATAGTTAATTGTGCTCCTGAGATCGAGTAGCAGTTTCATAACTGCGTGAGGGCATCGTACGTGAGATCCACTCCTTCCTTGCTGCTGTTCATCCTGGAGGCATGGAGATATGTCATGGACTTCGTCATCAACTTACTTGGCACCAAATGCAAAAGTCAGACGCAGAGTTCTTTCCTTGTAACCTTACCTGTCAGGAGGTGGAGGCGGAATGTCGACAGGTTGCAGACTTGTTACGGCCCTTTCCGGTGTCAAAGTGGAGATCATGGCATGACGGATTTCATCACCAAGATATCGAGGATACCGAGAGGATTTCATGTGATTCGGAACATCATTACCTGACTGACCAAATCAATACGTCTATTGTCAATGAGGAGTACAGATACTACAGAGCAGTTTAGCAGGTCGCATACCAGAAAGGTGAACAGACTGCATGTTGTTTTAGCTTCCACCATTTCAGGTCATGATTCCAGATTCAAGGTCGAGCTTAAGTACAGTTCTCAAAAGCCCATGATCACTTTGTTGACTTTCAGCACGACATCCCACCTATGGAAAGAGAGACGGTCAGAGTGGACGACGTAGATCTCAGATGAAGCATGTATTGTTGATGCAGATATCAGCTGACAAGATCACATTCCATCGTGGAGTTCGCTTGTTACAATGGTTGCCAGTAGACGGCTGGCTCCGAGGAGTCACGCGCGTTCTCGGCGCTCTCTTCATTGAGGATGACTGGATCCAGGTCACCCTCGTGGTGTTTCAGTTCGACGGGATGCCCTTGACTGGTGGTGCACCACCCAGCACACCAGTGGCGGAGAGGCACCACTGTAGGAGGAGTTAAGAGCGTTGTTCTTGGACGCGTACTTTCCGGAGAGTACATGTGACACCCTGTCCCACGAGTACCAGTCCCTTCTACAGGGCACTCGCTTTGTTCAACAGTATGCCACTCGGTTCACACATCTGGTCCGTTTTGCGGGGGCAGTGGCAGCAGATCTGACAGCCAGGGCACGGCAGTTCGAGTGGGGGCTTCGACTGGAGATCAGGAGGAGACGTGTTCCCACCGCTTCCAGACGTACCCAGCAGTTCTGAACTGCGCCTTGGTAGTGGAGGCGTAGTTGCAGTTCCAACAGCGGCGTCCGCGACCCTTCCAGCAGCAGTCGCGGCGCCCACAGCACTTCCAGCCACGTTTGCCAGGTCCAGCGGGCGAGTTTCTCCTGATGGCTGGGCCATCTGGGCAGGCTTTGTCAGGGGGAGGCCAGGGTCAGCAGCCTAGTGGCGCGTCAGTCATGTGTTTCCAGTGCGGGCAACACTTCCGTAGAGGCTGTCACCTGCGAGGAGCGCGGGGCGCTATGCCGCAGGGCAGTAGAGGCAAAGGGTCCAGTGCTTGGTAGGGGAGCAGTGGTGGGCGCAGATCAGGGGCTAGACCGAGTCGCTCCAGAGGTGGAGGTGGCCAGCGAGGGCGTGTGTTTTCACTCCCAGAGCATGAGCAGCCGGACACCGTTCAGCTGTACCAGCCGCCTGCGCAATACCAACATGCAATAGGAGAGCTATCTGTACTCCGATGTATCTTTCAGCTTTCTAGTTCTTTAGTAGATGTGCTGATAGATTCTGTGACGTCTCATTCCTATGTTGCTAGCGTGTGTGTGACGTCGTTAGGATTAGAAACGAGTTAGCTAGGGGTGGCACAGTAAGTAGACTCACCGATCGACGGGACAGCCAGGATTGATCGGGTCTGTCGATCTTGTTCTTTGGAGGTTGGAGGCCTCCGTGTCTGTCTAGACCTGCGAGTGCTAGACATGACGGGCTTCGATGTGAAACTCGGTATGGACTGGTTATCAGTATACCGAGCCATCATTGACTGTGGTCGCCAGAGGGTGGTCGCTTGGACACCCGACGGGACACGGTTTGTGTTGTTGGGGGATTGGTTCTCAGCCGATTCCTTTGCTTGTGGTGTGGGGAGGTGTTGCGGTGAGCTTTCAGCCTTGCTGGCCAGCCTGTCCCTGTTTGGTTCTGAGGGAGTGCAACATAACAGTTTTCCCAGGATCGTGTGCGACTTTACAGACATGAATCCCGATGTGTTGTCAGGGCTTCCACCGTCCAGAGAGGTCGATTTTGAGATCGACCTAGTACCAAGTACCGCACCAATCTCTCTGCCAGCTTTCTGGATGGCACCAGCAGAGCAGAGCGAGTTGAGGACTCAGTTGGACGAGCTAATCAGCAGAGGCTTCATCCCTAGGGGGCGCCAGTGTTATTCGCAAAGAAGAAGGATGATACCCTTTGACTTTGCATAGACTACAAGCGGCTCAACAGGGTGACGGTGAAGAACAGGTATCCGATGCAGCGGATCGACGACTTGTTCGACTAGTTGTGAGGATCTTCAATCTTCTCAAAGATCGACCTCCGCACAGGCTACCACCAGTTGAGGGTTCAGGATTGCGACATCCCGAAGACGCCTTTTCGGACTGGGTACGACCTGTACGAGTTCGTGGTGATGCCGTTTGGGCTGACGAAGGCACCAGCAGCGTTCATGGATCTGATGCAAAGGATCTTCCGGCCGTTCCTAGACCAGTTTGTGGTGGTGTTCGTCGACGACATTCTGATCTACTCTCGGTCAGAGGAGAAGCACGGGCGACACTTGGTGACAGTGTTGCAGCTTCTTCATGAGGATTGGTTATATGCCAAAGCTTCCAAGTGTGAGTTCTGGCTTGCACAGGTAGGATTTCTTGGACACAAGGTGTCACCAACAGGGATCTCAGTTGACCCGGCCAAGGTTGAGGCAGTGGTACAGTAGCAGAGACCGAGGACAGTGTTTGAGGTCCAAAACTTCCTAGACCAGGCGGGATACTACAGACGGTTCATGCGGGACTTGTCCAGAGTTGCCAGACCGATGACCAGACTGACACAAAAGGCCGTCCCGCTTCGTGTGGGATGATGCTTGTGAGCGAGCCTTTGTAGAGCTGAGGACGAGGTTGACCCGTGAGCCGGTGTTGATCGTCCCTGAGCGAGGCGTTGGTTACTGTGTCTACCGTGACGCCAGCTATGAGCGTTTGGGGTGTGTCCTCATGCAGGAGGGACACGTAGTTGCCTATGGTTCTCGTCAGCTAAAGAACCATGAGAGGAACTACCCGACCCATGACTTGGAGTTAGCAGCAGTTGTCTTCGCCCTGAAGACCTAACGTTATTACCTCTATGGTGAGAAGTTCTCTGTCTTCTCAAACCATAAGAGTTTGAGGCACGTTTTCACCCAACATGACCTCAACCGAATGCAGCGACGCTGGATAGAGCTACTGGAGGACTACGACTTTGCGTTGGATTACCATCCTGGTAAGGCAAACGTCATAGCAGACGCGCTGAGCAGACATGTGAGAGACACCGGAGCAGCAGTAGCAGGGTTATCAGCGCGGTAGTGGCAGACATTGGAGACAGCGGGCCAATTGAGGCTCGAGTTTGAGGATCAGGGATCCAGCAGCTTCCTCTACACAGTGCAAAGTATGCTAGCGGTCCTAGACAGAGTGATAGAGGCGCAGCGCAGTTACGCAGTGCTCGAGGAGTTGCGCACATCGCCAGGCACGGAGGGCGCAGATGGGGACTGGATAGTATCGTCAGACGGGGGGCTACGATTCAGAAGCAGAGTAGCGGGCTATGATTCAGAGGAAAAGTAGCGGTTCCAGCAGATCCAGCTCTACGAGACGACGTCCTACGAGAGTTCCATCACTCTCATTTTACAATTCATCCTGGGGGCACCAAGATGTACCAGGACATGCGGCGACAGTTCTGGTGGTGCAGGATGAAGAGGGCAGTGACGGAGTTCGTATCGCACTGTCTTACCTGTCAGAAGGACAAGGCATAGCACCAGCGAACTCCTGGGTTACTTCAGCCCCTTCCACTGGCTGAGTGGAAGTTGGAGAACATCACGATGGACTTCGTGACCGGGCTACCGAGATCTCTTAGGGGGAATGACGTGATTTGGGTCATCGTTGATTGATTGACCAAATCGGCGCACTTCCTGCCTATGCGGATGACAGACTCGACAGACAGATTGGGCAGTTTGTATGTCAGAGAGGTGGTCAGACTAGATGGAGTTCCAATGTCTATAGTGTCAGACTGTGAACCCAGGCTCATTAGTAGGTTTTGGCGAGGCTTTCAGGAGGCAGTTGGCACACTCCTGACCGTCAGTACGGCTTTTCATCCGCAGATAGACGGGCAGTCAGTGAGAACGAACTAGATCTTAGAGGACATGCTGAGAGCATGTGTACTCGATGCTGAAGGCAGCTGGGTGGAGAACTTTCCCTTGGTAGAGTTTGCCTACAACAACAGCTACCAGTCCAGTCTTGGAGTAGCACCTTTCGAGGCATTGTACGGTGGGTCGTGTCGTTCCCCAGGGTGCTTGTGAGGACCTTCCCCTCTACTCTTGGGCAAACCGGCTGGGTCGGGCCCGTCGCTCCTTGTGGACCGCAAGGGCAATTTGGTAAATTGCACATTGTTAGTTTGTTTCACACTTGCGTGTACACACACTGACCGTGTTTGTGTAAATATTTGATTGGTTAGGTGGACCCGGGATCGAAAGATCCGGGCTTGGGCTAGTGTTCTAGCCCAAGTCTAGCCTTCTGCACCCAGATGATCGATCTTCCCTTGCTAGGAGGATCGATCATGTGGTGAATGATAGATCATCCCTTGCTGGAAGGATCGATCATTTGATGTCAGGGAGTTGCGATCGTCAAGGAAGATCGATGATCGATCATCCATAAGTCGGTTCGTTTGTCTATAAAACGAACGAGGCCTTCTTCTTTCAACCCTTTTGAAATTCTCCACCCCTGAGCTCAGAGCTAGTTGGATTTGGAAGAGGTTGAGGGCGATCGTTGGCTTGGCAGCTAGGATTGAAGCTGCTCTACTCTAGGTAGGGTTTCCTACCTACTTGCTTTTCCGGTTTTGTGAGTTTTGAGTTGTTTGTGGTTTGTTTTGCTTAGATCTTGCTGCATGTTTAATGGTTTTTAGCAAGCTTACCGGTTTAGGACCCGTGGTCCTTCATACAACCAGATCCCAAGGTTTTGCAGGATTTTTTGGAGTTTTTCGACGGTATTTCTCGCTGTCGGGTTGTCAGAGAACCCATCAGGATCGATCCTTATTGAGAAAGGATCGATAACTCTTGGTGCATCATGTTGAATCCGAGAAGGATCGATCATCTAGTGAGGATGATCAATCATTCTCCTGGGGGATCGATCATTTGGTTGGGGATGATCGATCATGTCCCTTGGTTGACATGATGGAGTCTTTGGTCACGCAGGTGATCGATCTTCCTGGAGGGGAGATCGATCCTTTGGCTTGGTGATTGATCTTCCTAGAAGGAAGGATCGATCCCTTGGGCTTGACAAGGATGGGATCTTCCTATCACTAGGAGGATCGATCATCCCCTTGGTTGATGATCGATCCTTTGGGTAACAGAGGAGTGTATTCACTGGCTTTTGCCCGCGGGGCTTCACATATGCGTTTTCCTTTACTGCTTTATAAACTGGTACATATGATTAAGCCTGTCAGCCCTGTAATGAAGGGTAATGGTGAACCAGAAGAGTGATGACTCTTGGGATGTTTAGAATAAGTGGGTGAGTAGCCCTATAGTTTTCCTTAGCCTTGCATGCCGGCGTAGGCCGAGGGCTTTATCTTTGTAGTTTGTTAGCTGTTGTTTGCGGAGCTGCTTCCCGATGTAGGTTGCTGGTGAACTGGCTCGTAGTTGGTGGTGCTACCACTGAAGCAGTTCTGGACCTTAAATACCTGTCCACCATCCCAGGCCGGCAGGGTGCCGAGCCCAGACCTTGCTTTGTTATCATCAAATATGTTGCATGCTTATCTGTCTTATATGCGTATGTTCATAGCATGCATTTCTGGTTGCACATTAGTTGCATAAGGTTAGGGCATGGGCGATCTGTGGGTCGACATCCCGAGGCTTGGAAGCTTTGATTTAGCCCTTGGACCGGGTCGGATAGCTTGGACTAGGTTTCAATGGTGGTTTTCAGTCGATTTCGATGATAGGCCTAGATGACTCGAACACCTGTTGATCGATGATTTAGAGGTTGTGTCGGCCTCGAGCCGGGAGTTGAGGGTGCAACTGGTGTCGGTTTGTGTTCTTTGGAGCTGAGGGGGCTAGTACCGGCTCAGGCAGTGTCTGTTCCTACTCATGGAGGCAACCAGTATGGGCCCAGTCCATTTTGGGCTTCCTCGGGTCGGGGCGCGGCAGTGCTGGACAGAGGTTGGAGAGGCACCACCCATCGGTCCAGACATAGTCAGGTGATCGTTAGAGAGGCTAGTGCAGATTAGGCAGAGACTTCTTACGGCTCAGAGCCGGCAGAAGAGTTATGCAGATTAGAGGCGATGACCATTGGAGTTTGCTGTCGACGACAAAGTGCTCTTGCGAGCATCGCCAAACAGAGGGTCCGTCTGGTTTGGCAGGGGTGGTAAGTTGGCGTCGAGGTTTGTCAGGTCGTTCGAGATCCTAGAGAGGATCGACGAGCTAGCTTACCGCCTGGATCTTCCTCGGCACATGTCAGTTGTGCATCCAACTTTCTACGTGCCGATGTTGAGGAAGTATAACCTGGACCCGTCTCATGTCATCAGGGTGGATGACATCGAGCTTGAGGCAGACGCGATGTTCATTGAGTAGCCAGTTCGGGTACATGACCGGAGGGATCAGGTCTTGCGGGGCAAGAAGATTCCCCTGGTCAATGTACTGTGGAGGCACAGAGGGACCGAGGCACCGAGGAGAAGAGCTGGGAGCGCGAGGTGCATATGCGGCACGTATTTCCGCAGTTGTTTCCTTCTCGAGGTAGCTTTTGCCTTATCTTCTACTGTAGCTGCTTTGTTGTTTCCGAGCCCGACCTTTATCGAATCTCGTGACAAGATTTCCTTTAAGGGTATTAGGATGTGAGGACCTGCCCCTCTACTCCTGGGTCGACCGGTTGGGTCGGGCCCGTGGCTCATTGTGGACCGCAAGGGCAATTTCGTAAATTGCGCCTTGTCGGTTTGTTTCACATCTGTGTCTGCACATAGTGACCGTGTTTGTGATAATGTCTTTTTAAAACGGTTAGGTGGACCCAGGATCGAAAGATCCGGGCTTGGGCTAGCGTTCTAGCCCAATTCTAGCTTTCTGCACCCAGATGATCGATCATCCCTTGCTAGGAGGATCGATCATTTGGGGAATGATCGATCGATCATTTGGGGAATGATCGATCATCCCTTGTTGGAAGGATCGATTATTTGATGTTAGGGTGTTGCGATCGTCATGAAGAATCGATCATTCTTCCTTGAATGATCGATCATTCATAGTCGGTTCGTTTGTCTATATAAGGGACGAGACTTTCTTCTTTCAATCCTTTTGAAATCCGTCGTCCCTGAGCTTTGAGCTGGCTGGATTTGGAAGAGATTGAAGGCGATCGTTGGCTTGGCAGCTGGGATTGAAGCTGCGCTAGTCTAGGTTGGGATCCTACCTACTTTCTTTCTGGTTTTGTGTGGTTTGATCTTGGTTGTGCTTGGTTTGAGTAGATCTAGTTGTATGCTTGTTGGTTTGTAGCATGCGTATCGGTTTTGGACTCGTGGTCCTTCGGACTACCAGATCCCAAGGTTTTGTGGGATTTGACAGAGTTTTTCAGCGGTATTCCTCGCCGTCCGATGGCCGGAGAACCCATCAGGATCGATCATTCTGGAGGATTGATCGATCATCCTGGTTTGGTCAGGCTGAGCCCGAGAAGGATCGATCATCTGGTAAGTATGATCGATCATTTTTCCTTGACGATCAATCATCTGGTGATGATGATCGATCATCCCTGGGCTCGCATTGACGAGGTCCCTGGTCACGTAGGTGATCGATCTTCCAGGAGGGAAGATTGATCCTTTGGCTTGGTGATCGATCTTTTTGGAGGGTAGATTGATCCTTTGTAGCTTGACAGGGACTGAGTCTTCCCTTCACGAGGGTGGTCGATCATCCCCCTGGAGATGATCAATCCCTCGTATGACAGGGAGGTGTTTTCAATGATTTTGCCCGCCGGGCTTCGCCTATGTGTTTTTCTCTACAGCTTTATAAACTGGTACATATCCTTGAGCATGTTAGCCCCATAATGAGGGGTAGTGATGAACTGGGAGAGTAACGACTCCCGGGATGTTAGATAGCATGTTGTACTGCTAATCCTGTTTGCCGGAATTGCTTCCCGTAACATGCTGTCTTTTGGCAGACTGGCTGCAGTTGGTGGAGCTCCTACTGTAGTTGCTCCTTGGTCTATTTTATTGTTCACCACCCCGGGTCGACAGGGTGCCGAGCCCAGACCTTATTTCTTTAATCGTCACATATGTTGCATGATTACTTGCTTCCCTGCGTATGTGCATAGCATGCATTCTGGTTGTGCATTAGATGCATAAGGATAGGACGTGGGCGATCTGTAGGTCGCCGTCCCGAGGCTTGGAAGCTTGGATTTAGGCCTAGAACCGGGGTTGGGTAGCTTGGTCCAGGTTTGAATGGTGTTCAGCTGATTTTCGACGATAGGCCTAGATGACTCGAACACCTATTGATTGATGATTGTTAGAGGTCGTGTCCGCCTCGAGCCAGGTTCTGCGGTGTAGCCGGTGTCCAGTTGTGACGACTCTTGAGTAGAGGGTGTGCCTACTCAGCGGTGCCATTCCCTGCCAGCAGTGCCGGTTTTCTGCTTGTGAGTTAGCAATGTGGTTTTCTGCTTACTGAACGTGACCCATCATGTGACCAATCCTTCTGGAAGATCATGATCGTGGACCTCAGGGACACGCGATGGGGCTATAGGGCCCATGTATACACCTAGGCCTTGCTCGGGGGCGACGATGTTGTGTTTTCCTCTTCCTTCTGTGTGTCGTAGGGTAGTTTCCCTGCTGAGCTTAGTGCTCATTCCTACCCAGGCTATGTTTTAGCGGTGCAGGCGTTAGCTTCTCTTCGGTGGCCCTTACCGGGCAGTTGGTCGGCGGTGCGACGGCGCCTAGCGAAGTTTGAGGAGCGGTGATTTGTTTTCCATAACCCTTTTATAATTAGTCTCCTACGGGATCATATTTTTGTTTCTACTTGATGTTTCCCGCTTCGAGGTTTTGTATATTACACTTTGGGTTTTGTAATCTTTAAGCTTGAGGTTTCTAAATCTTTAATTTGTAATTGAGAGCATTTGATGAATTGTTTGGGGAGACCTTTAGGTTAGAGGCACTACAAAAATTGACCCCATTCTGCTGCAGTTATATTGCAATGGTTGAGGAAGTGCTGCTACAAAATTAGATACAGCAGCCGTTTAGATGTAACCATTGCTAAAATGAAGTTCTATAGCAGCGATTTTCGTTAATGTTGCAAAAAATATACAACTTGCAGCGGTTTACATAACTGTCGCGGTTCATTAGCAACAGTTATAAACCGCTGCAAAATCATGTTCTATAGCAGCGGCTTATTTGCAGCGCTTATTATAACCGCCGCGATGGGCTACTTAAACGACGGCGGTTTTGACAATTGCTGTAGAAGATAAACTTTTTGCAGCGGTTATGTGAACTGTTGCTATTAGTTCTACTTATCGCAACGTTTGACGTGAAGCAATTTTCTAACCGCTGCAGGAATTGCAGCGGTTTATATAACTGTCGCTAATAGTTATATTTCTGGCAGCGGTTTATTTAGCAACAGTATCTAAACAGCTGGTAGATGTTTTATTGCAACGGTTTATTTGCAGCGCTTCTTATAACCGCTGCGATGTGGTAGTTAAAAGACGACGTTTTTGACAATTGTTGCAAAAGATAAATTTTATGCAACGGTTATGTTAACTGTCGCTATTATATCTACTCATAGCAGCAATTGACGTGCAACACTTTTCTAACCGCTGCGGGAAAATGGTTTTTTTTGCAACGATTAAGCATCAAGAGTTTGTCGCTGGCTTGACTATGACACACTACGTAGAGTTGACGGGGTCCGGGGCAGTACCCCGTGTTGAGGTGGGGAGCCTGATCTTCTTCTTGTCTTGGATTATGATGCGGACCCCGACTATGACGCACTACGCAGAGCTGACGGGGTCCGGGGCAGCGCCCCAACGAGGATCGACCTGTTTGATAGGGGTAGTTTATGTAATTTTTCCTATACCCTATGTGTCGAAACCCTAGGATATGAGGGTTTATATGGGCGGCCGTCATTGTATCTTTTAACGGCTTCTTTGCCTTTGCGATAGTGAAACGCCAGCGACTCCGTAGATGTAGCCATGTTCTAGGGTGAACCACGTAAATCAGTGTGTCTTTGTTTTCGGTTTCCTTGCTTCTAGTTCCTAGAAAATCCTAACACCCCGGCGGGGGTTTCAGGAGGCAGCGCCCCTCGGAAGCTAAACGATTTTTGGGATATGTTTAAGCAGGTTCGACCTATTTTTCAAGTGTGCTTTCTTGAGTGTATACTGAAGATCGGTAGCTAGGCTCAGTCCAGAGGCTCAGAAATTGAGTTCGTGCTTAATGAAATCATAGTCGAGCTCATGAATGCCAGATCCTATACATAAAAAAAAAAAACGCTGCGCCCGATCCCGAAAACTCCAGCGACATCCCGCGCGAAAATAAAACTTCTCCCCTTACCTAATATATTCTTTCCGCCAATCCCAAAACACGCGCGCGAAGCTTAAGGAGACGAAGCTTTCCCGAAACCCTCCCATAGCCCGCCGGTGACTCCTTGCTTCCTCGGAAAACCTCCCCTAGCCCGTCGACGAGTCTTCACTTTCCTGGTAAGCATCTCCGTCCTTCTCTCTACCTCCCCTAGCCCGTCGACGAGTCTTCACTTTCCTGGTAAGCATCTCCGTCCTTCTCTCTACCTCCCCTAGCCCGTCGCTCGACCATGCCAAACCCATCCTTCGCCTCCCGGAAACCCATCTTTGCCCTAGCTCCACAATCTCCGGCCCCTCGCCTCACTTCTTCTCTGCGTACCGTCCTCTCTACCTCCCCTAGCCCGCCGGCGAGTCTACACTTTCCTGGAAACCATCTCCATCCTTCTCTCTAGCTACCTCCCCTAGCCCGTCGACCGACTACGCCAAACCCATCCCTCGCCTCCCGGAAACCCATCTCTGCTCTAGGTCCACTATCTTCGTTTCCCTGCTCCACCATCTCCGGCCCCTCCCCTCACTTGCTTTTCCGCCTACCGTCCTTCTCTCCACCTCCCTCCCCTAGCCCGTCGATCGACTGCGCCAAACCCACCCCTCGCCTCCATGACTTTTCCA
The DNA here is from genome assembly GCA_963920575.1 of Narthecium ossifragum. Lineage (NCBI taxonomy): Eukaryota > Viridiplantae > Streptophyta > Magnoliopsida > Dioscoreales > Nartheciaceae > Narthecium > Narthecium ossifragum. The sequence goes on along the minus strand of OY986970.1, from coordinate 16,985,249 downwards.
TTCTCTGGTAGTTTTATTCTTATATCCTCCCAGATCCTGTCCCACCCTCCAACCGCCCTATTCCTTGCTCTGCTGTCTTCTTGTCTCCCCATCAGCGTCGGTTCCGATCCTCCCCCATTGGTGCCGGTTCTCAAGCTCCCTCACCATCCATCTCTTCTTTCCTACCTGCTGCCCTCCCACACGACGTGCTCCCTGCGGCTGCTGCCTTCCCATTCTATTGCAGTCAAGATCTTTTTCAGAGGAGGACTCGAAGACTCTCAACATCAGGTGCATAGATACTCTCAACATCAGTGAGTGTTGTTGGTTTCAATAGATTAAATCAATGTTCTTCGCGACTATTGATTTTTTTCTGATACGTTCCATGCTTTTTTGAAGACTTTTAGCATGTGAATTAACAGTGCACGAATGGATTTTTTTATACTTAGTCAATGAACAGTGCATGAATTAGAGAGTTGTTTACCTTGTATTGCATAATGTTTTAACTAATATTCTTCTCTCCTAAACACATTCTTATGTTGTATGTCATCTTGATTTATGTTTTTAGGTTTTTTTTGGGGCAATCCAACAATGAATAAAACTTGGATATTTCATAGCGAAAGGGCTAGTAGCACTTATGTGAATGGGGTATTGAGGTTCATCGAATTTGCATTTACTAATGTAGTTGAAAGAGGAAAAATCCTATGTCCATGTAGCAATTGTCATAATTGTTTGTGGCAAAATAAGGATGATGTGTTTGACCATTTGCTTGTGAAAGGTTTCGACCAATCTTATACTAATTGGATATTTCATGGTGATAGCTCTGCATCTTCTAATGATACGCACTCTAATTTGAATGAACAACATCCGTCAAATGCCCATAATGATATTGAAGGGTTGTTGCATGATGCATTTCCTTTTAGGTCAGAGCTTAATGTAGATGATGGATTGCCTCGTAATAAAGATTGTAGAGAGGGACTTAATGTAGATGCAGAAAAGTTCTAGTCTCTGATACAAGATGGTCAGAAGAAACTATTCCTAGGTTCGAAGTTTAGCAAGCTATCGTTTATTATACGCCTGTTTCTTATAAAGTGCCTTAATGGATGGAGCAATGCATCATTTACTGCATTATTGGAGCTGTTGAAGGAGGTGTTTTCGGAGGGTGAAACATTGCCGAAAAATTTTAGCGAGTTCTGATCTATTATACGGTCTTTGGGGCTTGATTATAAAAAAATTGATACATGTAGAAATGATTTTATGTTATATTGGAAGGAAAATGCAGATGCAGAATCTTGTACGTTGAAGGCGTACAAGAGGACTGTGCATGTGATTCGTAAATGATTCGTGGCTGGCAATTTTTTTTTCTTGCATGCAATATATCAAACTTCAGTCTTGAGTTGAAGGTATTTTTTCTTGTTAAATTCCACTTGTACCAAGTTTCATGCAGATGAACAAGTGACTGATGGGCTGTAGATTAATATGAATATTGTGATTCATGGTAGTTTAATCTTGTTCTAACAAATGCTGCAGGTGCAGAACAAGTGAAAATCATGTACTACGTTAGCATGATTTTGAAATTTTAGAATGCGTAAAAGCGGAAGTATTTTGATTTTATGCCTTTTGTACCATGCAAGTTGCTTACTATATTAACCAATATGAATTATGTTGCAAATGAGATAATAGCATGGCAGGGAGTTTCAAGCATGTTTTTTGTTTGCAAGCGTTAGTCCATTCTACTTGAGGATGGGATTGTATATCATATACCTGTTCTCAATTTCGCCCTAGCACTGATAAGATATGTACTCGTATGCTTTCAGATATTTAACCGAGTTACTCGCCGAGAGGCAGAAATTGGTACCATTCGCACAAGTTCTGCCGTACTGCAGTAGGCTCCTGGATCAAGGTACATTGTTCCTTTTCATTAGCTAACATATTCCACAACCATAGTTAGGCTGTCATATGGACTTCCAGTTTATGTCTTTGCTTATTAAAAGTTAAGCCTCTAGCTGATAACAATTACATTGTTCCTTTTCATTAGCTAATATATTCCTATAGCTGCATATTTAGTCATGTATCAGAAACCATATTTTAGTGACTGAAACAAGGAGAAATGGTGGCTGGAGATCACCTTTATGCTATTGAATCACTGTGATTCTTTGTCGCTTCTATTTTTGTATGCGTTTTGGATTATCTTGTTGACACCTGTTTGAAATTCCTTCACCCATAAACAATCTTTTGATTCCTTATGATATTCAAACTGAAATTAGAGTTAGGTAGATGAGAAATTTTTGTGGTTGACCTGCCTATCAGATCATGACAATTTCATGACTAAAAATGCTGCATTGCTTGTAAACTGCCAGAGAGGACAATTTTATTTTGTTCCAAGATGTCAAAATTTGGGTTTCTAACGGCTTGGATCGATCCAATATGAGTTTGGATCGATCCAATTTGTAACAGAGAGTCATGGCTCCCAGGAAAGGGTTTTGGATCGATCGATCCAGACTGGTTCGGATCGATCTGAATATGTTTGGATCGATCCGGACTGGTTTGGATCGATCCGGAATAAGTTTGGATCGATCCAGACTGGGTTGGATCAATCCAAATATTCTGGATCCATCCAGACTGGGTCTGGATCAAGTCTGGATCAATCCAGACTGGGTTGGATCGATCCAAATATTCTGGATCCATCCAAACTGGGTCTGGATCAAGTCAGACTGGGTCTGGATCAATTCTGGATTTATCCAGATTGGGTCTGGTCTGGATTCAATTCAGACTGAGTCTGGTTCAATCCGAATATGGCAGATTTTGTGCCATTTATGTCTTTTAAGCCCGAAATCGATTCAACTCTCTTTGGAAACTCTTGTACCTGAAATAACATGAAAAGATATTAGAAATGCATTGCTTGAGAGCTAACAAAGTCAAGTTAAATGGGTGAATTATGCATATTCTGTGACTCATCATATGAATTCTAGGGTAATTATGAAGGATTTATGCCGAGTTTTAAGCATGTGTAGCTCTAGGTTTCAATCATGCAAATATTATCTTTTCTCACAATTAATGTCAATCTTGTTAGATTTAGGTGTGTATTTAATTGTGTAGACTAAATGGGCTGACAGTATGCCCTTTACCGCTTTGTGGTTGAACCAAGGGAGTCATGCCCTTGGGATGTTTAGATAACTGAATGGGCCGAAGTTGTGCCCTAGTGTTATTTATTATATTTGTTGTCGATTGATGATTGCGTGGCCGGGATTGTGCCCCGTTGTAGAAATTGCGGTTGACAACTGTGGACGTCGTCGTAATGCCGAAATTTCGATTGAATGTGTTGTTGTTTGTTTACGGCCCATCGGCGCCGTTATAATATTGGATTATTGTAATTTAGATCTTTATCTGCTTTAGACCCCTTGCTATGTTTACTCTTTGGCAAGCTGTAGGCTATGCCTAGCCCTGTATGTTGTGATGTCATACTGTTGCATGCTTATATTTCTGTATTTAATGTGCGCGTGAGCATTGCATGCATTTGCTTGCATTATAGGCATCAGGCTAGGTGGTAGGCGATGGATTTGATCGCCGATGCGGGGTTCTCGAGTAGCCCGGGTCTAGCCCTAGGACCGGGGTTTGGGGTAGTCGAGGATTAGGACGTGATTGTCATCAATGATTATGTTTGATATTATTCGAGGATTATTAGGTAGTCAGACTGGAATATTGTTGTTAAGGTTTAGAGGTCGTGTTGTTTCTCCAAGGCCAAGTGCTAAGGATGGATGTCGATGTTTTCCCTGACATGTGTGTCCCCGCGAGAGATGGTATGACTGGGCAGGGTGGTACCTGGACAGGAGCCTGCAGTCTTTGTTTCCTCTCGTTTGTTCTTGGGTAAGCGTGATCCCGTATGGTACCGTTCTCCTGTTGGTGCTTAGGGTGATCGTGGTAACATGTTCAAGAGAAAGGTTCATGACGGGAGCCCTTGGGACATCGATAGGGTTATGAGACCTTTGGCATTTCTTAGACTTAGGCGGAGAGACAATACAGTTGTTGTTTTCCTCCCTTCAGTGTGACGTAGAATAGCGTAGAACCTTACTGAGCTTTGTTGCTCACTCCTACCTGGGCTGCATCGGCGATGCAGGTCGATGCAGTCCTTTCCTTTCAGGTGATCTTCTGGGCGTTGGCGCGCCATTCTCGAGGTGATCGCGGACTTGGAGTTTCGAGGAGTACTTGACGATCCTAGAGTTTTCCTTTTGTTAATAGTTGTACATTTGCAGTTATATTAAATGTATAATTTCCCTCTTCGAGGATTTCATTATCTGTATTAATTCATGTGACTTAAGTATTGTACCAGAACCTGTGTCAGTCAATGAAATGATGATAATAAATTTGTATTCATGTTGAATTTAGAACTGTTAGAAATATTGTTTTTAAATTTGTGGTGAAATTGTAAACTACACAGGGTTCAAATTGAGGAAATACAAGGGAAACTCTCACCGTTTGATTTCAGAAATAGGTTTAGTAGCCTCACGCCCCGGACCGGATGGGTTTTCTGGGTCGGGGCGTGACAACGCAGCCTAGACCCTCCTCACTGGCGTCGTAGGAGACACTGTAACCGACGCCTCGCTCTGGAACTATGAAGATCGGTGCACTGGTCAACCTGGTCCTCAACTGCACGAAGGCCTGCTCGCAAGCATTGTCCCAAATGAACAGGACCGCCTTCTGTATCAGTCTGGTCAATGGCCCTGTAACTCTGGAGAAGTCTCTGACGACCCTCTTTTAGTACCCTGCCAAGCCGAGAAAACTGTGTCTTCGTCCTCTGCCACTGTAACACTGCCTCAAACTTGGTTGGATCCACTGAAATGCCTGCCGCTGACACCACATGCCCCAGAAACTTCACTTATGGGATCCAAAACTCACACTTGAAGGCTTTGGCGTATAGTCTATGCCCCCTCAGCAACTGCCACACTGTCCTTGTAACGGCGAGGGCCGTTACAGATGGTATCAGTGCAGGTTGTAGGTCTATTGGCCGGTTTATGCCAGCGAGAACGCTGGGCCTCTAAGGGGGTTGGGTTGTGAGACCCAGGGTACTGGGTGTCGATGTTCTCCTAGAGGGCGTGTGGCCGAACAAGGTAACCGGGTAAGCAACCCCACGTATATATAAGTATATTAGTAACCCTTATAAGACATAACGCCTTTTAAAGTTGTGATGGCAGTGATCCGCCAGAAAACTCGAATGTTAAGCGTGCTTGTCTTGGAACAATCCTGGGATGGGTGACCCACTGGGATGTTTTCCCAGATTTCTACGGTGAGCCAAAAACGGATAATATTGTGTCGGGTGGGGCCCTCTGGTGGATCCTGGATGGAGGCTGCAGGCCCTGGGCAGCCCCAGATAGTGGGGGCCGTTACAGTTCCTGACCACGAAATCCTCAGCCGAGACAAACTGATCTCTGACTGTGTTCACCTCTCTAAAGCTTCTTACGCTCCCCAGAGCCACCAAACCTCTTCCCTATGGGGTTGGCGCGCCCCGACCCGCGAAAGCCCAACCGAGCTGGGCGACGCGAACCGGAACCTAACAAACTACGAAAAAATTGGCGAGGGTTCCCTCTAACCTAATGGTCTTCCTAAACAATTCATCAAAAGCCCTTAATTACAAACTACAATTATTAGAAACCTCAAACTGAAGATTACAAATTTCAAAAGTTTAATATACAAAACCTCGAAGAGGGAAGATCAAGTACAAACATAAATACTCTATCATAGGAGACTAACTAAACTAGGGTTCTGAGAAAACAGATCACCACTCAGACTCCGCCTGGCGTCGCCGCACCACCGACCAACTATCCGGTAGGGGCCACCGAAGAGGACCCAACCATGGTTGATGATGATGCATAATGTTATATTTTTACCCTTTAATACTTAGCCTCCTATGCTTATTTGATACCTAAATACACTCATTATTCTTATATTTTGATTTAGGATACAATTGGAGTCATTGAGTGCGAAACATGGCAAAAAGAGCATATTTGGGCAGTATCCGCATAAAGGGATCGATCTTCTATAATGGAGAGATCGATCTTATCATGACGTAATGAAGAAATCCAAGATGAAGGAACAAGGATCGATCATTGCCCTTCAAAGGATCGATCTTTGTTGTGAATTAAATCTGGGCAGGGAACATACTTTTCAAATGATCACAGAAGGATCGATTCTCCTTTCACTCGAGAATATTGAGGAAACCATCGAGGAGAAGGATCGATCCTTTTCCTATCGAAGGATCCATCCTACTATCCATCCTACTGAGAAGGATCCATCCTACTTTTTCAGTAGGATCCATCCTACTCTTTCAAGGATCCATCTTACCGAGAAGGATCGATCATTCCTCTTTCAAAGGATTGATCTTCCTCGGGCGTAGCCAGAAATTGAAGATGTTGATATCAAAGGATCGATCTTACACCTATGGAAGGATCGATCTTACCTTCGCAGTGAAGAAAATTAATGGCTCAGACCTAATCTGAGGATGGAAACACTTTAAGGCTATAAATAGGCCTCTTTCTAAAGTTTGAGGGGGGATTGCTGGATACTTTTGGTTGCTACTTTCTACTCTTTTATGTTTTTCCTAGGTTTTCTCTAGCTTATTGGAATCTTTTGAGGATTGTTTTGGATGGCCTTGCGTGGCTAAATCTTGATTCTTGGTCAAGGAAACTAAGACCTCAGAATCAATGAAACTGTGAGATCTAATCTATTTTTATTATTTAGTTTATACTTGAGTATTGAATGTTCTTCTGTAATTGATGTTCATGATTGTCTTGTCTAATTGCTAGGAGGCCTACTAGTTTATTATTCATTGCGATCTACTGCTAGGCTGGATATCAAATCCGTAATTATTTGATCCCTCTAATCTGCGAAGCAAATGAGATCTATTGATTTACTGTGTTTCAGAGATTAATAGATCGTAGGAAGAATATTCGACTAGATTAAATGCAACCGCGTGTGCTTGTGTTGTTTGGCTTCATCGATCTCCCTATTCTTAATGCTGCTACTGAATTAAATCTATAGCGCTTGTCTTAGATTGTTTAGTAGTTATGGTTGATTTGATAGCTTGTTTCTAATTAACTATGATCAAGGAGAGATTCGAATTTAATTCTAACGATGAATATTCATGGTATGAATTGATATATATACTTGCATCAATGATCAGTTATAAAGATTCCGATGGTGGATGTTGACTTAGACCAATGTTTGTTCTCTTGATTCAATTCGTTTCTTCAATTTAGATTATTTCTATTTTGTTTTTGTTTTACTCAAAACCCCCCATCTTGTTCACATAGCACAAAACTTATATTAGACACTTCTCGTGGGATCGACTCATACTCGCACTACTATATTTATTTTAACGAGTATTTGTTTTAGTTTTGGTTGCCTGCGACAGCATATCAATGGTCACCCCAACGGACTGGGCCCATCCTAGATACACCTAGTGTCACAGGGTTCCATCTGCGGTCACCCAAAATGGATTGGGCCCACACTGGTCGCCACTGCTGTGGGGTTCCAGCTATGGTCACCCAAAACGGACTGGGCCCATATTGGTCGCCTCCGCGGGCAGGAACAGACACTGTCTGGGCCGGTACTAGCCCCCTCAGCCCCCAAAGAATACAAACCGACACCGGTTGCACCCTCATCTCCCGACTCTAGACTGACACGACCTCTAAATCATCAAGCAATAGGTGTTCGAGTCATCTAGGCCTATCATCAAAATCGACTAAACACCACCATTCAAACCTAGCCCAAACTACCCGACACCGGTCCTAGGGCTAAATCTGAGCTTCCAAGCCTCGGGACGGTGACCTACAGATCGTCCACGTCCTAACCTTATGCATCTAATGCGCAACCAGAATGCATGCAATGAACACACGCATATAAGACAGATAAGCATGCATCATATGTGATGATAACAAAGCAAGGTCTGGGCTCGACACTCTGCCGACCCGGGGTGGTAAATAGGTATTTAAGGTCAAGAACTACTGCAGTGGTACCACCACCAACTGCCAGCCAGTTCACCAGCTATACGACAATAAAAACTCAAGTGTCGCGGGAACGAGATTTCAGATTTCATTGCGACAAAAGTTTCAATTACATCAGTGGGTGATTGTGGGAACAACACTCCTGGGTTTCAATTTCATCACACATGCATTTGTGATTGAAATTTTCCCATCATTTACATCCCCAAAGGGAAGACCCCTGACTTCAGATCCGGGACATAAATCCCTGTTACATTAATATAAAGTAAAAAAAATGACAAAAGAAAAAAAGAAAGAAGTAGGAAGGATATTGGGCGGAGGCGAAGCCTCCGACCCTCACCTTTGTTACCAGTACGGATCTACTTCTGTCTTCCTCCTTGGATTCTTTGGAATTGTAGGATCTCCAAGTTGGTGAAGCTTTAACTTTTGTGTCTCCGACGCCTTTGCGTCTAGCTTCTTTATCTGGGCTCTTCAAGCTTTGGCTTTCAGGATCTCTCTCTCTTGGTGTGCCTTCGGGACTCCAGCAGTGTGTCTACTTCTTTAGATCTCCAAGAGCAGATCTTCGCCAACCTCTCCTCAAACCTTAGCCGACCTCTCTTTCCTTTTTTCCAACCTCCCCTGCTGTTTTCCCCTCCTCTCTTTTTATAGGCGAGGGATGGGAAGTCTTGCGGACACTTTGAAATTGAAAGTGGCCTACCGTATCTGGGAGTTGAGAGAATCGTGCCTAGGTGTTGGGGTGTTAGGAGTTTGTTCTTAGGGTGTTAAGGGGTTAGAGATTTGTTCCCAGGGTGTTAGGAGGTTGAGAGATTTGTTCCCAGGGTGTTAGGAAGTTGAGGGGTTTGTTCCGAGGGTGTTAGGAAGTTGAGGGGTTGAGATTTGAGAGATCAGATCTGGGTGTTTGTTCCCATGATCTTATCGCAAGTTGTTCCCAGGAGATCATATTCGGGAGTTGGAGAGATATTCTCTTTTTTGAATTTGAACTCCGTATCTGGGCATTACGTAGTTTATTCCCAGAAGAGGGGAGTTGGAAGTATTTTCGTTTGAATTTTGAACTCTCTGTTCAAATTTCGAACATTTGTCTGAATGTTTGATTGGATTTCAAGTATTTGTTTGAATCCCAAATATTTGTCCAAAATTTGTTTATTTACCATAATTTTGAATGTTTGTTTGAATTTTGAATATTTCATATCTTATTTTGGAAAATTTACTAAAATATCCCCAGTTGGGGCGGAGTGTAAATTACCAAAATATCTTTCGGCCGCATGTATTTTGAATGTTTGTTCATGTAATGTCCATGTGTATTTTGGACGGATGTACCCCTAAGATGGATGGGACCTTGAAGGGCTTATATGTGTGAGTTTGTATGCTCATTTTGAATCATTACCCCCTTGAGACTGAAAATGACCAAAATGCCCTTTTGAAGAAAAGATGGTTTTAGACTTGTAGGTTTATATAGGAGGTCATTAAAACCATCTAAGTACAATTGAAAGAGTTGTAGAATGCAAACTCAGTGTGTTTGTTTCATCGGAATTCCCAAAATACCCCCTGAAGGTGACAATCACCAAAATACCCTTTGCTCTCCTGGCACCCAAGAGAGCATGTGTTACTTTAAATATGTTTTGAATTTAATTGGACATGTTTGAATGTTTTCAATCCTTTGCAAAAGATCTAGGACATGAGCATATGTGACAGGGGCAATTTCGTAAATATTATGAATTTAAGCCTTGGTTTAAAATCGGTGTCAACACCAGCAACCTACATCGGGAAGCAGCCCCGCAAACAACTGCTAACAAACCACACAGATAAGCCCTCGGCGCACGCCGGTATGCAAGGCTAAGGAAAGCTGTAGGACTACCCGTCCACTTATTCTAAACATCCCAGGAGTTATCACTCTCCTGGTTCACCATTATCCTTCATTATAGAGCTAGCATGCTTAAGAATATGTACCAGTTTATAAAGCGGTAGTGGAAAACGCATACGTGAAGCCCCGCGGACAATAACCAATGAAGCTCTTCCGTGCCACAAATGAAGCTCTTCCGTGCCACACGGGGGATCGATCCTCTCCAGAGGAAGGATCGTTCTCCCTCATAAAGAGAAGACTCAGTCCCTGTCAATCTACAAAGAATCGATCTTCCCTCCAGGAAGATCAATCACCCAGCCAAAGGATCGATCTTCCCTCCAGGAAGATCGATCATCTACGTGACCAGGGACCTGATCCATGCAAGCCCAGGAATGATCGCTCCTCATCACCAGATGAATGATCCTTAAGGAGGAATGATCGATCATCCTCACCAGATGATCGATCCTTCTCGGGCTAAGCCTGACCAAATAAGGATGATTGTTCCGGATGGGTTCTCCGGCAACCGAACGGCGAGAAATACCATCGGAAAACTCTACCATCCCAGATACACCTTGTCGCGCTCCGACCCGCGGAAGCCCAACCGGGCCGGGCGACGCGAACCGGAACCTAACTAAATGCGGAAATAAAGGCGAGGGGTTCCCCCCAACTTACTGATTTCACAATTCATAAGCACCCCTGAATATTACAACAAATTTAAACCTCAACATATATAATATAATAATCCAAAACCTCAAAAGGGGTTATAACAGTTTATACATCATACTCCCGTAGGAGACTAACTATAACAAAAGTGTAGAAAGATAATCACCGATCCTCAGATCCCACCAGACGCCGCCGCGCCACCAAACACCTGTCCGGTAGGGGCTCCTGAAGAAGAGCTGGCGCCTGCACCTGCAAAACGCAGCCCGGGTAGGAGTTAGCATAAAGCTCAGTAGGGTTCTACACTACGTCACACAGAAGGAAGGGGAACACAAGAGTGTCGCCCTCGAGTAAGACCTGGGTGTATACAGGGGTCCCATAACCCCACAGCTTGTCCCTGAGGCCCAGGGGCAGCACTCAGTAGCAGGAACAGCACTGGCGACGACAACTGCAGGAACCCGACACTGCAAGGTCAGCACAGTGGGACACCGGCTACACCTCAGCATCTGACTCAAGGCCGACACGACCTCTATAATCACCAAGCAACATGTGTACCAGTCATCTAAGCCTATCATCAAGTTGACTGAACACCACAATTCAATTCTGGACCAAACTACCCAACCCCGGTCCTAGGGCTAAATCCGAGCTTCCAGCCTCGGGACGGCGATCCACAAATCACCCACGCCCTAACCATGCAACTAATGCACAACAGAGAATGCATGCTATGAACATACACAAGCAAGAGAAATAGGCATGCAACAGTATGACAAGGCAGCATACAAGTCCAACCGGATCGCTGCAGCGGTACTACCAACCGCTGCCAGCCGATCCGCAGCAGGTCCCGGCATTACGACGGTACCACGATCGTCAACCGGGAACCCCTGCAACGGGAAGCAACCCCGAAAACTTTGAACATATAATATTATATTAAAACACCGATCAAAACCACTAAAAACACTATTCAAGGCTGGCGGTCGATCAACGGATCGACCTTGAAAAAGCTAAGATTGACTGTCGATCAACGGATCGACCGTGAGGGGTTATTTTGCTAATTTTCAGGCTCACGGTCGACCGTGGAGACCGCGACGGTCGACCTTGGAGTCTGGCGGTTCATCCACGGATCAACCGCGGCACTATTCATGAACAACTCTACTGTAACACAGTTTCGAATTAAAATCACCAAAACTCGTAGAAAAATCAGAAAAATATGAAATCAATTGGGTTTGAAAGTAGACTCACAGATCTACAACTCTTATTTCTCATAAAAATCCAAGATCATGCATGTACAAGCCGGAAAACGCGCCGCAAGCCGGCTGTTCTTCAAGAACAGCAGAAAACCGAAAATCCGAGATTTATCATGCATAAATCCTACTGAAATCTTAACCAAAGTTCCTGAAACTTAAACCAGAGACTATATTAAGCAACATGCATTCAACAACATAATTTCATCAAGATCTAACGGCTAGATTTAACTAAACCCATTAATTAACTCATGTAGGTAGAACACCTACCGGACTGCGCATTCCTCGGTTGATCCCTCGCAAACCAGCCACCAACGAGGTTCCAAACCACACCACGAGCCTTCCTCTCGTTGCCACGAATCCAACAAGCTTTCAAACTCCCAAAAAGGTGGTCGGAGGAGGGAGAACGACAACGAAAGAGATGGCTGCCGGGAAGAACAGAGGAACCAGGGCACCGCGGGAAGAAGAAAGAAAGAAGGAAGAGAAGAGAAAGAAGAAGAGGAAGAGAAGAGAAGGAGAAGGTAGGGGAAGGTCGGGGAAGGTTGGGGAAGGTGGGGAAAGGGGAGGAGAGGTCCTCACTTCTCCTGACAATGGAGGACGACGGAAGTTCAACTGCTCTGCGCAGTTCAACTGCCCTGCGCACGAGTCCGATCGATCGCTCCTAGGAGCGACCGATCGCTCAAGGGCCGTAAGCTGCCCAAAAGCAAGCTTCAGCGCGCCCGAGCTGGGATCTTCCGATCCCGGGTCCACCTAACCATTCTAATCAAGCACTAACACAAACAAGGTCAGTGTGTGCGCACGCAGGTGTGAAACAAACCAACAAGGCGCAATTTACCAAATTGCCCTTTTCGGTCCACAACAAGCCATGGGCCCGACCCAGGCGGTCGACCCAGGAATAGAGGGACAGGTCCTCACATCCTAATACCCTTAAAGGAAATATCGTCCCGAGATTCGATAAAGGTAGGGCTCGGAAACAGAAAAACAGTTACACTAAAAGACAGGACAAGAGGTACCTCGAGATGCAAACAACTCTGGAACTCCTGCCGCATGTGCGCCTCGCGCTCCCATGTCATCTCCTCGGTGCTTCTGTGCCTCCACATTACCTTGACCAAGGGATTCGTCTTACCCCGCAAGACCTGATCCCTCCGGTCAAGTACTCGAACTGGCTGCTCGACGAACGTCGCATCTGCCTCAAGCTCGATGTCATCCACCCTGATGACACGAGACGGATCTGGGTGATACTTCCTCAGCATCGACACATGGAACGTCGGATGCACAGCTGACATGTGCTGAGGAAGATCTAGGCGGTAAGCTACCTCGCCGATCCTCTCTAGGATCTCAAACGGCCCGACAAACCTCGGCGCCAACTTACTACCCCTGCCAAACCTGACGGATCCTCTGTACGGCGATGCTCGCAGGAACACTCTGTCGCCGACTGCAAACTCCAATGGTCGTCGCCAATGATCTGCGTAACTCTTCTGCCGGCTCTGAGCCGTCAAAAGTCTCTGCCTAATCTGCACTAACCTCTCTGACGATCGCCTGATAGGGTCTGGACCGGTGAGTGAAGCCTCTCCAACCTCTGTCCAGCACACTGGGGAACGACACGGCCTACCATACAACGCATCGAAAGATGCTACTCCAAGACTGGACTGGTAGCTGTTGTTGTAGGCGAACTCCACCAAGGGGACGTGCTCCTCCCAGCTGCCTCTGGCGTCGAGGACACATGCTCTCAGCATGTCCTCTAAGATCTGCATCGTCCGCTCTGACTGCCCGTCTATCTGCGGATGGAACGCCGTACTGAAAGATAGAAGTGTGCCAACTGCCTCCTGGAAGTCCCGCTAGCACCTGCTGGTGAACCTGGGGGCACGGTCTGACACGATAAAAACTGGAACTCCGTGTAGTCTGACCACCTCTCTGACGAGTGAACTGCTATGTGGCACACATACTCATCTCATATGTGCTGACCTGACCTCGACATCTGGTCTCTGGATCTGATCTCTGCATCTAATCTCTGTGTCTGATCTCTGCATCTAATCTCTGTATCTGAGCTCTGCATCTAACCTCTGTATCTGATCTCTGCATCTAATCTCTGTATCTGAGCACTGCATCTAACCTCTGTATTTGATCTCTGCATCTAATCTCTATATCTGAGCTCTGCATCTAACCTCTGTATCTGGTGCCAACCAAACTGACGACGAAATCCATGATTTATCTGCATGCCTCCTGAATGAGCAGCAACAGGAGAGGAGTGAACCTCACGTAGGATGTCCTCGTGCAACTCTGGATCTGCTACTCCACCTCTGGGGTACTATCAACTGTCTGCTAAAGCCATCAGGAAAGTCTATAGGCTCGATGTCGTCGTCGCTCCACGCCGATATGGTCCTGGTGCAGACTCTCGGGGTAGGGTTGCCTCGGCCTCCACCTCGTCTGGTCTCTGCTCTCTGCCAACCCTGGCTGATCCTCTGCACGGAGGAACCTTCAGGAACACCCTATCAGGAACTGAGGACTCCAAAGATCCTCGCCTCTGACCCGAGTAGCTCTCTCGTCTGCTCTGTGCTAATCTCCCTGACGACTGTCTGACGACGTCTGGGATGGTGGATGGTGTCTCAACAACGTCGGTTGAGCAATCGGATGAACGGCACGAACTGCCATGCTATACCTAGAATGGCACTGCACCCGTCTGGACTGATGGCTGCTGGAAAAGGAAAACTCTAGCAGTGGGACGTACTCTACCTAGCAGCCTCCTGCAATCTGGTGATGACGTTCGCCATGGTAGGCTTCCGCTCCCACTCTGACACTGAAACGGGCTGTAATGGGTCTACCGAATCTGCGACACTGCTACCTAAGCACGATCTGCCGTCTGCTGACGCTGTCCAGCCCTCTATCATGTGCTCGGTACCAACCACAACACGGATCTCCACGAGCTCCGTATATATGCCCTGGGTCTATGTCACTCTGGCCGGGAGAGCTGGGATGCTGCAAACACCGAAGGGGAGGTCATCTAGAATCTGATCCTTGAAATCTGATCCAACTGATTGTCTGTCTCTAATGAGCTGACAAATCCACCAAATCTGCTCTAGCCACTTTAACCCCTGCTGATGGCTAATACCCTTAAAGGCACTGACTCAGTGACTTTAAGGCGAAAGCTCCGGTCTCCTGGTTACTCTGGTCAACGGTCCCGCAGTCTTGGAGATGCCTCTACTGAATCTTGAACACCGTCTTCAACCTCTGCTGTCGCACATCTGTGTCAAGCCCGGCTAAATCAATTGACCTGCCTACCGCTGAGACTGCCTGTCCGTCGAAACCTGCCTCTGAAGGCCAAGACCTCGCGCTGGGTGCCAAATAACGCCGATACACCCTAGGCAGCTGCGATGCAAACGCCAAATATCGCTGGTGCTCCTCCTCAACGCGCCAGTAAATAGGATGTTGTCGATGAACGCTACTGCAACTGATCAGGGTACGGCCTGAAGATCCTCTACATCAGATCTGTGAAAGTTGTTGGTGCGTTCGTCAGACTAAACGGCATCACTGTGAACTCGCACAGTCCTTATCTCGTACGGAAGGCTGCCTCCGGGATGTCGCAATCCCGAATCCTCAGCTGGTGTAGTCGATGAGAAGGTCAAACTCTGAAGGGGTCGACAAGTCTCTCAACTGCTAACACATCACAGTTACTCTGCAGCGGGCGCATACTTTGTGCTGCAACACTGACTAGCTTCCTGACGCCCATGCATGTATGGAGGGAACCATCCACAATGAGAACCGGAACACACTCTGAGGTAACACACCTGGGCGAATGAAATCCCGAGCTACCAACTCGGCCGACTGAGTCCTCGACTCTCCAAATGCTGCTGGCATCCACATGCAAACTCGCAACGCTCACAACCGCCCAAAGGAATCTCGACCTCGAACTCGGTGTCCTGCGAAGCCGACAGCCAGAAAGCTCCTCAAGAAGGACAGCTGCACAAACAACAACAACAACACGAGGGGACAACTGCTCTCCAGAGCACCCTCGAAAACAACGAGGAAGGAGTTCACTACAACCGGTAAACAAACCCCAGCTCTTGACCAGCAGAAGAATCGCCGAACCGCGATCTTCAACGAGAGCAAAATAGCGTCGTTAGGTGTGCTCATCACACCTTTCCACGGCCAAAGAAGCACAACCCGGTGCGCAACCAACCGACGCAACCGAGGAAGCCGTCGAACCCCAACGTGCACCACACGTGGGTGACGGACACCTAGAGGTTCCCAACCTCTAGGAAACGCTCTAACAAGAGCAACCAACCCAAGCTCTTGTCCCAATCGGTGGCTACTCTCAAGCCACACTCGACTCAGGTCCCAAGCCGGCGCGGCTACACGGGGACGAGTCGCAAGGGTGAAAACCCATAGCCACAAAGGAAAACGCAAGCTGCAAGAAGCTCTGAAAGCTGAAGGTGTCTGCTCTGAAACTAGCTGCTGCTGAAGCTACCAACTCCTGCGTCTGCCCCAGGTACCTGCCCCAACTGAGGCACTAGTCCACCGCTCTGGCCTACACCGTGCGTCAGGCCCGACTGCTCTGCGGTAAGCGCCCAGCGCCCCTCGCAACCAGCACCGTCGGCGAAAGAGACCCACAACGGCTAGCACTCGAGCACCCGGTGGACTACCTCTCAGTATGACGGTCCAGGCTACCTCTCAAAGGACCGGCACGACGCTGCTGCTGCAACGGCTGTCGCTGATGCTGAAACCTCTGCCTCTGCCAACAGCTACCCTGCCGTTCCACAGAAGCAGGAACGACAACCCCGAAACTCACCACGACCACCGGCCAACTGCCCGGTGTCAACCCTCAAGTCATTTGTCTCAGTATCCGGAGTACAGTCTAGGGCGTCCCCTGCTGTCGCTCCAGCATACCGAGCTAGGTCATCCAACCAACCCGCGTGCTGTCACGCGGTGCGAGTACCCAGAACCAGAGGAGGGTACTCCCAACTACACCACCCTCCAAGGGTAGGTGCCAAAGAACAGTACGCGAACTGTTCTCAACACACAACCAACAGTGTCCCTAGTGGCGCCGACAAGCACCACTACGAATCGCTTCCTGGGAAGGCAAGAAAACAACAGCTTTCCAAGCAAGCGATACTCCAGGATGTTCAAAACATCCGGGATCCGGGACACCTCCTTCAATCAGTCCTCTACTGTCGAAGGATCTCCAACATCGTCCCTGGGCCACTACGGGCCCACCTCTCAGGATTCCAAGAGTATAAAGGCGACACGTCCTATTCCCTACTCGCTCATCTCCAGCACGGGGGGAGACACTGTCAGGCGAGGGAACGGACGACACCGGTGCGCATGCACATCTCCCCCTGAGACGTCATGACGCAACCGGAAAGCAACAAAACACAGCAGCAAACAGATAGATAAGCATGTCACACGCAATCGCAAACAGACATGCAAGGATGTTCTAAACCTAAAACTATCCCATTCCACACTCAATCTCAACCGTGTTGTGAGGACCCGTACCTCCAACCTGGTCCGACCGCGTTAGGTCGAGGGTCTGGGTTTGTGGTTTGGCCCGGTTGGCCTTGGGATGCGATCGGTTGATCGCATCGCTGTTTTTGACCTCAGTGGCATTTTGGTAAATATGCTCCCTGGTGGTCAGTTTCACACCCGCGTTGCACACATGGCCTTTGATTGATGTATGTGTTTGATTAGAACCTCTAGCGTACGTCCGATCGAAAGATCGGAGCTCGATCGGGAGAGATCGAATCGGACGGCTGTGATGGATTCCAGCTTTCTATTTAAACCCTTTCTCTTTCTCTCCTTCTTTTCTTCTCCTGCGTTCTTTCTTCTCTCTCTCCTGCGGCCGGCTGTGCTAGGGCATTCGGAGGCGTGGCTTTGAGGAGCGGATTCCGGCGATCGGAGTTGACGGATGCGTGGAGGAGCTGCCCTATATCTTCAAGTAGGTGTTTCTACCTCGATCATTGCATCGGGTTCTCCTAGGATAGGTTTATTGTATTTTCGCTGTAGGAGTACTTATTAGAATGCTGTGTAGTTCCTTGTGCATGTGTTATAGAAGCTTTGAAGTATTCCTACCTCGCGATTTTCGTACCCTAACGGCTGGTTTTTCGTATTATCGCCGTTTCGTCGGTTTTCGCCATTTTGACCTAGATAGGATATTTATCCGTCAAAAGTGTGATTTCTTTGCACCATTGGTTTCCCCATCGTTAATTATGCATGCTTGCAAAGTTTCATCGAATTTCAACTCGATTTGATCCTTGAAATCCAAGAAATTGGATTTCCGGCACTGTTCTGAAGAACTGTGCCTAAGGCTCGACGGTCGATCGGTGCAACGATCGTCAAGTGTTGTTTTACACTTTCTGAGCCTGGCGGTCGACCGTCGGATCGACCGTCGCATCAACCGTCAGGCTCTGTCAGGATTTTAGCCTCCCACGGTCGATGGGCCGATCGACCGTGGGTTCTCTCCCCTTTTCATCCTGCCTCACGGTCGACCGTCGGATCGACTGTTGATGTCGCTCAAATGTGTCACGCACATCGGTCGCGGTGCAGTACAGCATAAGAGAGGTCGAATCCCACAGAGAGACAAGCAGGAAAGATCCAGAAATACAAATAACAATGAATTGAAAACAATGAAGAAAGCTAACTAAATTAAATTAGATCAAAGGATTAATGATAATGTAATGTTAACTAAAGATATCAGACTTTTGATAAGGCTAGGCTTCAGGAATCACTTCACTCGGATTTAGGCTCTTCTCTTCTCAATGGTCCATATAATACTCAGTTAAGGGATTCACATCCCAATCGCCTTAACCGGAAGATATAGAATTATAAATATGATAAAAATATAAATGTCTCTTCCTATGATTGGTTCTTCCTTTTTATAGTTCTAACTTCATCCAACCAAACCTAAGAATACACGATACCGGCTGTCACTACAGGCAACGCGCAGCAAAAGTTCATCGGGACAAAATCCTAACTCTAACCGGATCTCTAAGAATACACAATACCAACTCTCACAATCGGCAATGCATAGCAAATATCTCACGGTATAGAGCCCCAACCTTATCTAACCAGATCCCTAAGAATAAACAATACCAGCTGTCACTACGGGCAATGCATAGCAAAGGTCTCACGAGACTCGGTAGGAGAATCAAAGGAGATAACTATGGGATCACAATATCATAAAAGAAGCATGACTGGATTTATAATAATGTTTAACCACAAAGCAATCTGTGAAGATCCAATACATAAGAAGAGTTTAACAAGAAAGATTAAAAACTATGAACCATTGTTGGAGAAGAAGCCCTAGTCCTCGCTAGATCATCCGTCCGCCATGCCCGTGGATTACTCGGCCATGGATGGAGATTCCTTCATCTTCTTCCCTTAGGAAAAGTCCAGAAAGAGCCTCCAAAAATGTTCAAGAAGTCCCCCTTAAACCCTAGAAAGAGTCCTATTTATAGCCCCAAAGTCTCTCCATCAACGGATTTGATCTAAACCGTTAATTTAATTCACTGGGAACGTCCGATCGATCCTTCTCGGGGTGCTGGATCGATCGGATGCGTTAAAATCTTCAACTTCTAACTTCACCCGTGTCGGATCGATCGGACTAAGGGAGTCGGATCGATCGATTTCGTAAAAATCCTCCGTCTCTGGCTATTCCCGAGTCCGATCGATGGATGGATCGATCGAACTGTGTTCCTCTAAAAAGCTTACGTTCTGTCACCCTTTAATTCCCAAGTCCGATCGATCGGATTATGAGTGTTGGATAGATCGGTTGAGTAAAAATCCGCTGTTTTTGGCTTTTCCTGAGTCTGATCGATCGGACCATTGGTGTCGGATCGATCGGACCCCAAAGGAGAGATGGAGGGATCGATCGGACCCCTTATGGCTGAAAAATACATGTTTTGGAACGTTTCTGCGTGGTCTGATCGATCGGCGGATCGCTCGGACTTCTAGCTTATTTTCCTTTCTGCCATTCAGACTGCGCCATCGGTACTGAAATTGCCGTAACTTCCTCTAGGAAACTCGGAATCATGAACCGTAAAATTCTCCAGAATCTAGACTTCAAGAGCTTTCCAACCATATGTGGTACATCATCTGGTTCTTCATGAAAAGGTACAGATTAATTTTTGAAGTTGATCCATATACTCATTTCAGCTTCTTTTAGCTCCAATTTCCTGCATTTTCCAAACAACCATGTGAAGCAACATATAGATATAAAACTAGTAATAAAGATGCTGATTAATGATAATAATTTAGCAATTGAGATGGTTATAAGACTGTTCAGAGTGCACTTTCATGCACTCATCACACCCCCCAACCAGCTTATTGCTAGTCTCTAGCAATTCAAAGCGCATAGAATATAATTAAGCACACTAACGGTTCGAGGATGTAGACATGCATGATAAAAATTCTACCTTATCAAATCGATAGTGTTTTATGCAGTACAGAGCATGGGAACTTCTTATACTCATACACATACTACCAACACATGAAATCAACTTCTACACATCAAACATGCTAATCACCATCCAGAAGAACACATGTGACGTGACAAATAAATGTTACGTGCAGAGGAAACTTCTACCCACCATTAGTCCAAACACACTACTATCTTCATGACCAATCATCCAACCCTCGCACTTTAAGTATAGCATGCTCTTTCTTTGTTTTTTTTTTTCCAACTATCAGACATTTTGCCTTTTTACGCGAGCACTCTCCGCTTCTTGAGGCGCAGAGACCCGGTTACTTAGCAAAACACTTAGTAGTTTTTTCTTTTTCGCTATAAGTGGTTCTACCTTTTTACGCGAGCTCCCCGCTTCCTGAGGCAAGAACACCCGGTTACTCAGTAGATCACTTAATAGTTGTTTAGACACAGCTTTATCAAGCTCCAGAACTTTTTCTGTTTTTTTTTTCTGCATGCAATACTCAACACTAGCTAATGTTGAAATCATGGTCTCGATGGACAATAGCATGCTCATTCCTCTAGTGAGTATAATTACCACTGCACATAAAGTGTTCGTGTGTGAATCACATGATGTTATACTTTCAGGTTATCACGCATGTAATAAATGTATTGGTCAATCCATATGAAAGTAACATGCATAATAAGCATAAAAATTTCAGCTCATGTACAATTTCTAGTAACATAATCAATTCAACACTATTAAACTCAATAAGGTAGCATGCATAAGGTCATGAATGCCTACACCCCCCAACCTGAAATTCACATTGTCCTCAATGTGTGCTAATCATGTAAATAAGCAGAAGGGTGTTGGCTGAATTTTCATATATGATAGAAATAAAAATAGGAAATCAAAATAAGAGCGAGGCCACCTGACATAATATCGATTATCTCCTCAAGGCTCCTTATGTTGGCCGAATTTCTCATCTCCAGAATAGTGGTCGAATTTCTCAACCAAGGCAAACGGTGGTCCAACATCCTAAGAAATAAGAGAGCAAACAAAAACAAATGAAAACAAAAGCAAACAAACTAAAACAAACTATCCTAATCAAAAAGGGAAATGATAGATAGGAGAAAGATCATCCCTCGTAGACAGGGTCTACGAGAGAAACGGTGTGCTCCTCAGGGTCCATTTTCACTGGAATCTGTTTCAAACGCTGTCCATTAACCGTAAATAACCTCCCATCCTTTGGGTCTTCAACTTCCACAGCCCCATTCTCAAATATTCTACTAACGGTGAAAGGGCCTGTCCAGCGTGATCTCAGCTTCCCAGGATGAAGATGCAAGCGTGCGTCATACAGATAAGCTTGTTGTCCGACTTGAAACGTCTTCCGCAAGATCTTCTTGTCATGGTAGACCTTTGTCTTTGCCTTGAAAATCCTAGAACTCTCATAAGCATCATTCCTGAGTTCCTCTAGCTCAGACAGCTGGAGTTTCCGTTCCAGACCTGCAGCATCCAAAGTAAGATTTAATGACTTAATAGCCCAATATGCCTTATGTTCTAATTCGACTGAAAGATGGCATGGTTTTCCATAAACAAGGCGAAACGGCGACATCCCCAGGGTAGTCTTGTAGGCAGTGCGATATGCCCACAACGCGTCTGATAGCCTCAAGGACCAGTCCTTTCGGTTGGGGCTCACTGTCTTCTCCAGGATTTGTTTTATCTCTCTATTGGCTAATTCAACTTGGCCATTCGTCTGTGGATGATGAGCAGTGGAAATCTTATGTGTCACCCCATACCTGCGCATCAAAGCCTCAAAAGAGCGGTTACAAAATGGGATCCTTGGTCACTAATAATGACCCTAGGAGTACCAAATCTAGACAAAACATGCTCTTTAAGAAACTTGATGAAAGTGGAATGATCATTATTCCTACATGCAATAGCCTCCACCCACTTAGACACGTATTCCACAGCCAACAATATGTATAAATAGTCAAAAGAAGAAGGAAAGGGTCCCATAAAGTCTATACCCCAACAATCAAAAATCTCTACAGCTTGAATTGGGTTCAAAGGCATCATATGTCTCCTAGATAAAGCTCCTAGTGTTAGGGATCTATCACAGGATTTGCAGAAAATATTAACATCATGAAACATAGTAGGCCAGTAAAAACCACATTGAAGAATTTTAGCAGCAGTCTTTTTCATCGAAAAATGGCCTCCACATGCATGAGAGTGACAGAATGTAATGATGCTTTTGATTTCATAATCAGGGACACAACGGCGCATAATCAGGTCAGGACAATACTTAAACAAACAAGGATCATCCCAATAAAATTTCTTTACCTCAACAAAGAACCTACGCTTATCCTGCGCACTCCAAAAGGAAGGGATCTCACCTGTTGCTAAGTAATTAACAATGTGCGCATGCCAGGGCAGCCGTGCAACTGAAAAGAGTTGCTCATCAGGGAAGTCATCCATAATTGGTGGCTCATCTTCCGCTACTTCCACCATCAGCCTTGATTGGTGATTAGCGACAACGTTCTCCACACCTTTTTTATCTTTGATGGAGATATCGAATTCCTGTAAGATTAATATCCAACGAATTAGGTGCGCTTTAGCATCCTTCTTGGTGAGAAGGTACTTAAGCGCAGCATGATCAGTGAAAATAGTGATAGGGGAACCAATCAAATAAGCACGAAACTTGTCTAATGCAAAGACTATAGCCAATAGTTCTTTCTCAGTGGTAGAATAATTCATCTGTGCAGTATTCAAGGTTCGACTAACATAATGAATAACATGAGGTTTACCATCTTTTCGCTGTCCTAAAACAGCTCCCACAGCAAAATCACTTGCATCACACATCAATTCAAAAGGAAGGCTCCAATCGGGTGGTTGCACAATAGGTGCGGAAGTCAATTTATCAATCAAGGCTTGAAAAGCCTTCTGACAATCAATAGTCCACTCAAAAGAGGTATCCTTTATCAAAAGATTACATAAAGGACGAGCAATGGCAGAAAAATTTTGAATGAATCTCCTGTAAAAACCAGCATGCCCTAGAAAGGATCTAACATCTTTAACAGTCTTTGGCACAGGAAGATTTGAGATGAGATCGATTTTTGATCGATCTACCTCAATGCCTTTGGAAGAGACAATATGACCCAACACAATGCCTGAGGGCACCATGAAGTGACACTTTTCCCAATTAAGCACAAGGTTCTTCTCCTCACACCTGCTCAAGACTCTCTTTAAGTTTTGCAAGCTTGCATCAAAAGTATTACCAAATACAGTCAAGTCATCCATATATACTTCCATACATTCCTCGATCATATCAGCAAATATACTCATCAAACAACGCTGAAAAGTAGCAGGAGCATTATATAATCCAAATGGCATTCTACGGAAAGCATAAGTACCAAAAGGACAAGTAAAAGTAGTTTTTTCCTGGTCCTCTAAAGCAATCTCAATCTGATAATATCCAGAATAACTATCAAGAAAACAATAAAAAGGATGTCCAGCTACTCTTTCTAAAATCTGGTCTAGAAAAGGCAATGGAAAATGATCTTTACGGGTGGCAGCATTCAATTTTCTATAATCTATACACATACGCCATCCTGTCACCAATTTAGTGGGGACAAAGTCTCCACTTTCATTTTTAACAACGGTGACACCAGATTTTTTAGGTACAACCTGCGTAGGGCTCACCCATTTGCTATCAGCAATAGGATAGATAATCCCTGCATCTAATAATTTCAAGACTTCAGTTTTTACTACCTCTTTCATTGTAGGGTTCAACCTACGCTGAGGATCCCTACGAGGTACAGCCCCTTGTTCAAGATTAATCATATGGGAACATATCAAGGGACTAATACCTTTCAGATATGCTATACTCCATCCAATAGCTGATTTATGCTCATTTAAAGTGCTAAGTAGTTGCTCACCTTGCTCTGCAGTTAATGCTGAAGAAATAATAACTGGGTATATATCACCTGGACCAAGATAGGCGTGCTTTAAACCTTGAGGAAGCGGCTTCAGGTCCAGTTTGGGCGGCTCTACTGATGATGGTGTTGGTGGCTGTCCTCTTTCTGGCAGTTCTTCAAACTTTGGATTCCATGGACCTGCAAAAGAACAACGTTCCAAATTTTTACACATACCATCAACATCAACATTTTCATCCAAATCTAATTCAAGAAAATTAATTTCAGTTGTAGCAAACTCCTCTTCAGTGAGCAAATCAATCTGGTAAGTCTGCTGGCATTCATCATCCTCATCAAGCTGCTTAGCAACATTAAAAACATTGATTTCTAAAGTCATATTCCCAAAAGTTAACTTCATCAAGCCATTCCTGCAATTAATTATAGCATTAGCAGTAGGAAGAAACGGTCTACCTAAGATAATGGGAATCCTAGAATCAGCAGTTACTATAGCCTGAGTATCTAAGACTAAGAAATCAACAGGATAATAAAATTTATCTATTTGAACAAGCACATCCTCAACTACTCCTCGTGGAGTTTTCGTGGATCTATCTGCCAATTGCAAAATCACAGATGTCGACTTAATCTGTCCCAAACCAAGTTGCAAGTAAACAGAATATGACATCAAATTAACACTCGCACCAAGATCTAATAAAGCTTGTCCTACTTCATGCTTTCCAATGAAACAAGATACAGTAGGACAGCCAGGATCCTTATATTTAGGAGGAATCCTGTGCTGAAGCAATGCACTAACCTGCTCTGTTAAAAATGCAGTTTTCTTTACATGATGTCGTCTCTTCATAGTGCATAAATCTTTAATCACTTTAGCATATGTAGGAATTTGCTTAATAACATGCAAAAGAGGAAGGTTTACCTTAACCTGCTGAAGATGCTCCAAAACTTCGTTGTTGGGCTCCATAGTAAATTTAGTGGATTTCAAAGCCTGAGGGAAAGGGACACGTACCTGAAAGTCACCTGGTGTAGGGCCATCTGAATGATCGGTCTCTACATGGTCCTCCTCAATTCAGTCCTCTACTTCAATAGCAATAGGAGATTCGGTGGCCTCTTTGGAAGGGCTTTTTGTTGTTTTCCCGTTTCTTGTAGTTATGGCATTCATCTCCTTCACATTATTTTGCTCAACACTAGATACCTGCGTTTGTTGAGGTTGAGCTGGGAACTTCCCTCGTTCATGCACGCTCAAAGAGTTGATCAGCTTCGTGATCTGGCTCTTGATCTCTTGAATATCCTCCTTCCTTTCCTTAGATTCCTGCACAATCATAGATTTTAGTTCCTGTAAATTATCATTAAATGTAGGCCTAGGAAAACCAGATGTATTATAAGAAGGGTTAGAAAAAGGCTTATTAGGTGGCGGTTGATGATGCTCGTTGCTCTATGGAGCGTTCAACTTCCAGCTGAAGTTCGGATGCTCTCGCCATCCTGGATTATACGTCTCTGAATAGGGAGTGTACGGCCTCCTGAATCCGTCTACAGCGTTGCAATGCTCGTCGTACCCACCTCTCATCTCAACATAGGTGGGGCAATCTTCAGTCTGGTGGTCCACGCCTTGGCAGATTGCACACGGCCCAGCCGGCCTTGTAGGTTCATTGTATAGAGAGGTCCGGGCTGCCATCATATCTTTGGTCTTTAATAGCTCCAGCTCCCTTGTTAGACTCTCCACTTTAGCCTTGAGTGCATCCTCCTCCCGCAGCTGATAAATTCCTCCACCTGGTTGTTGCGGTGGTGGTCTGGCCCTGTTTGTACTTTCTGTTGCATTCGGTCCAGTCCATGTATGAGCTTTCTCAGCAAGCTCAGTCAAGTATTCAATTGCTGCATCAGGATCATTTTGCAAAAATTCACCATTGCACATCATCTCAACAAATTGACGTTCTCTAACAGTTAAACCATCATAGAAATAACTAACAAGACGCCAACTTTCATATCCATGATGGGGACATAAATTCAACATGTCTTTAAATCGTTCCCACGCTTGATACAAAGTTTTACTATCCTTCTGTGTGAAGGTCGCAATATGTCTCTTAAGTGCGTTGGTTTTGTGTTGTGGGAAATACTTGGTGAGAAATATCGGTGTCATTTCAGCCCAAGATCTTATAGATTGTGGCCTCAAGGAATATAACCAACTCTTTGCTCTATCCTTCAGTGAGAAGGGAAAGAACTTAAGTCGGATCATATCTAGTGCACCTGGTTGGCCATGGAAGGTCGCTACTACTTCCTCAAACTCCCTAATATGCACATATGGATTTTCATTCTCCAACCCATGAAAGGTAGGAAGCAACTGAATCATGCCAGGTTTAAAGTCAACATGTGCTGCATTAGGTGGAAACATGATGCATGAAGGTGTAGCAGTGCATGTTGGATGCAAATATTCTTGCAAACTCCTAGGAGCTTGTTGTTCCTCGTGCTCAGCCATAATGAAAGTATGATGTGAAGTTTGTGACTGTGCGTCAAAGAGATCAGCAATATATGTCTCATTATCAGAAGTTTCAGAATCACCCTCGGGGCGTCTAGCAAATCTGCCTAGTTCGTCTCTATACCGAGGCATACACCAGCAAACACGCAATCCAAAAGATGCAAACCAACTAAAGAAAACAATCCTAATAGAAAAGAAAAATCAAAGCCGAAATAAAAAATAAAAAAAAATAAAAACTAAAGAAAATGAACGAAGTTACCGCTTTCGGTGTCTACAATCACTGTAATCTGATTCTGGCACTTTTCTGAACCGTCTCCCCAGCAACGGCGCCAATTTTTGATGTCGCTCAAATATGTCACGCACAGCGGTCGCGGTGCAGTACAGCATAAGAGAGGTCGAATCCCACAGAGAGACAAGCAGGAAAGATCCAGAAATACAAATAACAATGAATTGAAAACAATGAAGAAAGCTAACTAAATTAAATTAGATCAAAGGATTAATGATAATGTAATGTTAACGAAAGATATCAGGCTTTTGATAAGGCTAGGCTTCAGGAATCACTTCACTCGGATTTAGGCTCTTCTCTTCTCAATGGTCCATATAATACTCAGTTAAGGGATTCACATCCCAATCGCCTTAACCGGAAGATATAGAATTATGAATCTAATAAAATATAAATGTCTCTTCCTATGATTGGTTCTTCCTTTTTATAGTTCTAACTTCATCCAACCAAACCTAAGAATACACGATACCGGCTGTCACTACAGGCAACGCGCAGCAAAAGTTCATCGGGACAAAAGCCCTAACTCTAACCGGATCTCTAAGAATACACAATACCAACTCTCACAATCGGCAATGCATAGCAAAGATCTCACGGTATAGAACCCCAACCTTATCTAACCAGATCCCTAAGAATACACAATACCAGCTGTCACTAAGGGCAATGCATAGCAAAGGTCTCACGAGACTCGGTAGGAGAATCAAAGGAGATAACTATGGGATCACAATATCATAAAAGAAGCATGACTGGATTTATAATAATGTTTAACCATAAAGCAATCTGTGAAGATCCAATACATAAGAAGAGTTTAACAAGAAAGATTAAAAACTATGAACCATTGTTGGAGAAGAAGCCCTAGTCCTCGCTAGATCATCCGTCCGCCATGCCCGTGGATTACTCGACCATGGATGGAGATTCCTTCATCTTCTTCCCATAGGAAACGTCCAGAAAGAGCCTCCAAAAACGTCCAAGAAGTCCCCCTCAAACCCTAGAAAGAGTCCTATTTATAGCCCCAAAGTCTCTCCATCAACGGATTTGATCTAAACCGTTGATTTAATTCACTGGGAACGTTCGATCGATCCTTCTCGGGGTGTTGGATCGATCAGATGCGTTAAAATCTTCAACTTCTAAATTCGCCCGTGTCCGATTGATCGGATTAAGGGAGTCGGATCGATCGATTTCGTAAAAATCCTCCGTCTCTGGCTATTCCCGAGTCCGATCGATGGATGGATCGATCGAACTGTGTTCCTCTAAAAAGCATACGTTCTGTCACCCTTTAATTCCCATGTCCGATCGATCGGATTATGAGTGTTGGATCGATCGGTTGAGTAAAAATCCGCTGTTTTTGGCTTTTCCTGAGTCCGATCGATCGGACCATTGGTGTCGGATCGATCGGACCCCATAGGAACGATGGAGGGATCGATCGGACCCCTTATGGCTGAAAAATACATGTTCTGTCATGTTTCTGCGTGGTCCGATTGATCGGTGGATCGCTCGGACTTCCAGCTTATTTTCCTTTCTGCCATTCAGACTGCGCCATCGGTACTGAAATTGCCGTAACTTCCTCTAGGAAACTCGGAATCACGAACCGTAAAATTCTCCAGAATCTAGACTTCAAGAGCTTTCCAACCATATGTGGCACATCATCTGGTTCTTCATGACCAGGTACAGATTAATTTTTGAAGTTGATCCATATACTCTTTTCAGCTTCTTTTAGCTCCAATTTCCTGCATTTTCCAAACAACCATGTGAAGCAACATATAGATATAAAACTAGTAATAAAGATACTGATTAAGGATAATAATCTAGCAATTGAGATGGTTATAAGACTGTTCAGAGTGCACTTTCATGCCCTCATCAACCGTCGCATCGTCCGTGAGGCTCTGTCTCGTTTTGGGCTCCCGACGGTCGATGGGTTGATCGACCGTCGCCCATGTGGTTTTCCTCGTTTTGGCCTCACGGTCGATCGGTGGATCGACCGTGGCATCGTCCGTGGCCTCACGGTCGATCAGAGGATCGACCGTGACATCGTCTGTGGGTCCTTGAATATGGTTTTCTGGCTTTTCTTGGACGGTTTTGATTGGTGATTAGTATCTAAATATGTTGGGAAGCATGTATATGGATTTGATGATGTTTTCAAGGGATTTCTATCGAGTTTGAGGATCGATTCGAGTATTTCCCGTTTTAGACAAATCTATGGTTTTGATCGCATTTAATACATGTTTGATAGTAGTTAAATGCTTCTTTGATTGTCTAACCATTAGTTAGCCATGAGTGCTAGCTAATGAGAAATTGTGGAACCTTAGCCTCTTGCCGGCGAGTGCCGAGGGCTATTGTATAAATGTAGCCAGTTACCTGCGGGGTAACTGTGGAACCTTAGTCTGTCAGGTGCAAGAGAGCACTAAAGACTATTGTATATCTGTATTCATGCGTTGCTCAGATGTTTGTTTGGTTAGCATAGATATTCTGTATTTTGAGGCCTTTGCTATGCTTACCCTTTGGCTAGCTTTAAGCTATGCCTAGCCCTGTATGATTAATGACATCTTGTTGCATGCTTCTATCTCTTTGTCTGTGACTGAGCATTGCATGCATCCTGTTTGCATTAGAGGCATCTGAGGTTAGGCGGGCGATGGTTTGGGTCGCCGATCCGAGGCTCTCGGGTAGCTCGGATATAGCCATTAGGACCGCGGCTGGGTAGACAGGATTAGGGTGATTGTTTGATCAGAATCTCATGTTATTGAGGATGCACGCTAGTTGACTCTGATCATTGCTTGAGGCTTAGAAGTCGTGTTGGTCTCCCAAGGCCAAGTGCTAAGGATGCAATCGATGTGTTCTCGACGTGGTCCCCAGGCAGTGGTATCCCTGCTGGGTAAGGGTGATCCTGCATGGTACTGTTCCCCTGTTAGTGCTTAGGGTGATCTTGGTAACTTGGACAAGAGAGAGGTTCATGACAGGAGCCCTTGGGACATCGATAGGGTTATGGGACCCGTGGCATCCGTTAGACTTGAGCGGGGAGATAACACTGTTGTTGTTTTCCTCCCTTCAGTGTGCCGTAGAGTAGAACCCTACTGAGCTTATCGCTCACTCCTACCCGGGCTACGTTTGCAGGTGCAGGCGCCAGTTCTTCTTCAGTAGAGCCGGCGGATCAGCTTTGGTGGCGCGACTACATCCAGAGGTGTTTGAGGTTGCTAGAGGACGACTGTTGTACTTTTGGCAGATTTTGTAAATTATGTACATTTTGAGGACTTTTGAGATTAATGTATAATATTCTTTCATTGGAAGATCTTGTAATAGTACAACTGATGTTATATGAATTGAATATCTGTTTACCTCTGGATTGTAAATTGTTTAAGTTTTTATATAATTCCGCTTTGTATCGCGCCAGCTGAAGATGAATAGTGTAGGTTTCCCCTCACGCCTCGGCTCGAATGGGTTTTCTGGGTCAGGGTGTGACAACTTGGTATCAGAGCAGGCTGTAGGTCCCAGGGATAGGATTAGGCTTGCGGTTAAGGTTTTGAGTGTGGAATGGGATAGTTCTAGGTCTAGAACATCCTTGCATGTCTGTTTGCGATTGTGTGTGACGTGCTTATCTTTCTGTTTGCTGTTGTGTTTTGCTGCTTTCCGGTTGCGTCATGACATCTCAGGGGGAGATGTGCATGCGCACCGGTGTCGTCCGTTCCCTCGCCTGACAGCGTCTCCCCTCGTGCTGGAGACGAGCGAGTAGGGATTGGACGTGTGTCGTCTTTGTACTTTCGAAATCTCGAGAGGTGAACCTGCTAGGGTTCATAGACGGTGTTGGAGATCCTTCAACAATAGAGGACTGATTGAAGGAGGTGACCCGGATCCCGGATGTTTTGGGCATCCTGGAGTATCGCTTGCTTGGGAAGCTGTTGTTTTCTTGTCTTCCCAGGAAGCGATTCGTAGTGGCGCTTGTCGGGGCCAATAGGGGCACTGTTGGTTGTGTGTTGAGAACAGTTCGCGTACTGTTCTCTTGCATCTACCCTTGGAGGGTGGTGCAGTTGGGAGTACCCTCCTCTGGTTCTGGGTACTCGCACCACGTGGCAACGCGTGGGTTGGCTGGTTCATCTGGCTCGGTGTGCTAGGGCGACAGCAGGGTGCACCCTGGACTGTGTACTAGCTACTGAGACAGGTGACTTGTGGGTTGACATCGGGCAGTTGGCCGGTGCTCGTGGTGAGTTTCGGGATTGTTGTTCCTGCTTCTGGGGAACGGCAGGGTAGCCGTTGGCAGAAGCAGTGGTTTCAGCATTAGCGACAGCCATGGCAGCAGCAGCGTCATGCCGGTCCTTTGAGAGGTAGTCTGGGCCGCCATACTGAGAGGTGTTCCACCGGGTGCTCGAGTGCTAGCCGTTGTGGGTCTTTTCCGCCGACGGTGCTGGTTGCGAAGGACGCTGGGCGTTTATCGCAAAGCAGTCGGGCGTGACACACGGCGTGGGCCAGAGCGGTGGACTAGTGCCTCAGTTGGGGCAGGTACCTTGGGCAGACGCGGGAATTCAGATTCCAGATGGTGGCTTCAGCGGCAGCAAGTTTCAGAGCCGCCAGCTTCGACTTTCAGCTTTCAGCTTCAGCCTTCAGCTTTCGGAGCTTCTCGCAGCTTGCGATTTCTTTGTGGCTCTGGGTTTCCCCCTTGCGACTCGTCCCCATGTAGCCTTGTTGGCTTGGGATTGGAGTCGGGTGTGGCTTTGGGAGTAGCCACCGATTGGGACAAGAGCTTGGGTTGGTTGCTCTTATCGGGGCGTTTGCTAGAGGTTGGAGACCTCTAGGTGTCCGTCGCCAACGTGTGGTACACGTTGGGGTTCGACGGCTTCCTCGGTTGCGCCAGTGGATTGCGCACCGGGTTGTTCTTCTTTGGCCATGGGAAGGTGTCGTGGGTACACCTAACGGTGTTGTTCCGCTCTCGTTGAAGATCGCGGTTCGGCGATCCTTCTGCTTGTCGAGAGCTGGGGTTGTTCACCGGCTTGTGGTGAACTCCCTCCCCATTGTTTTCGAGGGTGCTCTGGGGAGTAGCTTCCCCTCGTTTTGTTGTTGTTTGTGCAGCTGTCATTTATGAAGAGCTTTCTGTGTTGTCGCTTTCGCGGGACACCGAGTTCGAGGTTGAGATTCCTTTGGGCGTTGTTGAGCATTACGAGTTTGCATGTGGGTGCTAGCAGCGTTTGGAGAGTCGAGGACTCAGTCGGCCGAGTCAGTGGCTCGGGACTTCGTTCGCCCAGGTGTATTACCTCAGAGTGTGTTCCGGTTCTAATTGTGGATGGTTCCCTCCATAGATGCATAGACTTCAGGAAGCTGGACAGTGTTGCAGCACAGAGTATGCGCCCGCTGCAGTGTAACGTTGATGGATTAGCAGTTGAGAGACTTGTTGACTCCTTCAGAGTTTGACTTTCACATCGACTACACCAGTTGAGGATTCGGGATTGCGACATCCCAGAGACAGCCTCCCGTACGAGGTACGGACTGTACGAGTTCACAGTGATGCCGTTTGGTCTGACAGACGCACCAGCAATCCTCACGGATGTGATGTGGAGGTTCTTCAGGCCATATCCTGATCAGTTGCAGTGGCGTCGTCGACAACATCATATCTACTGGCGCGTTGAGAAGGAGCACGAGCGATGTTTGGCGTTTACATCGCAGCTGCCGAGGGTGTATCGGCGTTATTTGGCTCCCAGCGCGAGGTCTTGGCCTTCAGAGGCAGGTTTCGACCGACAGGCAGTCTCAGCGGTAAGCAGATCAATTGATTCAGCCGGGCTCAACACAGATGTGCGACGGCAGAGGTCGGAGACGATAGTCGAGATTCAGTAGAAGCATCCCCAAGATTGCGGGACCGTTGACCAGAGTGGCCAGGAGACCGGAGCTTTTGCCTTAAAGTCACTGCGTCAGTGCCTTTAAGGGTAATAGCCCCCAGCAGTTGTCAGAGAGGCTAGAGCAGATTTGGTGGTTTTGTCAGTTGGATCAGATTTCGAGGATCAGATTCCAGATGACTTCCCTTTTTGGTGGTTACAGCATCCCAGCTCTCCGGGCCAGAGTGATATAGACCCAGGGTATATATCCGGAGCTCGTGGAGGTCCATGTTGCGGTTGGTACCGAGCACGTGACTGAGAGCTGGACAGCGTCAGCAGATCGCAGGTTGTGCTTCGTTAGCAGTGTTGCAGATCCGGCAGATCTATTGCAGCCTCCCTTACTGTGTCAGAGTGGGAGCGGAAGCACACCATGGCGGACGTCATCCCCAGATTGTAGGAGGCAGCTGGGAGTAGTACGTCCCTTTGCTGGAGTTTGCCGAGTCCAGCAGTCACCAATCCAGACGGATGCAGAGCCATTCGAGGCATAGCACGACAGTTCACGTCGTTCTTCAGATTGCTCAATCGAGGTTGTTGAGACATCATCCACCATCCCAGACGTCATCAGACAGTCCTCAGGGAGATCAGCGCAGAGCAGACGAGAGAGCTACTCAGATCAGAGGCGATGATCGGTGGAGTTCTCAGTTCCTGGCAGAGTGTTCCCGAAGGTTCCTTCGTGTAGAGGACCAGTCAGAGTTGGCAGAGAGCAGAGACCAGATGAGGTGGAGGCCGAGGCAGCCCTACTCCGAGAGTCTGCACCAGAACCATGACGGCGTGGAGCGACGATGACATCGAGCCTGTAGAGATTCCTGACGGCTTTGGCAGTCAGTTGACAGTACTCCAGAGGTGGAGTAGCAGATCCAGAGTTGCACGAGGACATCCTACGTGAGGTTCACTCCTCTCCTGTTGCTGTTCATTCAGGAGGCATGGAGATACATCGTGGGTTTCATCATCAGCTGGTTGGCACCAGGTCCAGAGACCTGATGCAGAGGTCAGGTTCAGGATCAGGTGCAGAGATCAGACTCAGGACCAGATTCAGAGGTCAGGTCAGCACATACCATGTGAGATGAGTATGTGTGCCACCTAGCAGTCCACATGTCAGAGAGGTGATCAGATGGCGTGATGCTTCAGCTTCCATCACTTCAGGTCATGATTCCAGGATCATAGACTTGAGTCCAGTACAGCTCTTAGGAGCCGATGATCACAGCGTTGACTTCCAGCACAATAGCTCGCGGTACAGATGGACAGACGGTCAGAGAGGACCATTCAGATCCATGGTGACGTGCTTAGAGCACGTATTGATGATGCAGATGTCAAACAGCGAGAGCACATCCTCATGGCGGAGTTTGCCTACTTCCGCAGTTGACGGCTCAGCACCGGCGTTGCACCTTTTGAGGTAGAGAGGTCAGTGCAGATCAGGTCAGAGGTGACAACTGTTAGAGTTCGCAGTTGGCGATAGAGGGTTTGCTTACAGATCAGCTTTAGTTACGCAACCGTCAGTTGCGTGTCCTTCCGCCACATGTTCGGTGTTGAGGAAGTACAGTCAGTATCCGTCCCACATGATCAGACACGACGACATCATAGTCGAGGAGGACGTCGCCTACATAGAGCAGCTAGTGCAGATTGTGGGCAGACGAGAGCAGATGCTGAGATGCAGATCGATACTGCTAGTGATGATCATGTAGAGGCATGGTGGTGCAGAGGGCTTGTCGTGTGACCGAGGGGATTGCAGGTGCCAGTGGTTTCCCCGATTGTTCGGCCAGCTGGTAGTTTCCTTTGTGTGGGCGTTCGTGCCACTAGGACTAGTTGGTTCTTCTTTTCTGGCCCTACCCCTGAATTTCGGGACGAAATTTCTTTAAGGGTAATAGGTTGTGAGAACCCATACCTCCAACCTGGTCCGACCGCGTTAGGTCGAGGGTCTGGGTTTGTGGTTTGGTCCGGTTGGCCTTGGGATGCGATTGGTTGATCGCATCGCTGTTTTTGACCCCAGTGGCATTTTGGTAAATATGCTCCTTGGTGGTCAGTTTCACACCCGCGTTGCACACATGGCCTTTGATTGATGAATGTGTTTGATTAGAACCTCTAGGGTGCGTCCGATCGGAAGATCGGAGCTCGATCGGGAGAGATCGAATCGGACGGCTGTGATGGATTCCAGCTTTCTATTTAAACCCTTTCTCTTTCTCTTTCTCTCCTTCTTTTCTTCTCCTGCGTTCTTTCTTCTCTCTCTCCTGCGGCTGGCTGTGCTAGGGCATTCGGAGGCGTGGCTTCGAGGAGCGGATTCCGGCGATCGGAGTTGACGGATGCGTGGAGGAGCTGCCCTATATCTTCAAGTAGGTGTTTCTACCTCGATCTTTGGATCGGGTTCTCCTAGGATAGGTTTATTGTATTTTCACTGTAGGAGTACTTATTAGAATGCTGTGTAGTTCCTTGTGCATGTGTTATAGACGCTTTGAAGTATTCCTACCTCGCGATTTCCGTACCCTAACGGCTGGTTTTTCATATTATCGCCGTTTCGTCAGTTTTCGCCATTTTGACCTAGATAGGAGATTTATCCGTCAAAAGTGTGATTTCTTTGCACCATTGGTTTCCCCATCGTTAATTATGCATGCTTGCAAAGTTTCATCGAATTTCAACTCGATTTGATCCTTGAAATCCAAGAAATTGGATTTCCGGCACTGTTCTGAAGAACTGTGCCAAAGGCTCGACGGTCGATCGGTGCATCGACCGTCAAGTGTTGTTTTACACTTTCTGGGCCTGGCGGTCGACCGTCGGATCGACCGTCAGGCTCTGTCGGGATTTTAGCCTCCCACGATCGATGGGCCGATCGACCGTGGGTTCTCTCCCCTTTTCATCCTGCCTCACGGTCGACCGTCGGATCGACCGTCGCATCGTCCGTGAGGCTCTGTCTCGTTTTGGGCTCCCGACGGTCGATGGGTTAATCGACCGTCACCCATGTGGTTTTCCTCGTTTTGGCCTCACGGTCGATCGGTGGATCGACCGTGACATCGTCCGTGGCCTCACGGTCGATCCTCCGATCGACCGTGACATCGTCCGTGGGCCATTGAATATGGTTTTATGGCTTTTCTTGGACGATTTTGATTGGTGATTAGTATCTAAACATGTTTGGAAGCATGTATATGGATTTGATGAGGTTTTCAAGGGATTTCGATCGAGTTTGAGGATCGATTCGAGTATTTCCCGTTTTAGACAAATCTATGGTTTTGATCGCATTTAATACATGTTTGATAGTAGTTAAATGCTTCTTTGATTGTCTAACCATTAGTTAGCCATGAGTGCTAGCTAATGAGGAATTGTGGAACCTTAGCCTCTTGCCGGCGAATGCCGAGGGCTATTGTATAAATGTAGCCAGTTACCTGCGGGGTAACTGTGGAACCTTAGTCTGTCAGGTGCAAGAGAGCACTGAAGACTATTGTATATCTGTATTCATGCGTTGCTCAGATGTTTGTTTGGTTAGCATAGATATTCTGTATTTTGAGGCCTTTGCTATGCTTACCCTTTGGCTAGCTTTAAGCTATGCCTAGCCCTGTATGATTAATGACATCTTGTTGCATGCTTCTATCTCTTTGTCTGTGACTGAGCATTGCATGCATCCTGTTTGCATTAGAGGCATCTGAGGTTAGGCGGGCGATGGTTTGGGTCGCCGATCCGAGGCTCTCGGGTAGCTCGGATCTAGCCATTAGGACCGCGGCTGGGTAGACAGGATTAGGGTGATTGTTTGATCAGAATCTCATGTTATTGAGGATGCACGCTAGTTGACTCTGATCATTGCTCCCAAAAAGGTGGTCGGAGGAGGGAGAACGGCAACAAAAGAGATGGCTGCCGGGAAGAACAGAGGAACCAGGGCACCGCAGGAAGAAGAAAGAAAGAAGGAAGAGAAGAGAAAGAAGAAGAGGAAGAGAAGAGAAGGAGAAGGTAGGGGAAGGTCGGGGAAGGTTGGGGAAGGTGGGGAAAGGGGAGGAGGGGTCCTCTCTTCTCCTGACAATAGAGGACGATAGAAGTTCAACTGCTCTGCGCAATTCAACTGCCCTGCGCACGAGTCCGATCGATCGCTCCTAGGAGCGACCAATCGCTCAAGGGCCGTAAGCTGCCCAAAAGCAAGCTTCAGCGCGCCCGAGCTGGGATCTTCCGATCCCGGGTCCACCTAACCATTCTAATCAAGCACTAACACAAACAAGGTCAGTGTGTGCGCACGCGGGTGTGAAACAAACCAACAAGACGCAATTTACCAAATTGCCCTTTGCGGTCCACAACGAGCCACGGGCCCGACCCAGGCGGTCGACCCAGGAATAGAGGGACAGGTCCTCACACACCTGCACTTCAGTTCCCTTCTTCCACACCAGCTACATGGCCTCCTGATTCATTAGCCCAGTTGCGGTCCAGCCAGGTCACTTTGGTTCGACAAGAGCAGAGCCCTTTTTTCAGGCCTTGATGACAAGGCCAATTTCGAAGGAGAAGGAATGATACGAGGTCGAACCGAACCATTCCAAGAAGAGACTCGTGCCCTTGCTTGGGTGGGCCCACACTAAGGAGCTGGCTGCATCCGGGCCCACTTGGGCAGGTTGAGCCCAACCGGCCACTAGGAGATCCAATCTTAGTTGGTCTTCCCTGATCTTAGTTTCCAAGTTTGAGTTAGTTTCCTTGTCTTGGTAGAGTTAATTAAGAGTTTGCTTCTTAGTTGAGTTTTCTATTTATTTGAGTCCTAGTTATCATGAGATTTGGATATTATGAAAAGTTGTAAGAGTCCTAGCTGGTTATAGCCTCATTAATTGGGAAAGTTTGAGTTGTTATAGAAGAATCTTATTACTTCCTCATTAAGCAAGGGGATATCTGAGTAGGAACTGAAGTAGAGCTAGGACTATGTGAGGCCTCTATATAAGAACCTCCATACCTTTGTATTTTCTTATGCTTGAGTTTATGAATAAAGTAGAGTAGTTAAATAGGATATCATAGGAGTAGAGGCAATATAGTTTTCACCAGCCACTCCACCCTTTTCCCTCTATAGCCGACCCCTTCTCCACTAGCCGGCCACCACGAACCGTCGTCTACGTCTTCAACCATCATCCTTCCTTGGCCGCTGCCAGCCACCGTCCTTCCTTGGCCGAGTTCCCAAGTGCAGC
The DNA here is from genome assembly GCA_963920575.1 of Narthecium ossifragum. Taxonomy (NCBI): domain Eukaryota; kingdom Viridiplantae; phylum Streptophyta; class Magnoliopsida; order Dioscoreales; family Nartheciaceae; genus Narthecium; species Narthecium ossifragum. The sequence continues at coordinate 16,947,476 of OY986970.1, read as the reverse complement.
TGGCCATACCTAGAGGAGCTGCAAGATATTCCTCTTCAACACTTCGTCTCTCTTCTCCGGTTTAATCTCTTACTCGTCGAATACCTAGGATGTTTCTCCTAAAACCCTAAAGGTATCTCTCGACCTAACCATTGGTTTGGATAAGTAGGAGCCGAGACCAAGCAATAGATTAGGTAGAAAGCCCTAGAGAAGGTGCATCGTATCAGATTTCGTGGATTTTTCCTCCATCGATGGAAATGGAAGGGGGGAACTCAGAAACCCCTTTTCTCTACTGCGATCTCTCGATCTCTCGATCTCCGCTTTGAGTATGCGTATTTTAAATGGTGACTATGTGGATTTGAAAAGCTGCATGCGAATCAGTTTTATGCGTATTTATCTGACCCGATGTTTTGAATTGACGCTGGCTGACTAATCGGTGCTTGCAACGTGTGGGGTAATTAATGTCCCCCCGTGACTTTCGAGAAACGCGAGTATTTGATTTCTCGCGACATTAGCATACTTTCTACGTGCGTATAGTGATAACCACGCGTGGAAAATTATATATGCATATGATGTTAGTCTTTTATGCCCGTTTGTTAACTACGTGCTTGAATTTCTACGCGTAGTTAATGACGCATTTAATGTGAGCACCGTCCAATTCTTCTCACGTGCTGACATCGCCGTACGCCGTTGCCAATCGTTGCTTGCCATGTGACGGGGGAATTAATGTCATCCTTGACTTTCGAAGTAACACATGGATTATTTAACATGCATGTATGCTGCAACCACAAAATATGAGGGTATGGTGATAATTTTAACGACCGAGGGGTATCATATTACAAAAAAAACAAGAAATGTGTATCACATATCTAAATGTGATTTATGGGGGTATTAGATCACAAACAATTCGAGGAATTAACATAGGAAAGGGGAGCGAAGAGAGAGAGGAGAGAGAAGGAGATGGGGAGAGAGAGAGACAAGATGATGTGGCATTTTTAAATCACGTTGCCCTCAATTATTGATCCACGTGGGTCAAACTCGGTCAATCAAATTCAAATTGATCAAACAGTTAGAATGACTAACACTGTTAAGGCCTCGTCCCACGTTCAAACGAAATTAAAGTTTACGGCCTTAATTGACACAATTTAAATTTGATGGAGTGAATTGAAGCTTGCCTAAATTTGAGGCTACTAAAACATATTTAACTCTATTTGTTTCATTGCTTAATCATATATTTTTATTATGATTAAGTCTCTTTAAGAAAAGGTGTTATACGGGATGATCCTAATATTTTTGGGGGTATGATATTGCTAGAATTGTAGGTAGGGATGAGTATACGGTAAATATTAAACTGAAATATCGAATATTGAAATATCAAAAAAAATTTGGTACACTAATTTAAAAACCGAACCGAATCGAGTTAGTGTATAAAACCGAACCGCATCAAATTCATGCAAAAACAGAACCGAATCAAAAAAATCGAAATAATTCGTAGTTTTTTACTCTACAATATAAAACCGAACCGAAATAAGGTATATAACTATAAAATTTTCAAAATTTAAGTATTTACTGAATTTTAAAAATAAAAGCCGAAACCGAACCGAGTACCGAAATTTTGACAAAAAAAAATCAAACCAAACCGAATATACCGAAAATCGAACTAAATTATTCGGTTCGGTTTCGCTCAACCCTAATTGTAGGAGGTTTTGTGATACTTAACGTGTTTTTAGAACGGTACATGACTTTAATTGAAACAGAAAATAAGATAGTTTCGGCAAACAAATTCACTTTGATGCGTTCGATTATGATTTAAAAAAAAGTGAAAAATAGGAAAATCTCGTCATGTTTTTCTCCAAAAATAAAAAACTAGATGGAAAGTACGACAGTTTTTGGACACACTGTTATCCAACGAAAAAAAGTTAGAAAGCAGGAATTTCTTAAAAAATGAAGTATTTACCCATTTGAACATTATTTGCCCCCATTTTCTACCAACCAAACACGCAAATGGAAAAAAATATATATTGGTTCGATAACATTTATCGTGGTGGTTAAGGATGTAACTCTCTTGTCAAGAGATTGTAAGCTGCCAATCCTCACCTAACAACAAAAGCGGAAGTATAAACAGACTTGCGAAAAAAAGGAACCGCACAAAATGTCAAACATGGACAATAGTTGACATCTAACAATGACACAATTGCTGGAAATAAAAGAACTAGGATTATTATTTTTACTAAGATAGCAAGTAATCTTTTACAATCGACTTTAACAAAACAAATAAAGTTCACATATCGTTAATCCGGAAAAGGAATGAAAGAGAAGGAAGACGAATTCGACGAAAAAACTCCGCTTGATCGAGGCCAGTGTGTCACATTGTGCCCTTAAGCTATATTTATCCACCACCTCTTGCTTCTGGTTCTTTAGGCAAAAAGCTCCCAGGGTACAATGATCCATCGCGATTGGAGGGAAGCCGGCCGTCCGATCGCCTTTCGAGCTCCAAGATGGTATGGTACTCTCAATCAGGACCCTGTATTATGCAAGTGGTGTGGTAAGGAGTGTATGCATGAGCAAGCTTAGAATGGATGGTATGGGGTCCTATTTATAGGCTAGCTAGGCTAATTGATCAGCCATTTAGTGGGGAGGTGAAGAGACTCGTCACGTCATCAGTAACCGATGCCACGTCAGTGCCACATCATCAGTAACCGCCCAGTCATGGGCTGCCACTCTGCCACATCACCAGTAACTGCTACTTAGTGGGGAACTGAACAGACGCCACATCATCAGTAACAGTCACCCAGGTGAACATGGGCTGCCACCTCATCCATAACTGCCCAGTCATGAATATTATGGGGAGACCAAGAGTCATAACTGACTCAACCCATTTCTGGTGAATTGATGGCTCACTTAATGTGACTCAGCCCAATTGTGACTGTTCAGGAAGATGAACAGTCACCTGCCACGTAGGCAAAAATGCACGCGTGGCGTACACGTGGCGCCCCCACATGGACGCACACGTCACCGTCGCCGGCACCAGTCCGGCGGCCTACCGGGCGGAGGCAGGTGGCCGGCAAGCGGCGGCCAGTGGCACACGCGCGCACACGTGTGTGTGCCTCTCTCTAGTTCTTACACACATTGAAACTATAGATGCCCAAGGCTTTATATAAACTAGAGAAATGCTCTTGTCCCAAGCAATGTGGGACTAAACATTTACACACACACTCACATGGGCTTCATATGGCTCTCTTCTTAACTGGGCTTTAGCATGCCCATTTGATTCAACATCTATATTAAGGCTTAGCCCACTCCTTCACCCTAGAAGTTTTGGGCCTTAAATAAACCTTAAATCCAACAATCCCACACATGAATCAAATGACTGATCAAATGCGGTATGATCCTAATGCACTTGAAAGTACCGCAGAAACTTCCTGCATCAGGAGAGGTAGCTTTCGGCTTTGAACCTTCCTTAGTAAAACACTATCGGATGTACTTGCTAAACAGTGAACGCGATGTCTTGAACTGTTGAGCTTTTATGTACACCAAGACAACAGTGCTTACACAACGCATTTCTTATACCACTGATGGCTCATTTGTTGTGTCCATTTCGGCCCTGGACATACCTGGTAGAATTCTTCAAGTGCTTTAGAGAACTAGCCCTTAAAACGTTTTCATAGAAGCGGCCCCTTCTCACTCGATATAGGTGATCTCTTATTAAGAGAATCATGTCATGCTTTTACTTATTGAGTAATAAGGATTGTTAAAAGCATAAGCTTAACCTTTACATTATGCAGGTTATCACTCACTCATCATAGGAATGGGTAAGAGTGATCTTAGCAACTGCCCCCACAATTCGGTTGTCCCATTGAACCTAGAATCTGGGTCTGCCAGATTATCTTGGTTGGGTTGCCATTAAGGAGTATAGTCATTTCATGAGCTTCAACCCCATTCCCCTCGATGAAACATCCACTAGATCTCTTGTTAGGCCTTTAGTTAGTGGATCTGCAATATTTTCCTTCGATCTCACGAAATCGATGGATATCACACCAGCAGACAACAATTTCCTCACTAAATTATGTGATCGTCGTATATGTCGAGATTTTCCATTATACATGTGGCTTTGTGCTCTCCCTATTGCTGACTGACTGTCACAGTGAATACTGATAGGAGGCACAGGTTTAGGCCACATAGGAATATCTTCTAGGAATTTACGCAGCCATTCCGCTTCTTCCCTAGCTAGATCTAATGCTATGAACTCAGCTTCCATAGTAGACCTTGCTATACAAGTCTGCTTGGATGATTTCCAAGACACAGCTGCACCTCCAATTACAAAGACAAATTCACTTGTGGATTTTGTGTCATTGGAGTCCGATATCAAGTTTGCATCTGTATAACCTTCAAGTACTGCTGGATATCTCGTATAATGCAATCCAAAATTTTCTGTGTATCTTAGATATCTAAGGACTTTGATAACTGCCTTCCAGTGATCTGTACTTGGATTGCTTTTGTATCTACTCAGCCTGTTTACTGAATTAGCAATATCCGGTCTAGTGCAGTTCATGACATACATCAGACTGCCTATGATCCTGGAATATTCTATTTGTTGTACACCTTCACCGTGGTATTTTTTTAGATGCGAGTTGACATCTAGCGGTGTCCTGACTACAACATCACTCCCTTTGTCAAATTTATCAAGAATTTTTTTAATATAGTGACTTTGGGATAATATATACCCATTCGAAGTCTTGGTAATTTTCATACCAAGTATCACATCAGCTACACCCATATCCTTCATATCGAAGTTTCGTGACAACATGCTCTTAGTAGCTTTTATGATATTATCATTGCTACCAATGATGATCATGTCATCTACATAAAGACATAGGATTATGCATTCATTTTCATCACCTTTTATGTAAACGCATTTGTCACACTCATTTATGCGAAAGCCGTTTGTCAACATCACTTGATCAAACTTTTCATGCCACTGTTTAGGTGCTTGTTTAAGCCCATACAAAGACTTAACAAGTCGACAGACTTTCTTTTCTTTCCCAGGAACCACAAACCCCTCGGGCTGTTCCATGTAAATTTCTTCTTCCAGATCACCGTTTAGGAAAGCTGTCTTTACATCCATTTGATGTATATCCAGATTGTTTAAAGTCACAAGGGCGATAATTAATCTGATTGAGGTTTTCCTAGTGACTGGAGAATAGCTGTCAAAATAATCCACCCCTTCAGTTTGTTTGAAACCCTTGACAACAAGCCTTGCCTTGTATTTGTCAACCGTTCCATCGGCTTTTATTTTCTTTTTGAAAACCCATTTGTAACCCAAAGGTTTACAACCTGGTGGTAAATCAATCAATTCTCATGTATGGTTCTATATGATGGAATCAATTTCACTATTCACTGCCTCCTTCCATGAAGGAGCATCTGGAGCTGACATTGCCTCTTTGAATGTCTGAGGGTCATTTTCTAATAAATATGTTAGAAAATCTGGGCCGAATGAAGTTTCTTTCCTCACCCTCTTACTCCGTCTAGGTTCCTCATCCTCTTCATGAATTGAGGACCCTTGAATTTCTTCTTCCCCAGTGTTCTCATAAGCTCTCTCACTAACCTCTGATGTAGGAGAGGACTTGTAAGGGAACACGTTTTCGAAGAATGAGGCATCCCTAACCTCTAAGACAGTGTTCACATGCACCTCAAGATTATCTGATTTACAAACCAAAAATCGGTAAGCACTACTATCCTGTGCATATCCAATGAACACACAATCTACCATCTTTGGTCCTATTCTAGTTCGTTTAGAACTAGAATTGGTACCTTTACTAGACATCCCCAAAACCTTAAGAACTTATAACTAGGCGCACGACCTTTCCATAGTTCATAAGGCGTCTTATCTAGCCTTTTGTGTGGTAGTCTATTCAGCAAATGATTTGCTGTAAATATCGCTTCTCCCCACATGTTATGAGGTAAGCTTGAACTTATAAGCATGGCATTCATCATTTCCTTTAGCGTCCTATTCTTATGTTCTGCTATTCCATTTTGTTCTGGAGAATAAGGAGCTGTAGTTTGATGAATAATGCCATTCTCGGCACATATTTGGGCAAAAGGTGACTCATACTCACCTCCCCTATCACTCCTCAGCATTTTTATCTTTTTACCGAGTTGATTCTCCACTTCATTCTTATAATGAGTGAACATCTCTACTGCTTCATCTTTACTTCTCATTAAGTAGACGTAGCAGTACCTTGTACAATCATCGATAAAGGTAATAAAATACCTCTTACCACCTCTAGATTGTATAATTTTCATATCACAAACATCTGTATGAACTAAACCTAAAGGTTCAGTGCTCCGTTCAACTGATTGAAACGAAGTCTTGGCTAATTTGGCTTCTATACAAACCTCGCATTTGTGTTTGTTATCAATTGTGAATTTAGGAAGAAGATTTAAAGATATTAATCTTTTCATGGAATTTTTATTCACATGTCCTAATCTCCCATGCCATATGTTAAATGACTCAATCACATAGGCAAGCTTCTCTTTATTAGCCTCTTGGGCAACATTGAGTATAGTAGATGCACTAGCCTTTAAGGCTACAGTAGTCTTGACTTTGGGGATTACAGTCATTACATTCATTTTAAACAACCCCTCAGTCATGTAGCCCTTGCCAACGTACATGTCATTCTTTGCTAAGATGACCTTATCAGATTCGAAGACCAACCTGAAGCCCTTCTTACTCATCACAGAACCTGAGATCAGATTCTTGCGTATCGCTGGCACATGAAGGACTTCTGTCAGGGTCAGCTCCTTCCCAGACGTCATCTTCAGCTTCACAGTCCCTTTACCTTCCACCTTGGAGGTTGCAGAGTTTTCCATGTATCAGCGTTCTCCATCCACTACCTGGTAGGTGTCGAACATCCATCTATTGGAGCAGATATGGCGGGTAGCGCCAGTGTCGACCCACCATTCCTTCGGGTTGCTCCCGATCAGGTTCACCTCTGAGACAACTGCAACCAGTTATTAGTCATCCATCTCTGCACTGAGACCTTCAGCTATGTTGGCTTCTGTCCTCTTCCTCTTGGGAGCTGGCTTCTTCTTCCCTTGAGCATTTGGGCAGTTGCGACAATCCTTGGCCCGATGTCCTGCCTTCCCGCAAACAAAACATTCGCCCTTGAATTTCTAAGACCCATTGCCTCCCTTAGTGCCTTCATCGAAGCACTTGCGCTTCTTATCTTTCAAACCGCTGGCATTCTCCACTAAGTTGGACTTAGAGTAAATGCCGAGACCACTGTTCTTATCGGTCTTGCGGTTATCCTGCTCGATCTTCAGCCTCCGAACGAGATCTTCAAGACTCATCTCCTTTTGTTTATGCTTTAGGTAGTTCTTGAAGTCCTTTCAAGAAGGCGACAGTTTCTCTATCATTGCCGCCACTTGGACAGGTTCAATCAGAATCATACCTTCAGCATTCATGTCATGGTAGATGAGCTGAAGTTCCTCAACTTGTTCGACAACGCTTCTACCGTCTACCATCTTGTACTCAAGGAATCGACCGACAACAAATTTCTTTGCACCAGCGTCATCCACCTTGTACTTATTGTCCAAGGCTTCCCAAAGTTCCATTGCGGTTCTTTTGGAAAACTACACATTGTAGAGCTTGTCGTCCAAGCCGTTCAGGGTATAGTTTCGGCAGAGGAAGTCAGAATGACCCCAAGCTTGAACTGCAGCCACGGTATGAGCATTCTTCTGTTCTTCAGTTAGAATAGGCTCATCCTCAGTGAGATACCTGACCAGTTTAAGGGTGGTCAAGTAGAACAGCATTTTTCTGCTGCCACTGCTTGAAATTCAGCCCCTTAAACTTCTCAGGCCTCTCTAGCTGCCCGATCGGCATGCTAGGCATTTCCACTACAGGTGGATTGCCTATCGACACTTCCTCCACACGAGGAGGGATCACAGGTTCAACACCTGCTCCTGAAGTCATCTGCAAACGCAGACCAACCACACAGTGGTTCAGTTCTTGTGTTTTAGAGTTCTTATAGGAAGTAGAACTTCCTCTCAAAAAGAAAAGAAAATCAGAAGAGGATCCGTAGGAGAAGTGGATCCGGAAAACAGTAAAACAAGAAATATAGCTTAAGATTGTTGGAAATAAAAGAAATAGGATTATTGCTTTTACTAAGATAGCAAGTAATCTTTTACAATCGGTTTTAACAAAACAAACAAAGTTCACATACTGTTAATCCGAAAAAGGAATGAAAGAGAAGGAAGACGAATCCGACGAAGAAACTCCGCTTGATCGAGGCCAGTGTGCCACACTGTGCCCTTAAGCTATATTTGCCCACCACCTCTTGCTTCTGGTTCTTCAAGCAAAAAGCTCCCAGGGTACAATGATCCACCGCGATTGGAGGGAAGCCGGCCGTCCGATTGCCTTTCGAGCTCCAAGATGGTATGATACTCTCAATCAGGACCCTGTATTATGCAAGTGGTGTGGTAAGGAGTGTATGCATGAGCAAGCTTAGAATGGATGGTATGGGGTCCTATTTATAGGCTAGCTAGGCTAGTTGATCAGCCATTTAGTGGGGAGGTGAAGAGACTCGCCACGTCATCAGTAACCGATGCCACGTCAGTGCCACGTCATCAGTAACCGCCCAGTCATGGGCTGCCACTCTACCACATCACCAGTAACTGCTACTTAGTGGGAAGCTGAACAGGCGCCACATCATCAGTAACAGTCACCCAGGTGAACATGGGCTGCCACCTCATCCATAACTGCCAAGTCATGAATATTATGGGGAGACCAAGAGTCATAACTGACTCGGCCCATTTCTGATGAATTGATGGCTCACTTAATGTGACTTAGCCCAATTGTGACTGTTCAGGAAGATGAACAGTCACATGTCACGTAGGCAAAAATGCACGCGAGGCGTACACGTGGCGCCCCACATGGACGCACACGTCACCGTCGCCGGCACTGGTCCGGCGGCCGACCGAACGGAGGCAGGTGGCCGGCGAGCGGCGGCCGGTGGCACACGCGCGCACACGTGTGTGTGCTTCTCTCTAGTTCTTACACACATTCAAACTATAGATGCCCAAGGCTCTATATAAACTAAAAAAATATTCTTATCCCAAGCAATGTGGAACTAAACATTTACACACACATTCACATGGGCTTCAGCTCTCTTCTTAACTAGACTTTAACAGGCCCATTTGATTCAACATCTATATTAAGGCTTAGCCCACTCCTTCACCCTAGAAGTTTTAGGCCTTAAATAAACCTTAAATCCAACACAATTATTTCAGACATCAGTGCAACTGCTCCTGAGTCAGTCTTTACATAAGATATATGAAGAGCCAGAATGGCTTCTCCTATGCTCAGGCACAAGAGCAACATTGCCTTTTATAGGCTGGCTATGCAAGGACAGGGTTGTTCAGATGATTGGAGAACATAGGGAGATCTAGTGCAGCTCCAGCAATCTTTTTGTCCTCATCAAGTATCTTTAGTGCATCTGATATGTTTGCCTGCAAGCCAGAAAGCAAGAGTTAAAGGGGTATTCATCTAAATCTTGAAGCCAATGACATCTACATACCCTCTCTAGTTTCATCAAATCTCTTTATTGAACCATCCATTTTATGATTGTCCCGAAAAAATTAGTCGACAAGATCTTACAAATATTGGCCAACAATCATCAGCGTCAATCTCAACTAAACAATATGAGAAAATGCTTTTGGCTATGATAGCACTTTTGTAAATGAGCCGGGGACCAAGAGAGAATTTGAAATTCTCTCGTGGGGGAGAGGAGTTGGTTGGAGACTAATGGGGACATGGGATTCCTATCGCCTTTGATACAATTGAAGAAGCAAGACTATCTCTATCATGCAATACCTAACAGCTATTTGAAATTTTGGCACACCTCATTATGCAGCTTTCGTATGTATCCCACGAGCAGCAGGTTCAGTTGCATCTTACAGCTGCAATTGCTGATATTATCCAAGAGACATGCTTGCTGCAAGAATAATGAAACAATTTCATGCACGAAAGACGACTCACGTGAATATCTACATCTTTAGAGTTAAAGAGTTGTGCACAAGTGACGCAATCCAATCACTGACTAAAACAAATCCATAGATTTCTTCTTTATGGCAGTCATTTGATTTTCTTCACAAAGAGATCGCAAATCATGAAAAGTAAGGCAAACAAACCCTAAATGGAAAGGTGGAGTCGGAAAATGCCATACAAGCTTGAGAGATAAAATAGAGAAGATATTGACGAGGATGTTCATATCTATCCTTTAAGAAGGGAAAAAACACAATTTCCACACTTCAAGTATCGGATAAACGATTTTTAAACTTATGTATCATAAAGCAGATTCAACTCCAAACCAAAAAACATTGTTACATATGCACGAAGAGATATAGCTCTTGTAGGTCCGAAAGAATATTTGTGTGATTATTGGATTTTTGTTAAAGTACTAGAGACCATCCTTTTATACTGACGCACAAGGATAATTTTATTACACTAGGTCATGTGTACAAGCATTGGATTCTATCAGACTTCCAACACAATGTCTTCAGCCAGGATAGTAACACCTGTATTCAGCCAAGATAATAACTCCTTTCATGGGAGATATGTGATTCGTAATGAGAAGCAAGTTGCTTTTGCTTCACATGACATTACTAAAAGAATTATGTACCAAACTTCAGATGGTAAAATATAAAGTTGTTGAGATACTTACTATTACTCTCCTGGCTAGTCCTTTTGAAACATCCCATCCAATGCTGACTATGGCCTTGACAATCTCACTTGGTCCAAATTTAGCCCAACCAAAGAAGATGCCAGAAACTTGTTCAGGAGCAGATACATCAAAGCCATCATCTGTTCACATGAAAAAGATAAAGCCAGCAGAAAGTAATAGCCAAAGCCTGTCATCGCGATAAATCTTTTTCATTGAATCCTTAAACAACTAATTAACTTCAACTATATAAGTGCTCTACTGACCGGCAATTATAATAAGAAGTGTACAGCCATTACGAGGAACTTCCCTCTTTGTTTGTCCACTAAGATACAAGGGCTCAATAGGCAATGCATTCTGAACCCCTGCACCATCAAAATCAAGAAAAATCAGGCATTGAAGGCAATGATGCATCAGAACTAAACCCAAATAAGAAGTGTAAAGAGCTCTACAATCTTGGAATGCTGGTAGACCCCAACACTCAGGCTGGAATTCTAACAACGAATGGATTATGCAATTTGCAAGGGAATACTTCTCCATTTGAGTTTGGAGGGACGGAACAGCTACCACCTTGGCTCCAGCAGCTTTCCCGGCTCTAACACCCACCCTATAATGAAATACATAGATTTATAAGTCATCCCTATCAGTGCTTATAAATGCATCCCAACTTTACTGTAGTTTATACTCACGGAGAATCTTCAATGACTAAACAGCTTGATATGTCAACGCCAAGTCTTTTTGCTGCTTCTAGGAATCTGAATCCAAAATGTAAGTAGTAGTGTGAGATAATATGTCAAGAATCAAGATGCAATACATGTTTTCAAGCGCAAGAGCTCACATGTCAGGAGAGGGTTTTCCATGATTAACTTGATCTCCACCAAGAATAACAGAAAAAGATTCCTTCCAACCTGAAGGAAAGAACGATACCAGAACATAGGACAACAAAATTACAGAATAAATGTTCAATGGAGAGACAAATGAGCTGATACGAGCAAGTAATTAATTTAAAAAAAAAACATCATGTGCATTTCTCCCTATTGCAAAATATCACATCTCCATGGGCAAGCTCTGAGTCAATGACAAAGTTGTATTTTCTTCACTCAACCACCAGTTGGCTTCTATGTTGGATGTGCACTTAGGTAGTTATTACTTTAAGAAATAAATTTATACATCCCGAATAGCTAAATTCATGCAACCCATAAATATCACAATTTAACTATTTCTTCTCCAAAATTAATCTGGCCTATCATTATGCATTATTTATCAAGTCTTTGTCCAGTATCAGTTGAGCCTGCTTTAGCAGATTATCTTATAGCTTGGGATTCCACTTATAAGCTTAATGGCATCTCTTCTATAGCTTCTTTTCTTTCTCTTTCATGGAAAAGCTTTTCAAGAAGCTAGATGTCAAATGCCTAAGTGGTTGTCTATATAAAATGTACATTATCGAAATGTTAAGGTAAAGAAATAAAAGATTCCTCCTCTGCTTAAGAGGAGAGTGGTTACATATATCTGCTGCTTTCACTGAAAGCACAAAGCACCATATTGGGGTTCAGTGTGCGTAAAAATTTGCTGACATTTTTTGTAAATGCACCATAACCATGCCAAGAAATTAACAGATGGAACTTGTTGACGCATCAAAGAATCTTTCTGAGCTATTCATAAAAAGCTATTGAAAAGGCAAAGCACGAGAGGAGAAAGAAAAACTGTCTGCATTTTTATGAACATGCCATACCATGATGGAAATCTATAACCTGCATCTCATCAAAACTATATTGATAAACAACACTAAATCAAAGAAGGCTAAAAGGTGAAATTTATAGAAGCTGATTTCAAGCAATATAACCTTGCTGACTTGAAATCTTTGTCCCTATGTTTTCGCTTCTCGAATTTGAAGCGAGCGCCAATGGAATTCCATGCTTATGTAGATGTCTTATAAGGCGATCAACACCTGGAAGTGCTCTTGCCTGTGGCCACCTGAATCGAACAAAAACAGAAAAGAACTATAAAGAAAGCTACTTTGATGTGTAAGCATCCAATGGCCATAATCAAAACCCTAACCACACATTTAACCCAATGAAACATGATACAATAGTAAACCAAGAGAAAAGTTTAGCCCGTTGCAATCAAACACAAAACCAACATTCACCTCTGCTGATACAAAGGCATGATCGCCTCCGAGTACTCTTCAGCAGTCATCGGAAGCTCGTAATCTGCCACGATGCCGGCCGCCGACTCCATGTGCATCTGCCCCAGCCTCCTCTCCTCCCTCCCATCATCCGGGACCTTCCCATACCTAGCCAAGAACTCCTTCAATATCCCCTTCGTAGCCCTCTCTGCACCCAAACAAAAAAAAATTAAAACCCCCCAAACCATCAACCCATCAAACCAAACACCAAATTAAGAACACCCATTTGAGAAACCGCGATGAAATTCATACCTGTGTCCAAGAGGGTACCATCAAGATCCAAGATCACAGCGACAACCCGATCGTTCTCCATTGAGGAAGCAGGGGAAGAGCAGAGGAGCCGAGAGGGAGACGAGATGGGTTTTCCAAAAAGAGAGGGAGATGATGGGATTGGATTAAAGGGGAAGAGGGAATGGGATTTGATTCGAGAATAGGAGCGAGTTGTGGGGAACTGGAGTCCATAAGCGGGAATAAGAATGGAAGGAATAGTATTGATGGCGGTGGTGGTGACGGTGATGGTGGTCGTGTTCTATTTCGCATTTGGATTCCGATCTCCCGGGGTTTCCGTTGGCCGTCCAACTAAAACTAACCCGCCGTGGCGGGAGTGGAGTCTGGTTCTCCGCCTTATGCTTCACTCCCTTTGCACCACCGCTTATTTTTGAAATTTTTAGTATACACTATAGCTATATTTTGAAAGCAAATATCAAATAGCTCCGCGTTTATTCCTTTTTTCCGGTTTGTATAGTTCGGACTATAATGAATTTTAAGTTTCTTTCTAAATTAGATCAGCATCACCGGTAGTGATCAGAACTTGGGAATGGAATATACCCCATAGAAGAAAAGATCCTATTACAGGAATATTAGTATAGATGCTCCCACACGTAATGGGATAATATTAGGTTTTAACGTTAGGTTCTTATGCTACTACTGTCAGGCCATGTGCATTTGACACGGGCCTTGGCGCGAGTCATCCGGAGATGGCACGGTCAAGAGCCAAGATCATGACGTGGCAGTCGGCACCACGAGTCATGAGGGGCTCAGTGGCCTCAGGATAGCGAGCAAATCATGCCAAGACGAGTTAGTAGACATCTCTCCAACAATGGTGCGGTGAACTTTGAAGATGGTGCAGCAAGGTAAGAAGATGGCATGGCGGACCGAGCCAATATCGAATCTTGACGCGGCATGGCACGAGCCAAGCGAGTGGCATGCGCAGCAGGGCGTGCCAAGCGAGCGCGCGAGGTGCGCACATGTGTTGCGCATGCGCTCGACGCACAAGAGCATGACGCAATACGCTCGGCCACCGTGCTCGAGTCCGACTAGGACTAGGGGCGCCAAGACGCGGGCTGATGATGCGGTTGGCTGTTGAGGCCAATCCGAGCGGGCCATTGTCCAAGTTCCACTTCGATTAGGTTCTTGGGAGGTTATGACTCGATAAAGAAGAAGTTTGGCGCGAAAGAAAGTTGTTTGGCTTAAATGAATAGGATTGGAGGCCTATTTCGAGTCGAGATGCGGGCGGTTTTGGATTGAAGTTATCTTTGGCGAGTTCTAATTCAAGTGGAGGTCCAGCGGAGCAAGGAAGCTCCTTAAATTGCGGATTGCTTTTCCAAATAAGTATGAAGCCTTGGACTTTGAGTTGGATTAGGGAGATTGACTTGTAGGGCAACTCATGAACTCTTCTCTATATAAAGAGTTGGCCAACCAAGATGAGGATCATCTGGGCATTGGCTAGGGTTTGGGTTCCTTGTATTCTTGAGTGATCTTGTACCATGGGTTGGGAGAGAGGGTTGCAAGTGATTCACTTATAAAGATTGGATATCAATAAAGGAACGGAGTGTGAGGACCTGCCCCTCTACCCCTGTGGCTCATTGTAGACCGCAAGGGCAATTTGTTAAATTGCACCTTGTTGGTTTGTTTCACACCCGCGTGTGCACACACTGACCTTGTTTGTGTTAGTGTTTGATTAGAATGGTTAGATGAACCCGGGATCGGAAGATCCGAGCTTGGGTTTGTGTTTTAGCCCAAGTTTGAGTTTCTGGGCAAAGGAGATTAATCTTTTTTGCTAAGGAGATCGATTTTTCTTGAGAAGAAGATCGATCCTTCTGTGCCAGAAAGTCTTGACGGTGGAGTTGAGAGGACGGCCGCCGTTGGCCGTTGCTCTCCACTGTCAGAGGGATGTCAGAGGGAGAGAGGACTTTCTCTCCTCTCCTCCCCCTCATCCTTATCCTCTCCCCCTTTCCTGGCTTTTCCCCTTCCTCTTCTTCCTCTTCTCCTTCTCCTTCTTCTTCCTTCTTTCTTCTTCCCGCAAGCTCTGCTTGCTTTGTTTCCGTCAGCTGCTTCTTCCTCTCCGTTCTCCCTCCTCCAGCCACCGTTTTGGGCGTTTGAAAGCTTGTTGAATCCGTGGCGGCATGAGGAAGATCCCTTGTGTGGTTTGAAGCTGGGTTGGTGACTGGTTAGCAGGGAATCAGCCGAGGTTTAGCGTTTCTGGTAGGTTTCTACCTACTGGGTTTTCTTTAGATCTAGCTGTTAGATCTTATTGTTTTTTGTGTTATTGGATTCCTCTTACTTAGTGTAATTTTTGTTGTAAGTTTTATAAGCTTTGGTTGAGATTTTAGTAGGATTTAAGCATGTTTAATCTCGGATTTTCTGGTTTCTGCTGTTCTTGAAGAACAACCGGTTACGGTGAGTTTTCCGATCGGTACGTGCATGTTCTCGGGTTGTGATGAACATAAGAGTTGTAGATCTTTGAATCTACTCTCAGACCCAACTTATTTCATAATTGCTGTTGTTCCTATGATTTGTTATGAATTTATTACTTGTAGGCTACGTTGCAGCAAGTAAGTGGTAAGTTAGTTTGATTAGAGGTTTTGATTAGTGTTTTCCTGTTAATCAAGCCGTTGGATGTTTCTCGATTTTGGATATGTTGATCCCAGAATGTGGATCTCCTGGTGTCTAAATTGGATCTCGAATCCGACGTCGTTTGGATGTCGGATCGACTGGGTCAATTAGCCTATGGGTAGAGGTTTTTGGTGATTTAAATAATATTATATGTTCGAAACATATAATATTATATTTTACTGTTCATCGGAGTTTTCGGGTTTGCTTACCGTTGCAGGAGTTCGCGGTTGACGGTCGTGGTACCATCGTAATGTCGGGACCCGCTGCGGATCGGCTGGCAGCGGTTGGTAGTACCGCTGCAACGATCCAGTTGGACTTGTATGCTATCCTTAACATCCCGTTGCATGCTGACCTCTTACTTGTGTATGTTCATAGCATGCATTTCCTTGTTGTGCATTAGTTGCATGGTTAGGGCGTGGGTGATCTGTGGGTCGCCGTCCCGAGGCTGGAAGCTCGGACTTAGCCCTGGGACCAGGGTTGGGTAGTTTGGACCCGGTTCGAATTGTGGTGTCCAGTCAAACTTGATGATAGGCCTAGATGACTAGTAGACATGTTGCTCGGTGATTGTAGAGGTCGTGTCAGCCTCGGGTCGGATGTTGAGGTAAAGCCGGTGTCCCATTGTGTTGACTCTTGAGTAGAGGAGTTGTCTACTCAACGGTGTCATTTCTCGCCTGCAATGCCTTTCCCCGCTTGTGAGCCAGCAGTGTTGTTCCTGCTACTGAGTGTGACCTGACATGTGACCAGCTCGGCTGGAAGACCATGATCATGGGCCTCAGGGTCATGCGATGGGGTTATGGGACACATGTATATACCCAGGTCTTACTTGAGGGCGACACTGATGTGCTGTCGCAGGCACTCAAAAATAAAATCAATACTCTTTAAAACAAATGTAGTAGTGCGAGTACGAGTCGATCCCACGAAGAGTGTTTAGCCTAGTTTTGTGCTTAGTGAACAAAGATGGGGGGTTTTAAACGTGAGGAAAACAGTAAAGAAATAATCTAACTCGAAGAAACAAGTTGAATCAAGAGAACAAACCTTGGTCTGAGTCAACATCCACCATCGGAATCCAACAACTGATCATAGATGCAAGTATCTATCAATTCATACCATGAATATTCACCGTCCGAATTAAATTCGAATCTCTCCTCAATCATAGTTAATTAGAAACAAGCGATCCAATTAACCCTAACTACTAGACAACCTAAGACAAGCACTGTAGATTTAATCTAGTAGCAGCGTTAAGAATAGGGAGATCGATGAAGCTAAACAACACAAGCACAAGCGGTTGCATTTAATCTAGTCGAATATTCTTCCTAAGACCTAACAATCTCTGAAACGCAGTAGATTATTAAACCCTAGTTGCTTCGCAGATTAGAGGGATCAAACAATTCCGGATTTGATATCCAACCTAGCAGTAGATCGCAATGAATAATAAACTAGTAGCGCTCCTAGCAATTAGATCGCAATGAATAATAAACTAGTAGCGCTCCTAGCAATTAGACAAAACAATCATGAAAATAAACACAGAAGAATATTCAATTCTCAAAACATAAATTGAACAATAAAAATAAATTAGATCTCACAGTTTCATTGATTCCGAGGTTTCAGTCTCCTCGACCAAGGATCAAGATTTAGCCACGCAGGGCCATCGAGAACAATACTCCAAAAGATTTCATAAAGCAAAAGAAAACCTAGAAAAATCATAAAGGAGGAGAAAGAGCAGCCAAAAGTGTCCAAGAATCCCCCCTCAAACCCTAGAAAAAGTCCTATTTATAGCCCCAAAGTCTCTCCATCAACGGATTAGATATAAACCGTTGATTTAATTCACTGGGAAAGTCCGATCGATCCTTCTCGGGGTGTCGGATCGATCGGTCTCATTAAAAATCTTCAATTTCTAGTTACGCCCGAGTCCGATCGATCGAACTATGGGTGCTGGATCGATCGGATGCGTAAAAATCCACCTTTTCTGGCTATTCCCGAGTCCGATCGATCAAACTTTAGGTGTCGGATCGATCGGACCCCTTAGGATGGATGGATGGATCGATCGGATCATGTTCAGCCGAAAAATATATGTTCTGTCACGATTCTGCATAGTCGGATCGATCCCACCAGGGTGTCGGATCGATCCAACTTTCCAGCATATTTACTGTTCTGCCATCCAGACTGCGCCATCGGTACTAAAATTGTCGTAACTTTCTCTAGGAAACTCGGAATCACGAACCGTAAAATTCCCCAGAAACTAGACTTCAAGAGCTTTCCAACCATATATGGAACATTATCTAGTTCTTCATGAGCAGGTATAGATTAATCTTTAAAGATGATCCATGCACTCTTTTCAGCTTCTTTTCGACTTAAGGACTTCAATTGCATCCTAAATCAAAATATAAGAATAATGAGTGTATTTAGGAACTAAATAAGCACAGGAGACTAAGTATTAAGGGGTAAAAATATAACATTATGCATTCTCATCAGACACTGTTGTGTTTCCCTCTTCTTTCTGTGTGTCGTGGTGTAGAACCCTACTGAGCTTGATGCTTTCTCCTACTCGGGCTGCGTTTTGCAGGTGCAGGCGTCAGCTCCTCTTCGGTAGCCCCTACCCGGCAGTTGGTCGGAGGTGCGGCGGCACCAGGCAGAGTCTAAGAGGTGGTGATCATTTACAGCTTTATACCCTATGTTAGTTAGTCTCCTACGGGAGTGTTTAATGTTATATTTGGATCTTCCCCTCTCCGAGGATATGTATTTTAAATTCACTTGTGTTTTATAATCTGTGGTTCGAGGCTTCTTTATTTATGTCTTTTAAAATTGAGGATGTTTATGATGATTCTTAGGGAGACCAATAGGTTAGAGGGAACCCTCGCCAATATTTTCAACAGTTTGTTAGGTTTCGGTTCGCGTCGCCTGACCCAGTTGGGTTTTCACGGGTCGGGGCGTGACAGCTTGGTATCAAAGCGTAGGTTGTAGATCCCAGGGTTAGGATCAGGATTCGGTTGAGCGTGGAATGGGTTAGTTCTATGTCTAGAACATCCGTGCACGCTCCTTTTGATGTGTTATGCTTTTCTGCTTTCTGTTTGTGTTGCCATGTTTTGCGGCTTCTGACGAGTGAACGCTCATTTGTCGTTGGTGATTGTGCAGATGGCGGGAGCTCGAAACCGGCCTTTGGTTATCGGTTGGGGTGGGGCATGACCCGGTCGGCCCTCCCGACCGAGCAGGGAGGTTCCCGCTAGGGCGGTACGAGCTCGACGGACTGAGCCATCACCAGTGACGGTTTCGGTCGCACGGGAGGAAACCCTTCTCGGCGAGGAGAGAACTCCGGTCGACAAGCGGGCAGTGGCGGCGGTCATGATGGATTTCCAGCGGCTGACCCCGCCTAGGTTCAGCGGTGAGACTGGAGATCCGATCACGGTAGACGGCTGGCTCCGAGGAGTCATGCGCGTTCTCGACGCTCTCTTCGTCGAGGATGACCGGATCCGGGTCACCCTCCTGGCGTTCCAGCTCGATGGAGACGCTCTTGACTGGTGGTGCACCACCCAGCACACCAGTGGCGGAGAGGAGCCGAAGTGGAAGGAGTTCAGAGCGTTGTTCTTAGACGCGTACTTCCCGGAGAGTACGCGTGACGCTCTGTCTCGCGAGTACCAGTCCCTTTTGCAGGGTACTCGCTTTGTGTAGCAGTATGCCACCCAGTTCACGCACTTGGTCCGTTTCACGGGGGCAGTGGCAGCAGATCCAGTGGCCAGGGCACGGCAGTTCGAGTGGGGTCTTCGTCCAGAGATCAGACGCCAGACGTGTTCCCACCGATTTCAATCGCACGCAACAATTCTGAACTGCGCCTTAGTAGTGGAGGCACAGTTCAGGGACGAGAGGTGCCGGGCAGTTCCACCGGCATCCTCTACCAGCGCACCGCAGATGCCCCAGTTCAAAGGGGGATTCGACAGAGGCCAGCAGCGGCGTCAGCGACCTTTCTAGCAGCAGTCGCACCGCTGAGGCCCCAGTTCAAAGGGGGATTCGGCAGAGGCCAGCCGCAGCTCCCGAGTCCACCAGGCCAGTTTCTCCTGACGGTCTGGCCGTTTGGGCAGGCTCCGTCAGGGGGAGGCCAGGGTCAGCAGCCTGGTGGCGCGTCAGCCATTGTTTCCAGTGCAGGCAGCCGGGCACTACCGTAGAGACTGTCCTTTGCGAGGAGCGCAGGGCACTATGCCGCAGGGCAGTAGAGGCGGAGGGTCCGGTACCTGGCAGGGGAGCGGTGGTGGGTGCGGGTCAGGGGCGGGACCGAGCCGCTCCAGGGGTGGTGTGAGGACCTGTCCCTCCACTCCTAGGTCGACCGGCTGGGTCGGACCCGTGGCTCGTTTGATTTGTTTCGCGTCGAGCGCGTGATCCGATTGATCGCATTGTTTCTTGGACCGCAAGGGCAATTTGGTAAATTGCGCCTTGTCGGTTTGTCTCACACCCGCGTGTGCACACACTGACCTATTTTGTGTTAGTGTTTGATTAGAATGGTTAGGTGGACCCGGGATCGGAAGATCTGAGCTTGGGCTTGTGTTTTAGCCCAAGTTTGTGTTTCTGGGTAAGAAGATCGATCTTTCTTACTAAAGAGATCGATCTTCCTTGCTAAGGGGATCGATCTTCCTTGAGAAAAAGATCGATCCTTCTGTGCCAGAAAGTCTTGACGGTGGAGATAAGAGGACGGCCGCCATTGGCCGTCGCTCTCCACTGTCAGAGGGAGAGAGGACTTTCTCTCCTCTCCTCCCCCTTTTCCCCTCCTTCTCCGGCTTTTCCCCTTCCTCTTCTTCCTCTTCTCCTCCTCCTTCTTCCTTCTTCTTTCTTCTTCCCACGGTTCTGCTTCCCCTGTTTTTCCGGCAACCTTCTTCTTCTGCGTTCTCCCTCCTCCGGCCACCGTTTTGGGCGTTTCAAAGCACGTTGGATCCGTGGCGACGTGACGAAGATCCCTGGTGTGGTTTGGAGCTTTGTTGGTGACTAGTTAGCAGGGAATCAATCGAGGTTTAGCATTTTCGGTAGGTTTCTAACTACCTGAGTTAGTTTAGGGGTTTTCTTTGGATCCAATTGTTACATCTTGTTGTTCTTTGTGTTGTTAGATTCCTCTTGCTTAGTATAATTTCTGGTTCAAGTTTCATAAGTTTTGGTTGAAATTTTAGTAGGATTTAAGCATGTTTAATCTCGGATTTTCCGGTTTCTGCTGTTCTTAAAGAACAGCCGGTTTACGGTGAGTTTTCCGATCGGTTCGTGCATGTTCTTGGGTGGTGATGTACATAAGAGTGTTACATATTTGAATCTACTCTCAGACCCAACTGATTTCATAAGTTTTTTATTTTCCTACGATTTGTTATGAAGTTCGTACGGGTGGGCTGCGTTGCAGCAAGTAATGGTAAGTCAGTTTGATTAGCGGTTTTGATTAGTGTTTTCCTGTTAATCTAGCCGTTGGATGTTTCCCGATTTTGGGTATGTTGCTCCAAGAATGTTGAACTACTGGTGTCTAAGTTGGATCTCGAATCTGACATCGTTTGGACATCAGATCGATGGGGTCAATTAGCCTCTAAGTAGAGGATTTTGGTGATCTAAATAATATTATATGTTTGAAACGTATAATATTATATTTTACTGTTCATCAGAGTTTTCGGGGTTTCTTCCCGTTGCAGGAGTCCGTGGTTGACGGTCGCGGTACCGTCGTAATGCCAGGACCCGCTGCGGTTGCATGGTTAGGGCGTGGGTGATCAGTGAGTCGCCGTCCCGAGGCTGGATGCTCGGATTTAGCCCTAGGACCAGGGTTGGGTAGTTTGGACCCGGTTCGAATTGTGGTGTCTAGTCAAACTTGATGTTAGGCCTAGATGACTGGTACACTTGTTGCTTGATGATTGTAGAGGTCGTGTCGGCCTCGAGTCGGATTCTGAGTTGTAGGCGTTGTTCCACTGTGACGACTCTTGAGTAGAGGAGTTGCCAACTCAGCGGTGTCATTTCCCGCCTGCAATGTTATTCTCTGCTTGTGAGTCTACAGTGTTCGTTCCTGCTTACTGAGTATGACCTTACATGTGACCAGTTCTTCTGCAAGACCATGCTCGTGGGCCTCAGGGACACGCGGTGGGGTTATGGGACCTCTGTATACACCCAGGTCTTACTTGAGGGCGACACTGTTGCTTTTTCCTCTTCCTTTTGTGTGACGTAGTGTAGAAGTCTACTGAGCTGCGTGCTCACACCTACCCGGACTGTGTTTTGCAGGTGCAGGCGTTAGCTTCTCTTTGTTGTCCCCTACTGGGTAGTTGGTCAGCGGTGCAGCGGCCCCAGGCAGAGTCTGAGAGTTGGCGATCTTTGGTCTCCTACGGGAGTGTTAATGTTGTATTTGAATCTTCCCCTCTCCGAGGATATGTATTTTAAATTCACTTGGGTTTTCTAATCTGTGGTCCGAGGCTTCTTTAATTATGTCTTTTTAAATTTAGGGTGTTGTGATGAATTGTTAGGGAGACCAATAGGTTAGAGGGAACCCACGTCAATATTTTCCGTGGTTGTTAGGTTTCGGTTCGCGTCGCCCGGCCTGGTTGGGCTTTCGCGGGTTGGGGCGCGACAGGTGGAGGCGGGCAGCGAGGGCGTGTGTTTGCTCTTCCGGAGCGTGAGCAGCCGGACACCGTGCAGCTTTACTAGCCGCCACAGCAGTACCAGCAGGCAGCGGCAGAGCCATCCGTGCTCAGAGGTATCTTTCAGCTTTCTAGTTCTTTAGTAGATGTGCTGATAGACTCTGGGGCATCTCATTCCTATGTCGCTAGCATGTGTGTGGCATCGCTAGGATTAGAGACGAGTTAGCTAGAGGTGGCACAGTCTGTAGACTCTTCGATTGGCGGGACAGCCAGGGTAGACTGGGTTTGCCGATCTTGTTCTTTGGAGGTTGGAGGCCTCCATGTCTGTCTAGACCTGCAGGAGCTAGACATGACGGGCTTCTATGTGATACTCGATATGGACTGGTTAGCAGCATATCGAGCTATCATTGACTGTGGTCGCCGGTGGGTGGTCGCTTGGACACCCGATACGACACAGTTTTTGTTGTTAGGGGATCGGTTCTCAGCCGATTCTTTTGCTTGTAGTGTGGAGAGGCGTGGCAGCGAGCTCTCAGCCTTGTTGGACAGCCTGTCCCTGTTCGGTTATGAGGGACTGCAGCAGAGCAGTTTTCCCAGGATTGTGTGCGATGTCGTTCCCTAGTGTGCTGGACAGAGGTTGGAGAGGCTTCACTCACCGGTCCAGACCTCGTCAGGCGGTCGTCAGAGAGGCTAGTGCAGATAAGGCAGAGACTTTTAACGGCTCAGAGCCGGCAGAAGAGTTATGCAGATCAGAGGCGACGACCGTTGGAGTTTGCAGTCGGCGACCCAGTCTTCTTGCTAGCATCACCGTACAGAGGTTCTGTCAGGTTTGGCAGAGGTGGCAAGTTGGCGCCAAGGTTTGTCAGGCCGTTTGAGATCCTAGAGAGGGTCGGCGAGGTAGCTTACCGCCTGGATCTTCCTTAGCACATGTCAGATGTGCACTCGACTTTTCACGTATCGATGCTGAGGAAGTATCACCCAGATCCGTCTCATATCATCAGAGTGGATGACATTGAGCTTGAGGCAGACGCGATGTTCGTCGAGCAGCCAGTTCGGGTACTTGACTGGAGGGATCAGGTCGTGCGGGGCGAGACGATTCCCTTGGTCAAGGTACTGTGGAGGCACAGAGGCACCGAGGAGATGACCTGGGAGCGCGAGGCACGCATGCGGCAGGAGTTTCCACACTTGTTTCCTTCTCAAGGTACCTCTTGTTCTGTCTTCTAGTGTAGCTGCTTTGTTATTTTCGAGCCCTACCCTTATCGAATCTCGGGATGAGATTTCCTTTAAGGGTAATAGGATGTGAGGACCTGCCCCTCTACCCCTGTGGCTCGTTGTAGACCGCAAGGACAATTTGGTAAATTACGCCTTGTTGGTTTATTTCACATCCGCGTGTGCAGATACTGACCTTGTTTGTGTTAGTGTTTGATTAGAATGGTTAGGTGGACCCGGGATCGGAAGATCCGAGCTTGGGCTTGTGTTTTAGCCCAAGTTTGAGTTTCTGGGCAAAGGAGATCGATCTTTCTTGCTAAGGAGATCAATCTTCCTTGCTAAGGAGATCGATCTTCCTTCAGAAAAAGATCGATCCTTCTGTGCCAGAAAGTCTTGACGGTGGAGTTGAGAGGATGGTCGCCGTTGGCCGTCACTCTCCACTATCAGAGGGAGAGAGGACTTTCTCTCCTCTCCTCCCCCTCATCCTTATCCTCCCCCCCTTTCCTGGTTTTTCCCCTTCCTCTTCTTCCTCTTCTCCTTCTCCTTCTTCTTCCTTCTTCTTTCTTCTTCTCGCAAGCTCTGCTTCCCCTGTTTCTGACAGCCGCTTCTTCCTCTCCGTTCTCCCTCCTCCGGGCACCGTTTTGGGCATTTGAAAGCTCGTTGGATCCGTGGTGGCGTGAAGAAGATCCCTGGTGTGGTTTGAAGCTGGGTTGGTGACTGGTTAGTGGGGAATCAGCTGAGGTTTAGCGTTTCAGGTAGGTTTCTACCTACCTGAGTTAGTTTACATATTTTCTTTGGATCTAGCCGTTAGATCTTGTTGTTCTCTGTGTTGTTGGATTCCTCTTACTTAGTGTAATTTCTGTTGTTAGTTTCATAAGCTTTGGTTGAGATTTTAGTAGGATTTAAGCATGTTTAATCTCGGATTTTCCGATTTCTGCTGCTCTTGAAGAATAGCCGGTTTACGACGTGTTTTTCGATCGGTACGTGTATGTCCTCATGTTGTGATGAACATAAGAGTTGTAGATCTTTGAATCTACTCTCAGAACCAACTGATTTCTTAATTTGCTGATGTTCCTACGATTTGTTATGAATTTGTTACTGGTGGGTTGTGTTGCAGCAAGTAAATTGTAAGGTAGTTTGATTAGCGGTTTTGATTAGTGTTGTCATGTTAATTGAGCCGTTGGATGTTTTCCGATTTTGGATATGTTGATCCCAGCATGTTGAACTACTTGTATCTAAGTTGGATCTTGAATCCGACGTCGTTTGGGTGTCGGATCGACGGGGTCAATTAGCCTCTTCAATTAGCCTCTAAGTAGTGGTGTTTGGTGATTTAAATAATATTATATGTTCGAAACATATAATATTATACTTTACAGTTCATCGGAGTTTTGGGGGTTGCTTCCCGTTGCAGGAGTCCGCGGTTAACGGTCGTGGCACCATCGTAATGCCAGGACCTGCTGCGGATCGGCTGGCAGCGGTTGGTAGTACCGCTGCAGCGATCCAATTGGACTTGTATGCTATCCTTAAGATACTGTTGCATGCTTACCTCTTACTTGTGTATGTTCATAGCATGCATTCCGTCTTGTGCATTAGTTTCATGGTTGGGGCGTGGGTGATCTGTGGGTCGCCGTCCCGAGGCTGGAAGCTCGGATTTAGTCCTAGGACCGGGGTTGGGTAGTTTGGACCCGGTTCGAATTGTGGTGTCCAGTCAAACTTGATGATAGGCCTAGATGATACGAGTCGATCCGAGTCGACCAACTGGACCCGAACCCAGAAGAGGAACCAAACTGGTTCAGCCTCTTTCCTAGTTTGACTTGGACTTTCCTAGTTCAAACTAGAGTATTTGATTAGGGTTTATCATTAGTCTTTTATATTTTATTGAGTACTAGTTAATATTTGATTGTTATGAATTAATTAAGAGTCCATTTGAGTTAGCAAGTTGGGTTGAGTTTGAAACCTTATTACTTGCTAATTAATGATGAATGATGAAGAGAATTATTAGAAGTTAAGAATAGCTGATAGAATATCATAGGAGTAGAGGTAATGTAGATTCCACCCGAAATCCACCATAGATCCACCTTCTTCCCCGTCGGTCATCTTCTTCGTAGCCAGCACCGCCCCCACGGGTATTTCTCTCTCCCCACCACTTTCTCTCTCCTCAACGTCAGCGCCACGTCACCCCCTACAGTTCATTGTCTTCCTTCCTCTCTCTCCCTGTGCCAAACCCTAGCTTCCGCCGGCCATCTTTCCCTAGCCTTCTCCGGCCGCCCCCGCTGCCGTCCAGGACCACCATCCTCTTCCCCCAATAACCACGACTTCGACCAACACCTCCACTTCCTCCTTCGTCCCTCCCTCCCCCCCCTCCCCCTCCCCCCCGGCGCCGTCCCCGACAAGCCGACCTCCGTCCCCATCTCCGGCAACCCCACGTCCTACCCCGATCTCACCCGAAAACCTCCCATATCCGTTCCTCGTCTCCCCATGACCCATCCCAGACCATTCCCGACCTTGCCATAGCCTCCCCCGCCATCCCCGACGCCGGCTGACCCAACCTTCACCGCCGTCTCCCCCAGATCCGGTCGATCCAGCAACCTACCGGAAAATCCACTCCGGTGGATCTCTTCCC
Organism: Narthecium ossifragum; assembly: GCA_963920575.1. NCBI lineage: Eukaryota > Viridiplantae > Streptophyta > Magnoliopsida > Dioscoreales > Nartheciaceae > Narthecium > Narthecium ossifragum. The sequence continues at coordinate 16,921,292 of OY986970.1, read as the reverse complement.
CAACGTCCTACGACCTTCCCTGCCAAGATCCCGACCGCCGCCGCCGCCCCTACGCCGGTGATCCACTTCGGCGACTCCTCAGCCATCGGATCATCCCAGCCAACTTTGACCAAATTGACTCAGCCACTTCACCCAATCCTAGCTGGTACAACCAAGCCACTTAGCCCAATCCGAGCCAGATTCAATTCCTTGAGCAAATCAACCAATCCAACTTGACCCAGTCCAAGTCCTATCTAGTCAGCTCAAGCCCGATTCGATCCAGCTAACCAGATTCAGCCAATTGGACTCAAATCAAGTCCGATCAGGCCAATTCTGATCGATTGAAGCAGTAGAGGCCCGATACGAGAGGATTACGAGTAGACCGCTCGTATCACTAGATAACTGGTACACCTGTTGCTCGGTGATTGTAGAGGTCGTGTCGGCCTCGAGTCAGATGCTGAGGTGTAGCCGGTGTCCCACTATGTTGACTCGTGAGTAGAGGAGTTGCCTACTCAGCGGTGCCATTTCCCGCCTACAGTGCCTTTCCCTGCTTGAGAGTCAGCAGTGTTGTTCCTGTTATTGAGTGTGACCTGACATGTGACCAGCTTGGCTGAAAGACCATGATCATGGGCCTGAGGGACTCGCGGTGAGGTTATGGGACCCCATTATACACCCAGGTCTTAGTTGAGGGCGACACTGTTGCGTTTTCCTCTTCCTTCTGTGTGTCGTAGTGTAGAACCATACTGAGCTTTATACTCACTCCTACCCGGGCTGCGTTTTGCAGGTGCAGGCGTCAGCTCCTCTTCGGTGGCCCTTACCAGGCAGTTTGTCGGCGGTGCGGCAGCGCCAGGCGGAGTCTGAGAGGTGGTGATCATTTACGGCTTTATACTCTACATTAGTTAGTCTCCTACGGGAGTGTTTAATGTTGTATTTGGATCTTTCCCTCTCCGAGCATATGTATATTAAATTCACTTGGGTTTTGTAATCTGTGGTTTGAGGCTTCTTTAATTATTTCTTTTAAAATTAAGGATGTGATGATTGTTAGGGAGACCAATAGGTTAGAGGGAACCATCGTCAATATTTTCCGCGGTTTGTTAGGTTTCAGTTCGCGTCGCCCGGCCCGGTTGGGCTTTCACGGGTCAGGGCGCGATACGGAGCCTCTCCCTTTGCCATATTCGTGTCTTCTTCTTCTTGGTGTGCATGTGATTGTGCAAGAAGAGGGAGAAAGGCTCATCAAGAATGGATCTTGCTACATCGATGATCTCAAAGATTGGGTCTTGATGCGTGCAAGGTGGGCACACGACACGGTGGAGCTAGAGGCCGATGGTTCTTGGCGTTGGCATAGGTGTCGCGCCCCGACCCACGAAGGCGTAACCAGGCCGGGCGACGTGAACCGGAACCTAACTAATGCGGAATAATTTTGGTGAGGGGTTCCCTCTAACCTACTGGTCTCTCTAAACAATTCATAAGCACCCTTATTAAAACAAAGATTAACAACCTCAAAAGAAATACAATATAATATTCAACATCCTCAAAATGGTTTACATTTGTACAAGATACTCACGTAGGAGACTAACTAACAAAAAGGTGTAGAAGGCTATCACCACTCCTCAAGCACCGCTATACGCCGCCGCGCCACCAAACACCTGCCCGGAAGGGGCTACTGAAGAAGAGCTAACACCTGCACTTGCAAAACGCAGCTCGGGTAGGAGTGAGCATAAAGCTCAGTAGGGTTCTACACTACGACACACAGAAAGGGAGGGAACACAATAGTGTCGCCCCCCAAGTAAGGTCTGGGTGTACACAGGGGTCCCATAACCCCACCGCGTGTCCCTGAGGTCCACGATCATGATCTTTCAGAAGAACTGGTTACATGATGGGTCACACTCAGTAAGCAGGAAAACAACACTGCTGACTCACAAGCAGTAACCCGACACTGCTGGCAGGAAATGACACCGCTGAGTAGGCTCTCCCTCTACTCAAGAGTCATCATAATTGGACACCGGCTACACCTCAGAACCCGACTCGAGACCGACACGATCTCTAAATCATCGATCAATATGTATTCAAGTCATTTAAGCCTATCATCGAAATCGACTGAATACTACAATCCAACCTGGACCTTGCTACCCGCCATGGTCCTAGAGCTAAATCTGAGCCACCCGAAAGCCTCGGAACGGCGATCGACCGATCGCCCACGCCCTAACCTTATGCATCTAATGCACAACAGAATGCATGTTATGATCATACGTAGGCAAGAGATAGGCATGCAATAATATGATAAAAGCAACACACAAGTTTAACTGGATCTGTGAGGACCTGTCCCTCTATTCCTGGGTCGACCGTCTGGGTCGGGCCCGTGGCTCGTTGTGGACCATAAGGGCAATTTGGTAAATTGTGTCTTGTCGGTTTGTTTCACACCCGCAAATGCACACACTGACCTTGTTTGTGTTAGTGTTTGATTAGAATGGTTAGGTGGACCCGAGATCGGAAGATCTGAGTTTCGGCTTGTGTTTTAACCCAAGTTTTGGTTTTCTGGGCAAAGGGGATCGATCTTTCTTGCTAGAAGATTGATCTTTCTCGCTAAGAAGATCGATCTTCTTTGAGAAGAAGATCGATCCTTCTCTACCAGAAAGTCGCGGCAGTTGAGCTTGGAGAAGACGGCCGTCATGGCCGTCGCCCTCCATTGTCAAAAGAAGAGAGGACTTCCTCCCCTCTCCTTCCCTTTTTCCCCTCCTTCCCCGGCCTTCCGCTTCCTTCTTCTTCCTCTTCTCTTCCTCTCCTCCTTCTCTTCTTCTTCCTTCTTCCTTCTTCTTCTTCCGCGGTTCTGTTTTTTCTCTGTTTTCCTTCCAGGGCAGCCACCTTCTTCTCCTCCGTTCTCCCTCCTCCGACAATCGTTTTGTGCATTTTAAAGCTCGTTAGATCTGTGGCAACGAGAGGAAGATTCCTGAAGTGGTTTGGAACCTTGTTGGTGACTGATTAGAGGGGAATCAGCCGAGGATTAGCGCAGTTCGGTAGGTTTTCTACCTACGAGAGTGTTTAATGGGTTTCTCTTAATCTAGCCGTTAGATCTTGCTGAAATTGTGTTGTTGGATGCACGTTGCGTAGTATAATTTCTGGTTTAGGTTTCATTAACTTTGGTTGAGATTTTAGTAGGATTTATGGATGATTAATCTCGGATTTTCCGATTTCTGCTGTTCTTGAAGAACAGGCGGCTTGCGGCGCGTTTTTCGGCCAGTATGTGCATGATCTGGAGTTGTTATGAACATGAAAGTTGTACACATTTCATATTTTTCCAAATTTCGTACGAATTGTTATGATTTTGGTACTGGAGGGCTGCGTTCCAGCAAGTAATTGATAAGTTAGTTTGATTAGTGGTTTTGATTAGTGTTTTCCCCTTAATCTAGCCGTTGGATGTTTTTGGATTTTGGATATGTTGATCCTAGCATGTAGATCTACTAGAGTCTAAGTTGGATCTCGAATCCGACGTCGTTTGGATGTCGGATCGACGGGGTCAACTAGCTGCTTGTAGAGAATGTTTCGGGGTTGCTTCCCGTTGCAGTAGTCCGCGGTTGACGGTCGTGGTACCGTCGTAATGCCGGGACCCGCTGCGGATTGGCTGGCAGCGGTTGGTAGTACCACTGCAGTGATCCGGTTGGACTTGTATGCTGCCTTGTCATACTTTTGCATGCCTATTACTCTTGCTTGTGTATGTTCATAGTATGCATTCTTTGTTGTGTATTAGTTGCATGGTTAGGGCATGGGTGATTTGTGGATCGCCGTCCCAAGACTGGAAGCTCGGATTTAGCCCTAGGACCGGGGTTGGGTAGCTTGGTCCTGGATCGAATTGTGGTGTCCAGTCAAACTTGATGATAGGCTTAGATGACTGGTACACATGTTCCTTGGTGATTATAGAGGTCGTGTCAGCCTCTACCCAGATGTTGTGGGTGCAACCGATGTCAGTTCTTGTCCTTTGGGGGCCGTCAGAGTAAGTCCAGCCCAGGCAGTGTTTGTTCCTGCCCGCAGTGGCGACCAGTGTGGGCCTAGTCCGTTTGGGTGACCACAGTTGAAACCTTGCGACACTAGGTGTATCCAGGATGGGCCCAGTCCTTTGGGGTGACCATGGTTGGGTATGCCTAGGGACACCGGCAAAGGGTTATGAGACCCTTGCTGCACACCCAAGTCTTGCTTGGGGGGACACTGTTACGTTCCCCCTTCCTTCTGTGTGACGTAGTGTAGAACCCTACTGAGCTTTATGGTTATCCCTACCCGGGCTACGTTTTGCAGGTGCAGGCGCCAGCTATTCTTCAGTAGCCCCTACCGTGCAGGTGTTTGGTGGCGCGGCGGCGTCTGGCGGTGTCTGAGGATCGGTGATCATTTTCTACACTTTTGTTATAATTAGTCTCCTACGGGAGTATGATGTATAACTGTTGTAACCCCTTTGAGGTTTTGGATTATTATATTATTTATGTTGAGGTTTGAAATTATTGTATTATTCAGGGGTGCTTATGAATTGTTTAATGAAACCAGTAAGTTAGAGGGAACCCCGCGCCATTATTTTCGCATTTAGTTAGGTTCCGGTTCGCGTCGCCCGGCCCGGTTGGGCTTTCGCGGGTCGAGGCGCGACAGCTTGGTATCAGAGCATAGGTTGTAGATCCCAGGGTTAGGATCAGGATTCGGTTGAGATTGAGCGTGGAATGGGTTAGTTCTATGTCTAGATCATCCGTGTATGCTCCTTGTGATGTGTTATGTTTTTCAGCTTTATGTTATGGTACTTTCTTTTGTGGCTTCTGATGAGTGAATGCTCGTTTGTCGTTGGTGATTGTGCAGATATCGGGAGCTCGAGGCTGACCTTCGGTTGTTGGTCAGGGAGGGGCACGACTTGGTCGACCCGCCCGACCAGACAGGGTAGCACCTGTCTGGGAGGTCAGAGCTAGATGGGCTGAGCCATCGCCAGCGACGGTTTCGGTCGCACGGGAGGGGACCCATCTCACCGAGGGGAGGGTTCTCCCTCCTGTCGACGGACGGACCGCTGCGGCGATCTTGTTGGACTTTCTGCAGCCGGACCCGTCTAGGTTCAGTGGTGAGGCAGCTGATCCAGTGGCCAGGGCACGTCAGTTTAAGCGGGGGCTTCGATGAGAGATCTGGCGACGGACCAATTTTTACCGCTTCCAGGTGTACTCAGCAGTTCGGGACTGCGCCTTGGCAGTAGAGGCGCAGTTGCGGGACGAGAGGTACCGGGCAGTTCCACCGGTATCCTCGACCAGCACACCACAAAGTCCCCAGTTCAGAGGGGGAGTCGGTAGAGGCCAGCAGCGGCGTCGACGACACTTCCAGCAGCAGTCGCAGCGCCTGCAGTAGTTGCCGAGTCCAGTAGGCCAGTTTCTCCGGATGGCTGGGCCGTCTGGGCAGGCTTCGTCGAGCGGAGGCCAGGGTCAGCAGCCTGGTGGCGCGCCAGTCACGTGCTTCCTGTGCGGGCAGCTGGGGCACTTTCCGTACAGACTGTCCCTTGCGAGGAGCGCGGGGCGCTCTGCCGCAGGGCAGTAGAGGCGGAGGGTCCAGTGCTTGGCAGGGGAGCAGTGGTGGGCGCGGGTCAGAGGCTGGACCGAGCTGCTCCAGAGGTGGAGGCAGCCAGCGAGGGCGTATGGTTGCTCTCCCAGTGCACGGGCAGTTGGACACCGTACATCAGTACCAGCAGGCATCGGCAGAGCCATCCATACCCGGAGGTAATCTTTCAGCTTTCTAGTTCCTTGGTAGATATGCTGATAGATTCTAGGGCGTCTCATTCCTATGTTGCTAGCATGTGTGTGGAATCGCTAGGATTAGAGACGAGTCGGCTAGAGGTGGCACAGTCAGTAGACTCACCTATCGGCGGAGCGGTCAGGGTGGACCGGGTCTGTTGATCTTGTTCCTTGGAGGTTGGAGGCCTCCGTGTCTGTCTAGATCTGCGGGTACTAGACATGACAAGCTTCGATGTGATACTCGGTATGGACTGGTTGGCAGCATACCGAGCTATCATCGACTATGGTCGCCGGAGGGTGGTCGCTTGGACACCTGACGGAACACAGTTTGTGCTGTTAGGGGATCGGTTCTCAGCCGATTCCTTTGCTTGTTGTGTGGGGAGGCGTGGCAGCGAGCTTTCAGCCTGGCTGGCCAGCCTGTCCCAGTTTGGGTCAGAGGGAGTGCAACAGAGCAGTTTCCCCAGGATCGTGTGCGACTACACCGACGTGTTTCCTGAGGTGTTGCCGGGGCTTCCACCGTCCAGAGAGGTCGACTTTGAGATCGACCTGGTACCGGGTACCGCACCGATCTCTCTCCCAGCGTTCAAGATGGCACCAGCGGAGCAGAGTGAGATGAGGACCCAGCTAGATGAGCTGACCAGCAGAGGCTTCATCTGTCCCAGCATATCTCCCTTGGAGGCGCCAGTGTTGTTCGCAAAGAAGAAGGATGGTACCTTTCGACTTTGCATAGACTACAGGCGGCTCAACAGGGTGATGGTGAAGAATAGATATCCGATGCAGAGGATCTTCCGGCCTTTCCTAGACCAGTTTGTGGTGGTGTTCGTCGACGACATCCTTATCTACTCTCGGTCAGAGGCGGAGCACGAGCGACACTTGGCGACAGTGTTGCAGCTACTTCGGGAGCATCGGCTATCTGCCAAGGCTTCCAAGTGTGAGTTCTGGCTCACACAGGTGGGATTCCTTGGGCACGTGGTGTCGGCAACAGGGATCTCAGTTGACCTGGCCAAGGTCGAGGCAATGGTAAAGTGGCAGAGACCGAGGACAGTGTTCGAGGTCCGCAGTTTCTTAGGCCTGGCGGGTTACTACAGACGGTTCGTGCTGGACTTCTCCAGAGTTGCCGGACCGATGACCAGACTGACACAGATGGCCGTCCCGTTCGTGTGGGATGATGCTTGTGAGCGAGCTTTCGTGGAGGTGAGGACGAGGTTGACCAGTGCGCCGGTGCTGATCGTCTCCGAGCGAGGTGTTGGTTACAGTGTCTACTGCGAGACCAGCGGTGAGGGTTTGGGGTGTGTCCTCATGCAGGAGGGCCACGTAGTTTCCTATGGTTCTCGCCAGCTGAAGAACCATGAGAGGAACTACCTGACTCATGACTTAGAGCTAGCAGCGGTGGTCTTCGCCCTGAAGACCTGGCGGCATTACCTCTATGGCGAGAAATTCTCTGTCTTCTTGGACCATAAGAGTTTGAGGCACGTTTTCACTCAACGTGACCTCAACTTGAGGCAGCGACACTGGATGGAGCTACTGGAGGACTATGACTTTGCGTTGCATTATCTATCCTGGTAAGGCAAACGTCGTAGCAGACGCGCTGAGCAGACAGGTGAGAGACACAATAGCAGCAATTACAGGGTTGTCAGCTCGGCAGTGGCAGGCTCTAGAGACAGCGGGCCAGTTGGGGCTCGAGTTTGAGGATCAGGGATCCAGCAGCTTTCTCTACGCAGTGCAGAGTATGCCAGCAGTCTTAGCCAGAGTGTTAGAGGCACAGCACAGTGACCCAGAGCTTGAGTAGTTACGCATATCGGCGGGCACGGAGGGCGCAGACGGGGACTGGACAGTATCGTCAGACGAAGGGCTACGGTTCAGATGCAGAGTAGCGGTCCCAGCAGAGCCAGTTCTACGAGACGACGTCCTACGAGAGTTCCACCACTTTCATTTTGCAGTTCATCCCCGCGGCACCAAGATGTTCCAGGATCTTCGGCGACAGTTCTGGTGGCGCGGGATGAAGAGGGCAGTGACGGAGTTCGTATCGCGCTTCCTTACTTGTCAGAAGGTCAAGACAGAGCACCAGCGGACTCCGGGGTTACTTCAGCCGCTTCCACTAGCTGAGTGGAAGTGGGAGCACATCACGATGGACTTCGTGACCGGGCTACCGAGATCTCCTAGGGGGAATGACGCGATTTGGGTCATCGTTGATCGATTGACCAAATCGGCGCACTTCCTGCCTATGCGGACGACAGACTCGATGGACAGGTTGGGCAGCTTGTACGTCAGAGAGGTGGTCAGACTACACGGAGTTCCAGTTTCTATCGTGTCAAACCGTGACCCCAGGTTTTTACCTGCAGGTTCTGGCGAGGCTTTATGGAGGCAGTTGGCACACTCCTGACTTTCAGTACAACGTTCCATCTGTAGACAGACGGGCAGTCAGAGCGGACGATCCAGATCTTATAGGACATGCTGAGAGCATGTGTCCTCGACGTCGGAGGCAGCTGGGAGGAGCACATCCCCTTGGTAGAGTTCGCCTACAACAACAGCTACCAGTCCAGTTTTGGAGTAGCACCTTTCGTGGAGTTGTACGGTAAGCCGTGTCATTCCCCAGTGTGCTGGACAGAGGTTGGAGAGGCTTCACTCACCGGTCCAGACCTCGTCAGGCGGTCGTCAGAGAGGTTAGTGCAGATCAGGCAGAGACTTCTGACGGCTCAGAGCCGGAAGAAGAGTTATGCAGATCAGAGGCGACGACCGTTAGAGTTTGCAGTCGGCGACAGGGTGTTCCTGCGAGCATCGCCGTACAGAGGATCCGTCAGGTTTGGCAGAGATGGTAAGTTGGCGCCGAGGTTTGTCGGGCCATTTGAGATCCTAGAGAGGATCGGCGAGGTAGCTTACCGCCTGGATCTTCCTCAGCACATGTCAGCTGTGCATCCGACGTTCCATGAGTCGATGCTGAGGAAGTATCACCCAGATCCGTCTCATATCATCAGAGTGGATGACATCGAGCTTGAGGCAGACGCGACTTTCATCGGGCAGCCAGTTCGAGTACTTGACTGGAGGGATCAGGTTTTGCGGGGCAAGACGATTCCCTTGGTCAAAGTACTGTGGAGGCACAGAGGCACCGAGGAGATGACCTGGGAGTGCGAGGCGCGCATGCGACAGGAGTTTCGACAGTTGTTTTCATCTCGAGGTACCTCTTGTCCTGTGTTCCAGTGTAACTGTTTTTCTGTTTCCGAGCCCTACCTTTATTGAATCTCGAGACGAGATTTCCTTTTTAAGGGTATTAGGATGTGAGGACATATCCCTCGATTCCTGGGTCGACCGTCTGGGTCGGGCCCGTGGCTTGTTGTGGACCATAAGGGCAATTTGGTAAATTGCGCCTTGTCGGTTTGCTTCACACCCGCGAATGCACACACTGACCATGTTTGTGTTATTGTTTGATTAGAATGGTTAGGTGAACCAGGGATCGGAAGATCCGAGCTTGGCCTTGTGTTTTAGCCCAAGTTTTGGCTTTCTGGGCAAAGGGGATCGATCTTCCTTGCTCTTCTCTTCCTCTCCTCCTTCTCTTCTTCTTCCTTCTTCCTTCTTCTTCTTCCGCGGTTCTGTTTTTCCTCTATTTTCCTTCCGGGGCAGCCACCTTCTTCTCCTCCGGCCACCGTTTTGTGCGTTTTAAAGCTCGTTGGATCCGTGGCGACGAGAGGAAGATCACTGAAGTGGTTTGGAACCTTGTTGGTGACTGATTAGCCGGGAATCAGCCGAGGATTAGCGCAGTTCGGTAGGTTTTCTACCTACGAGAGTGTTTAATGGGTTTCTCTTAATCTAGCCGTTAGATCTTGCTGAAATTGTGTTGTTGGATGCATGTTGCTTAGTATAATTTCTGGTTTAAGTTTCATTAACTTTGGTTGAGATTTTAGTAGGATTTAGGCATGATTAATCTAGGATTTTCCGGTTTCTGCTGTTCTTGAAGAACAGTCGGCTTGCGGCGACTTTTTCGGCCAGTATTTGCATGATCTTGGGTTGATATGAACATAACAGTTGTAGATCTTTGAATCTTCTCTCAAACCCAACTGATTTCATATTTTTTTCGATTTTCGTACGAATTGTTATGATTTTTGCACTGGAGGGCTGCGTTGCAGCAAGTAATTGATAAGCTAGTTTGATTAGCGGTTTTGATTAGTGTTTGCCCCTTAATCTAGCCGTTGGCTATTTCTATATTTTGGATATGTTGATGCCAGCATGTAGATCTACTAGAGTATAAGTTGGATCTCGAATCCGACGTCGTTTGGACGTCGGATCGACGGGGTCAACTAGCTGCTTGTAAAGAATGTTTTGGTGTTTTTAAATATAATATTATATGTCGGATTATAATCTTATATTTTTACTGTTCATCATCGTTTTCGGGGTTGCTTCCCGTTGCAGGAGTCCGTGGTTGACGGTCGTGGTACTCTCGTAATGCCGGGACCCGCTGCGGATTGGCTGGCAGCGGTTGGTAGTACCGCTGCAGCGATCCGGTTGAACTTGTATGCTGCCTTGTCATACTGTTGCATGCCTATTCCTCTTGCTTGTGTATGTTCATAGCATGTATTCTCTGTTGTGCATTAGTTGCATGGTTAGGGCGTAGGTGATTTGTGGATCGCCGTCCCGAGGCTGGAAGCTCGGATTTAGCCCTAGGACCGGGGTTTGGTAGCTTGGTTCAGGATCAAATTGTGATGTCCAGTCAAACTTGATGATAGGCTTAGATGACTGGTACACATGTTGCTTGGTGATTATAGAGGTCGTGTCGGCCTCGAGTCAGATGTTTTGGGTGCAACCGGTGTCGGTTCTTGTCCTTTGGGGGCCGTCGGAGTAAGTCCAGCCCAGACAGTGTCTGTTCCTGCCGGCAGTGGCGACCAGTGTGGGCCCAGTCCATTTGGGTGACCACAGCTGGAACTCTGCGACACTAGGTGTATCCAGGATGGGCTCAGTCCTTTGGGGTGACCATGGTTGGGTATGCCTAGGGACACCGGCAAAGGGTTATGGGACCCTTGCTGCACACCCAAGTCTTGCTTGGGGGCGACACTGTTACGTTCCCCCTTCCTTCTGTGTGACGTAGTGTAGAACCCTACTAAGCTTTATGCTCATTCCTACCCGGGCTGCGTTTTGCAGGCGCCAGCTCTTCTTCAGTAGCCCCTACCGGGCAAGTGTTTGGTGGCGCGGCGGAGTCTGGCGGTGTCTGAGGATCGGTGATCATTTTCTACACTTTGATTATAATTAGTCTCCTACGGGAGTATGATGTATAACTGTTGTAACCCCTTTGAGGTTTTGGATTATTATATTATTTATGTTGAGGTTTGAAATTATTGTATTATTCAGGGGTGCTTATGAATTGTTTAATGAAACCAGTAAGTTAGAGGGAACCCCTCGAAGGTCCAAGAGGGGGGGTGAATTGGACTCTTTTGCGGAAATACAATAGATGAAAATCAAGTTAAAATGCTAGAAGACTAGTATGCTTGTTTAGATATGAAAACTATAAATAAAGCATGTAATGAAGGATGAGAGAAAGAGTTAGGAGACTTGCACCAGATTTTATAGTGGTTCGGCAAACCTTGCCTACGTCCACTCTCTTAAGGCTCTCCTTGAGGTTCCACTACTTGTAATCTTCTCTTACAAGTTTTCCCACCAAGCTTCCGGGTGCTTGCCAACCTTACAAATCCTCCAACAACTGCTGGACCTCCCCCTCAAGCTTACGGGTGCTTGAGAACCTTACAAATCACTCCAAGCTCTCTCTTGGATATTTCTCTCAAAGTCTATTTCATAACTTGAAGTAGTTTTACAAAGGTTAAAGCTTTCAAAAGAAGACTAAAACTTGTTACAATGTAAACTAATATCTCCCTTAATCTAACCCCAAGTTTGCTGCATCTTCTCATATATACTTGAGCTTTAGGGTCTCAAAAAATAGCTTCCAACGGCTATTTTCAGTTTCTGCAATGGCTCTTTAACGACTAGTTTTGACCATACCTTTTCCTTTTAGCTCCTTTATTTTGGACATCCAATGGACATCCCAAGCTCCATTAGTAGATATAGAAATCTGTCTTCAGTCAAAGGTTTGGTTAGAATATCCGCAATTTGATGTTCGGTGCTAACAAATTCAAGTGCTATTTCTCCTTTCTGTGTATGATCACGGAGGAAATGGTGCTGAATTTCTATGTGCTTTGTTCTAGAATGTAGGATGGGATTTTTAGATAAATTTATAGCACTAGTGTTGTCACATATAATGGGTATTTTGCCTACATGTATGTTGTAATCTTCCAATTGCATTTTCATCCAAAGTAATTGTGCACAACAACTACTCGTCGTAATGTATTCCGCTTCGGCGGTGGACAAAGCAACTGAATTTTGCTTCTTGGAGAACTAAGAAACAAGTGCATGACCAAGAAAGTGACATGTACCACTTGTGCTTTTTCTATCAAGTCTACATCCGGCAAAATCCGCATCGGAGTAGCCAATTAGATCAAAAGATGATCTTCTAAGATACCACAAACCATAATTTTGGGTTCCTATTAGATATCTAAAGATCCTCTTGACCGCAACCAAATGAGATTCCTTAGGACAAGATTGATATCTAGCACAAAGGCAAACACTAAACATGATGTCCGGTCTACTAGCGGTCAAATAGAGTAAAGAACCAATCATCCCTCTATAAAGTGTTTGTTCAACGGGTTTCCCATCTTCATCCTTGTCTAATTTGAGTGTTGTACACATGGGGGTTCTATAAATTTTGGATTCAACAAAATCATATTTCTTGAGTAGGTCTCTAGTGTATTTGGCTTGATTTACAAAGATCCCTTCATGAGTTTGCATGATTTGTAATCCAAGAAAATAATTCAACTCTCCCATCAAGCTCATCTCAAACTCACTTTGCATACATGTGGCAAATTCTTCACAAAGTTTATCATTGAAGTAGGGTGGCCTATTGGTAGCTTGTCCCTCTATGTTTTCAATCTCTAGATAGGATCCTCTAAGGGTTGTTACACCACTAAAATAGAGACCTAGCTCTGATACCAATTGAAGGTCCAAGAGGGGAGTGAATTGGACTCTTTTCGAAAATCTAGTTTAATGGAAAAACCAGGTAGGAGAGATGTGAGTACCCGTCCCTCTACTCCTAGGTCGACCGGCTGGGTCAGGCCCGTGGCTCGTTGGTTTGCTTCGCGTCGAGCGCGCAATCCGGTGGATCGCATTGTTTCTTGGACCACAAGGTCAATTTGGTAAATTGCGCCTTGTTGGTTTGTTTCACACCCGCGTGTACACACACTGGCCTTGTATGTGTTTGTGTTTGTTTAGAATGGTTAGGTGGACCCGGGATCGGAAGATCCCAGCTCGGGCGCGCGGAGGCTTGCTTTTGGGCAGCTTACGGCCCTTGAGCGATCGATCGCTCGAAGGAGCGACCGATCGGACTCGTGAGCAATCAGTCGGTGGCTTTTTTTCTCTTTCGCGAGAACGGCAGCCGGCCGTCGCTCTCTCGTGTCAGAAGGGGAGGACTTTCCCTCCCCTCCTTCCCCTTTCCTCCGACTTTCCCCGAGCTTTCCTTCCCCTTCTTCCCTTCTCTTCTCTTCTCTTCTTCTTCCTTCTTTCTCTTCTTTCCTGCGGTGCTTTGTTTCTTCTCTTCTTCCGCCGGCGAGCTTCTTCTCTTCCGTTCTCCCTCTTCCGGGCACCGTTTTTGGCGTTCCAAAGCTTGTTGGATTCGTAGCGACGAGAGGAAGGTTGCTGAGGTGGTTTGGAGCCTTGTTGGTGACGGGTTTGCGAGGGATCAACCGAGGAATGCGTTGTTGGGTAGGTTCTTCTACCTACATGTGTTCTTAAGTGGGTTTCTCTTAATCCAACCAATGGATCTGTTGATCTTCGTGTTATTAGATGCATCTTAACTAGTAGAATTACTGATTTAAGTTTCATTATATTTGGTTGAGATTTGAGTAGGATTTATGCATAATTAAGCTCGGATTTCTGGTTTTCTGCTGTTCTTGAAGAACAGCCGGCTTACGGCGAGTTTTCCGGCCAACGTGTACATGATCTTGGTTTTTAATAAACATAAGAGTTGTAGATCTCTTCGTTAGCTTTCTATGTCATCTTATTTCGTAATTTTTCGATTTTTGTACGATATGTTATGAATTTTTTTCTGGAGCGCTGCGTTGCAGCAATTAAATTGGTAAGTGACTTGATTAGCGGTTTTGATTTGTATTTTCCCGTTAATCTAACCGTTGGATGATTCTGAATTTTGGATATGTGGATCCATACATGTAGCTGTACTGGTGGCTAAGTTGGATCTTAAAACCGACGTCGTTTGGATGTTGGATCAACCAGATCAATTAGCCTCTAGTAGAGAACATTTGGAGTTTTAAATATAATATTATATGTCGAATTATAATATTATATTTCTACTGTTCATCAGCGGTTTTCAGGGTTCCTTCCCTTTGCAGGAGTCTGCGGTCGACGGTCGTGGTACCGTCGTAATGCCGGGATCCGCTGCGGATCGGCTGGCAGCGGTCGGTAGTACCGCTGCAGCGATCCGGTTGACTTATATGATGTTTGTCATACTGTTGCATGCTTTCCTTCTTATCTGTGTATGTCATAGCATGCATTGTTGTTTTGTGCATTAGTTGCATTGGTTAGGGCGTGGGTGATCTGTGGGTCGCCGTCCCGAGGCTGGAAGCTCGGACTTAGCCCTAGGACCGGGGTTGGGTAGTTTAGACCCGGTTTGAATTGTAGTGTCCAGTCAAACTTGATGATAGGCTTAGATGACTGGTGCACTTGTTGCTTGGTGATTAGAGGTCGTGTCGGCCTCAAGTCAGGTGTTGAGGATGGCATCGGTGGCGGGTCTTATTCTTTGGGCAGTGTCCGTTCCTGCCAGTAGGGGATCAGTGTGGGCCCATGGCCGAGTTGGGTGACCACAGCTGGCACCCTGCGACACTAGGCGTATCCAGGATGGGCCCAGTCCGTTGGGGGGTGACCATGGTTGGATATGCCTAGAGATCACCGGTGAATGGTAATGGGACCATTGTAGCTCACTCGAGTCTGGCTTGAGGGCGACACTGTTGCGTTTCGCTCTTCCTTTTGTGTGGCGTAGTGTAGATCCCTACTGAGCTTAGTGCTTACACCTACCCGGGCTGGGTTTTGCAGGTGCAGGCGTCAGTCCTTCTTCTGTGGCCCCTACCGGGCAGTTGGTTGGCGGTGCGGCGGCGCCTGATGGCTTTTGAGAGGTGGCAACATTTACTGCTTTTACCCTTATGTTAGATAGTCTCCTACGGGAGTAATGTTGTATTTTGAATCTTCCCCTCTCCGAGGTTTTGTATATTAACACTTTGAGTTTTAAATCTGTGGTTCGAAGCTTTGCTAATTAATGTTGTTTTAATTGAGGGTGCTTTTGGTGAACTGTTAGCGAGACCAATAGGTTAGAGGGAACCCTCGCCAGCTTTGTTTTCCGCATTTTGTAGGTTCCGGTTCGCGACGCCCGGCCCGGTTGGGCTTTCACGGGTCGGGGCGCGACAAGAGACCTAACACTTTAAATGCTTGTAGATGAAATGAAACTAAAGCAAAACGCATGCAAGAATACAATCAAGAGGGTTAGAGAGATGGCACCGATTTTATAATGGTTCGACCCAACTCTTGGTCTACGTCCACTTCTCTCAAGGCTCCCCTTGAAGTTCCACTACTTGCAAATCCCTTACAAGCGTTTTCTCCAAGCTTCTTGGTGCTTGGTGACCTTACACTCACAACCACTTGCTGTTGACTATCTCTCAAGATACATCTTCACACTTGAAGAAGGTTTACAAAGGTTGTAGCACAAAAGAGAATAAGTAGAAAGCTTCTCGAAAACTTGCTCTGATGAACTCAATAATAATCATAAAAGTTGTGGCAAGTTTACATAAAGAAACTACTTATATTTGGGCTTCAACCAGCTCAACAAGGAGCTCCAACGGCTCTCTACAACTCTCCAACGACTAGTTTTTTACTCTGCGCATTTCTGGCGGTCGATCCATGCATCGTCCGTCACGTATAAAAACTCAGCCTTTTTGCTCGATAGTCGATCCACACATCGTCCGTCACTCTCACGGTCGACCTTGACATCGACCGTCAAATCGTCCGTCATCCTCTGTTAAGAGAATCGCTTCCCAGGGTCGATGCTCGGATCGACCGTCGCTCCTTGACTTTTCTTCATAAATGCGCCACGGTCGACCGTCGCATCGACCGTAGCATCGTCCGTCAGGCTCTGTGAAGTTTTATGCTTCCCAGGGTCGATGCACCGATCGACCGTCACTTCTTCACTTTCTTCATTAATGCCCCACGATCGACCGCCGCATCGACCGTCACATCGTCCGTCAGGCTCTGTGAAGAAAAACGCTTCCCACGGTCGATGCACCGATCGACTTAACGCATATTTCCAAGTATGATGCATTCAACACGGTCGATCCATGGATCGACCGTCACATTCCCACGGTCGATCCTTGCATCGACCGTCAGTACAAAAATGACTTAAATATTGAATTTAAGATTTCCAATTAAAGGGGTAATAAATATTAAACATGTATTTTATCATTTAGTGTATATTGGCATCATCAAAACAAGGTTAGGATCAACACCTGAAAACCCTCAGGAGACTATAACTCCTCCACTGGGGTAACCCAGGAGTTTAAAGGCTTGTTGCACATGCTAAGTGCAATCGTGAGACCTACGAAAGTGGCTAGTTAGATTTATTGCTTTCTTTTTATCTTTTCTTTGCTCGAGGACTAGCAAAGTGTAAGTTGAGGGGTGTGATAAGTCACTAATTATTCATAATTAAACCCCTTAAATTACCTTTGTTAGTCCTAGAGTAGTTGTATTTAATAGTTTGTTAGTTGATTTCAGGTTTAATTATGATTTGAGAAGAAATATAAGAATTTCGACTAAAAGGATGAATTTATGTGATAAAGACTGCTTCGTCGCCTGTCAGGAGAATATTCTCTATATATTCTTTATAATTCCAAATATTCTGGAAATTTACTACATGGTAGAAGACTTCAAGAGCTACAACTTTCATGTTGGACATTTTGCGAGAGACGACTGATGAATTAATACCAGTTTTGAAGAAAATAAAGATATATAGCCGTTGGAAAACTGGTCCGTCGATGCTCAGCCGAATATTCACCAAATATTCCAGATAAGTAAAAATAATGTCAAATCTTCGGGACAGGACAGAAGGCTTCCTAGTCTACATCTTTCATGTTGAGCACATTTTCACATTCCGGACGGGTTGAACCCAGTTGCGACCGGAAGAGGCTGTCAGAATTAAACCAGGAAAACCGAGTTGCACTTGAGGTCCAACTCAACCCATAACCCTAATTCCGGGAATACACCTATAAGAAGGTGTTGGCTGGCCGAAAATAAGGATTTTTTTGAGAATCTTTGGTGGAGGAAGAAGAAGACGGAGAGGATGTGGATGGTGCCAGCTTTCTATTCCATCCCGATGGCTTTCATCCAAAAGATGAGTTACTAATTATTGTACTTAGGATTATTCATGAAACCCTAATATAGTTTTGGTTTTTTTTTAGTTGGATTCTTGTGAACTTCTCGATGCATGATCTCATGAATATGGTTTTATTGTTAATATAGTTGAAGGAACAGAGTTCCATTGATGTACTTTCAGTCCTACATTATTTCTGTGATTGATTGTAGAGATTTATGAGATGATTTTCATGAAGTTATTGGTTTGCCTTTGAGATAAGCTATGCTACGCGAAGATAGGTTGTGCCAAGGTCATTAAGAGTAGTATAATTTAAGGTAATCGTTGGACCAAAGATAATCTATGCCAAGTAAAGATAGGTTATGCCGTTGGGAACATTAACTTTCTTTTAGGGATTCATGTGAGCTTGTAGCCATATGATCCATAATGTTGAGAGAAGGGAACAAGATGATAACTAGAGAAGACAAATAATGAAACTATGGCGGATTGAGTAATTCCTAAGTAACGACTCCATTGATTCAAATTGATCAACGTTTTATTTCTTTTCTTTATTAGTTTAGATAACTCCATTCTATCTTTGACTATTTTCCTTAGTTTTAGGGTTTTCAGAATTGATTTTGATTTCCAACGTTTTCCCTGTGGATCAACTCTCGACTTCACCGCTATCATACCTAGTAGTTTAGTTGTCGCGCCCCGACCCGCGAAAGCCCAATCGGGCCCGGCGACGCGAACCGGAACCTAACAAAACGCGGAAGAAAAGCTGGCGATGGGTCCCTCTAACCTATTGGTCTCCCTAACAATTCACCAAAAGCAACCCCAATTAAAAGACATTAATTTAATGAAACCTCGAATCACAGATAACAACCCAAAAAGTGTTTAATATACATATCCTCGGAGAGGGGAAGATCCAAATACAACATTACTCCCGTAGGAGACTAACTAACAAAAGGTATAAAAGCAGTAAAGATCGCCACTTCTCAAAGTCCACCAGGCGCCGCCGCACCGCCGACCAACTGCCCGGTAGGGGCCACAGAAGAAGAACTGACGCCTGCAGCTGCAAAACGCAGCCCGGGTAGGAGTGAGCACTAAGCTCAGTAGGGTTCTACGCTACGACACACAGAAGGAAGAGGGAAACGCAACAGTGTCGCCCTCAAGTAGAACCTGGGTGTATACAGGGGTCCCATAACCCCACCGCGTGTCCCTGAGGCCCACGATCATGATCTTCCAGCCGGGCTGGTCACATGTCAGGTCACACTCAGTAGCAGGAAACAACACTGCTGACTCTCAACAGGACACAGAACACAGTTTGGTGGGAAGAGACACCACTGAGTAGGCAACTCCTCTACTCAAGAGTTTAAGAACACTGGACACCGGCTACACCTCAGATCCGACTCGAGGCCGACACGACCTCTACAATCATCAAGCAACAAGTGCACCAGTCATCTAGGCCTATCATCAAGTTTGACTGGACACTACAATTCAAACCGGGTCCAAACTAACCAACCCCGGTCCTAGGGCTAAGTCCGAGCTTCCAGCCTCGGGACGACGACCCACAGATCACCCACGCCCTAACCAATGCAACTAATGCATGACAGGGAATGCATGCTATGAACATACACAGATAAAAAGTAAAGCATGCAACAATATGACAAACATCATATAAGTCAACCGGATCGCTGCAGCGGTACTACCGACCGCTGCCAACCGATCCGCAGCGGGTCCCGGCATTATAACGGTACCGCGACCGACAACCGTGGACTCCTGCAACAGGAAGCAACCCCGAAAACGATGATGAACAGTAAACAATATAATATTCTAATCCGAAATCTAATATTATATTCAAAACACCCAAAACCTCTACTTAGAGGATAATTGATCCCGTCGATCCGACATCCAAATGAGGTCGGATTCAAGATCTAACTTAGCCATCAGTAGATCTACATACCAGGATCAACATATCCAAAATCCATAATCATCCAACGGTTAGATTAACAGGAAAACACTAATCAAAACCGCTAATCAAACTAACTTACCAATTAATTGCTGCAACGCAGCCCTCCAGTCATCAATTCATAACTAATCGTAAAAAAATCGGAAAATTATGAAATCAGTTGCGTTAGAGAGCAGATTCAAAGATCTACAACTCTTATGTTCATCACAACCCAATATCATGTACGTACCAGTCGAAAAACTCGCCGCAAGCCGGCTGTTCTTCAAGAACAGCAGAAACCGGAAAATCCGAGATTAATCATGCATAAATCCTACTAAAAACTCAAGTAAAGATCATGAAACTTATATCAGAAATTCTACTAGGCATGAGGAATCTAACAACACCAAGATCAACAAGATCCAACGGCTAGATTAAAAGAAACCCATTAAAGAACACTTGTAGGTAGAAAACCTACCGAAGAACGCTAAACCCGGTTGATCCCCACAAACCAGACACCAACAAGACTCCAAACCACACCAGGGGCCTCCCTCTCATTGCCATGGATCCAACGAGCCTTAGAACACCCAAAATGATGGCCGGAGGAGGAAGAAAGGAAGAGAAGAAGCTCGCCGGCGGGAAAAGGAGAAGAAAACAGAGCTCTCGGGAGAGGAGAAAAAAGAAGAAGAAGAAGGAAGGAGGGGGAGGAGAAAAGGAGGAAAGGGGGAGGGGACAGCCAGAAAAGAGGGGAGAAAGTGAAAGGAGGGGAGGGAAAGTCCTCCCCTTCTGACAGAGGAGAGCGACGGCCAACGGCGGCCGTCCTCACGAAGCAGAAAACCCACCGACGCGAGTCCGATCGATCGCTCCAAGGAGCGATCGATCGCTCGCGGGCCGCCAGCCTCCCAAGGACCTTCTTCACTAAGCGATCGATCTCCAAAGCATGTCAGATCGATCTGGCAAACTTGGGCTAAAACACAAGCCCAAGCTCAGATCTTCCGATCTCGGGTTCACCTAGCCATTCTAATCAAGCACTAACACAAACAAGGTCAGTGTGTGCACACGCGGGTGTGAAACAAACCAACAAGGCGCAATTTACCAAATTGCCCTTACGGTTTACAAGGAGCCACAGGGGTAGGGGGATAGGTCCTCACATTAGTGATTGAATAAGGATTATAAATTTAATATTTGATTCAGTTTGCAACGTTTTAATGACAAACTAACAAGTATTCAGTGAGATCTAAGCAAAAGAAGACACAATCAACTCAAAACTCACAAAACCAAAAAACAAACGTAGGTAGGATCCCTACCTAGCCTAGAGCAGCTTCAATCCCATCTGCAAGGCCTTGGATCGTCCAAAATCTCTTCAAAATCCGGCAGCTCTGAGCTCAAGAACACGGATTTCAAAAGGGATTCAAGGAAGAGGGTTACGTCCACTTTATAGACAAACGAACCGACTTATGAATGATCGATCTTTCCCTGAGGGAATATCAATCCTTCACGACGATCGCGCCTTGTGTTTCTAGCATTAAAAGATCAAATTTCTAGCAAGGAAAGATTGATCCTTTAGGTGAAGAAAGCTAGACTTGGGCTAAAACTCAAGCCCAAGCCCGGATCTTTCGATCCCGGGTCCACCTAACCTTTCTAATCAAACACTAACACAAACATGGTCAGTGTGTGCACACGCGGGTGTGAAACGAACCAATAAGATGTAATTTACAAAATTGCCCTTGCGGTCTAAAACGAGCCACAGGGGTGGAGGGGTAGGTCCTCACATCCTATTACCCTTAAAGGAAATCTTGTCCCGAGATTCGATAAAGGTAGGACTTGGAAACAGAAAGTACTACACTAGAAGACATGACAAAAGGTACCTCGAGAAGAAAACAACTACGAAAACTCCTTCCGCATGCGCGCCTCGCGCTCCCAGGTCATCTCCTCGGTGCCTCTGTGCCTCCACAGTACCTTCACCAAGGGAATCGTCTTGCCCCGCAATACCTGATCCCTCCGGTCAAGTACCCGAACCGACTACTCAACGAAGCCTGCGTCTGCCTCAAGCTCAATGTCATCCACCCTGATGACATGAGATGGGTCTGGGTGATACTTCCTCAGCATCGACATGTGGAAAGTCGGATGCACAGCTGACATGTGCTGACGAAGATCCAGGAGGTAAGCTACCTCGTCGATCCTCTCTACGATCTCAAATGGCCCGACAAACCTCGGCGCCAACTTAACACCTCTGCCAAACCTGAGGGACCCTCTGTACGGCGATGCTCGCAGGAACACCCGGTCGCCGACTGCGAACTCTAACGGTTGTCGCCTCTAATCTGCATAACTCTTCTACTGGCTCTGAGCCGTCAAAAGTCTCTGCCTGATCTGCACTAACCACTCTGACGACCGCCTGACGAGGTCTGGACAGGTGAGTGAAGCCTCTCCAACCTCTGTCCAGCACACTGGAGAACGACACGGCCTACCGTACAACGCCTCGAAAGGTGCTACTCCAAGACAGGACTTGTGAGGACCTGTCCCTCTACCCCTGTGGCTCGATGTAGACCGCAAGGGCAATTTGGTAAATTACGCCTTGTTGGTTTGTTTCACACCCGCGTGTGCACACACTGGCCTTGTATGTGTTCGTGTTTGTTTAGAATGCTTAGGTAAACCCGAGATCGGAAGATCTGAGCTTGGGCTTGTGTTTTAGCCCAAGTTTGCCTTTCTGAGTAAAGGAGATCGATCTGGATGGCTAGAGAGATCGATCTGGATTGCAAAGGAGATCGATCTGGATTTCAAGGAGATCGATCTCGATTGCAAAGGAGATCGATCTCACATGCCTTGGAGATCGATCATGCTCGAGTCGGTGCTATCTTCCTCTTTCGCGAGGACGGCCGTCGGCCGTCGCTCTCCCTTGTCAGAGAGGGAAGACTTCCCCTCCCTTTCCCCCCGCTTTTCCCCGTTTTCCCGGCTTTCCCCAGGCTTTCCCCTCTTTTTCTTCCCCTCCTCCTCCTCTTTCTCTTCTCTTCTTCTTCCTTCTTTCTCTTCTCTCCCGCGGTGCTCTGTTTCTTCCCTTCTCCGCCGGCGAACTTCTTCTCCTCCGTTCTCCCTCCTCCGGCCATCTTTTCCGGCGTTCTAAGGCTCGTTGGATTCGTGACAACGAGAGGAAGATCCCTGAAGTGGTTTGGAGGATTGTTCGTGATCAAATCGCGGGGAATCAGCCGAGGAAAGCGCAGCTAGGTAGGGTTATACCTACTGTGTTCTTTTCGGGTTTTCTTGAGATCTAGCCGTTGGATCTTGTTGATCCTTGCTTTGTTGGGTTCCTTATGCCTTCTAGAATTACTGATTTAAGTTTCATGTTAATCAGTTGAGATTTGAGTAAGCTTTATGCAAGATTAGTCTCGGATTTCTGGTTTTCTGCTGTTTTTGAGAAACAGCCGGCTTGCGGCGAGTTTTTCGGCCAGCGTATACATGATCCTGGCTTTTGATAAACATAAGAGTTGTACCTCTACTCGTTAACTTTCCATTCCATCTTTTTTTGTATTTTTCCGATTTATGTACGATTTCTTATTAATTTTGTGCTGAAGGGCTGCGTTGCAGCAATTAATGGGTAAGTTAGTTTTGATTAACGATTTTGATTAGCGTTTTCCCGTTAATCCAACCGTTGGATGTTTATGAATTTTTGATATGTTGATCATGGTAGATACACCTACTGGTGACTAAGTTGGATCTTGAATCCGACGTCGTTTGGACGTCGGATCGACAGGATCAATTAGCCCCTAAGTAGAGGCTTTGGGTGTTTTTGAATATAATATTATATTTCAGAATATAATATTATATTGTGTTTTGTTCATCATCGTTTTCGGGGTTGTTTCCCGTTGCAGGAGTCCGCGGTTGACGGTCGCGGTACCGTCGTAATGCCGGGACCCGCTGCGGATCGGCTGGCAGCGGTTGGTGGTACCGCTGCAGCGATCCAGTAGACTTATACGATGCTTGACATACTGTTGCATGCCTTTCCTATTATCTGTGTATGTCATAGCATGCATTGTTGTTTTGTGCATTAGTTGCATTGGTTAGGGCGTGGGTGATCCTTGGGTCGCCGTCCCAAGGCTGGAAGCTCGGACTTAGCCCTAGGACCGGGGTTGGGTTGTTTGGACTCGGTTTGAATGGTGGTGCACAGTCGATTCGATGATAGGCTTAGATGACTGGTGCACTTGTGGCTTGATGATTGTAGAGGTCGTGTCAGCCTCGAGTTGGATCTGAGGTGTAGCCGGTGTCCGGTTCTTCTTAAAAACTCTTGAGTAGAGGATTTGCCTACTCAGTGGTGTCCCTTCCCACCAAACAGTGTTCAGTGTCCTGTTGAAAGTCAGCAGTGCCGTTTCCTACTACTGAGTGTGACCCGACATGTGACCAGCCCGGCTAGAAGATCATGATCGGGGCTTTAGGGACACGCGGTGGGGTTATGGGACCCCTGTATACATCCAGGTCCTACTTAAGGGCGACATTGTTGCGTTTCCCTCTTCCTTCTGTATGTCGTAGTGTAGATCCCTACTGAGCTTAGTTCTCACTCCTACCCGGGCTGCGTTTTGCAGGTGCAGGCGTCAGTTCTTCCTTTGTGGCCCCTACAGGGCAGTTGGACGGCGGTGCGGCGGCGCCTGGTGGCTTTTGAGAGGTGGCGACTTTTACCGTTTTTACCCTTGTGTTAGATAGTCTCCTACGGGAGTGATGTTGTACTTTGGATCTTCCCCTCTCCGAGGATTTGTATGTTAACACTTGAGTTTTAAATCTGTGGTTCGAGGTTATGCAAATTATTATTGTTTAATTTGAGGGTGTTTTGGTGAATTGCCAGGGAGACCAATTGGTTAGAGGGAACCCTCGTCGTTCTTTTTCCGCGTTGGTTAGGTTCCGGTTCGCGTCGCCCGGCCCGGTTGGGCTTTCGCGGGTCGGGGCGCGACAGGACTGGTAGCTGTTGTTGTAGGCAAACTTCACCAAGGGAACGTGCTCCTCTTAACTGCCTCCGGCGTCAAGGACACATGCTCTCAGCATGTCCTCCAAGATCTGGATCGTCTGCTCTGACTACCCGTCTGTCTGCGGATGAAATGTCGTACTAAAGGTCATGAGTGTGCCAATTGTCTCCTGAAAACCTCGCTAGAACCTGCTGGTGAACCTGGGGTCACGATCTGACACGATAAAAACTGGAACTCCGTCTAGTCTGACCACCTCTTTGATGTACAAACTGCCCAACCTGTCTGTCGAGTTTGTCGTCCGCATTGGCAGGAAGTGCCCCGATTTGGTCAATCGATCAACGATGACCCAAATCGCGTCATTCCTCCTAGGAGATCTCGGTAGCCCGGTCACGAAGTCCATCGTGATGTGCTCCCACTTCCACTCAGCTAGTGGAAGCGGCTGAAGTAACCCTGGAGTCCGCTGGTGGTCTGCCTTGACCTTCTGACAGGTAATGTAGTGCGATACGAACTCCATCACTGCCCTCTTCATCCCGTACCACCAAAACTGCTGCCGCAGGTCCTGATACATCTTGGTGCCCCCGGAATGAACTGCAAAACGAGAGAGGTGAAACTCTAGTAGGACTTCGTCTCGTAGAACTGGATCTGCTGGAACCGCTATTCTGAACCATAGCCCTCCGTCTGACGATACTGTCCAGTCCCTGTCTGCGCCCTCTGTGCCTGCCGATGTTCACAACTCCTCGAGCCCTGCGTCACTACGTTGTGCCTCTAACGCTCTGGCTAGAATCGCTGGCATACTCTGCACTGTGTAGAGAAAGCTGCTGGATCCCTGATCCTCAAACTCAAGCCCCAACTGGCCCGCTATCTCTAAAGCCTGCCACTGCCGCGCTGACAACCCTGCAACTGCTGTTCTGGTATCTCTCACTTTCCTGCTTAGCACGTCTGCTACGACGTTTGCCTTACCAGGATGGTAATGCAACTCAAAGTCGTAGTCCTCCAGTAGCTCCATCCAGCGTCGCTGCCTCAAGTTGAGGTCACGTTGGGTGAAAATATGCCTCAAACTCTTTTGGTCTGAGAAGACAGAGAACTTCTCGCCATAGAGGTAATGACGCCAGGTCTTCAGGGCGAAGACCACCGCTGCTAGCTCCAAGTCATGTGTCGGGTAGTTGCTCTCATGATTCTTCAGCTGACGAGAACCATAGGAAACTACGTGTCCCTCCTGCATGAGGACACACCCCAAACCCTCATCGCTGGCGTCGCAGTAGACACTGTAACCAACGCCTCGCTCGGGGACGATCAGCACCGGTGCACTAGTCAACCTCGTCCACAGCTCCACGAAGGCTCGCTCACAAGCATCATCCCACATGAACGGGACGGTTTTCTGTGTCAGTCTGGTCAACGGTCCGGCAACTCTGCAGAAGTCCCGCACGAACCGTCTATAGTACCCTGCTAGGCCTAGGAAACCGCGGACCTCGAACACTGTCCTTGGTCTCTGCCACTGTACCACTGCCTCGACCTTGGCTGGGTCAACTGAGATCCCTGCTGCCGACACCATGTGTCTAAGAAATCCCACCTGTGCAAGCCAGAACTCGCACTTGGAAGCCTTGGCATAAAGCCGATGCTCTCGAAGTAGCTGCAACACTGTCGCCAAGTGTCGCTCGTGCTCCGCCTCTGACCGGGAGTAGATCAGAATGTCGTCGACGAACACCACAATGAACTGGTCTAGAAACAGCCGGAAGATCCTCTGCATGAGATCCATGAACGCTGCTGGTGTGTTCGTTAGCCCAAACGGCATCACCACGAACTCGTACAGGCCGTACCGAGTCCGAAAAGTCGTCTTCGGGATGTCGCAATCCCGAACCCTCAACTGGTAGTAGTCGGTGCGGAGGTCGATCTTCGAGAACAGTGAAGATCCTCGCAACTGGGTAAACAGGTCGTCGATCCTCGGCATGGAATATCTGTTCTTCACCGTCACCCTGTTGAGCTGCCTGTAGTCTATGCAAAGTCGAAGGGTACCATCCTTCTTCTTTGCGAACAACAATGGCGCTCCCCAGGTTGACATGCTGGGACAGATGAAGCCTATGCTGGTCAGCTCGTCTAACTGGGTCCTCAACTCGCTCTGCTCTACTGGTGCCATCCTGAAAGCTGGGAGAGAGATCGGTGTGGTACCTTGTACTAGGTTGATCTCAAAATCGACCTCTCTGGACGGTAGAAGCCCCGACAAAACCTCAGGAAACACGTCCGTGTAGTCGCACATGATCCTGGGAAAATTGCTCTGCTGCACTCCCTCAGAACTGAACAGGCTAGCCAACAAGGCTGAGAGCTCGCTGCCACGCCTCCCCACATCACAAACTGTGTCCTGTCGGGTGTCCAAGCGACCACCCTCCGGCGACCACAGTCCATGATAGCCCGGTATGCTGCTAACCAGTCCATACCGAGTATCACATCGAAGCCTATCATGTCTAGCACCCGCATGTCTAGAAAGATACGGAGGCCTCCAACCTCCAAAGAACAAGATCGGCAGAGCCAGTCTACCCTGCCTGTCTCGCTGATCGGTGAGTCTACAGACTGTGCCACCTCTAGCCAACTCGTCTCTAATCCTAGTGATGTCACACATATGCTAGCAACATAGTAATGAGACGCTCCGGAATCTATCAGCACATCTACTAAGGAACTAGAAAGCTGAAAGGTACCTCAGAGTACGGATGGCTCTGCCGCTCCCTACTGTACTGCGCTGGCGGCTGGTATAGTTGAACCGAGTCTGGCTGCCCTTGCTCTGGAGGGGCAAACACACGCCTTCTGTGGCCGCATCCACCTCTGGAGCGGCTCGGTCCAGCCCCTGATCCGCGCCCACCACTGCTCCCCTGCCCCGTGCCCACCACTGCTCCCCTGCCAAGCACCAGACCCTCCGCCTCTACTGCCCTGCCGCATAACGCCCCCCGCGCTCCTCACAGGGGACAGTCCCTACGGAAGTGTCCCGGCAGCCTGCACTGGAAACACGTGGTTGACGCGCCACCAGGCTGCTGACCCTGGCCTCCCCCTGACGGAGCCTGCCCAGACGCCCTGGCCGTCAGGAGAAATTGGCCTGCTGGGCTCGGTAGCTGTGGTTGGAACTACTATGGGCGATGCGACTGCTGCTGGAAGGGTCGCTGACGCCGCTGTTGGCCTCTGCCGAATCCCCCTCTGAACTGGGGTCTCTGCGGTGCTCTGGTAGAGGATGCCGGTGGAACTGCCCGGCACCTCTCGTCCCACAACTGCGCCTCCACTACCAAGGCGTAGTTCAGAACTACTGCGTGCGTCTGGAAACGGTGGGAACACATCTGGCGCCTGATCTCTCGACGAAGACCTCACTCGAACTGTCGTGCCCTGGCCACTGGATCTGCTGCTACTGCCCCCGTGAAACGGACCAAGTGAGTAAACCGTGTGGCATACTGCTTCACAGAGCGAGTACCCTGCTGAAGGGACTGGTACTCGCGGGACAGATCGTCACACGTACTCTCCGGGAAGTACGCGTCCAAGAATAACGCTCTGAACTCCTCCCACATTGGCTCCTCTCCGGCCACTGGATCTGCTGCTACTGCCCCGCCCCGACTGATAACTGAAGGCCGGTCTCGAACTCCCAACATCTGCGCAATCACCAACAACAAAAGAGCGTTCACTCATCAGAAGCTGCGAAACAAACAGTACAGACAGAAAGCGGAAAAGCACAACACATCAAAAGGAGCATGTACGGATGTTCTAGACATAGAACTATCACATTCCACGCTCAAACTCAACCGAATCCTGATCCTAACCCTGAGATCTATAACCTATGCTCTGATACCAAGCTGTAACGACCCCTGCCGTCCGAGAGCCACTCAGGGACCCACCCGACACAATATTGTTCGTTTTTGGCTCACCGCAGAAATCTGAGAAAACTTCCCAGTGGGTCACCCATCCCGAGACAGCTCCAAGGCAAGCATGCTTAACCTTGGAGTTTTCTGACGGATCACTGTTATCACGGCTTTAAAACGCGTTGTGTCTTATAAAGGGTTACTAATATACTTACTATCTACGTGGGGTTGCTTGCCCGGTTACCTGGTTCAGCCACATGCCCTCCAGGCGAACACCGACATCCAGGTACCCCGGGTCTCACACGCGGGGCTCGAAGAGTTTGACGTGTTTTGGCTAATATGATGTCATGTGATGTACGGGTTGTAGGATATACGATGAGGTTTGTTTTTTTTTTTTTGTTTTTTTTTTTACTCTAGAGTCCTATTTAGTTTTGGACTCTGTGTCGATTGGTTTCAACCATAAATTCTGAAAATAGGAAGAATTAGAGTTTTAGTAGGACTCATGTATGCTCATCCTACATTACTCTTTCTTTCTTTTTCTTTTTTTCTTTTTTTTTTGTTTTTTGACTCTAGAGTCCTATTTTGTTTTGGACTCTATGTCGATTGGTTTCAGCTATGAAATCCGAAAATTGGAAGAATTAGAGTTTTAGTAGGACTCATGTATGCTCATCCTAGGTTACTCTTTTCTTTTTTTAGTCAATTAAATAATTCCGAAAATTAGGAGAATTCTTATCCTACGTGACCAATTTTGGGTGCTCCGGAGGAATAAGTGAACTAGGACTCTAGTAATTTGTACTATGAGTCCTATTAGTTTGGACATCTTTCATATTTGAATATATCCAAACCAAGTTAGAATAGGATAGTTTCCTACTCAAATTCTTGTTTTTTTTTAGTCCAAATTGGATTTAAATTGCCACAAGATATGCTCCTAGTCAAAAGTAGGAGTTCATGTAGGAGTTCAAGTATATCTCATGAACCCCAAGGCAGCCTATATATAGCTTTGAGATCCTTTTGACCAGATCACTTTTTTAAAAGCTTTGGGAGAGAGAGTCTTGGCTGCACGTAGGAGGGACACTTTGAAGCTCTCTAAGGTTCTTTTTTTTTATTATCTATTCTCTATTGTCGAGAATTCTGCTGACATGGCTGCTTCTTTTTCTTCAATTTGCATGCTATGTTGTCATCTTCCTTTTTTTTGTTTAGTCTCCCTTATTCCCATATTTCTTTTCCGTACCATCCGTACCTCTTGTTTGAGGCGATACCCGGTCGTACATCACGAAGGGACGGCTTGTGGAGGGTTAACAAAAATATGTCTTGCGGACGAAGATGGCATAGCTTGCTCCGCTATCCAACGCAGCATTACCGATCCCACGGCGATTGCTCCACCGTGTTGTGTGATCCGGTATTCTTTTCGATGATATGATCAAAAACATGAGAACCCTCCATGGCAACCCTTTGATGTGCATGAATGGAAAATTTGTCGTACTACAGTGTGGATAGAAGCACTGTATATGGTTGCGACGGCAGGCCTGGTGTCGCGCCCCGACCCGCGTAGGCCCAACTGGGCCGGGCGACGCGAACCGGAACCTAACCTACTGTGGAAATTTTTGGCGAGGTTTCCCTCTATTCGTAGTGGTTATCCTAGCAATCACAACCATCCTGTATTACACAAATATTTCGAACTTCAAAGACTGAAACTTGATATAATATTACAAACCTCAAACAGGGAAATTAAATATTTATCACTCCCGAAGGAGACTATCTATAACAAAAGGGTGTAAAG
Organism: Narthecium ossifragum; assembly: GCA_963920575.1. NCBI lineage: Eukaryota > Viridiplantae > Streptophyta > Magnoliopsida > Dioscoreales > Nartheciaceae > Narthecium > Narthecium ossifragum. The sequence goes on along the minus strand of OY986970.1, from coordinate 16,891,628 downwards.
CTGTAAGATCGTCACCTCTCAAGCACCGCCAGACGCCGCCACGTCACCAAACACCGGCCCGGTAGGGGCGACCGAAGAAGAGCTAGCGCCAGCACCTGCAAAACGCAGCCCGGGTAGGAGTGAGCACTAAGCTCAGCAGGGACACTACACTACGACACTCACAAAGGGAGGGAACACAACAGTGTCGCCCTGAAGCAGAGGTTGGGTGTACATAGGGGTCCTATAACCCCACCGCGTGTCCCTGAGGCCCTCAATCATGGTCTTCCAGCTGAGCTGGTCACATGTCAGGTCACACCCAGTAGCAGGAGAAAACACTACTGACTCACAAGCAAGAACACGACACTGCAAGCGAGAAATGGCACCGCTGAATAGGCAACTCCTCCACTCCATAGTCAACACAGTGGAACACCGGCTACAGCTCAACACTCGGCTCGAGACCGACACGACCTCTATAATCATCAAGCAAAAGTATTCCGGTCAACTTAACCCTATCATCGAAATCGACTGAATACTACAAATCGAGTCCTGGACAAAACTACCCGCAACAGTCCTAAGAGATAGATCCGGGCTACCCGAAGGCCCGGATCGGCAACGCCCTAAACAGATGCAACTAATGCGCAACACAATGCATGTTATGGACATGCGCAGGATAATACAGATAAATATGCAACAGTATATGATGATATATCAAACAAGGTTTGGGCACGGCACTCTGCCGGCCCGGGGTGGTGAGCAGGTAAATAAGGTCTAAGGAGCTGCTGCAGCGGTACCACCACCAACTGCCAGCAGTCCACCACAACACCTGCACCGGGAAGCAGCCCCGCAAACAACAGCTCACAGGTATAACAGATAAGGCCCTCGGCGCACGCCAGCATGCAAGGCTATGGAAAGCTGTAGGGCTACCCGCCCGTTTATTCTACACAATCCCAGGAGTCATCACTCCCCTGGTTCACCACTACCCTATTATAGGGCTAACATGCTTAAACCTATGTACCATGTATTAAGACAGGAGAGAAAACAATACATGCAAGCTCCGCGAGCAAAACAAGCCGAATATCTCTCTCTGCCATAGTCGGATCGATCCCTTCCCAAGGGAAGGATCGATCCCGCTATCGACAGAGAGCAAAAAGCTCCCATCGCACCGAGTCCGATCGATCCGTCCTCTCAGGATGATCGATCCGACTCGGGACGAGGGAGATCCAAGCTACCCCAGGGCACCGGGATCGATCGCCCTCCCAGGGGCCGATCGATCCGGCTCGGGTTCAGCGTGCCCAACCAAGACGGATTTATCCATCTCACAGACGGATCGATCGGATGGGTTCTCCGGTAAGCCGACGGCGAGAAATACCGCCGGAAAACTCCACCAAATCCCACCAAAACCTGGGATCTAGTAGTACGAACGACCACGAATCCAAAACCGGTGGAAAAACAACAATCCAACATGTATACAATGAGTTCTAAGGATAAGAACATCGACAGCCGAAAAACCTCCGAAAAAAACCCGAAGAAAGTAGGTAGGAATCCCTACCGGAGCAAGAGCAGCTTCAATCCCAGCTGTTATGCCTTGGATCACCCACGAACTCCTCGAAATCCAAAGAATTCTCAGCCCAAGAAATCACATTTCCAAAGAGATCTGAGGAAGAAGGTTTCGTTTGTTTTATAGGCAAACGAACCGACGTAGTAGGATCGATCCGTCCAAGGAGACCGATCGATCCAGCCCAAGAGGCCGATCGATCCAACCAAAGAACAATCGATCCAACTAAACGACCGATCGATCCAACCCAAGAGGCCGATCGATCCAACCAAAGAACAATCGATCCTTCTCCGAGTCCGATCGACCCGACCCAAGGGGCCGATCGATCCGACTCAACGATCCGCGTTCCTTTCAAAGACCGATCGATCCTTCTAGCTTGGAAGGATCGATCCGTCTTTCGCAGGAAGCTGGACTTGGGTTAAAAAATTAAACCCAAGCCCGGATCTTTCGATCCCGGGTCGCACTAACCATTCTAACGAAACATTACCACAAACATGGTCAGTGTGTGCACAAGCGCGAGTGTGAAACTAGCCGACAAGGTGCAATTTACCAAATTGCCCTTGCGGTCCACAACGAGCCACAGGAGGGGAGGGACGGGTCCTCACATCCTAATACCCTTAAAGGAAATCTCGTCCCGAGATTCGATAAGGGTAGGGCTCGGAAGCTAGGAAACATCTACACTAGAAGACAGGACAAAAGTTACCTCTAGAAGAGAACAAGTGTGGGTACTCCTACCGCATGCGCGCCTCGCGCTCCCAGGTCATCTCCTCGAAGCATCTGTGCCTCCACAGTACCTTGACCAAGGGAATCGTCTTGCCCCGTAAGACCTAATCCCTCCAGTAAAGTACTTGAACTGGCTGCTCAACGAACGTCGCGTCTGACTCAAGCTCGATGTCGTCCACCCTGACGACATGCGATGGGTCGGGATGGTACTTCCTCAGCATCGACACGTGAAAAGTCGGGTGCACAGCAGACATGTGCTGAGGAAGGTCCAAGCGGTAGGCTACCTCGCCGACCCTCTCTAGGATCTCAAACGGCCCGACGAACCTCGGGGCCAACTTGCCCCCGCTGCCAAACTTGACAGAACCTCTGTACGGTGCTGCCCGCAGGAACACACGGTCGCCAATGGCGAACTCAAGCGGTCGTCACCTCCGATCTGCATAACTCTTCTGCCGGCTCTGAGCCATCAGAAGCCTCTGCCTAATCTGTACCAACCTCTCTGACGATGTCTGGACCTGTGAGTGACGTCCCTCCGACCTCTGTCCAGCAAACTGGGGAACGACACGGCCTACCGTACAACGCCTCGAAAGGTGCTACTCCAAGACTGGACTGGTAGCTGTTGTTGTAGGCGAACTCCACCAAGGGAACGTGCTCCTCCCAGCTGCGTCCTGCATCGACGACACATGCTCTCAGCATGTCCTCCAAGATCTGGATCATCCGCTCTGACTGCACGTCTGTCTGCAGATGAAACGCCGTACTGAAGGTCAGGAGTGTGCCAACTACCTCCTGAAAGCCCCGCCAGACTCTGCTGGTGAACATGGGGTCACGGTCTGACACTATAGAAATTGGGACCCCGTGTAGTCTGACTACCTCTCGGACGTACAAACCGCCCAACCTGTCTGACGTGTTTGTCGTCTGCATAGGCAGGAAATGCGCCGATTTGGTCAATCGATCAACAATGACCCAAATCGCATCATTCCCCCTAGGAGACCTCGGTAGCCCGGTCACGAAGTCCATCGTGATGTGCTCCCACTTCCACTCAGCTAGGGGAAGCGACTGTAGTAACCCCGGAGACCGCTGGTGCTCTGCCTTAACCTTCTGACAGGTAAGGCAGCGCGATACGAACTCCGTCACTGCCCTCTTCATCCCGCGCCACCAGAACTGTCGCCGAAGGTCATGGTACATCTTGGAATGGCCGGGATGAACTGCAAAGCGAGAGTGGTGGAACTCTCGTAGGACGTCGTCTCGAAGAACTGGATCTGCTGGAACTGCTACTCTGCCTCGAAACCGTAGCCCTCCGTCTGGCGATACTGTCCAGTCTCCGTCTGCGCCCTCTGTGACCACTGCTGTGCGTAACTCCTCGAGCTCTGGGTCACCGTGCTGTGCCTCTAACACTCTGGCTAAGACCGCTGGCATACTCTGTACTGCGTAGAGGAAGCTGCTGGATCCCCGATCCTCGAACTCGAGCCCCAACTGGCCCGCCGTCTCTACAGCCTGCCACTGCCGCACTGACAACCCTGCAACTGCTGCTCTGGTGTCTCACACCTGTCTGCTCAGCGCGTCTGCTACGACATTTGCCTTACCAGGATGGTAATGCAACTCGAAGTCGTAGTCCTCCAGTAACTCCATCCAGCGTCGCTGCCTCAGGTTGAGGTCACGTTGGGTGAAAACGTGCCTCAAACTCTTATAGTCCGAGAAGACAGAAAACCTCTCGCCATAGAGGTAGTGCCGCCAGGTCTTCAGGGCGAAGACCACTGCTGCAAGCTCCAAGTCATGGGTCGGGTAGTTCCTCTCATGATTCTTCAGCTGGCGAGAACCATAGGAAACTACGTGGCCCTCCTGCATGAGGACACACCCCAAACCCTCACCACTGGCGTCGCAGTAGACACTGTAACCAACGCCTCGCTCGGGGACGATCATTACCGGTGCACTGGTCAACCTGGTCCTCAGCTCCACGAAGGCTCGCTCACAAGCATCATCCCACACGAACGAGACGGCCTTCTGTGTCAGTCTGGCCAACGGCCCGGCGACTCTGGAGAAGTCCCGCACGAACCGCCTGTAGTAGCCCGCCAAGCCCAGGAAGCTACAGACCTCGAACACTGTCCTCGGTCTCTACCACTGTACCACTACCTCGACCTTGGCTGGGTCAACTGAGATCCCTGCTGCCGACACCACGTGTCCAAGGAATCCCACCTGTGCAAACCAGAACTCGCACTTGGAAGCCTTGGCATAAAGCCAATGCTCCCGAAGTAGCTGCAACACAGTCGCCAAGTGTCGCTCGTCCTCAGCCTCTGACCGGGAGTAGATGAGAATGTCGTCGACGAACACCACCACGAACTCATCTAGGAAGGTCCGGAAGATCCTCTACTGGTAAGCTCGTCTAGCTGGGTCCTCATCTCACTCTGCTCTACTGGTGCCATCTCTAGCCAACTCGTCTCCAACCCTCTGAGCACGGATGGCTCTGCCGCTGCCTGCTGGTACTGCTGTGGCTGCTGGTACTGCTGAACGGTGTCCGGCTGCTCACGCACCGAAAAACCAAACACACGCCCCCCGCTGGCCGCCTCCACCTCTGGAGCGGCCCGGTCCAGCCCCTGACCCGCTCCCGCCACTGCTCCCCAGCCAAGCACTGGACCTCCGCCTCGACTCCCCTGCGGCACAGCGCCCCGCGCTCCTCGCAAGTGGCAGTCCCTACAATAGTGTCCCAGCTGCCCGCACGAGAAGCACGTGACTGACGCGCTATTAGGTTGCTGACCCTGGCCTCCCCCTGACGGAGCCTGCCCAAACAGCCCGACCGTCTGGAGAAACTGGCCTGGCGGACTCGGCAATTGTGTCTGGAACTGCTGCGGGTGCTGCGACCGCTGCTGAAAGCGTCGCTGACGCCGCTGGTTCCCTCTGCCGAATCCCCCTCTGAACTGGGGTCTCTGCGGTGTGCTGGTAGAGAATGCCGGTGGAACTGCCCGGCACCTCTCGTCTCGCAACTGCGCCCCTACTGCTAAGGCGCAGTCCGGAACTGCTGAGTACGCCTGGAAGCGGTAAGAACTGGTCCGTCGTCTGATCACTGATCGAAGCCTCTGCTCAAACTGACATGCACTGGCCACTGGATCTGCTGCTACTGCCCCTGCGAAACGGACCAAGTGCGAGAACCAGGTGGCATACTGCTGAAACTCCAGCAAGAACACCACAGCGGTCCGCGCGTCGACCTGAGCGAGGACCCCCTCCTTGGCGAGAAGGGCCTCCTCCCGTGCGACCGAAACCGTCGCTGGTGATGGCTCAGTCCGTCTAGCTCTGACCTCCCTGACAGGTGCTACCCTGTCTAGTCGGGTGGGTCGACCAAGTCGTGCTCCACCCCGACCATCAACCGAAGGTCAGCCTCGAGCTCCCGACATATGCGCAATCACCAACAACAAACGAGCGTCCACTCGTTCGAAACCCAAGACAAAGCAGCACAACATAAAGCGGAAGAAATATAACACATCAAAATGAGCATGCACGGATGTTCTAGACGTAGAACTAACCCATTCCACGCTCAATCTCAACCGAACCTAATCCTAACAGCCTGGGATCTACAACCTATGCTCTGATACCAAGCTGTCGCTCCCCGACCCGCGTAGGCCCAACCGGGCCGGGCGACGCGAACCGGAACCTAACCTACTGCGGAAATTTTTGGCGAGGTTTCCCTCTATTCGTAGTGGTTACCCTAGCAATCACAACCATCCTGTATTACACAAATATTTTGAACTTCAAAGACTGAAACTGGATATAATATTACAAACCTCAAACAGGGAAATTATACATTTATCACTCCCGAAGGAGACTATCTATAACAAAAGGGTGTAAAGCTGTAAGATCGCCACCTCTCAAGCACCGCCAGACGCCGCCACGTCACCAAACACCGGCCCGGTAGGGGCGACCGAAGAAGAGCTAGCGCCAGCACCTGCAAAACGCAGCCCGGGTAGGAGTGAGCACTAAGCTCAGCAGGGACGCTACAATACGACACTCACAAAGGGAGGGAACACAACAGTGTCGCCCTCAAGTAGAGGTTGGGTGTACACAGGGGTCCCATAACCCCACCGCGTGTCCCTGAGGCCCTCAATCATGGTCTTCTAGCCGAGCTGGTCACATGTCAGGTCACACCCAGTAGCAGGAAACAACACTGCTGACTCACAAGCAGGAACACGACACTGCAAGCGGGAAATGGCACCGCTGAGTAGGCAACTCCTCCACTCCAGAGTCAACACAATGGAACACCGGCTACACCTCAACACTCGGCTCGAGGCCGACACGACCACTATAATCATCAAGCAAAAGTATTCAGGTCAACTTAACCCTATCATCGAAATCGACTGAATACTACAAATCAAGTCCTGGACCAAACTACCCGCAACGGTCCTAAGAGATAGATCCGGGCTACCCAAAGGCCCGGATCGGCAACGCCCTAAACAGATGCAACTAATGCGCAATACAATGCATGTTATGGACATGTGCAGGATAATACAGATAAACATGCAACAGTATGTGATGATATATCAAACAAGATCTGGGCACGGCACTCTGCCGGCCCGGGGTGGTGAGCAGGTAAATAAGGTCTAAGGAGCTGCTGCAACGGTACCACCACCAACTGCCAGCAGTCCACCACAACACCTGCACCGGGAAGCAGCCCCGCAAACAACAGCTCACAGGTATAACAGATAAGGCCCTCGGCGCACGCCGGCATGCAAGGCTATGGAAAGCTGTAGGGCTACCCGCCCGTTTATTCTACACAATCCCAGGAGTCATCACTCCCCTGGTTCACCACTGCCCTATTATAGGGCTAACATGCTTAAACCTATGTACCAGGTATTAAGACAGGAGAGAAAACAATACATGCAAGCTCCGCGAGCAAAACAAGCCGAATATCTCTCTCTGCCATAGTTGGATTGATCCCTTCCCAAGGGAAGGATCGATCCCGCTATCGACAGAGAGCAAAAAGCTCCCATCGCACCGAGTCCGATCGATCCGTCCTCTCAGGACGATCGATCCGACTCGGGACGAGGGAGATCCAAGCTACCCCAGGCACCGGGATCGATCGCCCTCCCAGGGACTGATCGATCCGGCTCGGGTTCAGCATGCCCAACCAAGACAGATCGATCCATCTCACAGACGGATCGATCAGATGGGTTCTCCGGTAAGCCGACGGCGAGAAATACCGTCGGAAAACTCCTCCAAATCTCTCCAAAACCTGGGATCTAGTAGTACGAACGACCACGAATCCAAAACCGGCGGAAAAACAACAATCCAACATGTATACAATTAGTTCTAAGGATAAGAACATCGACAGCCAGAAAACCTCCGAAAAAAACCCGAAGAAAGTAGGTAGGAATCCCTACCGGAGCAAGAGCAGCTTCAATCCCAGCTGCTATGCCTTGGATCGCCCACGAACTCCTCGAAATCCAAAGAATTCTCAACCCAAGAAATCGGATTTCCAAAGAGATCTGAGGAAGAAGGTTTCGTTTGTTTTATAGGCAAACGAACCGACGTAGTAGGATCGATCCGTCCAAGGAGACCGATCGATCCAGCCCAAGAGGCCGATCGATCCAACCAAAGAACAATCGATCCTTCTCCGAGTCCGATCGACCCGACCCAAGGGGCCGATCGATCCGACTCAACGATCCGCTTTCCTTTCAAAGACCGATCGATCCTTCTAGCTAGGAAGGATTGATTCGTCTTTCGCAGGAAGCTGGACTTGGGTTAAAAAATTTACCCCAAGCCCGGATCTTTCGATCCCGGGTCCCACTAACCATTCTAACCAAACATTATCACAAACATGGTCAGTGTGTGCACAAACGCGAGTGTCAAACTAGCCGACAAGGTGCAATTTACCAAATTGCCCTTGTGGTCCACAACGAGCCACAGGAGGGGAGGGACAGGTCCTCACACCTGGGCACATCAAAGTTCTAGTTTATTTTTGTGGAATTTCCTCCCTTTTCTCTTTTTTTTCACGACTTTGAGAGAAAATTTTTTTGAGAAAATTCTTTTGTTTGCATTTTTTTTTTACAGGATGTCTTCTTCCTCCACAAGTGGTGTTGAAGCTTGCACTGCTTTGACCAATTTGGCTCGCTCAGATCTTTACACGATCAATGATGGAGTGGACGAGTACTACACCATGTCTTGCAATATTACTGAATGAAAGATTCACCAAGGGAAAGAATTCAAGTGCGTTAACTATCACAGCTTTCCTGGCCAGTTCATCTGTCCGGTGTCGCAAGGTCCAAATTCTCTGCCCCTTTCTTGTCTAGGGAAACGCATGGTTTACAAAGGTCTTGACTGGGCCGAGTATCGGCACCCGTCCTATGGACTCATACCTGGGTACAACGAATGGGGTGTTGAAATTCTAAATAAGGACGAAGAGCTCTTTGAGGGGCTAAGTCTTTATGGGGCCATCTATTGCTCCCTTTGTTACTATACCATTGACGAGCAACTCTTTCGTGGCTTGATGGAGTGGTGGAATCCAGATACTAACACTTTTATATTCCATCATAGGGAGATGACTGTGACGCTTCACAATGTCTTTGACATCAGCGATCTTCCTATCATGGGCATGATGTATGATGAGCGGCTTCCTGATGAGAGAGACCTCCATCCTACTAAGGGGACCCACAAGGATATCCCTCCTTACCCTCCAAATGCTCATCGCCTCATGGCTATATGGAAAGAACTTGCCGGCAGTAAGGGTAACCTTTGAAGATTGGACCCAGTACTTTTATCGTGGTCTCCTTAAATATAGCTCTCCAGAAAATTATATGCATAAGGGTCGCTGCCTTTGGACAAAGTCTCCTCTATACAGTGAAGGCTTCGAGCCCTTCGAAGCGTTCGGTGAAGGACTTTACACTCTGGCTTTCCTTTCGATTTGGTTGTGCCGTTATGTCGTTCCGAACTCGGAGTTTTGCATTCGCCCCGGAGTTTTCATACCGGCGTGTTTGATGGTTGAGGGATGTTTTTTTGCTTTAGCTCCAGCATCTCTGTGTGCTTTGTATAGAGGTATGAGAGTGATGTGTCTACACCCTGTCGGACCAGGTTTCGCAAGCGTCCACTGGGGCATTCATATTTTAATGGGTTGGGCGCACCGCTACATCCGGGGTCTTTATGAAAAGGGCATCCTTTGGTGTTGGGATCTTCCTTCAATTGACTTAATCGAGAAGACATTCCTGATTTGAAGCATTTAATGTTATGTGGGCCTCAAAAACTTCTAGCTACACAAGCAAGGGATAAGTTGAATATGAAGGATAATTTCTATCTCCAACCACATGCTCTTCAAGGGCGGCCTGCACATGATGAGTGGCATTCAATGAAAGATCGTCTCCCATGGTATGTCTGAAACTTCATCACTTCTGTTCGTCGAGGCGTCCTTCGATTGAGAATAATTTCTAAGGACTTGAAGATATGTGCTGAGCCATATAACCCTCATCGGGTAGGTCGTCAGTTCGACTTTGATCAAGGCATTCTAAGGACATGTGGAGGAACATCGTCCTGGAGTGATGCTTGCCCATTGGCACTATCTCAATCAGAAGGACAGCCGAAAGACGTTTCTGTATCCTTCAAGAGAAAGAAAAGGGAGGATTTGTACCTCTTATGGGAGATGGTGGGTGAAGAACACATAAACGTTTTTTGAAGAAGTAGTGGACATGTTAAGTGATGGAACACGTCAGAGTTCACTGTCATTGGAGGAACGAAGGTCCCTTTCTTATAACCATGCTCCACAGAAAGAGGTGTGGGAGTATATGCGCCCAGCCTCGTCTGAGGAGATACTCAACAAGCTTGCCAAGCTTGATGAGGGCGAAAGCAATTTCATGAATCGGCTTTAGGAGAGTTTCAGGTAGCAGTGGAAAGACTTTGATGAGCATGGTCATCTTGAGAGACTATGTCTGAAGATGTCTGTTATTATGCCCACATGAGTACAAGAGGTTTGCCCCCATTGCTCTTTCATTTCTTCTTTTAATTTTACCCATACTCTTTATATTTGATGGATACCTTTTTTTTGTAGACTGTTGATGATAGACCCCGAACGACTTCACCTCCTGCCGAGAGACATCATGGAAAGCGACAACTTTCACTGGCAGAAAATTTGCCATCTCCAATGCCTTCAGGGAAGAAATCAAGGACACAACTTGCAGGGGAAACTTCTGAAGGACTTGACGTAAAGGAAGTAGGTTGAGCTCCAATTATGCCAACGACTTGTAATGCTACTATGGAGACCATCTCAAATGTCAAGAGTAATCCTTTTGTTTGACGCTCTTTGGAGTTTTCATCAAAAGAGATGACAATGATAGAGGCTCTTGTTGATATCGACCAAGCAGGACACGATGTGGAGCTATCTGAATCAGAAATCGAGGTTGTAAGTCCTTCTACACATGCTACGAACTCTGATGTGGAGTTATTACCACCTGTTGAGCCCGAGAGTATCCCTAAGCAGACTGTGATTGCTGAAATGGAGCGAGTACCAGTTGTTGACTCAGAGAGGCTTCCTGAAGCGACAGTGACTCCTTGTGAGCATAGGACCAGCGCCCCTTCTATCGAACCTTTTCATTTTCATGAGAAGGTGGATGGGATCTATAGGGTTATGGAGAAGCAGTTTTTGGCTGTTTCTTTGTCAGAGTTGATCAGCTGTCAGGATCCTGAAGAATTGGGTCAACATGTTTCGAGGTTATTGGGAGTACTACCCAATTATGACTATCATTCATCCCTCCTTATAGAAACTTTGTAGTCTCTTCATTCACAAGTCTCTCAATATCAGGAGCTTCTGAAAAAGGAAAAGTTAGCAGATGAATAAATTTTATATCTCGCAAGTATACGAATCGGTGCAATCAGTATAGTAGCAAGACGAGTATCGTACCCACAGAGATTTGTAGAGATTATTAGAGTAAAATGCTAAAGAACAGAAAAGAAAGAAAATATGGAAGGGAAAATAAGAAATATGAAGTATCGAAAATAGATGACCTAATAACGAAATAAGAAAACGATAGAAATATGATGGATGGATACTAAGGTTCCGATTTTACCATAACATCCTCATTCTATGCATTGAATCAATCAAGTTTCAGTTTAATTCCAAGGGCTCGTTCTTCCGGTATGATGATCCGTTCGGCGGGTCTTCACCAAGTACCCTCAATTAACCCTAGCTAATGAACCCATAACTAAGTGTTAATCAAGAATCCATTAAGCTCTGAAGAACAATTATGAACCAAGAATACTCTTAGCTTGAACCCGGCCTCGACATAAACTCATTCATTCATAGGTCCTACAAGATTAGGGAATGAACCCTCGCCCAATCTCACATAAAACAATCTATAATACTTTTATTGGCCAGATAAAGGTATTTAAGATCTCAGTTATAATAATGAATGAAACAAGGAAAATAAACTGATAAAATAATCATGATCCAATAACATAGAATGATTCAGTTAGGGCTACATCGGTACCTTAGAAAAGAAACTAGCCACTCATGTTCACCATGAGGGCAACAAAACTAATGAAGAAATAAAGAAGAAATAAGAAAAGAAAACCAAGCCTGGAACCCTTCTCCTCGCCTCCAAACGCTGCCAAAGAGTCCCCCAAAAACCCTAGAAAGAGTCATATTTATAGGGCCAAGTGTCTCCATCCACGGATTAGATCTAAACCGTTGATTTTCTTCACTGGGAAAGTAGGATCGATCCCTCCCAGGGTGTCGTATCGATCCCTCCCAGGGTGTCGGATCGATCCCTCTCATTAAAAACATCAATTTCTGGCTTCGCCCGAGTCGGATCGATCGGACTTTAGGTGTCGGATCGATCCGTTGCGTAAAAATCCTCCATTTTTGGCTATTCCCGAGTCCGATCGATCCGACCATGGGTGTCGGATCGATCGGACCCCTTATGGCTGAAAAATATATGTTCTGTCACGTTTCTGCGTAGTCCGATCGATCGGACTCTGGGTGTCGGATCGATCGGACTTCCAGCTTATTTTCTGTTCTGCCATTCAGACTGCGGCATCGGTACTAAAAGTGACGTAACTTTCTCTAGGAAACTCGGAATCACGAACCATAAAATTCTCCAGAATCTAGACTTCAAGAGCATTCCAACCATATATGGCACATCATCTGGTTCTTCATAAGCAGGTACAGATTAATCTTTAAAGTTGATCCATGCACTCTTTTCAGCTTCTTTTCTCCTTTTTCCTGCATTTTCCAAACAACTATGTGAAGCAACATATAGATATAAAAATAGGAATAAAGATGTTGATTAAAGATAATAATCTAGCAATTGAGATGGTTATAAGGCTATTTAGAGTGCACTTTCATGCACTCATCACACCCCCCAACCAGCTTATTGCTAGTCTCTAGCAATTTTAAGCGCATAAAATATATTAAGCACACCAACGGTCGTAGGTTGTAGACATGCATAATAAAAGTACTACCTTGTCAAGTCAATAATGTTCTATCTAGTACAGAGCACAAAACGTCTTATACTCATGCACATGCGACTAACACATGAAATTAACTTCTACACTTAAAACATGCTCATCACCATTCAGCCGAACACATGTGACGTGACAAATAAAAGTTACGTACATAAGCAACTTCTACCCACCATTAGTCCAAATACACTACTATCATCATGACCAATCATCCAACCCTCACACTTTAAGTACAGCATGCTCTTGTTTGTTTTTTTTTTCTTCTTTTAACTATCAGACATTTTGCCTTTTTACGCGAGCACTCTCCGCTTCTTGAGGCGCAGAGACCCGGTTACTTAACAAAACACCGAGTAGTTTTTTTTTAGTGGTTCTACCTTTTTACGCGAGTTCCCTGTTTCCTGAGGCAAGAACACCCGGTTACTCAGTAGATCACCTAATAGTCGTTTAGGCACAGCTTATTAAAGCTCCAGAACTTTTTCTTTTTTTTTTCTCTGCATGCAATACTCAACACTAGCTAATGCTGAAATCATGATCTAGATTGACAATAGCATGCTTATTCCTCTGGTGAGTATAATCGCCACTGCACAGAAAGTGTTCGTGTGTGACTCACATAATGTTCTACCTTCAGGTTATCACGCATGCAATCAATGTATAGGCCAATCCATATGAAAGCAACATGTAAAATAAGCATAAACATTTCAGCTCATGTATAATTTAACACTATAAAACCTACAAGGTAGCATGAATAAGGTTATGAATGTCTGTACCCCCCAACCTGAAATTAACATTGTCCTCAATGTGTGCATTTATCCAATAAAATATGTAGGAGGTGGTTATCAAAATTTCCATAGAAAGGAGAGACAAGATAATGTAAATAAGAAAGAGGCCACCTAATAGAATAGCGAACATTTCCTCAAGGATCCTAAGGGTGGCTGAAATCCTAAAAGAAAACAAAAGAGAAAACATAAAACTGAAAGATAAAACAAAAACTTAAAAACTGGTTACCTTGGTGGGTTGCCTCCCACCCAGCGCTTTATTTAACGTCTAGGCAAGACGTACTGCAAAGCCTTAAGATTCAGCCAGGTTTGTATGGTTGTAATGCTTCAAGGGATGAGAAAACCTCCTTTGCTCTCTTATAGCTGTGCAAGTCATCCTGCACCATCTTCAAATCCACTTTCAATGTAGTCTTCACTTGCTCCTGCTTGAAATTAGAGAACACCAATGAATCTGCAATATCTTTTGAGAAGCAATCAAAAGAGTTTGAAAGACAGGACATAGACTCAAACACTTTAAATTCAACAGTTTCACCTAAAACTGTCATGCTAAGCTTACCATCCTTCACATTAATTATAGTTTCAGCTGTAGCCATGAATGGACGACCCAACAAAATAGGTAAATTTCTATCATTCAATTGTGCATCATCCATATCCAATATCACAAAATCAGCAGGGATAATTAACTTATCAACTTGTACTAAGATGTCTTCTACAATGCCTAATGGATATTTAATTGAACGATCTGCAAGTTGTAGAGACATAGTCGTAGGTTTTAATTCACCCACACCTAACTGACGGAAAATAGAGTAAGGCATCAAATTAACACTGGCTCCTAAATCAAGCATTGCCTCCCCTATTTTTGTATCACTAACAGTAATATTAATGTTAAAACTCCCTGGATCCTTAAGCTTGGGTGGAAGCTTCCTTTGTAACACCGTGCTTGTCGTCTCTAACACCATCACCTTTTCATGAGGTTCATACTTACGTTTAGAAGTACGTAGTTCCTTGAAAAACTTTGGAAAGGCTGGCATTTTCCTAATCACATCAAGCAATGGTAAGTTCACATTAACCTTAGATAGAATATCATAAATTTCAGAATATGACTTATCCATTTGGGCTTTCTTCAGGCGGCCTGGAAAAGGAATTGGCGGCACATATGGTGGAGGACTGCTGTGATAAACCTCCGGAACTGAATTTGCTCTCTTTTCATGATCAAAAGGAGATGTGGCCGGCGGTGGCCTTTTCGAGCGTTCTTCCTTTTCAACTTCCTCAATTTTATCATCACTACACTCATCAATAACTTTAGCATTAATATTATTATCAATTATCTTACCTGAACGAAGAACAGTAACTGCGTTGGCTTGCTCTGGTTGGCTTGGAAATCTGCCTGGAACATGGGCTCGTACAGCATCTGCAAGCTGTCCCACTTGAACTTCCAACTTCCTAATAGATGCTGCAACATTCTTCAATTCTACATCATCGAGCAATGGCCGAATCTTGTTGTTCCATCCTTGAGTCTATTTTCTGCATAAAAGCTAACATAGTCGCTTCCAAAGATGAATTAACAGGTGGGTTAGACTGATTAGCAGACGGCATACTAGGATTAGCATTATTTCTCCATGAAAAATTCGGATGCTCCCTCCAACCCGGATTGTAAGTATTTGCATAAGGATCAAATCTAGGTCGCGGGTTATAAGCATTCATCAAATTAGCTTGTTCTTGCACATATTCAGAAAATTCACTACCAGAAGGACATGAATCAAACTTATGACCAACAGTATTGCAAATTGAACAAACCTCAACCGGTTTTGCTTGTGTGGACATCATTGCGTCCATCTTCTTGTTGAGGGCTGCGATTTGCCTTGCCATGTCGTCATTCTGGTTAAGCTCATAGATGCCTCTCGCCTTATTCCTCGTGTCTCTCTGCTGCGAGTTTGATCCTAGCATCTCATAAATTTCGTATGCCTCTGGTGGTGTCCTTTTGAACATCGCTCCACCTGCAGCATTATCTGCCATAGTCTGACAAGAAAGATTTAGTCCATCATAGAAATATTGCATCTGATTTTCTAAAGAATAATTATGATGTGGACACTGCATCAAAAGCATCTTAAATCTATCCCATGCTTCATGGAATGGTTCTCCATCAGATTGCTGAAAATTTGGAATTTGCCTTCTCAAGTTAGTAGTCATAGCATGAGAATAAAATTTACTAACAAACTTGTTATAAATTGCATCCCAAGTAGTGAGTGATCCAGGAGGCAACGACATCAACCATCTCTTTGCTTTATCTTTAAGAGTATAGGGAAAACATCGCATCCTCAGTTGATCTTCAGTAATGCCACCTAGAGGAAAAGTCTGAATAGTAGCATAATAATCTTTCACAAACGTTAGTGCATCCTCAGAAGGTAAACCATGAAATTCAGGAAGCATAGAAAAATGTAGATTTTTAAGTTCATAATTCCTTGCCTCTGCAGGTAACGCAATGCACGAAGGTGAAGTAGAAATAGTAGGCCTCGCGTACTCCTCCAAAGGACGTACATTGTTATTAAGCTCCATCTCCTCTTGTTCCTCCCCTTGAACTCCTAGATTTGATGTGGACAGGCTGTTTTTGTTAGATTTCTTCTTCCAACCAATTTGATCTACTTTATCGTTCAAGGGCAACAACTTTTCTTTCCGTGATCGGCGACCTTGTATTCACTATAAATAAACTCTAATCAAAACCCCGGCAACGGCACCAAAAACTTGATGAATAAATTTTATATCTCGCAAGTATACGAATCGGTGCAACCAGTATAGTAGCAAGACGAGTATCGTACCCACAGAGATTTGTAGAGATTATTAGAGTAAAACGCTAAAGAACAGAAAAGAAAGAAAATATGGAAGGGAAAATAAGAAATATGAAGTATCGAAAATAGATGACCTAATAACGAAATAAGAAAACGATAGAAATATGATGGATGGATACTAAGGTTCCGATTTCACCATAACATCCTCATTCTATGCATTGAATCAATCAAGTTTCAGTTTTATTCCAAGGGTTCGTTCTTCCGATATGATGATCCGTTCGGCCGCGGTCTTCACCAAGTACCCTTAATTAACCCTAGCTAATGAACCCATAACTAAGTGTTAATCAAGTATCCATTAAGCTCTGAAGAACAATTATGAACCAAGAATACTCTTAGCTTGAACCCGACCTCGACATAAACTCATTCATTCATAGGTCCTGCAAGATTAGGGAATGAACCCTCGCCCAATCTCACATAAAACAATCTATAATACTTTTATTGGCCAGATAAAGGTATTTAAGATCTCAGTTATAATAATCAAATGAAAAAAGAAAAATAAACTGTTAAAATAATCATGATCCAATAACATAGAATGATTCAGTTAGTGCTACATCAGTACCTTAGAAAAGAAACTAGCCACTCGTGTTCACCATGAGGGCAACAAAACTAATGAAGAAATAAAGAAGAAATAAGAAAAGAAAACCAAGCCTGGAACCCTTCTCCTCGCCTCCAAATGCTGCCAAAGAGTCCCCCAAAAACCCTAGAAAGAGTCATATTTATAGGCCCAAGTGTCTCCATCCACGGATTAGATCTAAACCGTTGATTTTCTTCACTGGGAAAGTAGGATCGATCCCTCCCAGGGTGTCGGATCGATCCCTCTCATTAAAAACATCAATTTCTGGCTTCGCCCGAGTCGGATCGATCAGACTTTAGGTGTCGGATCGATCCGTTGCGTAAAAATCCTCCGTTTTTGGCTATTCCCGAGTCCGATCGATCCGACCATGGGTGTCGGATCGATCGGACCCCGTAGGAGGGATGAAGGGATCGATCGGACCCCTTATGGCTGAAAAATATATGTTCTGTCACGTTTCTGCGTAGTCCGATCGATCGGACTCTAGGTGTCGGATCGATCGGGCTTCCAGCTTATTTCATGTTCTGCCATTCAGACTGCGCCATCGGTACTAAAAGTGACCTAACTTTCTCTAGGAAACTCGGAATCACGAACCGTAAAATTCTCCAGAATCTAGACTTCAAGAGCATTCCAACCATATATGGCACATCATCTGGTTCTTCATAAGCAGGTACAGATTAATCTTTAAAGTTGATCCATGCACTCTTTTCAGCTTCTTTTCTCCTTTTTCCTGCATTTTCCAAACAACTATGTGAAGCAACATATAGATATAAAAATAGGAATAAAGATGTTGATTAAAGATAATAATCTAACAATTGAGATGGTTATAAGGCAATTTAGAGTGCACTTTCATGTACTCATCACACCCCCCAACCAGCTTATTGCTAGTCTCTAGCAATTTTAAGCGCATAAAATATATTAAGCACACCAACGGTCGTAGGTTGTAGACATGCATAATAAAAGTACTACCTTGTCAAGTCAATAATGTTCTATCTAGTACAGAGCACAAAACGTCTTATACTCATGCACATGCTACTAACACATGAAATTAACTTCTACACTTCAAACATGCTAATCACCATTCAGCCGAACACATGCGACGTGACAAATAAAAGTTACGTACAGAAGCAACTTCTACCCACCATTAGTCCAAACACACTACTATCATCATGACTAATCATTCAACCCTCGCACTTTAAGTACAACATGCTCTTGTTTGTTTTTTTTTCTTTTCCTTTAACTATCAGACATTTTGCCTTCTTATGCGAGCACTCTCCGCTTCTTGAGGCGGTGTTACTTAACAAAACACCGAGTAGTTTTTTTTTAGTGGTTCTACCTTTTTACGCGAGCTCCCTGCTTCCTGAGGCAAGAACACCCGGTTACTCAGTAGATCACCTAATAGTCGTTTAGGCACAGCTTATTAAAGCTCCAGAACTTTTTCTTTTTTTTTTCTCTGCATGCAATACTCAACACTAGCTAATGCTGAAATCATGATCTAGATTGACAATAGCATGCTCATTCCTCTTGTGAGTATAATCGCCACTGCACAGAAAGTGTTCGTGTGTGACTCACATAATGTTCTACCTTCAGGTTATCACGCATGCAATCAATGTATAAGCCAATCCATATGAAAGCAACATGTAAAATAAGCATAAACATTTCAGCTCATGTACAATTTAACACTATAAAACCTACAAGGTTGCATGAATAAGGTCTTGAATGTCTAAAAAATTGATGAATAAATTTTATATCTCGCAAGTATACGAATCGATGCAATCAGTATAGTAGCAAGACGAGTATCGTACCCACAGAGATTTGTAGAGATTATTAGAGTAAAACGCTAAAGAACATAAAAGAAAGAAAATATGGAAGGGAAAATATCAAATATGAAGTATCGAAAATAGATGACCTAATAACGAAATAAGAAAACGATAGAAATATGATGGATGGATACTAAGGTTTCGATTTCACCATAACATCCTCATTCTATGCACTGAATCAATCAAGTTTCAGTTTAATTCCAAGGGCTCGTTCTTCCGGTATGATGATCCGTTCGGCCGCGGTCTTCACCAAGTACCCTCAATTAACCCTAGCTAATGAACCCATAACTAAGTGTTAATCAAGAATCCATTAAGCTCTGAAGAACAATTATGAACTAAGAATACTCTTAGCTTGAACCCGGCCTCGACATAAACTCATTCATTCATAGGTCCTGCAAGATTAGGGAATAAACCCTCGCCCAATCTCACATAAAATAATCTATAATACTTTTATTGGCCAGATAAAGGTATTTAAGATCTCAGTTATAGTAATGAATGAAACAAGGAAAATAAACTGATAAAATAATCATGATCCAATAACATAGAATGATTCAGTTAGGGTTACATCGGTACCTTAGAAAAGAAACTAGCCACTCATGTTCACCATGAGGGCAACAAAACTAATGAAGAAATAAGAAAAGAAAACCAAGCCTAGAACCCTTCTCCTCGCCTCCAAACGCTGCCAAAGAGTCCACCAAAAACCCTAGAAAGAGTCATATTTATAGACCCAAGTGTCTCCATCCACAGATTAGATCTAAACCGTTGATTTTCTTCACTGGGAAAGTAGGATCGATCCCTCCCAGGGTGTCGGATCGATCCCTCTCTTTAAAAACATCAATTTCTGGCTTCGCCCGAGTCGGATCGATCGGACTTTAGGTGTCGGATCGATCCGTTGCGTAAAAATCCTCCGTTTTTGGCTATTCCCGAGTCCGATCGATCCGACCATGGGTGTCGGATCGATCGGACCCCTTATGACTGAAAAATATATGTTCTGTCACGTTTCTGCATAGTCCGATCGATCGAACTCTGGGTGTCGGATCGATCGGACTTCCAGCTTATTTTCTGTTCTGTCATTCAGACTGCGCCATCGGTACTAAAAGTGACGTAACTTTCTCTAGGAAACTCGGAATTACAAACCGTAAAATTCTCCAGAATCTAGACTTCAAGAGCTTTCCAACCATATATGGCACATCATCTGGTTCTTCATGCGCAGGTACAGATTAATCTTTAAAGTTGATCCATGCACTCTTTTCAGCTTCTTTTCTCCTTTTTCCTACATTTTCCAAACTACTATGTGAAGCAACATATAGATATAAAAATAGGAATAAAGATGTTGATTAAAGATAATAATCTAGCAATTGAGATGGTTATAAGGCTATTTAGAGTGCACTTTCATGCACTCATCATTAGCCAACAATTACAAAGTGGATTTGGGTGACTTTGCACAAGGCTTGGAAACAGCTAAGTTGAAGCTGGAGGAGATATTAGACTGTCGCCAGGTTGTACTTGAAGATAGGTGACGTCATGAGGCGGCGCTAAAGGCTCTTGATGAGAATGAAATCACCTTGAATAGAGACAAAGAAGAATGGACAACGCCACTTAAGGCGATGCAGGAAGGCCATGACGAGGCATCCTCCTCTTTGGAGAGTCTTCAGGCAACAAGCGAAGCGGCTGACATCCGAGCTCAAATGGAGAGTGCCTACGAGATTTTGAGGCACTGAGGATCACTCCCATCTATTTCTCTCCGTATTTTTATTTTTAAAGGGTGTGCCATTGTCTGAGACGAGCCTTGTTGGGATCCCGAACTGGTATACAATGTGTGTTTTAATGAAATGTACCATGGTGTCAGCCTTCACGTCCTTCAGAGGGATGGCTTCTGCCCATTTGGAGAAGTAGTCTGTCGTAGCAAGATGTAATTGTGTCCCTTTGATGAAAGGGGCTGAACAAGGCCCACTATATCCATTCCCCAGGCTTCAAAGGGCCAAGAGATACTTGGAGGATGAAGCGGCTCTAGAGACATATGTATGAAGTCCACGTGGATCTGGCACACATGACACTTTTTGGCATTATCGATAGAGTCAAGCACCATGGAAGGCTATAATAGTATCCTAAGTGTTTCAACTGATGATATAACTTTGGCCCGGATTGGTGTGCTCCACAAATACCCGAATGCACTTCTTCGAGGGCAAATGCTGCTTCATCACCGGAGAGACATCGTAGTAAGAGTCCATCAAAGGTCCTTTGGTACAATGTGTCATTGATGCATGTGTATTTTGTCACTCTCCTTCTTAGCTTTAGTCTTTCTTGGGCATCGGAAGGAAGGAATCCAGACATGAGATAGTCTAGGAAATGAGTTCTCCAGTCTCTTATTTGCACTTCGGATGTCGAGATGGCGTTGATAAGCACTTATAGTTGTTCACTAGGCATCTCTTGAAGGAGAGGGGGAAGGACTCGTCTTTCCTCTACCCTGACTTCTAGTGCCTCTGTAGGTGAGAGAGACATGGCTGCAGCGAGACTAGCCAATGCATCCGTCTTTTGGTTTTGAGACCGTGGAACATGCTGAACTTTTAACTCCTTAAAGGAGCTAATGAGCTCTTTGGCTTTTTTAAAGTATGGTACTAGTTCTTCTTTCTTGATGGCGTATGTGCCAAGGCGTTCGTTTATGATGAGTTGAGAGTCGCCATATATGGTAAGCGAGTCTCTTCTCATCTCAGAGGTTAGCTCCAAGCCGATTATGAGAGCTTCATACTATGCCATATTGTTAGATGAGGCAGACGGTAATGTGAAGGGGTAGGGGATTAAAGCTTGTTCTGGCATGACAAAAACCAGTCCTGCCCCCGCTCCCGAGCGTCTACAAGCTCCGTCAAAGTACATCTTCCAAGAGGGTTGAATATCAGCTATGAAGACTTCTTCATCTGGGAAGTCATCTTTTAGAACTTCATCATCTGGGATGGGATATGCCGCAAGAAAGTCTGCCAACGCTTGCTCTTTGGTTGTTTTCTGTGGAATATAAGTTATGTCAAACTGGGATAACAACATAGCCCATTTTGCCAGCCGTCTAGACAAAGTTAATTTTTTTAGTATATACCGCAAAGGGTCAGCTTTGGATATGAGTTGCACAGAGTGCTCGAGAAGATAATGACGGAGCTTCTAGGTGGTGAACACCAAGGAGAGACATAATTTTTCCATCTCTGAGTAGTTGTACTCAGCTCCGACGAGAGTTCTACTAAGGTAGTAGAGAGCTCTTTCTTTACCTTCATTATCATGTTGTGCTAGCAAGGTGTCTAATGATCCGGGCAGAGCTGCCGTGTATAGGATCAAGGGTTTTCCTTTGATGGGAGACGCAAGTACTGGAGGATTGATGAGGTACTCTTTTATACTCTGGAAGGCTTTGTGGCAAGTTTCGTCCCATTCAAAGGGAACACCCTTTTTCATGAGATGGGAGAACGACTTGCAGCGGCCCGCCAAGTTGAAGATGAACCTTCGTATGTATGCTAACCGGCCTTGAAGGCCTTTCAACTCATTGAGGTTCCTAGGGGGAGGCATTTCCAAGATGGCCTTGATTTTAGAGGGGTCGACCTCAATTCCTCGTTTGCGGACTATGAAGCCGAGTTTTCCTGATGTAACGCCAAACGCACAGTTCATGGGATTCATTTTCAAATTATATTGTCTTAGTCTATGAAAGACTTTGGTTAAGTGTATGAGATGGTCTTGTCTGTGCTTCGTCTTCACTACAAGATCATAAACGTAGCACTCCATGATATCATGGAAGAGGTCATTGAAGATAACTTTCATAGCTCTCTGGTATGTAGCCCCAACATTTTTTAGACCGAAAGGCATCACTGTGTAGCAAAAGATGCCTTTTGGGGTGCGAAAGGCGGTAAGCTCTTCATCTTCAGGCGCCATCTTAATTTGGTTGTAGTCTGAGTACCCATCCATGAATGAGAGGATCTCATGCCCGGTCGTCGCGTCCACAATGAGCTCAGATATGGGCAATGGGAAGTCATCCTTCGGACAGGCTTTGTTTAGATCTCTGAAATCTATGCAGAGTCTAAGTTGCCCATTTTTTTTCTTTACAGGTACAATATTTGCTAGCAACTTGGGATATTGGACCTCTCGGATAAAATTTACCTTGATAAGCTTGTCTATTTTCGCAATGATCTTTGGTATCAACTCTGGTCGGAAGCGTCTCTGAGCTTGCTTGTCTGGGCGGATGCCTTCCTCTATAGAGAGGCGATGCACAACCACATTGAGATCTAAGACCGGCATCTCCTTATAGTTCCAAGCAAACACCTCTCTGTTTTTACGAAGAAATGCAACATACTGCTCCTTTTGTTCTGTTGTCATGTGAGCGCGGATGAAAGTAGGGCGGGGGTCATCTTCCGTCCCGAGATTTATTTCTTCAAGCTCGTCAAAGGTTGCTTGACCTCCATCTTCAAGTTGAGGAGGCGGCTGATCATGGCCATGCAGAGGTGGGGAAGTGTTCTCAACTTATGAAGTAGTAGGGATTTGGGCTTTCAAATTGGCTATCTCTGCCTCCTTCAATTGCAGAGCATTCCTCAACTGTTCAAGTTCTTCTTCTGTTGAGGCAGTAAGAACCTGGTAGCGCTCCGAGGAAGCCGATCTATCTCTTGGAGACTTAGGCAAGAGAGGGAATTCTTCCTCAAATGATGGCTCGGGAGCGATGTCTTTGCTATCTAAGGAGCGCGTCATACTCCTAGTGTGGGGTCGGTTTCGGGGTCCAATAGCTTTCATCGACTCTACAAAAATGGTGTCGCTTGGTTCTGTAGCAGTAGCCTTTTTCTTTCTTCTCCTGGTAGGAACATTTGAAGGCGCCAGTTTGGCTCCCATCCCGGATGGAATCCGGGATCCAGAATCCACGGTATCCGTAGGATCGAGCGGATACCGCGAACGGCGTCAGCTCGCGACGAGTGGATGCCGATTTCGGTATCCGCCCTTGGGCGGATTCCATTTTTTGGAATCCGTCGGTGAGCCAAACATTGGGATCCGGGAATCCGGAATCCACGGATTCCGGGATTCGACAGATTCACTCCCATTCGCCCCCATTCCATGTTGCCAAACAGGCCCTTGATGAAGACATCTCATCATCTT
Organism: Narthecium ossifragum; assembly: GCA_963920575.1. Taxonomy (NCBI): domain Eukaryota; kingdom Viridiplantae; phylum Streptophyta; class Magnoliopsida; order Dioscoreales; family Nartheciaceae; genus Narthecium; species Narthecium ossifragum. The sequence goes on along the minus strand of OY986970.1, from coordinate 16,867,821 downwards.
GGATCCTGATCGGCATTGCCGCGAAGACGTTGAAGGAGTTCTGGAGGAGGATTTTCTCTCTGACTTGTCTTCTTGGTGCAAGGATTTTAGTCAAACAAACCTTTTGAGAAGCACTTTGGCATGCAGAAGGATCTCGTGGTGTTAATCCGTAGCAAGGATGCCCCCAGCCCCCAGCATGGCAGGGCGGGCAGTAGGCGACTCTTCGCTTCTTCTGACCGGATCTCTTGATCATGACAGGAGGATCCCTTGGCTGGACGGTGTTGGTGCTTCGTTTGATATGACAAGTGTGAGGACCCGGTCCTCAGACCTGGCTCGACCGGGTGCATCGAGGGTTGTTCCACACTCGTGTCGTGCACACACGTCCTTGAGATGTTGTCCTTGTTTGATTAGAACCCTTAGGTGTGACCTGGATCGAAAGATCAGGGTTTGGGACATGTTGTCTTCCCCGTTTCCTACTTTCCAGGACGAAAGGATCGATCTTTTCGGCATAGAAGATTGATCTCCTTGTGCCTGGAAAGTCTTCGTCTTATCATGAAGAAGGTCGATCTTCATGGGCATGAAGATCGATCTCTTTGGTCGTGACTGGTTCTATAAGTAGAACCCATCTCCTTCCTTTTGATTTCTTTGGAAATCTTGGACGATCCGAAGCTTGTTGAGCTGGATTTGGAGGCCTCCATCGGTTCTAGGTAGGGATCTCTACCCAGATCTTAAGATTTGATAACCTAGGTTTCCTTTGTCTCTCTTTAGCTTAGATCTTTGTTTGTAGCCGTTGGTTTTCCGGTATTTTGGTGTTTTTGGACTCCCCTAGTTCCATGCTATCAGATCCCTGAGTTTTATGAAGTTTGGTTTTGTATTTCACGCGTTTTCAGGCGGTGCTCAAGAAGGATCGATCTTCTCGTGTGATCTCACTCCCAGCCCGAGAAGGATCGATCTTCACGGCCATGAAGATCGATCTCTTTCGTGTTGAGGGTGGGTGCGGTGATGGCCTGAGGAGGATCGATCTTCATTGGAGATGAAGATCGATCTCCCTCCTTGGCAGTGGACCTGTGCAAGGAAGATCGATCTCTACTGGGTGTGAAGATCGATCTCCACTGGGTGTGAAGATCGATCATTTCCCTTGACAGAGGGCTTGAATGGAGAAGATCAATCTTCATGGGCATGAAGATCAATCTTCATGGGTATGAAGATCGATCTCCTTTGTGCTGAGAGCTGTTTTTAGCTTGGTTTTTCACGGTTTGTTTTCAAATCAACTCGGTTTCCTTTTATGTCTTTCCTATTGTTAGAATTAGGATATTATGGTGGTTTTAATCGTGATTTCACTCTTTGCTTTGAGTTTCTAGGACGATTTGTATTTCCGATTGTTTTGCCGACTTTTATGGATTTTAATCGGTTTTTTGATAAGCATGTGTTAGCTTTAGTTGCATTTGTTTATTATGCTTTATTCAGTTGTAATTTGTAGTAGTTAGATCTTTACTACTTTGTGGTTAACCGGGAGAGTCATGACTCCCGGGAATGTGTAGAATAATTGTACCTCATTTTGTTGATGTGTCATATAGTGACACTTAGGTTAGATGTTTGCATAGGTGCATGCATTTGATTGCCTTAGCTGCATTTTAGGTTAGGACGTGGGTGATGGGTTGATCGCCGATCCGAGATTCTCGGGTAGCTCGGGTCTAGCTCTAGGACCGTGGTTGGGTAGCCTGGTCTAGGGCGAGATTGTTGTACAACCGATTGTCAGATCTTGGTTCTTGAGGTTTAGAGGTCGTACCGTTCTCCTTTGCCAAGCTTGAGTGTGGGTGTGTTTACTTTTCTGTTGTTGACGTTTGGGGAGCGCTAGCCGGCGTGATCCCCGGCGTGGTTGGCGATAGGGGAGCGTCCAGAGCAGGCGTGATCCCCGTCGCATTTGCATGTTTGTTGTAGTTGCGCCTTAGGCTTGGCAAGGAAACGGTTCAGTTGCAGTTCCCCCCCTTCCTTGAGTGTGACGTAGAGTAGAACTCTACTGGGCTTTATGCTCACCCTACCCGAGCTGTGTTTGCAGGTGCAGATGCCAGCGCTACCGTAGCTCCCAGCAGATCAACTTTTGGTGGCGCTTTGACTTCTAGAGGGCGTTGAGGTGACTGAGGATCAGATCTTACAGTTTGGCAGTTTTTATATACAGTATCCTTTGAGGATAAGTTTATATGTATAATTCCCGTCTTTGAGTAATTTTGATACAAATCTGTATAACTCTGATGTTAATGAAATAGTATGTTTTTTATTTCAATTATACCTTCAGAAGTCAAATATTTAATTTATTTATGGTAATTGTTGTATCGCGCCCGATTGGAAGTGAACAGGTGTAGGTCCCTCCCCTCACGTCCCGGTCCGTATGGGTCTTCTGGGTCGGGGCGTGACAACAAGTGTTGGCACCTTGTTTGACATGAAAATTCTTGGTGTTTTGTTCGAGATGACGAGTATTAACGCCGCTTTTAGTATTGACGTCGCTTTTCTCGAAGTCATCTTTGATTTGAAGACTGTCCATCTCTCGATTGACGTAGTTCATGTAAGCCATCTGCAGATCATGAATATAGATCCGGTAGCTAGGAAGTCTGGAATGCAAAGTGTTAGGACAACTTTCACCTTGGGGAACTTCAACACGTGATGTCAAGCTCTTTTGGGTTACGGGAACTTTAGATCTGGTCTTCCTTTTTCTTTTTGGAATAACTAGGATGAAGCCGTCTTCATATGCTACAGCTTCGTGAGTGACTATCTCTTGAGGCATCAGGGGGAGCGCGGGGCTTGCCCGGCGATCTCCGTTGCCCCTTTAGATGAGCTTCTTCGGCTTTTGGGGAGCCTTCTTCCCTTCTTTCTTGCAGACATGGGGTCCACTTGAGGAAGTTGTGAGATTACTTTTTTTGATGAACATTGGATCCATGCGAGGGAGCTTTTGTAGCTTGTCCTTTGCTGCAATGAGATCCGGCAGAGGAGGTATCGGACTTAGTGGCCGGAAGTGATTTCGATGGAGTGAACGAAATCGTTGATGAGGCCAAGGACACCGGAAGGCCGTTGCTCCCAAGAGAGATGGTGAACCAGAGATCGCCGAAACATATGTCGACAGAAGCTCCAACTTGTGTCATTTCCTTCGTTTGAGAAGGAAAACATATTAGTACACAGGGACTTTAAATACCGGATCCGAAGATGAGGGGTAGAGTGTGTCCCACCAAGCGTGCCAGATCTTGTACGACAATAAAAACTCAGGTCTCGCAGGAAAGAGATTTTAGATATCATTGTGACAAAAGTTTGAATTACATCGGTGGGTGATTGTGGGAACAACACTCCTGGGTTTCAATTTCATCACACATGTATTTGTAATTGAAATTTTCTCATCATTTACATCCTCAAAGGGAAGACCCCTGATTTCATATCCGGGACTTAAAGCCCCGTTACATTAATATTAAAGTAAAAAAATGACAAAGGGAAAAAAGAAAGAAGTAGGAAGGATATTGCCTCACCTTTGTTACCAGTACGGATCTACTTCTGCCTTCCTCCTTGGATTCTTTGGAATTGTAGGATCTCAAAGTTGGTGAAGCTTTAACTTTTGTGTCTCCAACGTCTTTGCTTTTGGCTTCTTTATCTGGGCTCTTCAAGCTTTGGCTTTCAGGATCTCTCTCTCTTGGTATGCCTTCGGGACTCCAGCAGCGTATCTGCTTCTCTGGATCTCCAAGAGCTGATCTCCGCCAACCTCTCTTCACCTCTTCAAACCTCAGCCAACTTCTCTTTTCTTTTTTCCAACCTTTTGTGTTGTTTTCCCCTCCTCTCTTTTTATAGGCGAGGGATGGGAAGTCTGGCGGGCACTTTGAAATTCGAAAATGGCCTACCGTATCTGAGAGCTGAGAGAATCGTCCCTGGGTGTTGGGGTGTTAGGAGTTGTTCTTAGGGTGTTAAGGGGTTAGGGATTTGTTCCCAGGGTGTTAGGAAGTTGAGGGATTTGTTTCCAGGGTGTTAGGAAGTTGAGGGATTTGTTCCCAGGGTGTTAAGAAGTTTAGGGGTTTGTTTCCAGGGTGGTAAGAAGTTGAGGGATTGACATTTGGGAGATCAGATCTAGGTGTTTGTTCCCAAGATTGTAAGTTGTTCCCAGGAGATCATATCTGGGAGTTGGAGAGATATTCTCTATTTTGAATTTGAACTCCGTATCTGAGGGTTACTTAGTTTATTCCTAGGAGATGGGAGTTTGAAATATTTCTATTTGAATTTTGAACTTTCTGTTCAAATTTTGAACATTTGTCCGAATGTTTGTTTGGATTTCAAGTATTTGTTTGAATTCTAAATATTTTTCCAAAATTTGTATATTTGCCTAAATTTTGAATGTTTGTTTGAATTTTGAATATTTCATATTATCTTTTGGGAAATTTATTAAAATATCCCCAGCTGGGGCGCAGTGTAAATTACCAAAATATCCTTCGATCGCATATATTTTGGACCGAAATACCTTTTTGGCCTTGTTGTTCATGTAATGTCCGTGTGTATTTTGGACGGATGTACCCCTACGGTGGATGGGACCTTGAAGGGCTGATATATGTGAGTTTGTATGCTCATTTTGAATCATTACCCCCTGGAGGCTGAAAATGACCAAAATGCCCTTTTGAAGAAAAGATTGTTTTAGACTTGCAGGTTTATATAGGAGGCCATCAAAACCATCTAAGGACCATTGAAAGAGTTGTAGAATGTCTGAATATGTCTATTTCATCGGAATTCCCAAAATACTCTTGGGGGTGATAATTACCAAAATACCCTTTGCTCTCTTGACACCCAGCAGAGCGTGTGTAGAGTACTTTAAATATGTTTTGAATTTAATTGGGCGTGTTTGAATGTTTTCAAGCCTTTGCAAAAGATCTAAGGCATGGGCATATGTGACAAGGGCAATTTCGTAAATATTACGAATTTAAGCCTTAGTTAAAATCGGTGTCAACACTCACATACATTCTTAGGTAAAAGTCCACGTACTGCGAGTGGAAGTATATGTAGTAACAATATATGGCGATCATGGCACTTCAAACTTGTAATTTTTTTTTCATTGATATTCACACATTGTGAGATATTTCATGAGAAACCATTAGGGGCTTTTAGATTTTCTTAGAACTCACAAAAGATAGTTTTCTCATGAGGCGACAATGCGTAGCATGCAGCTGGCAATGATAACTTATTCCTGTCAACATAAGGATGAAGATCTTCTCTGATACCCATGTCTACAAGATCGTAACGACTCTTTACTTTGTCTTTCATTTTCCCCTTGATATTCATGATTATTGAAAATATATTATCTGAGACATTTCTTTCAATATGCATAACGTCAAGATTATGCCGCAATAAATGAGTCTTCCAATAAAGCAACTTGAAAAATATACTCCTCTTCCTCAAATTATAAGCATAGTTTGAATCACTACGCTTTCTTTTTTTACTCTTGCCAAATATAACATTATCCAATGACTGCAGTTGATCAAGAACATCATCTCTCGACAATGCTTTCGGTGCAAGTCTTTTCTCTACTTTGCCATCAAAGGACTTTTTATTTTATCGCCATGGATGATTGAGTCTCAAAAAGCGACGATGAGACATATAACATAGCTTACTCCTAATTGACATGGAGGAAGTGTCTTTATGGCAACATGGACAAGCTAATTTTCCTTTGGTTAACCATCCTGACAAGTTAGCATATGCCGAAAAATCGTTAATAGTCCACATCACGGCCGCTCTTAATTTGAAATTCTGCTGTGCATGTGCATCATATGTGTCAATCCCAACTTCCCACAATTCCTTCAACTCTTCAATCAAAGGTTGTAAGTATACATCAATATCATTTTCTGGGCACTTGGGTCCTGGAATAAGAAGTGGCATTATAAAGTTGGTTTGTTTCATGCACATCCAAGGAGGTAGATTATATGGAATCAAAACTACAGGCCAAATACTATGTGAGGTGCTCACTAAACTATAAGGTTGGAAACCATCACTTGCAAGGCCAAGGCGAACACTCCGTGGATCTGCAGCAAATGAACCATGTTGCTCATCAAATGATTTCCATACAATAGAGTCAGCTGGATGTCTCAACACACCATCACCAACACGTTGCTCCTTGTGCCATCTCATATCCTTAGCAGTAGTTTTGGACATGAATAGCTTTTGTAGTCTTGGCTTTAGGGGAAAGTTCCTCAAACCTTGTGTGAGATTCTACTCCTACCTCGTTCGACTTTCCATCTTGAAAGTCCACACACAGGACATGACTGCACATCCTAATGCTCTCGCCAATATAGAATGCAATCATTCCTACATGCATCTATTTTTGTATAATCCTAACCCAAATCACGAACAATCTTTCTTGCCTCATAAAAGGATCCAGGGATCAAAGCATCTTTTGGAACAAGCTCTTTTATAAATTGCAACAGTGGATCCATTGATTTGTTGGTCCAATTATTTAGAGTCTTCAAGTGCAGTAACTTCACAACAAACGCCAACTTAGTTAGTGTGCAACCCGGATATAGTTTCACCTTGGCATCTTCTAGCAATTGATAAAACTTCAAGGCCTCCGCATTTGGTTCTTCAGAAGTATTTGCAATGCCACATGTATCATATATCATTCCAACAAAGTCATCATCGGCTGCATCATTTGCCTCATCATCATTGCCAACAGAATCCGAATCAGATGTTTCGTATGCATTTGTCGATGTTTCTCCATGAAGATCCCATGTATTGTAGCCCTCTAGAATTCCATTATTGAATAAGTGGGCTCTAACTTTGTATCGGCGATTGAAGACACAATTCCTACATTTATTGCAGGGGCACCGAATTCTATCGCCGACCTTTACTGTTCGAATGCAAAGTGGAGAAAAGAATCAACTCCGTTTATATATTCCCAACTTGACTGGTTTTTTATTTTCATCCAATCCTTGTCGGGCATTTTTCCTAATACTTTTCACAAAATAAACAATTCAAATGAGTTGTTTTATATGTTTCATAGCTCGTAATAAAATGGCTATGAAAACTAATTCAAAAAAACAAACACACCAAAGTTCAAAAGACAAGCACCATCTACTATATAGAAATAGTTAAATCAATCACAGGACTTGTTAACTAGCATTTGACTGATTATCATACTTATATTAAATACTGCTTTTCATCATTTTTCAGGATATAAATACCAAATTTGAATTATAAACATACCTAATTTGTTTGGGAAGGCTTGGTTTCAGTCAGTTGAGTGTTGGCAACAATTTTCTATGAGCTGAGTATGTCAAAAATTGTCTGTGCACCACCTATACAATCAGAAAACCTCTAGTTTAGGGTAATTACATGAGATGAACACACAGAGGGATATGTAATTTACAATGAAAAAACTAAGAAAATAGCTTTTATCTCAAGGCTAGAGAGGAGCCAGAGAAATCAAGAGCATAGAGAGAGACACATGGCATAGCAACTCCACATATACCAATAGGCTCCATGTCATGCTTAAAAATAGACAAAAAGATCATACTTTATTTGCATTATAATTTATACGAAGAACATGAACCAGAGAAACTAAATGGCATGCAAAACCAGACTATCTCTGTAAAATTAGCCGTGCTCTTGTTGTTTTAGCTTCAGCATATGTACGGACTGTTATGAAGTATTTTCTTAATCTTTCAAGCTCTTTCATATGCTCCTTCTACAGCTTATATAGTGTTATATGAATTTAGCTTGTTTTCCAGTTCTAGTTGGTTAGAGTTTGATTAGATATTTAAATTGGATGTAGATTAGAACTCTATAACCCATCTATATATATTGGCATAGTAATGTAGCTTTAATGAGATGGGATTAATAAAGAGCTTAGTTTAGAAAGAGGCTTTTGCTTTTGAATAGAAACAGAGCATACATTCTCTGTTAAGAAAAGTAGCAGAGCTACGTGAGGCATCCTTTTCAGCTATTACCATTTTGTCTTTAGTGTTTCTTCTCTCAACATCTCTCTCCATATATTTCATCTCTCCTACCTTCTATTAGATAACATCTGAAACTTGTTAAGGAGGTATGTAGCATAAGAACTTTCATGAACCGTAGAATTCCTATATGAATGTAGGATATGTGATTGTACATGAGTAAAAATTCTGCATTCTTTTCTGTTCATTGTATATGTGAAAAATCACACATAGAGCTATACCGGCACAGAGCATAGAAAACAGAGAAAAAAAGCACGATATAGAAAAGGAAAAACAAACAAACGAGATAGGAAAAAAAATGAAGAGTATCTGATTAAATCCTTCAAAACAGGGGAAATAGATTATACACAATGAACAAGAAAGAAAGTAAAAGAGAGAATTTCTTTAAAACCCAGTTTTAGATCATGGCAACAAATCAAAAGAAAAACACGAGAAAAACTAACCTTTATTTTACGAAGCAATCTCAAGTTCGTCGATGGAGATGCGCAATGGATGAAGATCCTTGAAAAATAAAAACAAACCTTGAAATTGAGAAGAGATGATGGCATTAGAGAAGAGATGATGGGTTCAGAGGAGACAACATACCCTTGCCGGATAGGTGAACGACGATGATCACCTTGAGGCTCGGGATCTCTAGGGGTTTCTATCTCGATGGAGAAGTCGCCTTACGATCTCGAAAAGGAACGCGTCGAAGGAAATATTATGGAAATTGGAAAGATCGTGGGTTTTGGCAACCGTGTGTATAGCTAATAGGGTTTGGTCCTGTAACACCCCGGCCCTCCACTGGGCCCTGGCCCGCGGGCTCCCGGTCCAACCAGGATCCACCCGTGGGCCCCACCCGACACAATATTATCCGCTTTTGGCTCACCGTAGAAATCTGAAAAAACTTCCCAGTAGGTCACCCATCCCGGGACCGTTCCAAGGCAAGCACGCTTAACCTTGGAGTTTTCTGGCGGATCACTGTCAGCACGGCTTTAAAACGCGTTGTATCTATTAAGGGTTTACTATATACTTATATCGAACCCCGGACCATACCCAGGCGTTGTGGGATTGCTTACCCGGCTGCCCGACTCAGCCCCGCCCTCCAGGCGCAGGCATATTATCCCAGGGTAGACCCAGCGGGCCTCACAATCCACCCCCCTTGGAGGCCCAGCGTCCTCGCTGGCACAATTTCCGGCTGGGAACTGGCTCTGATACCATACTGTAACACCCCGGCCCTCTACTGGGCCCTGGCCCGCGGGCTCCCGGTCTGACCAGGATCCACCCGTGGGCCCCACCAGACACAATATTGTCCGCTTTTGGCTCACCGCAGAAATCTGGAAAGTTAGAACCCAGTGGAGGGCCGGGGTGTTACAGTATGGTATCAGAGCATAGGTTGTAGATCCCAGGGTGTTAGGATCAGGTTCGGTTGAGATTGAGCGTGGATTGGGTTAGTTCTATGTCTAGAACATCCGTGCATGCTCTCCTTGTGATGTGTTATGTCTTCCGCTTTATTGTTGTGCCGTGTGTTTTGTCGTTCTTACGAGTGAATCCTCGTTTGTCGTTGGTGATCGCGCAGATGTCGGGAGCTCGAGGCCGACCTTCGGTTGTTAGTCGGGGTGGGGCACAACCTGGTCGACCCGCCCGAACAGACAGGGTAGCACCTGCTAGGGAGGTCAGAGCTAGACGGACTGCACCATCACCAATGGCGGTTTCGGTCGCACAGGAGGAGGCCTTTCTCACCGAGGAGAGGGTTCTCCCTCCTGTCGACGGGCGGACCGCTGCGGCGGTCTTGATGGACTTTCTGCGGCTGGACCCGTCTAGGTTCAGTGGTGGGGCAGCAGGTCCAATAGGCAGGGCACGTCAGTTTGAGCAGGGGTTTCGATCAGAGATCAGACGACGGATCAGTTCTTATCGCTTCTAGGTGTACTCAGCAGTTCTGGACTGCGCCTTGGCAGTAGGGGCGCAGTTGCGGGAAGAGAGGTGCCGGGCAGTTCCACCGGTATCCTCTACCAGCGCGCCGCAGAGACCCCAGTTCAGAGGGGGATTCGGCAGAGGCCAGCGACGGCAGCAGTTGCCGAGTTCAGCAGGCCAGTTTCTCCAGACGGCCAAGCCGTTCGGGCAGGCTTCGTCAGGGGGAGGCCATGGTCAGCAGCCTGGCGCGTCAGTCACGTGCTTCCAGTGCGGGCAGCTGGAGCACTACCGTAGAGACTGTTCCTTGCGAGGAGTGCGGGGCGCTGTGCAGCAGGGCAGTAGAGGCGAAGGGCCCACTGCTTGGCAGGGGAGCAGTGGTGGGCGCAGGTCAGTGGCTGGACCGAGCTGCTCCAGGGATGGAGGCAGCCAGCGAGGTCGTGTGGTTACTCTCCCAGTGCATGAGCAGCAGGACATCGTACAGCAGTACCAGCAGCCGCAGCAGTATCAGTAGGCAGCGGCAATCCGTCCTCAGAGGTATCTTTCAGCTTTCTAGTCCTTAGTAGATATGCTGAAAGATTCTGGGGCATCTCTTTCCTATGTTGCTAGCATCTGTGTGGCATCGCTAGGATTAGAGACGAGTTGGCTAGAGGTGGCACAGTCTGTAGACTCACCGATCGGCGAAGCGGTCAGGGTGGACCGGGTCTGCCGATCTTGTTCCTTGGAGGTTGGAGGCCTCCGGGTTTGTCTAGACCTGCGGGTACTAGACATGACCGGCTTTGACGTGATACTCGGTATGGACTGATTGGCAGCACACCGGGCCGTCAACGACTGTGGTCGCCGGAGGGTGGTCGCTTGGACACCCGACAGGACGCGGTTTGTGTTGTTGGGGGATCGGCTCTCAGTCGATTCCTTTGCTTGTGGTGTGGGGAGACGTGGCAGCGAGCTCTCAGCCTTGTTGGCCAGTCTGTCCCTATTCGGTTCTGAGGGAGTGCAGCAGAGCAGTTTTCCCAGGATCGTGTGCAACTTCACCGACGTGTTTCCCGAGGTATTGCCAGGGCTTCCACCACCCAGAGAGGTCGATTTTGAGATCGACCTAGTACCAGGTACCGCACCGATCTCTCTCAAAGCTTTCAGGATGGCACCAGCAGAGCAGAGTAAGTTGAGGACTCAGCTAGACGAGCTGACCAGCAGAGGCTTCATCCGTCCCAGCATGTCTCCCTGGGGGGCGCCAGTGTTGTTCGCAAAGAAAAAGGATGGTACCCTTCGACTTTGCATAGACAACAGGCGGCTCAACAGGGTGACGATGAAGAACAGGTTTCCGATGCCGCGGATCGATGACCTGTTTCACCAGTTGCGAGGATCTTCAGTGTTCTCGAAGATCGACCTCCGCACCGGCTAGCACCACTTGAGGGTTCAGGATTGCGACATCCCGAAGACGGCATTCCGGACTCGGTACGGCCTGTACGGGTTCGTGGTGATGCCGTTTGGGATGACGAACGCACCAGCAGTGTTCATGGATCTCATGTAGAGGATCTTCCGGCCCTTCCTAGACGAGTTCGTGGTGGTGTTTGTCGATGACATTCTCATCTACTCTCGGTCAGAGGTGGAGCACGAGCGACACTTGGCGACAGTGTTGCAGCTACTTCAGGAGCATCGGCTTTATGCCAAGGCTTCCAAGTGCGAGCTCTGGCTTGCACAGGTGGGGTTCCTTGGACACGTGGTGTCGGCAGCAGGGATCTCAGTCGACCCCGCCAAGGTCGAGGCAGTGGTACAGTGGCAGAGACCGAGGACAGTGTTCGAGGTCCGCAGTTTCCTGGGCTTGGCGGGGTACTACAGACGGTTCGTGCGAGACTTCTCCAGAGTTGTCGGGCCGTTGACCAGACTGACACAGAAGGCCGTCCCGTTCGTGTGGGATGATGCTTGTGAGCGAGCCTTCATGGAGCTACTGGAGGACTACGACTTTGAGTTGCATTACCATCCTGGTAAGGCAAACGTCGTAGCAGACGCGTTGAGCAGACAGGTGAGAGACACCAGAGCAGCAGTTGCAGGCTTGTCAGCGCGGCAGTGGCAGGCTCTAGAGACGGTGGGCCAGTTGGGGCTCGAGTTTGAGGATCGGGGATCCGACAGTTTTCTCTACGCAGTGCAGAGTATGCCAGCGGTCTTAGCCAGAGTGTTAGAGGCACAGCACTGTGACCCAGAGCTCGAGGAGTTACGCACAGCAGTGGGCACAGAGAGCACAGACGAAGACTGGACAGTATCGTCAGACGGAGGGCTACGATTCAGAGGCAGAGTAGCGGTTCCAGCAGATCCAGTTCTTCGAGACGACGTCCTACGAGAGTTCCATCACTCTCGTTTTGTAGTTCATCCCGGCGGCACCAAGATGTACCAGGATCTTCGGCGACAGTTCTGGTGGCGCGGGATGAAGAGGGCAGTGACGGAGTTCGTATCGCGCTGCCTTACCTATCAGAAGGTTAAGGCAGAGCACCAGCGGACTCCGGGGTTACTACAGCCGCTTCCACTAGCTGAGTGGAAGTGGGAGCACATCACAATGGATTTCATGACCGGGCTACCGAGGTCTCCTAGGGGGAATGACGCGATTTGGGTCATCATTGATCGATTGACCAAATCGGCGCATTTCCTGCCTATGCGGACGACAGACTCGTCTGACAGGTTGGGCGGTTTGTACGTCCGAGAGGTAGTCAGACTTCACGGGGTTCCAGTTTCTATCATGTCAGACCGTGACCCCAAGTTCACCAGCAGGGTCTGGCGGGGCTTTCAGGCGGCAGTTGACACACTCCTGACCTTCCGTACGGCGTTTCATCCGCAGACAGACGGGCAGTCAGAGCGGACGATCCAGATCTTGGAGGACATGCTGAGAGCATGTGTCCTCGACGCAGGAGGTAGCTGGGAGGAGCACGTTCCCTTGGTAGAGTTCGCCTACAACAACAGCTACCAGTCCTGTCTTGGAGTAGCACCTTTCGAGGCGTTGTAAGGTAGGCCGTGTCGTTCCCCAGTGTGCTGGACAGAGGTTGGAGAGGCTTCACACACCGGTCTAGACATCGTCAGGAGATCGTCAGAGAGGTTAGCGCAGATCAGGCAGAGGCTTCTGATGGCTCAGAGCCGGCAGAAGAGCTACGTAGACCAGAGGCGACGACCTCTTGAGTTCGCAGTTGGCGACAATGTGTTCCTGCGGGCAGCACCGTATAGAGGGCCTGTCAGGTTTGGCAGCGGGGGCAAGTTGGCTCCGAGGTTCGTCGGGCTGTTTGAGATCTTAGAGAGGGTCGGCGAGGTAGCCTACTGCTTGGACCTTCCTCAGCACATGTCTACTGTGCACCTGACTTTTCACGTGTCGATGCTGAGGAAGTACCACCCCGACCCGTCGCATGTCATCAGAGTGGATGACATCGAGCTTGAGTCAGACGCGACGTTCGTTGAGCAGCCTATTCGAGTACTTGACAGGAGGGATCAGGTCTTGCTGGGCAAGACGATTCCCTTGGTCAAGGTACTGTGGAGGCACAGAGGCGTCGAGGAGATGACCTGGGAGCGCGAGGCGCGCATGCGGCAGGAGCATCCGCACTTGTTCCCTTCGCGATGTAACTTTTGTCTTGTCTTCTAGTGTAGCTGTTTCTTTGCTTCCGAGCCCTACCTTTATCGAATCTCGGGACGAGATTTCCTTTAAGGGTATTAGGATATGAGGACCCGTCCCTCTACTCATGTTGCTCGTTGTGGACCATAAGGGCAATTTGGTAAATTATGCATTGTCGGCTTGTTTCACACTCGCGTGTGCACACACTGACCATGTTTGTGGTAATGTTTAGCTAGAATGGTTAGTGGGACCCGGGATCGAAATATTCGGGCTTGGGTTTAAGTCTTAACCCAAGTCCAGCTTCCTGCGAAAGAGGGATCGATCCTTCCTTGCTAGAAGGATCGATCGCTCGCTCAATGATACGAAGATGAATCGTTGAGTCGAATCGATCAGTCTCTTGGGACAGATCGATCGGACTCGGAGAAGGATCGATCAGTCTCTTGGTTGGATCGATCGTTCCCTTGGCTGGATCGATCGGTCTCATTGGCTGGATCGATCCAACTCGCGACGAGAGGGATCCATGCTACCCAAGGCACCAGGATCGATCGCCCTCACCAGGGGCCGATCGATCCTGCTCGGGTCAGCATAACCAACAAAGGGGATCGATCCGTCTCACAGACGGATCAATCGCGTTGGGTTCTCCGGTAAGCCGACGGTGAGAAATACCGTCGGAAAACTCCACCAAATCCCACCAAAACCTGAGATCTAGTAGTACGAAGCATCACGAATCCAAAACCGACGGAAATACTACAATCTAACAAGTATACAACAAGTTCTAAGCATAAGAACATCAACAGCCGAAAAAACTTCCAAAAAAACCCGAAGAACGTAGGCAGGAATCCCTACCTCAGCAAGAGCAGCTTCAATCCCAGCTGCTAGGCCTTGGATCGTCCACGAACTCTTCGAAATCCAGGAATTCTCAGCCCAAGAATCCAGTTTTCGAAAGAGATCTGAGGAAGAAGGTTTTGTTTGTTTTATAGGCAAACGAACCGACTTAGTAGGATCGATCCGTCCAAGGAGACCAATCGATCCAGCCAAGAGAGCGATCGATCCAGCCAAGGAGACCGATCGATCTAGCCAAGGGAATGATCGATCCAACCAAGAGACTGATCGATCCTTCTCCGAGTCCGATCGATTCGTCCCAAAAGACCGATCGATCCGACTCAACGATCCATCTTCCTGTCATTGAGCGATCGATCCTTCTAGCAAGGAAGGATCGATCCCTCTTTCGCAGGAAGCTGGACTTGGGTTAAGACTTAAACCCAAGCCCGGATCTTTCGATCCCGGGTCCCACTAACCATTCTAGCCAAACATTACCGCAAACATGGTCAGTGTGTACACACGCGAGTGTGAAACAAGCCGACAAGACGCAATTTACCAAATTGTCCTTACGGTCCACGACGAGCCACAGGAGTAAAGGGACGGGTCCTCACAGGTCCAATTACATGAAGAGCAAAGATGGATTGGATGGTGGAAGTTACATGAGAAGTTTGATGAAGAGTTGAGATTAAGTGGGGAGCAAGATGGATGTTTGAGATTAAGCGCACGTAAATTAGACTTGGACGGTTTGAGATTAAGTGGATTTGGTGAGGAAGTTAAGATCAGACGTCTAGGATGTTGGCTGTAATGTGGTAAGATCGGTGACAACAGTGACAACTTTATATTGTCACTATACATTTTTAGTGACAACTATATATTGTCACTAACTCCATTCCGTGACAACTAACTAATAGGCGTCACAAAAGCAAGAATTTAATTGGTGCTAAAATTCTATGGTCATTTTAGGTGTCAAGTTTCAGTGACAGAAAATAAAACTTGTCGCTAAATCATAACTAATTTGTGACAACGCCAATCACTTGTCGTAAATAATTAGATGACAACCACTTATATGTGACAACAAATTAATAAAAATGTCACTAAATACCTATGTTTAGTGACAAGTTTTTCCATTGTCATTGAAACCTTGTCACATAAAGATGATTTTCTTGTAGTGTATGAATGTGTAATAGTTGCCGGTGCACTTTGAGATGAAATCATTTCGATGACATGCATTGGCTGATAGCATTTGGGACATCAAAGAGGTAACTGTGAGCTCATATAATCTATATAGATTGTTTTTTTGCTGATATAATTATGGACATGCACTGGCTCATCTGTTGTGGAGATGTAAATTATTTTACAGCTTTCTTTTGTGCCATTCAACTACCCTATTTGTGTTGGTCATCTTTGTCTCTTGATAGGTACAAATCTAGATTCTTATAAGACTGTTGTATCAATCCTATATTATTCTTATACCACTATTACTGAACGTTGTTATATTGCTTTGGTTTGCAGGGATTGAAGTTCAAGAATACTATCTAAATGGAGAGTTAATTGATTCAGTGGTTATTGCTTGATAGGTACAAACCTTGAAGTTGGCATGAAAACTCTTGTTTGCTCTTGAATTATTCTTGATATAAACTCAAGACAGCTTCTTTATGCCCTATTTTATTTGATCATTTTCTTTATGCCCTATTTTCTTTGATTATTTTCTTTATGGCCTATTTTCTTTGATCATTATTCTTGTTATTTCTTTTCTCCTTGTAGTGGGTGAATATTGGGACTTTCTACTTATGGTGAGAAATATATCTATGTAGTAATGGCTCATAGATTGCATATCGATAACAGCATAGAGCTTTTTGGGAGCTTCTCTTGGGATATGGTGAAGGTGTCGAAGTGCTGCAGACTGTTCGACCAGCAGGGCAGCCTTTAGTCCACGACTAGGATTGCCTTTAAGTCTATGGTTAGTACTCTCTTCTAGATTAGACCTTATATTGATGTTTCTTTTTCTGCACGAGCATGCTTGTTGCCGGTTATACATCCATATTCGTCAAAGATACTCATGTGAGGACCCGTCCCTCTACTCCTGTAGCTCGTTGTAGACCGCAAGGGCAATTTGATAAATTACTCCTTGTCGTCTTGTTTCACACCCGCGTGTGCACACACTGACCGTGTTTGTAGTAATGTTTGGCCAGAATGGTTAGTGGGACCCGAGATCGAAAGATCCGGGCTTGAGCTTGAGTTTTAGCCCAAGTCTAACTTTCAACACCAAAGGGATCGATCTTCCTTGTTAGAAGATCGATCTTTTAGTGCGAGAAAGCCAAACCCGATTTGGCAAGGAAGATTGATCTCTTTCTCAAAAGATATCAATCTCTCTTGAGTTGGTTCGTTCGTTTATAAAACGAACGAAACCTTTTCCTTTGATTTTTTTGGAAAATCTGAGTTTTGAGCCGTGTTCTTGCTGGATTTGACTTCGTTTGAGGAAGATCCAAGGTCTAGTAGCTTGGATTGAAGCTGCTATTGCATAGGTAGGGATCCTACCTACAATCTTTTAGGTTTTTGGAGTTTTTCCGGTTTGATTGTGATCTTTTGCTTAGATCTGTTAAAATACACGTTTATTTTCCATGATCTCACCGGTTTTGGACTCGTGGTTCCTTGATCTACCAGATCCCAAAGTTTTAGGGGTTTGGTTGTATTTTTCGACGGTATTTCTCGTAGTCCGGTCGTAGGAGAACCCATTCGGATCGATCTGCCTTGAGGGAAGATCGATCCCTTGTGGGGCGTCATGCCCAGCCCAAGCAGGATTGATCCTTCAGTTGGAGAAGATCGATCCTTGCCTAGACTGATATGGCGGTTCCCAGGTCACGAAGAAGATCGATCCTTCTGGTGGAGAAGATCGATCTCCTTCGGTTGACAGGGACGAGTTTTCTCCCAAGTACTAAGAAGATCGATCTCCTCTGGAAGGGAGATCGATCTCTTAGTGGCTGAGGGGTGTTTTCAAGTGGCTTTTGCCCGCGGGGATTTGTATGATGGTTTTCTTTACCGCCTTATACCTGGTACATATGTTAATGCATGTTAGCCCTATAATATGGACAGTGGTGAACCGAGGGAGTGATGACTCCCGGGATGTTTAGAATAAACGGGGGGCAGCCCTACAACTTTCCTTAGCCTTGCATGCCGGCGTGCGTCGAGGGCTTTATCTGTAATGTCTGTGAGCTGTTGTTAGCGGGGCTGCTTCCCGATGCAGGTGTTGTGGTGGACTGCTGGCAGTTGGTGGTGGTACCACTGTAGCAGCTCCTGGACCTTACTTACCTGTTCACCACCCCGGGCTAGCAGGGTGCCGTGCCCAGACCTTGTTTAATATATCATCACATTTGTTGCATGTGTATCTGTATTTATCCTGCGTGTGATCATAGCATGTGATGAGTCACTAATTATTCCTAATTAAACCCCTTAAATTACCTTTGTTAGGCTTAGAGTAGTTGTATTTAATATTTTGTTAGTTGATTTCAGGTTTAATCATGATTTGAGAAGAAATATAAGAATTTCGACTAAAAGGATGAATTTATGGGATAAAGACTGCTTCATCTCCTGTCAGGAGAATATTCTTTATATATTCTGTATAAGTCCAAATATTCTGGAAATTTAGTACGTGGTAGAGGACTTCAAGACCTACAACTTTCATGTTGGACATTTTGCCAGAAGCCTGATGGATTAATACCAATTTTGAAGAAGATAAAGATATATAGCTGCTGGAAAACTGGTCCGTCGATGCTCCGGAGAATATTCGCCAAATATTCTGTATAAGTCCGAATATTATAAAGTCTTCGGGAGAGGATAGAAGACTTTCTAATCTACATCTTTCATGTTGAGCATATTTCCAAATTCCAGACGGATTGAACCCAGTCACGACCAGAAGAGGCTGTCAGAATTAAACCAGGAAATCCGAGTTGCACTAGAGGTCCAACTCAACTTAGCCATAACCCTAATTCCGGGAATACACCTATAAGAAGGTGTTGGCTGGCCAAAAATAACCATCTTTTTGACAATCTTTGGAGGAGGAAGAAGAAGACGGAGAGGATGTGGATGGTGACAGCTTCCTACTCCAACCCGATGGCTTTCATCCAAAAGATGAGTTGCTAATTATTGTACTTAGGATTATTCATGAAACCCTAATGTAGTTTTGGTTTTTCTTTAGTTTGATTCTTGTGAACTTCTCGATGCATGATCTCATGAATATGGTTTTATTGTTAATAGAGTTGAGAGAACAGAGTTCCTTGACGTACTTTCAGTCCTACATGATTTCTGTGATTGATTGTAGAGATTTATGAGATGGTTTTCATGAAGTTATTGGTTTGCCTTTGAGATAAGCTATGCTACGCGAAGATAGGCTGTGCCACGGCCATTAGGAGTAGTATAATTTAAGGTAATTGTAGGACCAAAGACAATCTATGCCAAGCAAAGATAGGTTATGCCGTTGGAAACATTAACTTTCTTTTAGGGATTCATGTGAGCTTGTAGACATATCATCAATAATGTTGAGAGAAGGGAACAAGATGATAACTAGAGAAGACTAATAACGAAACTAGGGTGGATTGAGTAATTTCTAAGTCATTTATCCATTGATTCAAATTGATCAACCTTTTATTTCTTTTCTTCATTAGTTTAATCTATTCTATCTTTGATTCTTTTCCTTAGTTTTAGGGTTTCGAGAATTGATTTCAGTTTCCAACGTTTTCCCTGTGGATCGACTCCCGACTTCACCGCTATTTCTACCTAGTAGTTTAGTGATTGAATAAGGATTATAAATTTAATATTTGATTGAGTTTGCAACGTTTGTAACGACAACGTTTGTGAGCGATCAGCATGCATTGTGTTGTGCATTAGTTGCATAAAGAGTAGGACGCTAGCGATGGGTCGATCGCCGAACCGGGGCTTCGGGTAGTCCTGATCTAGCTCTAGGACCGTTGCGGGTAGCTTGGTCCAGGACTTGATTTGTAGTATTCAGTCGATATCGATGATAGGGTTAGATGACCTGAATACATGTGGTTTGATGTTTAGAGGTCGTGTCGACTCCAAGTTGAATCTCAGGTGTAGCCGGTGTCCGGTGTTCTTGACTCATGGGTGGGGGTGTGCCTGCCCAACGGTGTCATTGGCCGCCAAACAGTGTACTGTGTCCTGTGAGTCTACAGTGTTTGGGCCTGCGTTCACGGACTCCCGGTGGGGTTATGGGACCCCTGTATACACCTACGTTCGACTTGGGGGCGGTACTGTTGTGTTCCCTCCCTTTTGAGTGTCGTAGTGTAGTGTCCCTGCTGAGCTTAGTGCTCACTCCTACTCGGGCTGCGTTTTGCAGGTGCTAGCGCTAGCTCTTCTTCGGTCACCCCTATCGGGCAGGTGTTTGGTGACGTGGCGGCGTCTGGTGGTGCTTGAGGAGCGGTGATCATTCTACTTACACCTTTTTGCTTAGTTAGCCTCCTAAAGGAGAGAATTGTATAACTTTTACCCTGTTGAGGATTTGTAATATATTCAGTTTCAGTTTTGAGGTTTGTGATTAAATGTTTAATACATGATGATTATGAATTGCTAGGGAGACCACTATGATTAGAGGGAAATCTCGCCAAAATTTCCATAGTAGGTGAGGTTCCGGTTCGCATCGCCCGGCCCGGTTGGGCCTACGCGGGTCGGGGCGTGACAACTTGGTATCAGAGCATAGGCTATAGATCCCAGGGAGTAGGATCAGGTTTCGATTGAGATTGAGCGTGGGTTGGGTTAGTTCTATGTCTAGAACATCCGTGCATGCTCTCTTGTGTTGTGTATGTCTTCCGCTTTATTGTTGTGTTGTTTGTTTTGTTGTTCTAACGAGCGAAGGCTTGTTTGTTGTTAGTGATCATGCAGATGTCGGGAGCTCGTGGCCAACCTTCGATTGTCGGTCGGGGTGGGGCACGACCTGGTCGACCCGCCCGACCGGACATGACTGCTCCTGTCAGGGTGGTCCGAGCTAGACGGACTGCACCATCACCAGCGGCAGTTTCGGTCGCGCAGGCGGAGGTCTTCCTCGCCGAGGAGGAGGCTCCTGTTCCTATCGATGGGCGGGCCTCGGTGGCTATCACGATGGCTTTCCAGCGGCTGAACCTGCCTAGGTTCAGTGGTAGGTCTGGAGATCCGACCACAGCGGACGACTGGCTCGACGGAGTCTCGCGCGTCCTGGATGCTCTCTTCGTCGAGGACGACCGGGTCCGGGTCACCCTCGCGACTTTCCAGCTCGATGGAGACGCTCGTGACTGGTGGCGCACTTCCCAATACACCACTGACGGAGAGGTGCCACTGTGGGAGGAGTTCAGGGAGATGTTCTTGGACATGCACTTCCCAGCGAGTGCACGTGACGCCCTGACCCACGAGTACCAATCCCTTTTGCAGGGTACTCGCTCCGTTCAGCAGTATGCCTCCAGGTTCACGCATCTTGTTCGGTTTGCGGGGCAGTTGCAGCAGATCAGACAGCCAGGGTGTGGCAGTTCGAGTTGGGACTTCGGCCAGAGATCCGGCGGCAAACCAACTCACACTGCTTCCAGTCGTACTCAACGATCCTGAACTGCGCCTTGGCAGTAGAGGCTCAGTTGCGGGACGACAGGTGCCAAGGAGTTCCACCGGCACCCTTCACCAGCACGCAGCAGCGACCCCAAGGCAGAGGGGGGTTTGGTAGAGGGCATCAGCGACGTCAGCGACCCTTTCAGCAGCAGCCGCCGCATGTACAGCAGTACCAGCAGCCACTACCGAGTCCACCAACCCCGTTTCTACTGACGGCCGGGCCGTATGGGCCCGCTCCGTCCGGGAGAGGCCAGGGTCAGCAGCCTAGTGGCGCGTCGACCACGTGTTTCCAGTACAGGCAGCCGGGGCACTACCGTAGAGACTATCCTTTGCGAGGAGCGCGGGGCGATATGTCGCAAGGCAGTAGAGGCGGAGGGTCCGATGCCTGGCAGGGGAACGGGGTGGGCGCGGATCGGGGCGCCACAGGGGTGGAGGCAGGCAGCGGGGGCAGGTGTTTGCCCTCCCAGTTCGTGAGCAGCAGGATGCTGTTCAGCTGTACCAGCCGCCACCGCAGTACCAGCAGCCGCAGCAGTACCAGTAGGCCGCAGCAGAGCCATCCGTCCTTAGAGGTATCTTTCAGCTTTCTAGTTCCTTGGTAGATGTGCTGATAAACTAAGGGGCGTCTCACTCCTACATTGCTAGCATTTGCGTGGCATCGCTAGGGTTAGAGACGAGTTGGCTAGAGGTGGCACAGTCTGTAGACTCACCGATCGGCGGGACAGTCAGAGTAGACCGGGTCTGCCGATCGTGTTCGTTGGAGGTTGGAGGCCTCCGGGTTTTTCTAAACCTACGGGTACTAGACATGACCGGTTTTGACGCGATACTCGGTATAGATTGGTTGGCAGCATACCGAGCCGTCATCATCTGTGATCACCGGAGGGTGGTCGCTTGGACACCCGATGGGACACGGTTTGTGTTGTTGGGGGATCGGTTCTCCGCCGATTCCTTTGTTTGTGGTGTAGGGTTGCATGGCAGCGAGCTTTCAGCCTTGTTGGCCAGCCTGTCCCTGTTCGGTTCTGAGGGAGTGCAGCAGCGCAGTTTTCCCAGGGTCGTGTGTGACTTTGCAGACGTGTTCCCCGAGGTGTTGCTAGGGCTTCCATCATCCAGAGAGGTCGATTTTGAGATCGACCTAGTACCATGTACCGCACCGATCTCTCTCCCAACTTTCAGGATGGCACCAGCAGAGCAGAGTGAGTTGAGGACCCAGTTGGATGAGCTGATCAGCAGAGGCTTCATCCGTCCCAGCATGTCTCCCTGGGGGGCGCCAGTGTTGTTCGTAAAGAAAAAGGATGGCCCCCTTCGACTTTGCATAGACTACAGGCGGCTCAACAGGGTGATGGTGAAGAACATGTACCCGATGCCGAGGATCGACGACCTGTTTGACCAGCTGCGAGGATCTTCAGTGTTCTCGAAGATCGACCTCCGCACCAGCTACCACCAGTTGAGGGTTCGGGATTGCGACATCCCGAAGACGGCATTCCGGACTCGGTACGGCCTGTATGAGTTCATGGTGATGTTGTTTGGGCTGACGAACGCACCAGCAGCGTTCATGAATCTCATGCAGAGGATCTTCCGGCCGTTCCTAGACCAGTTCGTGGTGGTGTTCGTCGACAACATTCTGATCTACTCTCGGTCAAAGGAGGAGCATGAGCGACACTTGACGATAGTGTTGCAGCTACTACGGAAACATTGGCTTTTTGCCAAGGCTTCCAAGTGTGAGTTCTGGCTTGCACAGGTGGGATTCCTTGGACACGTGGTGTCGGCAGCAAGGATCTCAGTCGGCCCCGCCAAGATCGAGGCAGTGGTACAATGACAAAGACCGAGGACAGTGTTCGAGGTCCGCAGCTTCGTGGGCTTGCGGGATACTATAGGCGGTTCGTTCGGGACTTCTCCAGAGTCGCCGGACCGCTGACCAAACTGATACAGAAGGCCGTCCCGTTCGTGTGGGATCATGCTAGTGAGCGAGCTTTCGTGCAGCTGAGGACCAGGTTGACCAGTGCGCCGATGCTGATCGTCCCCGAGCGAGGCGTTGGTTACAGTGTCTACTGCGACACCAATGGGGAGGGTTTGGGGTGTGTCCTTATGCAGGAGGGACACGTAGTTGCCTATGGTTCTCACCAGTTGAAGAACCATGAGAGGAACTACCCGACCCATGACTTGGAGCTAGCGGTAGTGGTTTTTGCCCTGAAGACCTGGCGGTACTACATCTATGGTGAGAAGTTTTCAGTCTTCCCGGTCCATAAGAGTTTGAGGCACGTTTTCACCCAATGTGACCTCAACTTGAGGCAGCGACGCTGGATGGAGCTACTGGAGGACTACAACTTCGAGTTGCATTACCATCCTGGTAAGGCAAACGTCGTCGCAGACACGCTGAGCAGGCAGGTGAGAGAGACCAGAGCAGCAGTGGCAAGGCTATCAGCGCGGCAGTGGCAGGCGCTTGAGACAGTGGACCAGTTGGGGCTAGAGTTCGAGGATCAGAGATCCAGCAGCTTCCTCTACGCAGTGCAAAGTATGTCAGCAGTCCTAGCCAGAGTGTTAGAGGCACATCACGGTGATCCAGAGCTCGAGGAGTTATGCACTTCGGCAGGCACAGGGGGCATAGACGGAGACTGGGCAGTATTGCCAGATGGAGGGCTACGGTTCTGAGGCAGAGTAGCAGTTCCAGCAGATCCAGTTCTTCGAGACGACGTCCTGCGAGAGTTCCACCACTCTCGCTTTGCAGTTCATCCCGGTGGCACTAAGATGTACCAGGATCTTCGGCAACAGTTCTGGTGGTGCGGGATGAAGAGGGTAGCGACGGAGTTCGTATCGCGTTGTCTTACCTGTCAGAAGGTCAAGGCAGAGCACCAGCGGACTCCGGGGTTACTTCAGCCGCTTCCACTAGCTGAGTGGAAGTGGGAGCACATCACGATGGACTTCGTGACCGGGCTACCGAGATCGCCTAGGGGGAATGATGCGATTTGGCTGAACGTTGATCGATTTACCAAATCGGCGCACTTCCTGCCTATGCGGACGACAGACTCGACTGACAGGTTGGGCAGTTTGTACGTCAGAGAGGTAGTCAGACTACACGGGGTTCCAGTGTCGATAGTGTCAGACCGCGACCCCAGGTTCACTAGCCGGTTCTGGCGAGGCTTTCAGGAGGCAGTTGGCACACTTCTGACGTTTTGTACGGCGTTTCATCTGCAGACCGACGGGCAGTCAGAGCGGACGATCCAGATCTTGGAGGACATGCTGAGAGCATGTGTCCTCGACGCAGGAAGCAGCTGGGAGGAGCACGTTCCCTTGGTGGAGTTCGTCTACAACAACAGCTACCAGTCCAGTCTTGGAGTAGCACCTTTCGAGGCATTGTACGGTAGGCCGTGTCGTTCCCCAATTTGCTGGACAGAGGTTGGAGAGACGTCACTCACCGGTCCAGACATCATCAGAGAGGTTAGTGCAGATCAGGCAGAGGCTTCTGACGGCTCAAAGCCGGCAGAAGAGTTATGCAGATCAGAGGCGACGACCGCTTGAGTTCGCAGTTGGCAATAGTGTGTTCCTACAGGCAGCACCGTACAGAGGGTCTGTCAGGTTTAGCAGCGGGGGCAGGTTGGCTCCGAGATTCGTCGGACCATTTGAGATCCTAGAGGGGGTCGGCGAAGTAGCCTATCGCTTGGACCTTCCTCAGCACATGTCAGCTGTGCACCTGACTTTTCACGTGTCGATGCTGAGGAAGTACCACCCCGACCCATCGCATGTCATTAGAGTGGATGGCATCGAGCTTGAGGCAGACACGACGTTCGTTGAGCAACCTGTTCGAGTACTTGACTGGAGGGATCAGGTCTTGCTGGGCAAGACGATTCTCTTGGTCAAGGTCCTGTGGAGGCACAGAGGCGTGGAGGAGATGACCTGGGAGCACGAGACGCGCATGCAGCAGGAGTATCCGCACTTGTTCCCTCCTTGAGGTAACTTTTGTCCTGTCTTCTAGTATAGCAGTTTCTTTCTGTTTCCGAGCCCTACCCTTATCGAATCTCGGGACGAGATTTCCTTTAAGGGTATTAGGATATGAAGACCCGTCCCTCTACTCCTGTGGCTCGTTGTAGACCGCAAGGGCAATTTGGTAAATTGCTCCTTGTCGGCTTGTTTCATACCCGCGTGTGCACACACTAACCATATTTGCTGTAATGTTTGGCTAGAATGGTTATTGAGACTCGGGATCAAAAGATCCGGGCTTGGGCTTGAGTTTTAGCCCAAGTCTAGCTTTCAGCACCTAAGGGATCGATCTTCCTTGCTAGAAGATCGATCTTTTAGTGCCAGAAAGTCAAACCCAATTTGGCAAGGAAGATCGATCCCTTGTGGGGCGTCAGGCCCAGCTCGAGCAAGATCGATCCCTCGATTGGAGAAGATCGATCCTTGCCTAGACTGGTATGGCGGTTCCCAGGTCACGAAGAAGATCGATCCTTTTGGTGGAGAAGATCGATCTCTTTCGGTTGACAGGGATGAGTTTTCTCCCAAGTACTAAGAAGATCGATCTCCTCTGAAAGGGAGATCGATCTCTTAGTGGCTGAGGGGTGTTTTCAAATGGTTTTTGCCCACGGGGCTTTGTATGATGGTTTTCTTTACCGCCTTATACCTGGTACATATGTTTATGCATGTTAGCCCTATAATATGGACAGTGGTGAACCGAGGGAGTGATGACTCCCGGGATGTTTAGAATAAACGGGCGGGTAGCCCTACAGCTTTCCTTAGCCTTGCATGCCCGCGTGCGCCGAGGGCTTTATCTGTAATGTCTTTGAGCTGTTGTTTGCGGGGCTGCTTCCCGATGCAGGTGTTGTGGTGGACTACTGGCAGTTGGTGTAGCAGCTCCTGGACCTTACTTACCGGTTCACCACCCCGGGCCGGCAGGGTGTCGTGCCCAGACCTTTTTTAATATATCATCACATTTGTTGCATGTGTATCTGTATTTATCCTGTGTGTGATCATAGCATGTATTGTGTTGTGCATTAGTTGCATAAGAGTAGGACGCTGGCGATGGGTTGATCGCCGATCCGGGGCTTCGGGTAGTCCGGATCTAGCTCTAGGACCGCTACGGGTAGCTTGGTCTAGGACTCGATTTGTAGTATTTAGTCGATATCGATGATAGGGTTAGATGACCTGAATACATGTGGGTTGATGTTTAGAGGTCGTGTCGACTCCAAGTTGAATCTGAGGTGTAGCCGGTGTCCAGTGTTCTTGACTCTTGGGTGGGGATGTGCCTGCCCAGCAGTGTCCTTGGCCGCCAAACAGTGTTCTATGTCCCGTTGAGAGTCTGCAGTGTTTGGGCATGCGTTCACGGACTCCCGATGGGGTTATGAGACCCCTGTATACACCTAAGTTCGACTTGGGGGTGGCACTGTTGTGTTCCCTCCCTTGTGAGTGTCGTAGTGTAGTGTCCCTGCTGAGCTTAATGCTCATTCCTACTCGGGCTGCGTTTTGCAGGTGCTGGCGCTAGCTCTTCTTCGGTCGGCCCTACCGGGCAGGCGTTTGGTGACGTGGTGGCTTCTGGCGGTGCTTGAGGAGCGGTGATCATTCTACTTACACCTTTTTGCTTAGTTAGCCACCTATGGGAGAGAATTGTATAACTTTTAGCTTGTTGAGGATTTGTAATATATTCAGTTTCATTTTTCAGGTTTGTGATTAAATGTTTAATACATGATGATTATGAATTGCTAGGGAGACCACTATGATTAGAGGGAAACATCGCCAAAATTTCCGCAGTAAATTAGGTTCCGGTTCGCGTCGCCCGGCCTGGTTGGGCCTACGCAGGTCGGGGCGCGACAACTTATGAATTGGAAATTTTCGACACATACTATTTGTGCAGAATGGAATTATGGGTAAATGTTAAAATTCCTGAACCTAATTGCTATTTATATTTCTGATTCATAAATCTCAAACATGCATAGTGTTTGTATTTGACATGCATTCTTCTTCGGTGGTTTTCTAGTGTGGTTACACCAAATTCCTGGAATTGATCGAATTCAGAACGGATAACCAGATTTTTAAGGTAAATTTGTTCTTTACTTTTCTTCTTTTTCAATGTAGGGTCCTTGTTCGATTTCTCAGTTAGATTTTCAACGTGCTTGTTTCTAAACATTGAATTAGGATGAGATGCAAACCTTCACGACTTTGATCTTGAATATGGTCAAGAAAGAGAATTTATTTGCATCACAGGGAGGCCCAATCATCCTTGCTCAGGTAACTGCATATGTGTTTGCTTCTTATTGGTAACCCAAAAAAAAAAGTTTGTTACTGAACTGAATGCTTGTTATGTAAGACAACGGCTAACAATCATTTTATTAGGCCATTTTCAAGTGACACATTTTTGTTAACTGTAACAGATCGAGAATGAATATGGGAACATAATGCAATCATATGGAGACCATGCAAGACCATACGTTGAGTGGTGTGCCGACGGGTCCAGAATGCTATTATATGAATGCTGAATACGATTGTAAGCTGACGGGTGGAAGACACAATAATTCTTCTCCTGATCAGGCTTGCAAGTCCATAGTCCCAGCTGCAATTTTGCTCACCATTTTGTTGAATGTCAAATTTTGTAAACTCCATACTGCCCTACGGTTTACTCTATGATCTGATGTGACCAAAAAATTGTAGCAAATGCTGAATATTTGGTTTTGTTCCAACTTATAATCTGCCTATGTTCTCAGATAAAAATTGAAACCCAAGAGAAAAATCTCTTGAAATTCTGGTTCATCACACAGCCTTTTTTTGATGTATTCTGTACAGAGTCTATTTCAATCATCACATTCCAGTGGATTGAACAAAATTCATCTCTTCACCTTTCCATGAATGTCTAGGTGTAAGATGGATTTCTCCTTCCATTTTGAAATCCAGTGCTATCCAGGATGTTGCAATAAAAAATCTAGATTGGAACAATCAGTCAAACATCAGATCTAGATCATGCTTGTCCTGACCATCTACTGCAAAGGATGGTATGCTGCACAGAGATCATACATGTTTCATTTTAATACAAAGTGTCAACGTGTATCATGTAACTAAACCACCTTTCCCACATGATCAAGGGTGGAGCCAGGAAATTTTTCTGCCCTGGGCTTACTAAAGCTAAAGGGAAAAAAAATCACCAATTTATCTACTTAATTTGGTAACTGTAATTACACAAATGCATGTAGGAGGTCTAGAAAGCATACCAAAAAGAAAATGAACACTATTTCTTTCTAGAATATGTGATATTCAGGACATTTCGAATAAAGAAAATGAATACAATATCATTTCATTCCTAACCTGTATTCTTTCGGTTCATGACAATAAACTGAAACCTCAGCCGGGTATTCCTGTAAAAATATAGTTAATTGAGCATTCGTGATTACCAATTAAAATTACGAACTATACAACACGATTTGCTATGTTCCAGAGCTAAAACAACAATCAACAACAATCGAGCAATAAAAAAGATAAACACACATAAATACTTCTAAAAATATTTCTTGTTCACAAAAAAAGAAAAAAAAAAGTGCATACCTTTTTAAAAAATGTTATTTAAGTTGTGCCCTGCGGTTCTTTAGAGAATAAAACTCATCAATTATGGAATCAGAATCGATATTTTCGACAAGCTCTCGTTCAATGTAGACAACCATAGAATCTGCTAAGAACTCATCTTCCATTCTATTACGAAGAACAGCTTTAGCATGTTTCATAGCTGAAAATGCTCGTTCTGTTGTTGCAGTGGTAACTGGAAGAGTTAAAACAAGACGAATCAACCTGTCGATTAGATTATAGTGTTGAGACTTATTTGTCTCAACTAATCTTCGACACAGTTCAGAAATAGTTGACATATTCTGAAATCTCGCATCATGACAAACTATATCAACCTTATAATGCTCCAATTGACTTCTTAAATAATGCAATTCTTGTTCACTGAAATCAGCAGGATAGAACTTCTCAGCAAGACTGTAAATCTGATCAACATCAATTAACTTAAAGTTGTCTTTAGGTTCCAAAGCAGAGCTAAGCTTAAGAAGTTCCACTGCCCCATCATTGAATCTACTATTTAGCTCCTTTAGTTGAAAATCTGTTGCATCATTAAATATGTCAATGCGATAATGGTGATCGACTGTGATAGAATCTCTTTGCCGACATGAACGACTCGTAGCCCCTTTATATAAAGCATTTATATCAGGTATCTCAATATCATATTTTGCACAAATTGATTTCACATGTGTCAGGAGAGTATGATAACCTTATGCTCTCAAAGATTGAAGCAGTTCTTTGGTAGATGAGACAAGATCAATTGCATTCAAAATGTCTAGAGACTTGTGTTGTAAGGCTCGACAAAGCAAATCTGTAATTGCCATGATTTTATGCATCAAGTACAAGATGAGCACAAAGTCGAAGGATCTCATCACAATTAAAGAACCACCGGCTTCCCCACGTACAGAGTTAGTAGATGCCTCATTCACTATGTATTCAAGTACTGTAATCACAGCGCTATACATATCTATTAAGCTGCAAATAGAATCGAAATGAGAACTCCAATGAGTAGTTCCAGCTCGATGCAAAGTGTCAACTTGATTAGCCTCTCTACCAGTCTCTCGTTCACCAGTAGCTACCATATGTGCAATTTCAATAGCTTGAGCAGAATGTAACTCATTATGACGTTTCGGAGAAGCACTAATAAGATTAACAATAGAAGTTACTTTTGAAAAAAACATCCAAATAGAAATCTCCTTCTCAGCAACTGCGATCAAAGCTAGTTGCAGTCGATGAGCAAAACAATGTACATAATATGCATATGGACAGTCCCTTAAAAACAAGGCCTGTAATCCATTCCATGCGCCACGCATATTGCTAGCACCATCATACCCTTGACCTCGCATATTGCAGATATGTAAGTCACATCGGCTGAGAACATCAGAAATTTCTTTCTTAAGTGTCTAAGAAGTGGTATCTGTGACATGCACAATCTCAAAAAAACACTCCCGTAAAAAACCATCAGCATCAACAAATCTCAGAATAATTGCCATATGCTCTTTACTAGATATATCTTTGGCTTCATCAACCAAAATACAAAACTTTGCATCAACTTCATCACGGATTTTATTTCTCACTTTGCTAGCAAGAATATGCAAAATTTCTTTCTGAATCATTGGCGATGTATACTTTGCATTTTGTGGAGCTTTCTGTAAGATGATATCGTCAATACTAGCATTCATTCTTCCCATAAGTCTTATCATTTCTATGAAATTACCTTGATTCTTGGAAGAGGGAGATTCATCATGGCCTCTAAATGCACATGCTTGCAAGCTAAGCCACCGAACGCTTTCAATTGTTGCCATAAGCCGCAACCGATTCTTCTGTACTTCTTCTAAAGTTTGTGCATTCATCACTTTATCAATATGGCTAGTTACATTCATCAAAGCATCAACATATTTTATAGCATTATTGTGAGGTGAAGTCGGACCTCCCACATGCATCAAAAAGGGACATCTGACACCATCATTAACTCTTTTCTAACTTTTAAATCCTTCAGTAGTTAATGTAGGATGACGAGCATTTTTATTTTCAAAAAGATAACATGGAAAGCAGAATGCTGCATCTTTTGAAGGAGAGTACTCTAACCAAGGAAATCACTTAAACCAAGAACTTTGAAATCGACAATTCTATTGTCTTGATAAGGTTGCTGGATACTCAGACATAACAGGTTGTTGATAGAGCCCCATTTTGATATAAGCTCGTCTGATTTCATCTCTTTGATTTACAGAATATTCCCATATTGGAATACGTAAACCTGGATCCCGTTCAAGAGAATTAATATCAATTTCAACTCTTTGAGATTTGGGAGGGGGTTGGTCACTATTAGGATGTGATGTCAACATTGGATGGAGCATGCTCCTCACTTGTTGATGTATGTTCTCTTTGTTTAAAGAATGAAAGAATAGTTTTCTTTCCCCTTTGTCCTTGAGTTTCCATTGTAATTTATAACCTATTCAAGTGATATATGTGTAGTCATTAGCACACATATAATTATAGAAGGCATCAAATCATATGTATGCATATGTAATCATTTATTTGCAAGATAGTGAAAACAAGTAACCCAACATATATCCATCAAAGTTAGACTTACACACCCAGATTCCCAACCAAGTAGCTTACAAACGAGATAAAAGAAAAGGAATCCCCGCCGGCGATGTTGTATTGCAAGTTTAAGGTGCAATGTAGCCTACAAACGAGAGAAAAAAAAGGAATCATATGTACACAGTAGACATTCTGCTGATTGCAGTAAAGTAGAAGAAAAAAAAATATAACGAAAAAACATTTATAGGAATCATATGTACACAGTACACATTCATAGTACACATGTACACAGTACACATTCTGCTGATTTTACACAGGAATCATATGTGCATAGCCAATGCAAAAGCCTATGAATATACTATTGACATGCAGATCAGAAACATTTAAATGATGCATATTTGGTCAGCTATAAAACCAAATATAATGTAATGAAAAAACATCATGTATCCATCGAAAAGATAAGAAGTATTAAGAAAACAGAACATCCATATGCTAAGTACAAAAGGATTAGATTAGTATAAGAAACAAATTTGTCAATTCATATTTCTGCTACTAGGCATATCTGCATACAAGGTGAAGCTTGAAATCTAAGAGGATACCCAAAAAGAGGATCTAATAGAGACAAAAACAAAAAATAGAAACAAATATGAAAGAAAAACTCCAAAATACATACCTTGGCTTAACCCAAATCGGCGATGGAGCCGACGAAGAGAAGAGAATATAAAAATGATGGTGGAGCCGACAAGAAACAAAGCCAAAATCTCCCAAAAACCTGATGTCTGATAGAAATTAGGTCATGAACTCAAGAAAACGCTGATGGGTCTTAAATATAACGGGCTAGGCTGTTAACGGG
>OY986970.1:16610094-16835868 GCA_963920575.1 Narthecium ossifragum | reverse complement strand
TGGAAAGGAGAAGATCCCACGCGGTGGCAGCGCGTGCATCCACTTCCGGGAATCAAGGCTCTCCACTGGCAACCGCGACTGGAGGCAAAGAGGTCGACGACGACGACAGAGAACGCGACGATCGGCCGGGGAAGAGGAAGAGGAAGACCCGCGGATCTAGAGGTAGGGTTACTTCCCTAAACTTGGTTTAGGACTCTACTAGATTAGTATAGGGTGATTTGATTCATGATTTTTTTTACATTGAATGCCGATGGTTTTCCGATGGATTTCCGGCGGGCTTTCCTTCTTCTCTTCTTTGGTTTTGGTTGGTCGATGGAGTTCCTCCCCTGTTTCCGTGGGTGTGATCGGAGCCTCTCCGTCCCCTGTTCTTCCTTCTTTTTCATTTATTGCCGCCGTGGTTACAAGCTATGGAATTAGTGGTGGTTTGTTTACGAGATTTCTCCCATGTTTTCCCCTGATGGTATGGAATGCTATGCCCTGTTTTCGTTGTCGATGTTTTCTCTTCCCCACTGCTACCATCGGTTGAATTGTTGGGCTTCACTGGTTTTGTGGATGCGTGCTTCTCCTTCTTCCTTGTGTTGTTGTAGCGTGGATCTTGGGTTTTCCTCCTAGATCTCATGGCCCTCTTGCGATGCGTTGTCTTTCCCTCTTACTGCTATGCTTTGTTCTCGTAGCTAAGGTATAAATTTGATGGCTTACTGAATTGAGATTTTTCCCCCCATTCCTCTGGTTTTGATGGTTGTTAATGATGTGTCATGGGGTTTGAGGCTGCCGGATTTGCATTGTTGCAGCTGCTATGTTTCCTATGGGTTCGTTGGTGTCTTCCTCTCTCTCTAGTATGCATTGCTCCTGTTTATCCCCTGTATTGCATGGGTTGCTTGAGGTGTTTGGGCTTCCATGTCCTCCCCTGTTCTCGGGTTTAGAACTATGCTAACTCTGTCTCCATCGTTCATAATGTTCATGACAGAGACTGGGCACAGCTCTTCGGGTAAAAAGTTCTTCGTTGTTTGGATTTCTTTGGGATCAACTAGTGATGGTTGAGCTTTCTCGGATGTTTGGATTTCTTTGGGATCAACTGGTGATGGTTGAGCTTTCTCGGATGTTGGATTCATTTTGGATGCATTGGTTATGGTTAAGATTTCTTTTGGAATGCCGCGACAGAGTTTTTGACTTCCCCTATTTTTCTGGCTCTCGGATTTTGGTTCTTCATATTTGATTAAATGCCAATAGGAAAGTTTTCCAATTAGACATATGTGAACTTCTTGTTTCCTCAATTGCTCTGTGGGAATTCTTAATCTGTGATTGCACGCCTTAATTGGTATAGCGGTTAATAACCCCTCTATTTCATTCTATGCTAAATCTTGTTGTGATCCTCATGTTTACTGTAGATTGCCATTTGATATGATCTTAATGTCTTGTAAGCCTAGGGCCG
The DNA here is from genome assembly GCA_963920575.1 of Narthecium ossifragum. Lineage (NCBI taxonomy): Eukaryota > Viridiplantae > Streptophyta > Magnoliopsida > Dioscoreales > Nartheciaceae > Narthecium > Narthecium ossifragum. The sequence continues at coordinate 16,834,436 of OY986970.1, read as the reverse complement.
GCGGTGTGCCCGTTTTTATTTATTTTGTGGAAATGCTTATATTGTGCGGGCCAGTGGTGCCCTGTTAATTGATTAGTTGGGGGTGTGCCTATTGTACAATTTCTGTCTGACGGCGGTGTATGTCGTCGTAATGCCGGAATTTGAATTGAACGTGATAAAACTGAAATAGCTTAACTCTCTTTTATATCTTATATGCTAAATTGGACATGCTTGATGAAATGTTATTTAGAGACACATAGGCCTAGTTGTTTGAATAGGCTCGTGCATGATGATTGCATTAGAGGCATTCAGGCTAGGTGGTAGGCGATGGGTTCGATCGCCGATTCGGGGTTCTCGGGTAGCCCAGATCTAGCCCTAGGACCGGGGTTTGGGTAGTCGAGGATTAGGACGTGATTGTCATCAATGATTATGTTGGATATCATTTGAGGTTATTGCTATAGTTGACTATGGATTATATATTTATATTTGAGGTGTAGAGGTCGTGTCGGTCTCCAAGGCCAAGTGTTAAGGATGATTGTCGATGCGTTCCCTGACATGTGTGTCCCCGCGAGAGATGGTATGACTGGGCAGGGTGGTACCTGGACAGGAGCCCGTAGTCTTTGTTTCCTCTCGTTTGTTCTTGGGTAAGGGTGATCCCGCATGATACCGTTCCCCTGTTGGTGCTTAGGGTGATCTTGGTATGTTGAAGAGAGAGGTTCATGACGGGAGCCCTTGGGACATCGATAGGGTTATGGGACCCTTGGCATACCTTCGGCTTAGGCGGAGAACGACACAGTTGCAGTTTTCCCTTCCTTTCTGTGCGACGTAGAGCAGAACCCTACTGGGCATTGTTGCTCACCCTACCTGGGCTGCATCGGCGATGCAAGTCGATGCAGTTCCTTCTTTCAGGTGTTCCTTTAGAAGATGGCGCGGCATTTCGAGGTGATCGAGGACTTGGAGCGTCGAGGAGTTCTTCTACACATAATTTACAGTTTTAATCAATGATGTACAAATTGATGTATTCGAGGACATGATTGTATGATCTTTAATTCAATTGTATTTGAGAAACGTTGTCATATTATTGATGTAGACATTTGAGAAATGTATTAATTGGTTATTTACATTGGTACCATTTCTTCTATTGAAATTGTAAAATTGTACAGATTCATTGTGCTATAATTATAAAGGGGATTTTGCCGAAATTTCATTGTATAAATTTGAGGATTAAATTGTTTAAATTCATAGTGCTTATACACTTGTGCGCCAATTGATGATGTAAACAGGTTTAGGTGTTTCACGTCTTGATCTGGATGTGTTTTCTGGGTCGGGGTGTGACAGTTCTACTGCAATGTATGGTATTGCTGCCAGGTTTATGTTCTAGTATGGTTTATGGTATTGCACTGCAATGTCTTGTCCAGATTAGAACATGAATCCATTAGAACAGGAATACACTAACAAAGCATACATTGTTGTGTATCTACCAGGTTTGTGTATCTGTCAGGTTTGTGTTTTAAATATCATGTTCATTAACAAAACAAAGGGGATACAAACATGCACTAACAAAGCATACAAATTCAGATTAGAACATGACTCCATTAGAACATGAATCCACACTACAACGTAACAAACCCTAGGATGACACACAACAAAAAAATGCCCAGCACAACATTCTATTTCTGTTTTGCATGTTTTTCACCTCCAACAACAGTCTACTAACTTCTTCTTCTCTATTCTTGCAGTAGGTCCTCCACATCTCAACTTGAGCCAAGTATTCTGAGTCCCTGCGCTTCAACTGCTTAAGTTCATCTTCCAAGGACTGCATCTCAATCATGGTCTTCATCTGCACTAATTTATCTTCCAGAACAGCCATCTCTGCTCTATTCTCCAAGGTTTGTATCTTCGCCTTCAATTTGTTGATAACTCGTTGCCCACGTTCACAAATATCCCCATCAATCCATAAGAGGTAATCACATCCACCCTACAGAAATTCAACAGTTAGCCTATCTTAGAAATTCAACAGTTAGGCTACAGAAATTCACATTCAGGGTTAAATCTTAGAAATTGAACTGTTACCGTCCTGCGTAAGCATCCATAGAATTTTCTTTCAGGATTGGCTTCAGTCTGGGCGATCTTCAGTACTGATCTCCGTCCACAATAACAGAGTGGATAAGTTGAGGAAGTTGTCGAACCAGTAGAAGACATAGGGGAGAAGGAGGAGAGCTGCCGTCGACTGGAGCGCTGCCGAGCTGGAGGAGAGCTTGCCGTCGAAGGAGGAGAGCTACCGTCGACTGGAGCGCTGCCGAGCTGGAGGAGAGCTTGCCGTGGAGGAGAGCTTGCCGTCGAAGGAGGAGAGATGCCGTCGACTGGACCGCTGCTGAGCTGGAGGAGAGCTTGCCGTCGAAGGAGGAGAGCTGCCGAGCATCTAAATCCATCTGAAACCCCAACTAAACTTATCCTCTGGCTCGCGGGAAGAAGGAGGCCCGGTCACGTGTAGGCACGTGACCGGTTCGCTCGGGCCGCCGTTAGACCGGCATACGGCAGGTGGACGGAGGCATCAATTAAAAATGGTTCGTGAAAAATAGGTATTCAATGTCTACTTTTCAAAACCCAGGTATCACATAAATATTTGACTGAAAACCTAAGTACCAAATGCATACTTTAGCCTTTAATCATAATTCAAAAATAACCTTAACACTCCAGTGTGTGAATAAAGTTTCACATGCATCAGAGTCTCCATTATATCCAAGCATTCAACTGTTCAAGATCAACATTCTAAACATGCACATATTTTTCACTATCACATAACAATATATGTTCTTTTTTTTTCTTTCTTTTTCACAAGGAAAATCACCCGTTTTACGCGAACAACCTGCTGATTAGGCACATTGCCCGGTTACTAAGATGACATCTTGTTTCTTCTTTTCTTTTCATTCATAAGGAACTTCAACCGTTTTACGCGAACAGAACGCTGGCTAGGCACCCTGCCCGGTTACTAAGTTGAAAACCCTACACTTTTCAAGCACATATACTTTTTGCGAATAGAAAATTGCATGTGTTCGTGTATCTTTTGTGACATGACATAGAACTGTAAATCTATCCTAGTTTCAAGCTTAGAATCCAACTTCAACTCTTCTACATGCGAACGTGCTCAAGTGCAATAAGATATGTCAAGTTATCCCTAAACCATGGTAAAAGTGTTGAAGTATAAAACTCATGTCATGCGTAACTAAATTTACTAAATCTTATATGACATACAAGTTTCAAAATAATTCATAAGATAAATTTCTAAAACACGCATCTTTGTCAAATCATATCATAATTTCCTTCTTCTGACATAATCCAAGGGATGTATAATAGTTGGTTATCATAAAAAAAATAAACATAAATTCCTAGAATTCTACCCCCAACTTAAATGTAATTGTCCCCAATTACACTAAGTTATAAAAATAGATAAAAGAATAAAGGGTAGAGATCACCATAATATCGTGCCAAATGTAGTCGTCTCGCTCAGTACGACCACCACACCGCCCACACAACGAAAACATCGCCACGTCAAGAAATCATGTCTCTAGAAGATTCTAAAGAAATAGAGTCATAGAAATCACCATGTTATATGATAGACATAGAAAAACCAAAATAATATCCCTGATCAGTGCACGGATCAATCGCCCACTATTGATTTCCATAGGAACACCTGCCATAAAATTACCTTTTCAAAAGATCAAATAAAATAGCATGAAAAAATTATAGCAAGAAGAGTAAAAAGGCATAAAAACCATTAACAATTTTGGCAGAGTCTCCTTTGTATTATCATAATATATCAACCTTGTACAAGCATTCAATCCACAAAAATTAAATTATAAACATGAAAGCAGTAAAGTACATCGAATCATCCATGCACCACACTCAAAATAGTTCACATCCATAATATCATGCTGATTAAAGATCAAGACCGTTCGATTGGGAAACTGGGCTTCAGAGCATATGGATCTCGTCCATCAGCCATCGGACGGCTGAGAGCTCGCCGGCTGGTGATCAACGGTGAAACGTCGTCGCCGGAGGATGGGAAAAGCTGGGATAGAATCGTGGAGGGCCAAGGAGTTTACTAATGAAGTTTGATCGAAGCATAGTGGCCTCCAGACAACGGAACGGCGGTGGACGGCTTTGAGGAAGATGGCCGGAGTTGGAATCCGGCGATCGGAGCTTCAATCGAGGTTGGCAAGGATCGAGGAAGGATTGTGGAGGCCTAAGGAACGCACCTATGGGATTTAATTGCAGAAACGGAGTTCCAGGAGGTGGATAGAAGATAGCTGGCGCGGTGGGAGATCATCGGGAGTGGACGCCGGTGATCCGAGCTGCAAGCTCAAGTTTTGAAGGAGGCGGAAGATTCTTGGCGGCAAGAGGAAGGTTCTGGAGGTGGTTAGAGGTGGTAGGAAGCCATGGAGGAGGGGATCGGAGATGGCCGGTGAAACAGGGGAGGCTCACCGGCGTCGGAGGAGCTGATGTTAAGGGAAGAAGAGGACGTGAGGAGGTAGAAGAGAAGATTGCGGTGATGTATGTGGTAGTTTGGAAGGACGGGTATGGCCGGAGAGACGGCGATGGGCAGCGGTCGGCGACGGCTCGGGGACGAGCCGTCGAGCTGGGACGCTGAGCCGTGACAGGAAGGAGAGAGCGGGTACAAATGATCGATCATAGGGCTTAAAGAAGATCGATCCTTCAAAAACTAGCCCTCTGTCACAATAAATGCGCAAGAAAGATCGATCCTAGGGAAGAGCAAAGATCGATCTTATACAACTAGGTCTTAACCTCTCTTCAATTGTATACAAAGAATCGATCTTCACCGATTGGAAGATCGATCTTTTGTGTACAAAAACACAAAACTGGGCTGAAAACCTGGGAATTTGCTCCTAACACCTCATGCATGAATACTGGGCCCTCTAAGCATTAAAAACACTCCAAATCAACCAATTCATACAAGAAATCGAACTACGACGATCATGACATCACATTCAATCATTCTAAGCTCAATTCAAAGAAAACACATCAAAATCAAACATGCAACTAATGGGAAATACACGCAAGCATGCAAATAATAAATTTCAAACAACTAGTTAAAAATCAAAGCAAAGATGGGTTGCCTCCCACCAAGCGTTAGGTTTATCGTCTTCCGCTCGACATTATGCTATAAAGATCAAAACCGAATTTGGGTGGCCGATGATTCCAGGTGAAGAAATACATGGATTGAAGCATAGAGAAGACGTGCAAACATAATTCATTAAAGATGAAAGACAGGTCCCAAGTAATGAAATCATTAAAAAATTTAGTTAGTGACCAATCACCATCCTGCAAACCATGTGTTTCAATAAATCTATCTATCATCATATAGGCTTTTGGTGGCCTATGGTTTAAAGTATAGAAATACATGCATTGAAGGATGGAGATGAGGTGCAAACATGCTTTATCAAAGAAGAAAGGAGAATTCATGGCAAATAATTCATTATAAGCTTTAGGCATTGGCCAATTGTCATCCTTCAAGCCATAGATTTTAATAAATAGAGTCATCATCAAGTGGTTTTTTGGTGGCCGATAGTTTAAAGTATAGAAATACATGGTCCGAAGAAGAGTAAAGCCATGCAAACAATCTTCATCAAAGAAAAAGATTATGTCCTTAGGAAACAAGATGCTCGAAAGATGGGAAGTCTTGCAAGAGTTTTTGATGAAATTACAATCAAATTCGGCATGGCTTAAGAATAATGGAGTAAGAAGGTCCATCCCCTCACAATGTTCGACAAGCGTGGAGGAAGTAAAGAGTAGAGGCTCAAAGTGAGGTTTCGTAAAGGAGGTCTCACAAGAATCATCTAAGTTATTCAAATCATCGAAAATAGGCATAACATCATCCAACACATCAAGGACCGGTACGCCATTATTGCAAGCACCATCAATCTCAGAATCCTCCAAAACCGGTAAAACATACTTCTTATCCGATGCATCAAAAATTGGCTTAATATCATCGCTAATATCAAACACCGGTGGAGAATCGTCGCAAACATTGTCATCAATATATCCATAAAAAATCGGCAAGTCCTCATCAATAACATTGTTGACATCAAATGCCGACAATATATCTTTGCAAATATCGTTATCATTCTTTTCGTCGAAAGCCGACAAGTTATCACAAACCACATCACTATCACATGCATCGTAATCATTTAAAGGATAAGCATCAACAACATGATCATCATGCATATGAAGTACCAAATCATGCATGCATTTATCAATATCGTCCTCATAAAACACTGGAGGCACCGATTCATTCACATCACAAGGCTTATTATCATCTAAAGTATCACGAACCGGTAATACCTCAAATGGAATCTCATCGTTGCATGTATCATAAACATTGGTAAGATGAGCATCACTATCATCATCATCAATATCATAAATAATATGAGGCACTTGTCCTTTCATCCAATCAATATGTGCTGCCGACCACAGATCATTAATAATATCATCACACATTGGTGAAACATCATTCAAATCATCATGAACAAGTGAAGTCTCATTAGGAATCGCATAATTGCATGTGTCACTAACATTGGTAAATTCGGTATCACAAGTATCATCATTAGAACTAGGAAGTACCGACTCATTCCCACACTCATCAACCTCATCATCATATGATTCCATCAAAGATGTGAGTTGCTCAATTTGAGCTTGTATCCTAGCTATTGATTGTGATTGAGAATGTATAATTGGTGTTAGTTCCTCAAAAGTCTCATGAACTGGTAAAACCCCAAAAGGAATCTCATCGTTGCTTGCATCATAAATATTGGTAAAATGAGCATCACAAGCCTTATCATTAGAATTAAGGAGCACCGGCTCGTTTCCACAATCATCCACCTCATCATCATATGAGTCTATCAAAGAAGCTATTTGTCCAATTCGGGCTTCTATATTAGCTATTAATTGTGAATGAGACTGAACAATTGGTGTTAGTGCCTCAAAAGTCTCTAAATCAGTACGAGTCCTTTTATCTAAAGATGGATCTACGTATGCTTGTGATTCAAAGGGACTGAGAGGTTCATGCCAATGTTGGGGTGGTGGGTATTGTGTTTGAGGAAGATAAGATGGTTCAAAATTAGGTGCAAAGTATTGGTTTGGTATGCTTGAATCTTGTGATTGCACATTATAAGGATAGTAACCTTGGAATTGCTAGTAAGGGTATGGATGATTACTCAAATCCGGATCATAGGTGTACGAATGCGAATAATATGTCGGGTTCGAGAAATCATATGTATCATTAACATAAGCGGGTGCATAATTAGATGATAAAGAATAATTGTTCAATGTGGCACTCGGTGGCATATAATTATCGGCCATGTATAAATAATTAATTAATTAAGGACCAAGCAAAAAGTTAGAAATACGTTACAAGGGGTTGGTCCAAGCACGAGACGTCCGTCATCGACCGTAGATCATCGATTCTCCTTGTGGCGGCGTCTCCTAGCAACAGAAAAATAGGCAATGTAAGCACAAATCGCTTTAATTTTTTTAATTTTTTAATTTTTTAATTTTTTAATTATTTACCTTTTTTTTAAAAAAATTTAAATTTTTAAATTTTTTTAAGATAATAAGCACGAGAAAATAACTAATTCAACAAAAACTACACTAAGCAATTAACTTAACTACTATTCTATTCCCCGGCAACGGCGCCAAAATTTTGACACGCCTTGAAAAGTGTCGTAGCCTTAACAAGTACACTAAAATTAGAAATTTATAATCCGAATCACTAACTAACTACTTTATGGGTAGATAGCAATGAGTCCGAGTCGAATCCACAGGGAAAAGAAGTGTTAAGTCTAATTACCTTGTATAGTTCTAAATCAAAAGATTGATGAAGGAAATGATTTTTGGGTTTAATTATTCTTAACTAAGATTAAACTAATTCAAAATAATAATAGGATAAACGGCCAAGAGATTTCTAATCCGTAATAAAGAACTAACTAGGTCTTCCTAGAATAAAAGCAATTCAAAACGTGTTAATGGTTTTAACTAGTCGATAGGTGAATGGCTAGAACCCCTACCGCTCAACAAAGATTCGTAAAAAGTCTTCATCGGAACGAAGATCAAATCAGCGAATAATTGGTATGAGAATAATCAAAGTGGTTCTAATACTTTGAGATCGCCTAATCAATAAAGATAAAGAACGAATTGTAGGTTATAATCATAGGTCTTACTGGTTCTAGTATTAAGGTAGTGGTTCTAGCACTCCTATAATTATAATCTAGGGTTTAGAATCCAATCCTAAGATCTAACATGGTTCTAGCATGAAAGCATCTTGGAAAAGTCCTAATCCTAGCCTCTAACATGCAATACTCAAAGCCAGCGATCGTAATCTCAGCGTAACTTTTACATCCGAACTCGAAATTAGATGATTCAAGATTCGGTGGAAAGCTAAGGAAGACATCTACAACTATTGTGTTTTGAGTTTTCAAAGATTCTGGCTGTACAACCACGGAAAAACGGAGGAAAGACAGGCCGAATTCTAGGGCATAAAGAGCATACAATTCATTCACCATAATAAATCAACACCAATAAGATATGACAATAAAAGATTATTCCATTAAAAACCATTAAAAGAATACATGCTCAGATCCATGGAAGTCCCTAGAAAGATTCTCTAATACATCATAGAAATCCCTAGGCTAGAGATTAGTTACTCATCTTAGAAAGGAGATCCGTCGATGAAGGTTGTCACCGCGCTCCACCCATGGATCTTCCACCAAAGATCTAACCTAATTTGTGGAAAAGAAATTAAGAGAAACCCTAAGAGATGAAGAAAATACAGCCATGGAAGGCTGCCAAAACTCCTCTAACAAGGTCTATTTATAGGCCTTAATCAAACCCTAACTCGGATTAGATCTCAACCCTTTATTTTTCCCGCAGCACCAAAAGGGATCGATCCCCTTTGGAAAGCGGATCGATCTTCTTCGTCCGTAAACTCAGGATCTGGCTTTTGCCTAACCAAGATCGATCTCCTTGGAAAAAGGGATCGATCTTCTTTCCACGGCTGAGTAGAGTCTCCAGGTTTGGATCGATCCGACTTGTCTCGGATCGATCCCATTTAGACGTTCTTCTATTTAACTCTCTGTCACGCCTGCGACTGGAAAGTAGATCGATCTTCTTGTATTGAGTTCGATCCTCTTTGCTTCAATTGGCCCGCTTCTTGCTGGAATAATAAGATCGATCCCGTTTGGATGTCGGATCGATCTGAGTTGCACAGGAATGCCAGAATAGCTTCGTTTTAGCACCAAACTTGACCTAACCTTTGTTGAAGGCTCTTATACCTGAAATGCATCATAGACCATCAAAATAGCATTGCTCGGAGGCTAACAGGACCTAGTTAAAGGGGCGATTTGTGCACTTTTCACGCGTTATCAGTGATCGACAAGGTGTCATTGGTGGCCGCCATGTAGAGCTACGTAGGTATGTAATTAAGAGATTAATTATGTGACAGTATCGTTTGTAAGAGCACATGGCAATGAATCGACTGAGAAGTCTGTTTCTATTTCAATTGTTGGTCATTTCTTTATAATATTTTTTGGTGCCCAATGTCTATGAGATTATGTTTTAGGGAATTTTTTTATATGAAAGATCATGGATCTAAGGGCAACAGGATGGGGTCACTGCAGAGCCGCGTGGAGACGTGGATCCGGGATCAAGCGACGAAGGCGGGGGGTGACATTGTGGCGGCTAGCGGTGGTGTCACAGTGGATGTGGCCGCCGTGGGGCGGGGGAGAGGATCGCAAGGAGTGGGAGAGGCAGCTGAAAGAGGAGGAGTTCGAGCGGCAGAGGAGGCAATGCATTCTTCTTTTTACCTAGAAATATTTTATTTACAAAATCATTTGACCGGGTATGATATATCCATTCAGATTGGTATTTTTTATTATACCTACATTTCATCATTTTAAAATCTTTTACTTACTATATAAAATTTGAACATCATATATCATGTTTGGATTGATTTTCTAAATCCTTAACATCTTTTTATTCAGTAATTCATGTGTTTTGATCCAAGCTATTAAATTTTTAAAAAAATAAGGGTACATTGGATATTAAAAGACATAAATTGACTGCAGTCATGCAATTAAATCGTGCCTCAGATGGAGGTTTATTGCTGAATGTGGTCTCTCATATGGAGGTTTTAGGCTTCGAACCTATGAAATTAAATTAGACTTGGATGGAAGTACAAAATAGGACATGAACATTCTTCCTGTTGTAGAAGGCTTCATGCTTGGATGGAATAGAAGGGAACATCAATTTCACAAGCGGGTCATGTATGAATGGGACAAAGAAATTTTGTTTTCATGCTTAACGGATGCACACATTAAAAAGTTTTGACCAACATTGGAGTTCAAAGTTAGCATAGCTATTTTTGTGCCCCTTCTTTCTGTAGAGAGGGGAGAGAATTTCTGGATTATCTTGCTATGGTGAAGATTTAATTATAAATCTTTTGCTGCAAATAGTGAGGAAAGTTATAGCATGTAGAATAGGTTATATCATGGCATTCAGTGAGGATCACCAATGGGGCATGCATTTAGGTATGCTCTGAAAATAAAAATATGTTGTTATTACCTGTTAATGGAGCTGTGATGTTATGGATCACTATCTTTACGAGTATTTTCATCCTTGATGTATTTTTTCAATGAGCTATCTTGTTCTTATGGATTGCTATTTCTATGCATATTTCATTCTATATATGTATTTTTCACTGATATTTTGAGATGCTTTATATGCTAATCATGCTTTATGATCTTAACTGAATTGCAATGAGGTGAATCTAGAGTGAGAATTTAGCTCCCTGGCTCTTGGAAATGAAGCCTGCTGCATATGTAAAGCTGAACTTGATTTTTCCACTCAGCAGTTGTTTGTGCGAGCAAATGTTCAGTAGTATTTAGTTGGTCGTGTGACCAACTTCTAGGATCATGGAATGCACTATTTTTAGATGCCAATTATAAGTGTGTACATATGAACAAAGTCAGCATGCAACCATTCTTTAATTCCTTTATGTACAACATTTGAAGAAAGTCTAGGAGTTTTTTTTTTGGGCGAAAAAGAGCAGGCTGACAGATGAAGACTCATGGAAGATACTGGTGTTTGGAGAATAAAGACCGGTTGCAAATGATATTTAAGTCAGTTTCTTTGGATTCCAGCAATATCTTATTTGCAGTTGGCATTGTTTTCAGATCTTCCTTTGTACAGCTTGGCTTTGTGAATAGATGTCCAGTGCTGATCATTTTTCTGTGTTCTACTTTGTCAATACACCTACTCATATGATCTATTAGTGTGCTCTTAGCAGCTTCCTGAAACATGCATCATCACATATCTGAGTGTCTGCTGATTTTCACTGAACTTTCCTAAATTTTTGATCTTTTTGTGACGGTTTGAATATGAGCAAATTTTAAGTGAGTGTGTCCAGTGGTCTAACCTTTCTTCTTTGTTCGGTAGAGCAAAGTGAACAAAATAGTTAATGAAAAGACCATACTTCTGTGCATGTGCCATCCTTTGTCCCTTCATTGATTTATGCATCCAATACAGGTATTCTAAAGCATAAAGGGGTTTTCCCTAAAATATAGTTAGATTTGGACCTAACAATGAAGTGGGCCTGTTTCTTTGTTAGGGGGTGGGGGACTGGTTGTTGCGTGACTTATTCGGGCTCAACTTTGTAGCTCTTTCGGCTGCTAGGGAATAAAATAGTATAAAATGACCAAACTGTGGCCTGGTATTAGGGGCTGTTAATTTCATCCCAACAACTTTTCTTAAGGAGTAATATAGATTGAGATAATAGTACAATGATAAAAGAATTATTTTAATATTATTTTAAAAATAGTACGTCCAATTGCCTCGAATATAGTGCAGTTTCCTTCGTGGCCAAAATTTCATACTCAATTTATTAACATTATTTTTAAAATAGTTTATTATTGTAATTACTGGTTAGTGAAAATCTTAAAAGAGAATCATCCTTTTTTATGAAGCTAGCCGAAACTATAGCCCACAATGAGTGTCTTAAACTAGCCCATCAAGTAAACCAACCACGCACCATAACTCTAACAATACATCCTTACAAATAACAGGACAAAGGTACTCGCCCAAGCACCATATCAATTGCAAATCAAGAATCACACTCTATAAGAATAACAAATTCCCCCACGTCATCGAGCCTCTGGCAAAGAATTTCTTAAAGCAAATGACCTTTACTTTTCTAAGAGAAGAGTTTTCCAAAGATCGTGCCAGGAGCATGGGTCTATCACAAATAGGTGATGGTTATCTTTTCCTGTGGATTTCTATTTCTGGAATAAAAAAAACCTTCCTTTGATCTTTGTTCCTGACCCAATGAAACAGAATAGAAAGAAGAAAAGAAATAAAGTATTGGAGAAGTGAGCAGAGGTGAAAAAGTTGCTGCAAATTGCTAGGAAACAATAAGAGGGATAGCAAAGTGTACGTTTATTCATTTTTCATCATAGCATTGTTGTCTGTCTTTATGAGAACCGTGCCAGAGACATGGGTTCACACTATGTGTTGTTTTAATTGTGATTTGACGATAGTGAGTTATGCCAATCAGTTTTTAATTTATACCATTCTTAGCCATCATGGTCTATTTGAATTATTTATGCAAGGTACCATCATAAGTTATTTTGTGACACATCATAGTTCTGTGTGACTTCTTGCTTATGCTTGATCGATGAATAATGAAGTATCCTTGGAAGGATACGAGTATCGGCATTCGTTGGCAAATGAGACTTCTGCCCATCGTTGAAGCTACGGAAGTGGACTACGTGATGCTGAGAAAGAACTGCCCATCGTGATATCAATTAAGAAATACAAATTTTATACAATTCTTTGGTTTAGTAATAAGAAAAATACAAAACTCTGCCAGAGCACATGTGAGTACTAGTACCAAGATACTTTGATATGATAACAATAACAATTAAATATGCAAGACACTGGCAATGCTGACAAGGGCAATTAAAACCGTCAAGTTGCACCTGTCTTAAGGATGTTCTTGAATCTCTCGTTTGCTGCAACTAGCTCGGCAGCCATGCCAGTTTCATTTGCAGAATGACCTGCATCTGGTACGACCTGTTTTGTTCACACAAAATAACGGTGAATTTCGGTTAGAAAGGGATATAAAAATAATGAAGCATCAAGCAATAAAGAATCATTTCCTGGTTTACATTTTATGATAATAAACAGTAACAGGCTATACTAACAGTTAGCACATGTAAACATAGTCCTTAGTCCATTATGTAAATGCTGTTACAATAAGGACATGCCCTGGTCTGCATTATCATAACAATACATACTAAGAGCAACATATGTGAAACATTTAATTGCCTTCCAGGGAGTTTCCCCGATTGAGCCATGATTATGCAAGTTATTGTTCTGCTTGTGATTCCTTCCTTCCACCATTTTGAATGGAATGACCATGGCAACTTGGACTAGTGATGCTCTCAAAATTCACCTTTCATTGCATCTCAAAGGGCAAAAATATTCAGACAGCAAAAACTGAAGCAAGGTCCAAATCATTATCGATAATTGTACAAAACAGTATTGTCCGAGTTACCTTATGCTTTAAAGAGATCCTTTATAATGACCAACAAACTTTCATCTTCTCACATTAATCAAAATTTCCAGGATTTACGTACCGAACATGTTTGAGAATAAAGCGAAATGCAATTAGTCTTGTCAGATTTTGGAGGCTAAGCATAAGAAATTGTAAGATACTTGTAAACAGAGGCACTTGTCTCGGTTAGGCGACTAACCATGGTCGAATTGGAACCAGTAGGATAACTATCCCAAAACCCACACGGAAAAAATGAAAAACAGTGAAAGATAAAAAGGATCACTCGAATGACTAAACTAACAATAGAGAATCTTGCGGTGTCAAAAACATGAAGGAATTACCAATTTCGATAATATTAAGCGTAAACTATATAAGAAAAACTAGAAAGATTCTAACCCTGAAGTCTGCCTCTGGCCATACTTTATGAAGATCCCAGGCAGACATCATTGGGCAGCAAACATCATATCTTCCCTGTGGTCATGTTATACGAATGTCAGATGAAATACAAGTGAACAATGTAACAGACAGCTTTAATACAAAGACAAACCATTTACTTATTAATATTGGACTCGTGATATCAGGATACACGAGGAAGAGGGAACGAGGGAGTGACTGATGCAGAGAGCAGGAGAGGAATATGGGACTAATCTCACGTTATTCTCTAACCCAAAACGAGATTATGGGGCTAATATCATGCGGTTATGTAACTTTAAATCTCAGAGATAGAAAGCAATGAAAAAGTATGTGTTACGAGACAGATTTGGTGGACCTCATAATGGGGAATGCATGTGGATGGCAGAGAAGATGGTTGGCCTTCAGAGGGTCCGGCCTCCTAAAGTTACCGCTTAGGGAATAATTTCTTCTTTATTTTATTATCAGGTGTACTCCCTCAAGATAGAGAGTTGAGAATACAAATTCAAATAAGCATGGATACGCATAAATCAAATCCTAGCTAATCTAATTCAAATCCTAAGAGATCTACTAAATCTGATAAATAAACTAATCTAACATAAATTACTAAATCCTAACAAATAAATCTAATTGAAATAGAAATCATATCCTATGGCCCAATTGGCTGAGCTGGTCATGAATTGTTTGACCGGGTCGGGGCCTAGTCTGATCCATAACACTCCTCGCCCCTTGAAATCGACCTTGTCCTCAAGGTCGAGTTCGGGTTAACTATGTTGTGTTCGTCGATACAGGTGCACCGGTGGATGCTAAAAATTTTAACCTTGCACAAACCCTCCTGCATCAAAGATGATTTGGTGTCGGTGCTTGTGAGCAGTAAGTCGGTGAAGGGGTTGATGCTTGGACGCGATTTGTGGCGGCAGAAGGAGGGAAGTGGACTGCAATCGGGCGAGTACGGCGACAACAGTAAGCAAGGAAGGTGAAGCCGGCGGCATGCAGGAGGGTCGTAGCCGGTGTGATGCTTAAAGAAAGAGCCATGTATCTAGGCCTACGAGAAAGATAGCTGCATAGAGGGACAAGGATTGGCGGCACGGTCACTTTGGACAGCAGTGGGTTCAAGGAAAGCTAGTGGGGATTGAGGGATGAAGGCTATGGTGGGATCGAGGAATGGGATTGAAGGCAATGAATAGGTGGTTGGAGAGGGAAGAGGTTGGATGGAGGGGATTAAGTTATGAGTGGGTTGGTGAAGGTCAAAGGAATACTAGTTAGATCTTGTTGAGTTTATGGAGCCTGATTGTCCCTGAGTCAACTATTGGGTGCCCCCCCCCCTCGCCGATCGGATTAGGGGGAGACCGAATGTGTACTGGCATGCCGGTTTGGATGAATACTGACAGGTACAAACCGGCCTGAGGAAGAGAGGTGAAGGAGAGGGGGGAGCAGAGAAAAAATAAGGTAAGAGACGATGGGTGGAGGAGGAGGAAGGGGGGAGGAGAGAATTGGGAGGGAGAGGGGAGGAGAAGAGAGAGGGTAAGGATAGGAGGAGAG
Source organism: Narthecium ossifragum (assembly GCA_963920575.1). Lineage (NCBI taxonomy): Eukaryota > Viridiplantae > Streptophyta > Magnoliopsida > Dioscoreales > Nartheciaceae > Narthecium > Narthecium ossifragum. The sequence goes on along the minus strand of OY986970.1, from coordinate 16,818,880 downwards.
GAGAGGAGAGGAGGGGATGAAATTCTTACTCGGAGGCGACGGAGAGAAATCGAAGGCGGAGGAGGAGAGAACTCGATGGAGGTGGTGGAGAGACATCGACGGCGGAGGAGAGAACTCGATGGAGGCGGCGGAGAGAGCTCGGCGGCGTGTGGGAGAGAGTATTAGGGTAAATTAGTGTTATACCTTTTTGAACCCGTTATCCAAACCCATTATCCACACCTGTAACCCGTTAACGTAAATTAGTGTTATAAAATAAGTAAAATAATCTAACCCTAACAACGTCGATTGCCTCCTCCTCTCACCGACGGTCTCTCCCTCTCTCCTTTTGTCGACAATCGACGATGCCGGATCGAGCGCCTCTCTATTGGATCTCCTCTCCTTCTCCTCCCCTCTTCTCCTCTTCCCCTTCTCCTCCTCTTTTCTCTCAGTCCTCTATTTTCCTCTTGCTCCGACTGACGCCGTACCGGTCCCGTATCGCTCCGGCACAGGGCGTACCGGTGGTACGTGTCACGGGGCGAAAGGGGACAAATTTTCGCCTTACCTTTGCCCAGTGATGGCGCCAAGAGACCCTCTCGTCGCTGCCCGCACACCACCGCCGCGCGCCCACGTGCCGCTTGTGCTCCGCTCGCATGTCATCTGCACGCCGTCTGTGCACAGCTTGTGCACTCCGCCTGGTAGCCCGACTGCCTCTTGACCAGCCCTCCTCGCCTTGCACACACACAAGACCCACACAAATTTGGATAAGGGATGAGATCCCAACTCATTTATTGGCTAGTGATTACAAGAGCACTCTTCTCTCACCCCCGACCCTTTGGAATACAATTACTCCCAATACAAGAAGCTCTCAACCCAAAACCCTAGAATCTCGCCTCACAATCCGTTGTAAACGACGACTCCAAAACCCAGCACTTAGTTGCTCAACCCGTGAGCTGGCCCATAACCCCCCATGATCCCACATCTAGCCAGCCTCCTCCTTATATAGAGGAGAGTCCATGACTTGCTCCAACAAGTCAAGTTCCCTAGTCCAACCCCAAGTCCTAGACTTCATGCTTATCAAAACATGCAATGAGCCATTTACAAAGCTTCCTAGTCTATTTGGACTCTTTCATGAGTTAAGACTTGCCAAAGATGAATGTTTGCTAAAATTCATTGCACTTTGGCTTGAAATAGGACTCATTCCTATTTCTGCAAGTCAAGTACAACTTCCCACATGCCATATTCCATATTTGCCGTGCCATCCCATGCTGGAGACCTAGGCGAAGTGGAATTAGCTCACTTGTACGCTCAGTTTGGCCTCCAAGGCCTAACTGCCTTCCGCCGGGCGAGTCGAGTCCTAGTCCAACTAGAACTCCCGCACAACTAGGACTTTCTCCGTGCCAAAATCTTCCTTTGCCACGTCAAGTCCTTCCAAGATCCCAATCCAAGTGGAATTAGGACTTTTGCATGGCTGGTTTGCTCCAGCTGGCCAACTGCGTCGCGCCTGGGCATTCCGAGTCCTAATCCGACTCGGACTTGGTCGCCTGGCCGCGCCACGCCCGCACTCTGCGTGCCAACACGCGCACTGCACGTGCTTATGCTCTGCGCGCTTTCCTTATCCCATCGGTGTCCGCTCTGATCTTCTACCTCCAGAACTCTGAGGTTGAAGAAGATCTCTTGCGTAGATCAGATCTCCTTCTTTGATATGGCCGTTCCAGGTAGGGGATGAAGGATGATTCTTTGATGAAGACCGGCTGGAGCAGATGTTCCCAGCCTTGATTCACGTCCAAAATGGAATGAGTTGAAACGGTTTGCCTTGGCGCGCGTCACGCTCGCTTGCCTCGTCGCATAGCTCGTCGTATTTCGTCTTGGCTCAGGCCGCCATGCCATCTTCGAAATCCGCCGCGTCCTGCCGTGCCGCATCCTGCCGCGCCATGCCGCGTGCCAAACTCCTTTGACGCGTGCATGTTGCTTATGCGCCTCCCGGGTTGCCTCGTCGCGTGTCTCGCTCGATAGGATCCCTTCATGGCTCGCCAAGTTCTGTTTTGGCTCGGACAATCGTGCCATTTTCAAATTTCACCGCGCCATCTTCAAGATCTCCCGTGCCATTGTTGTGTCATGGGCTCCAGCCCCTGACAAACCTCCCCCACCAAAAGAATCTGACATCCTCGTCGAAGTGTAGGAACTCCAGATCCCACACCCGCCTTGCCGCAGATCTTCCAGCAAAGCGCTCCGCCCCTGGCGAAATTATTGAAAAAGTTGGATTGGGCCGACGTAGGCCTGACCCTCGCTCGAGTCTTCCTCCTTGTCTTCAGCCACAATCGGGTTTAGCTTCTCTCTCCTTAGGCACTCTCTTACCCGATGCGGTCCGTCACATATGAAACAACCCGATAACGACTTGACACCTTTGCCTTGAGGTCTCACCGCAGCCCGTGCTTCCTCCTACCTCGCGTGCTCCTGCACCTTCGTCTTGCCCTTGTCTGCAGACTTGGGCCACCGACTGACTCCTTGAGTTGACCCTTTTGTGCGGAAATCTACCAAGGTCTCTGCAACCGCCATTGCCGCTGAAAGATCCGCATCACCTTGTCTTCGCAGCTCCTACTGCGCCCATCCTTGAAGCCTTGCAAGAAAATTAAAGAGCATGTCCTCCTCCGACATGTTCTTGATGCTCAACATCAACGAACTGAACTCCTTCACATAATCTCGAACAGCTCCCGTTTGCTTCAAGGAACGGAGAGCTTCTCTTGCAACCCAGCCCGTGTTGCAAGGCAAGAACTGACCCCGCAGCTCCTTGCATAAGTCCTCCCACGTCCTGATGCCAGGCGAACCGCGAAAGAAGTTCTCTAACTCCTCGTTCCGAACACCATCGAAAGGCTTCGGATCAGGAACCATTCCTACGCTTTGGTTGATCAGCGGTCCCTCCGTTACGAATCGCACGCTTGAGTACCATCAGCTCGTCCTCAAGTCGATCCGTGATTTGCTCGACAAGAGTGCCCAGAGTCCTTGAAGTTTTCGCCGCTTCTCTAGTCCTTCTGTTGAACTCTCTGTCGCGCGCCTCAATCAACTCCTTCAACTCTAGCAGCTCCTCGCGAGTTGCAAGTGTTGCCTTCATCTCCTCCAGATGAGTGAAGACTGAAGTCGACGCCCCATCCACTGGCTGCCCCACCAATGCGATCAAAGGCGCCAAGCGATCACCACCTCCTTCGCTCTGCGATCCTTCGCTGCTTGCCATAGCACAGCCTTGCTAAAGCACGCGCCAAACCTTATGCCAAATCTGACTCTGAAACCAATTGTCACGGGGCGAAAGGGGAGATAAATTTTCGCCATACCTTTGCCCAGTGATGGCGCCAAGAGACCCCCTCGTCGCTGCCCGCACACCGCCGCCGCGCGCCCATGCGCCGCTTGTTCTACGCTTGCACGTCGTCTGCACGCCGTCTGTGCACAGTTTGTGTACTCCGCCTAGCACCCCGACTGCCTCTTGACCAGCCCTCCTTCTCGCCTTGCACACACACAAGACCCACACGAATTTGGGTAAGCGATGAGATCCCAACTTCTTTATTGACTAGTAATTACAATGGCACTCTTCTCTTGCCCCCAACCCTTTGGAGTATAATCACTCTCAATACAAAAAACTCTCAACCCAAAACCCTAGAATCTCGCCTCATGATCCGTTGTAAACGACGACTCCAAAACCCAGCACTTAGTTGCTCAACCCGTGAGCTGGCCCATAACCCCCATGATCCCACATCTAGCCAGCCTCCTTATATAGAGGAGAGTCCATGACTTGCTCTAACAAATCAAGTTCCCTAGTCCAACCCCAAGTCCTAGACTTCATGCTTATCAAAACATGCAATAAGCCATTTACAAAGCTTCCTAGCCTATTTGGACTCTTTCATGAGTTAAGACTTGCCAAATATGGATGTTTGCTAAAATTCATTGCACTTTGGCTTGAAATAGGACTCCTTTCTATTTCTGCGAGCCAAGTACAACTTCTCCCGTGCCATATTCCATATTTGTCGTATCATCCCATTTGGAATTAGGTCACTTGTACGCTCAGTTTGGCCTCCATGATTTAGCTGCCTTCCGCCAGGTGAGTCGAGTCCTAGTCCAACTAGAACTCTCGCACAACTAGGACTTTCTCCGTGCCAAAACCTTCCTTTGCCGCGTCAAGTCCTTCCAAGACCCAAATCCAAGTAGAATTAGGACTTTTGCATGGCTGGTTTGCTCCAACTGGCCAACCGCGTCGCGCCTGGGCATTTCGAGTCCTAGTCCGACTCGGACTTGGTCGCCTGGCCGCGCCGCGCGCGCACTCTGCGTGCCAACACGCGCGCTGTGCGTGCTTATGCTCCGCGCGCCTTCCTGGTTTGCCTTGGCGCGCGTCACACTCGCTTGCCTCGTTGCATGGCGCGTCATACTTTGTCTTGGCTCGGGCTGCCGTGCCATCTTTGAAGTCCGCCGTGTCCTGCCGCGGCGCATCGCGTCGTGCCGCATCCTGCCGTGCCATGCTACGTGCCAAACTCCTTTGGCGCGTGCATGTTGCTTATGCGCCTCCCGGGTTGCCTCGTCGCGCGTCTCGCTCGATAGAATCCCTTCATGGCTCGTCAAGTTCTACTTTGACTCGGATTGCCGTGTCATTTTCAACTTTCGCCGCGCCATCTTCAAAATCTCCCGTGCCATTGTCATGTCATGGGCTCCAACCCCTGACAGTGTGTACCGTATTAGCAGGTCGCCAGCACGGCGCGTACCTCTGAAAAGACAATCCATGGATCTCGTAACGGGAAATGTAGGTGGATGGCGGAGAAGATAGTGGGACTTTAGAGGGTCCGTCCTCTTTCAAACGTAACGTTTGGGAAATAATTTCTTTATTACTTTATTATCATATCTACTCCCTTTAAATAGAGAGTTGAGAATACAAAATTAAAATAATCAGAGATAAGCATAAATAAAATTCTAACTAATCTAATTCAAATCACTAAATCCTAACAATTAAATCTAATTGAAATAGAAATCGTGTCCTATGGCCCAATTGGCTGAGCTAGTCATGACATGTTCGACTGGGTTGGGCTAGGCTAGGGTCGGCCTAGTCTGATCCGTAACAGTATGCTGCAATTCATGTTTGTTGTTCACCGTCTATTACCGACATTGCAATCTTTGAAGCATAATCGAGCACTTACATGCACTCGCAAAATCAAATACACTAAAGGTGCCTTTGGCGTGCAGGATCCGTGGTACCCGCGGAATGGTATCCGCGGGTATCCGCTTCTGCGAATCCCACGCGCGGCGGCGTCCACGCTACGCAGAAATTGGGATCCGCCGCGGGATCCAAACGCGCAGATTGGAATCCGCACGTCCCCGAATCCCACGGATTCGCCGGATCCGGGGCGCGCCAAACAGGCCCTAAATGGCCAGGAGAATCATTACACTTAGTAGAAGATGAAGAAAAAAAACTGTCCAATATCTAGTCTAAATAAGGGCTCCAAAAGAAATTGTTCCCAAATGTTGGAGTACAAAAGAAACGAACCTGAACAATCACAGCTCCAATATGTCGTATCTTGTCAACATTATCCAACAGGTACGAATCAGTGGGAAGAAAGCCCTTGTTTACAAAGTAATGGTTTTCAATACGTGCAAATGCCTGTATAAATTCAGTAGCGAATGTAAGTAGGCTACATAACAGTTCCTGTTTGTAGCAACTTGAACCATATCTTGAAAGTTGAGATACCATCTGAAATGAGAAATGTAACAAAGGCTTAACGTTTGGCAATATTCTACTGCAGAAAGACCTCTAAAACCACAAATATATCACTTAATGAGATAATTCCTTCACCACATACTTTTACTCAAACTTCAAAACAAATAATTGCAACTGAAAGTAAGGAACTATTCCTGTATGGTGGCTTTCTACCTGCTTATGAATTTAGAAGTTTCTAAATGCTAAGATAGTTTATATGCTTCTCATTTTAAATTCATTGCTTCGGATATATAATTTCATAAGCTTCAAGTCTTCATCTCACCCTAAATGACAAAATTAAATCATTTCATGCCAAATACTCCGGTGATAGAAGGAATATCTTATCTTTACAATATAAAAAGGGCAAACAATTATCCAGACGGGTGCAAGTGGTATTACGCATTAGAATTCAAAAATAAAATATTCTATAGAATTTACCAATGAAAACATATCATCTTGCCCTCGTTTAATATGCTCTTCATTTTGAATAAGATGAGCCGTCATCAATTCCCATGTAGTCCATATCTTAGCAGCCATAACCTGAAAAAAAGAGTAAAGTCACAGACATAGGGAAGTAACACAATTGCTTGTCTACTTAACATAGAACCATGGTTTGAAGTTTCGGCCGAAACGATACGTTTCGGAAATTTAACCGGACCCGAAACCAAACCAAAAAAGGTCTGGTTTCGATCCAGTTTCAGCCGTTTCGGTCATGGTTTCGGCCGAAACTCGTTTTGTTTCTTCTTCTTCTTTTTGTCTTCTTCCAACATCCATGCATTTATTCATTTCTTTTAATTTTCCCCTAATATTTTCTTCTAACATCCATGCATTCATTCACCTAGTCAGCCATTAATCCCCCCCCCCCCAAATCAAGAGAATCACTTTTGACTTATGTATTATATTCTCTTTTGGTTAATTTATGACTTATTTGGTACATTTTTAAAATTTTCATCTTTTTTAGAATTATATATATGCTTTAAAAGTAAAACTTATATTCAAACAACACCGAAACCAAACCACCAAAACTAAATCCGAAACCACCGAAACTGCCGAAATGTTTCGTTTTTGGCTCAGACCGAAACCGAAACCAAAACCGAAACTTCAAACCTTTCTTAGAACAGACTGGATTTGACTATGAGTTTTGATCTATATCTTATGGAGCGTAGTCAGGATAGAAATTTAGTTAAAAATCAGTTTTTGATACTCGACAGGGGCCAATGTGATCAGATTCCAGATTACTCAACAGCAGATTTATAATTGTGTCGTTGATGCGTAACTATTGAAGATGTCAAATAGAAAGCCCCTCAAATAAGTATTTACACCGCTTGCTGTCATAAAGACTCGTTTTTAAAACGCAGTTTCTAACCATGCTATACAGAAATCATCTAACATCAGAAACAGTATCCATGAAGCTTAACAAACTTCTAGTTATCAAGAATAAGAAAGGATGTTTACCCGGATCTGCTCATCATCAGAATTCAGCCTCTTATTATATGCATTAATGAAGCTATCCCTCTCATTTTTTGGTATAAAATCTCTAAAGGGCTCCCATGCTGAAAATTTAGAAAGACACCATATAAATGTCGAAAACAACAATATATTCATATGGCTGATTATTAATTCATAATACAAGGGATAAAAAAATGTGATAAAGTAGTCATAAGAGTGCCCCACCAACGTTGCAACATGAGAAGGTGAAATCCGTAGAGCTTGGAATAATAATTCCAACACATGGCTTCACTGACGATGCATACTTTATAATGCTGATTGCCTGATTCTACATTCCATATGTGAACACAATATGCCTTGAATACATCAGTGGTTCCAGAGGTCTATCACAGTTATCCATCATCACTTTTGGGTAACTACAAGCATGCTGTTGGATGAACTCTGAAATTTCTATAGTTACAAATTATCTATGATGATCACTGTGATTAGATCGGACTACAGGAGAGAGGAAGTTTGGACAATTTGCAAAGAAAGTGAACCAAAAATAAACAGGGCATACCATGGAGAGTTCACTTTAAATAAAAGGAACGTGGTCCATAAGGAATATTCTGCACAACAGGCACAGGAAGGCAACTGGCATACAAGTTTAGGTCACACACCCCAAACATTCTCCAACTAAGGAAGCATCGAATATCTGGAGAAAACAATATTATAAGAACATAATCCTAATTATCCATACCCAGAAGAATTTTACTTTCCAGGTTGCTTTCATATATATGAAAATCATGATTATTTCTTGCAGGTGTCAAACTGTAAGCATATAATTTGATGCGAGAAGTGCATAGTGTCCAAGCTGACCAGAAGTATGCACTATCACTATGCACTATCAGTCTACATAAAAAAAACAAAAACATCACCATCAGGGAAGATAGCAGCAGCGCCACCCTCGTAGAACCAGTCAAGCTCCTTCTTCCTCAGCAAAAAAATTCCTCTAAGAATAATGCCGGTGACCTTTAAAGAAGCACCAAGAAAAATGTTTCACAATGCAAATGCTTTCAGTCATGTTAAAAAATCTAGAAAAGGGAAAATGATACTTGACTTGCAAAATATGAATCAGAACAACGTTTAAAGAGCAGTTTTCAACCTTATCGGGGTGTGATAGGCTATATGCAAGTGCCAGTGCGCTCCCCCATGAACCACCAAACACCTACATTCGTCCAAATTGTTACGATTGTATGTTGATAGCCATTCACAAGCAAACAGTAGATAATTTGACCTGCCACTCGGGAATATCTAAGTGTTTCCTAAGCTTTTCAATGTCCTCAACCAAGTCCCATGTTGTATTCTGATCTAAGCAGGCATGAGGAGCGCTTCTCCCTGCACCTCGCTGAGGGGAAAGCAATACATCAATGAACTCTTCAAAAATTCAGCTGATATATAGTTATCTAAAATCAAAAGGCATACCTGATCGAATAAGATGATCCTATAAAATTGTGGGTCAAAAAATCTTCTATTGCTAGCCGAGGTTCCAGATCCTGGTCCTCCATGAAGAAATACAACAGGCTGCCAAGAATGACATTAAAATTATTACAAACAAGCACAGATAGGATAAGATGTGGGATGCTCAAGAGAACTCATAAAATGATGATCTGTTGGTAATGTAGAGCATTACCAACACGTTCCCTGTATCGCTCCCTATCCCTAAATTTGGGGATAGGGAATCTGTTGGGTGATGTATTTAAGTCATATTCCCTAAATTTAGGGATAGGGAACGAGATTGGTAATCTGTTGGGAATGAAAACACATTCCCTATCCGCTAAACATGTTTAAGTTTTAAAGCTTTCAGCATTATAGGGAATCAATATAGGAAAAACTGTTGGGTGAACAAGGCAAAAAATGATTTCCTATATTGTAAAATGACATAAAATCACACCAAAATAGGGACAAGGATAGGGAATCTCTTGAGAATGCTCTATACATCATACTGATTCACAAGAAGACAATCTGCTGCAACTAAAAGCTGATAACATCCACCTTAGATAAGTATAAACATATGCTTTCATAACCTTCTTTGATGTGTTTCCAGTTTCCAGTCTCCAATTTGCTTTGTATTTAGTTATGGAAACATGCACCAAGTAGTGAAATCAACATTTCATAACAGACTTTCTCTATAAATAAGCATACTCATCGTACAGATTAACTGCCATGCAATTTGAGAAAGCACAAGATTGGTAACAAAAGACCACCTTTATTTCCATTTCCATACAATCATTCATGCATAGAGTTCATCATCTCAAGAATACTTCTTTGCAAAATCAATCTATATAATATGTGCTAAAGACCTCTTTCAGTAATGCAACCAAAGACAATCGAGTTGCTCATACTAAAATCGCCATATAAAATTCTTTTTTTGTCAACACACTTCTACATCAAATGCAAATAAGCAATCATCATTCATATAAGAACGCTTACGTGACCAGCTTGATTTCCCGACTGTTCCCAATACAAGGTATGAATATGCGAAACTTCCAGGAACCCCGAACTATAAGGCTCTATATGCGGGTAGAGGCTCCTATTCAACTCCTCCGAATCCTTCCACTCCACGAGCGCCATAGATCGTTGCGGGACAGCGCAAGAAAGACTTGTAGCGTCCAAAAGCCGATTCCACCTCCCTGCAACCAAATCACTAACGCGAATTATCCCCAGATTGATCCAAAACAGGGAAGATCCTAATTAGTAGCTTTGATTTGATACCTGTCGAGAGAGAAGAGCGGAGATACGGCGGGTTCGATTTGGGGATGGTGCGGAGTGGCCGAGATGGGAGTGATACGCTGCTGCCGGCCTGGATCGTGTTCATTATTAAATCATTGGGAATATGGGAGAGGTGGCGAGGTTGGTTACTTGGTTTGCCGGGTTTGCGGAGCGGATGATGGAGCTTCGAATTTTTGATTCGGATCCGCGTTTTAATTGGATAGGGTCGGCAACTTTGGGTCGTGCCGGGTGGTATTGCCCCCTTATACGAAGCATCATCGGCCGTCCATGTCCGTCTAGTTACCATCTCGAGGCGTATCGAACGAGAGGATAGCAGTGCTACGCTACGCCATCGCACGCCAGTTTTATCATTGTCGTCGAGCTACGTGCCTTGTTGGGGAACCGTGCTTCCAGAAGCTGTCCGCCATGTGTCTCCCTTATATCCTGGGCCCCACGTCTTATCCCATCCTCACTCCTCGTCACAAACTCACAGGCCCCCCCCCCCCCCCGAATGCCACGTCAGCGCGATCACCGCCCCAGTTTATAAAACCGGGGGCGTGAGCGGGAGAGCCTTCCTTTCCGTAAGGAAGCCGCGCGTGGAGGCGTAACATAAGCCGGGAAAGGAGATGGCCGACGCTAACGTGCGCGCGGAGGCCTTTTCAACGGGCCGGAGATTAAGTGCGCTGGCGAGGCATTTGGGCGCGGGATCTCACGCTTCTTCCTCTCCATCTCCCCATAGTAGTGATACTTCGATGGCGTCTGGAAACCCTGGGCATGGCGTCTCGCCTTTGCCAACGGCCGGTCACTACGGCGGCTCCGCCTTCTCCAACGTCTCCCAGGCGCCGGAAGATCCGATCCTTGGTGTAAGTGACGCACGCGTCCATCTCGATCTCCTTTTTGATTCATAGAACGATCTGATGTGGATTTCGTTGGATTCGACTGGTTCTATATTGTGAAGGTGACAGTGGCATATAACAAGGATCCCAGCCCTATGAAGGTGAACCTGGGCGTCGGCGCCTATCGGACTGAGGTGAGCGATAGATGGAGTCTGTGTTGGGTTTGTTGCCCATTTCTTGAACGGTTCCTTATAATTGATGGATTTCCTCTCTATATCGAGGTAGGAAGGGAAGCCGCTTGTTCTTAATGTGGTGAGGCGTGCCGAGCAGATGCTAGTTAATGACCGGTATAAGTTTTTCTAGAATTGATCTGGCTTTCGGAGAATTGATGAGCGAAACCAGTGATTACAAGGTCACTGGTTTAATTTTGACATAGCCAAAATTAAAATTGAATCCTGTGGTCTAATTACTCTTGTATTTCTATGTATTCCAGGTCTCGTATTAAAGAGTACCTTCCTATCACTGGATTGTCAGACTTTAACAAACTGAGCGCTAAACTGATCTTTGGATCTGATAGGTGCGTAGTTCATTATCTACAAGGAGTGGTTGTGATTATAGTACGTGGTTTCATCTTTTGTTACTTATTATCAATTTATTTCATATGGCCATGTTCGTTGGAAAATTCTTGTTTTAACTTAAAGAGAAGTTGTTTTAGTCCTGCGGTGTGGTGCTGTGGGAGTTAAAATTTAATCTAACCATTAATAGGGACGTTGGGAGTATGATAAATCATTGGTCGATGATTCTGAGAAGAATATGGTTTGGCATGTTTGCTGCTAGCTCTAGTAGCGATTATCAAGCAGTTTTCTCTTTTTTGGTCATTTTTCTTATCCCAGGTTTGTATTTTGGCTACGTAGCCATTTTTCTGTCTTGTTGTAGGTTGAAACTAGGAAATTGGTACCTTATTGGTTCGATGAGATTATCTATATCATGCACAAGTAAGAAGTCGAAACCAAAGCGAGACAATTAAGATGTCTGCAGTATTTCTTCCGAAGAAGCTGTTATAATCCAATATTTAGTTAGGCCACGCGGAGTGCAACTTGAAGCAACATATGTTACAAAAAGCTCCACTTTTGATGTTAGGATTATTTTTGTTTAACAGAAAATAGCTGACATGGTAATTAGTATGTATAGATCAGAATGATGTTAGTTACAAGCTCTAGGAGACAGAACCGTTGTTTATCTCTGAAGGCAGATTATTACCTCTGCCAAGAGTAAGAAGTCTATGAATTCTTTGAATGCGCTCTAAACTGTTTGATCTTTTGTTTATTGGAGTATGCTTTTCATTATCATTTGTAAGGTTTATTTTTCGGGAATATAGGAGTATGCTAGTTTGGATTTTGTATGCAATTTAATGGCAGTAGCTGAACAGGAACTTTGCTGGAAGATTACTGTGTTTAGTAACTACAAGATCTTATTATTCTTAAAAAACCATCAGAAGATTACTCATTAGTAATTTATCTGCTTTGTTCTCACTACCACTTCCACTTTAGTCAAACAAATTCCTTGCTCTTTAGTTGATACATTCATTTGTTCATTGATACATTCATTTGTCCATTACTCAACTATTCTTCCTATTATCTAATCAGCCTTACTGTTATTTCGTCTTGTCTTTTACAAAAATAGCCCTGCCATCAGGGAGAATAGGGTGGCGACAGTGCAATGCTTATCAGGTACTGGCTCATTGAGGGTTGGAGCTGAGTTTCTGGCAAAGCATTATTCCGAAGTAAAGAACACTTTATTCATCCATTCATATTTAGGGGCATTTAGAATTATTAGTAATTAGCTTATCGACTAACACTGTCTTCTCCCCCAGCGAACAATCTATATCCCACAGCCAACTTGGGGAAACCATCCCAAGATTTTTACACTAGCTGGATTGTCTGTCAAGAGTTATCGGTATTATGATCCAGCAACACGTGGGCTTAACTTTCAAGGTTTGAACCAAGCTCTTCTGCCTTGCATGGATGTTTGAAGTCTAACTATAAGAACTTTTAGCATCATTACAGTCATCAAATGTATATTTGAAGTTATTAGTTGTATGACCATAAGTGTAATCATGACTTCTTGATCAGTAATTTATATGAACCAATTCATGTCCCATTTGCTCAGATGTGATGAAACATCAGCTAGAAAAATATGTAGAACAGTGTTTCTTAATAGAATCCACTGGAAACAGGTTTGCTAGAAGATCTCGGCTCTGCTCCTTCAGGAGCAATAGTGCTACTTCATGCATGTGCACATAATCCAACTGGAGTAGACCCAATCCCGGACCAATGGGAACAAATCAGGCAGTTGATGAGATCAAAAGGATTGCTGCCTTTCTTTGACAGTGCTTATCAGGTAATTCTGGAGACCACACTATGTTCAGTTTTTATCTTTGGACTCTTGTCGTAAAATGAATGGGATAGATTCCTCCCTTTATTCTACTTTTTTTCCCGTCAGCTGCTCCATTTTTTTTACTGTTTTTATTTTGTTTCTTTGAAACAAATGTTGGTCTAGATTCATATTTATCTCCTTTATGAGAAGTGCTGAATACCTAGAAAGGAGCTCAGCTTGTCATTAAGCCTATTTAGCAGTTATGTCATGATTGCTTTACTATCCAGATAATCTGCATCCGTTGCAGGGTTTTGCAAGTGGAAGCCTAGATGCAGATGCACAGTCTGTTTGCATGTTTGTTGCAGACGGTGGTGAATGCCTTACAGCACAAAGCTATGCAAAGAACATGGGTTTATATGGGGAACGTGTTGGTGCCCTCAGCATTGTAGGTCTTCTACTACTTTAGATAAATGTTTTAAGTTGCTTCTTGCTCTATTAGGGGACCACTTTTCTTGTTGAGCAATCATATGAGAATGCTATGGCCCATAATGAGATCATGAAAAGTTTGTTGAACTAATTAACTCAAACGTGCACTTTTCTAGTTCTAACTTATAACAGTTTACGCTCGGTAAAAAAATCTTGCTTTCTTCAGATACTACCCGTAACCTAGATTTGAAATTTTGTTGCAGAATTTTCTTTGCATTGTCATCCTGCTTACAATTCGTGCCAATTTATGTAATCTGTCTAGGTTTGCAAGACTGCTGATGTGGCTGTTAAGGTTGAGAGTCAGCTGAAGCTTGTGATTAGGCCCATGTATTCAAATCCTCCCATTCATGGCGCATCAATTGTGGCTACCATTCTTAAAGACAGGTGCATATTATGAACAAAATTAACTCTGACTAGGTGTCTTCATGAGCCTGATGTGGTGTTCTTTTCAAAATGGAGTAAAGTGTGATTATCATGGTTAGTATTGGCATTGATACTCATTGGCTAATAATATACCTGCATCTTTTATGCAGTGAAATGTACCATGAATGGACTCTTGAGTTGAAAGGCATGGCGGATCGAATAATTAGCATGCGGCAACAACTTTTTGATGCCTTGCGTGCCAAAGGTATGTGGATTGCCAAATTGGTTGTGTTATTATCCTTTAGACTTCATCATGTGGTTATGAGCTCCCATATGTTGTGGTGGTTTGATCAGATTGTGCTCAAATAAACATGATGTCTTTGTCATTTATGTGCAATGAGATTTGTTTATTTTTGTAGTTGTTGATGCAGATTTACTAGTGATAGCCTTATTACCCTTTGCTATACACAATTGATTAGACGCTTTCTTCTCCCTTGTCTTTTTAGCAAAACTATACATACAAGAGGTCGCACTGCCCTCAAACAGGCAGTTGTTGAGATACCCAACATAGTTTGATTTTGCAGTTTATATGAAGAGTGTGGTTGTTCATGGACTGCATGTGGTCTTTCTATTTTAGAGCTAATGGTTCGCAATACAGAATTTTAATGACTCTATTATCATGGTTTATGCAGGAACTCCAGGTGATTGGAGCCATATCATTAAACAAATTGGGATGTTTACTTTCACCGGTCTTAATACTGAGCAAGTTGCCTTCATGAGGAAAGAGTATCACATCTACATGACTTCTGACGGGTAAAAATTTTAGTGATTGAGGTTGTTCTCGAGTTAAAACGTAATGTGGTCTTATTGTTCTGGAGACGCAAGTCTGAACCCAATTTAATCAAGCTTCTTATGGATAACGTAGTCAACATGCCTTCGCTATTTTTAGATGTTCCGTGATGATCTAGTCCTGATATCTTGCAATCCAGCTTTTTGCACTTTAAACTATCTTACATCACAAAATTGTTGAAGACATCTTAGTCCTCATCATGTTATGTCACAAGGTATGTGGACTTTAAATAGCTTATGATGTTTGATGGACGTCAATGTCTTTTTGTCCAGGAGGATCAGCATGGCAGGTCTGAGCTCAAGAACAGTTCATCATCTTGCGGATGCCATCCATGCTGCTGTGACGCACATCAACTAATATCAAAATAAAACCACCAGAATCATGTTTCTCAAATCCAGTTCATCCCTTGTTTTAGCCAGCCAAGGTTACTATAAATGTTGATCTCGGTGATTCCAATAATTGTACCCCTTGAGATCACATCTCATTCAAGGGACATCCAAGTCTATATTTCTAGAATAAGACTACTGTTACATTTGTTTGATGTAAATTTAGTGGTGCTGCCATACTTCTTTTCCTGTGATCCATTTTATTCCTAGCTGAGTTTGCTTGAGGAAGTCGTGCATCTTTCTTGGTGCTTCTCTGGGTTGTTGCTTTGAGAAGGTCACTTATGCTGGAGGGACTCATTTTTATATCAAGAGTGTACTTTTTCTTCTCGTCCAACGAAATTAGTTGGGCTTTATTGATGAACAAACTGGCTGGTGATCTTTTGTTGATGTTGATGTGAGAGATGGGTTGCAGAGAGACGGATATACATCTGCTTGAATTCAGAGATCCTACAGAAAGGGCTTGAAATCAGCAAACTATGCACATTCAATACTCTTGACCAAGGATATTCCGATATGTTTCGACAACGTATGCGACCTAACACATACACATTTTATGCGACAAATTATAGATATGAAGTCTGACAGGTGCCAACGAATATGATAGTCACTGTACTCTTGTTCTCTTGGCTAACTTTAGGAGGATTGTAACTTCTACTTGGAGTAGGGTATCTCGTGCTCTAGGAGTAGTGTAGCTTCAACCTAAGATTAGTCTAATCATCCTCTTAGGAGTAGTTTACTTCTACTTAAGATTAATTTACTGCTCAACATATAAAAAATCAAGAAAGACATGGCTTTAGATTTAGGTCTCAAACATCTAAAGTCCTCTTCATTGAGGCACAACAGAACCCATTACCCTTTTAATATCTGCGCACAACGGTTGGCGTACCTCACATGCCTAGCGATCATTTACCCATCTCGGATAAAATTTATGAGTAACACTCTTTTTGGCGATCACACTGTTTTGGCGATCACAGTGGAATGCCAAAAATGACACTTAAATCTACTATCGTAATTGGTCCCAGTGACCAACAACCCAAGGCTCATCCGAAAGATGAGAATCCTACCACTGAGGAATCATAGGAAGATTCCCACCAGGCTATGCGCCATGAGCTCAATGGCATGTATGAGAAAGTTGTGGCTAATTTCTCAACCATGCATGAGAAAGCCATGGCCAATTTCTCTGCTGAGCTTTGTACGAATCTAGATCTTGAGTTCAGATAAGCCTGAAAGAATACTCGAGAACTAATAACTCAGGGTGTTCGGGAAATAATTGGCGAGATAGATAAAAATGCGGAATCTCATAAGCAATCTTCCGACCTTATCCGCCAAACTATCACTGAGATGGGATCCTTCATCTCCGAGAAGGCCCATCTCCGAGAAGGCCCATCTTCAAAGCAACAGGGTAATCCAAGATGTCACCCACATGTTGTTTGAAACCACTGTCCCTTTAGCCACACAAGTAGCTAAGGAGGTGATCGTAGGGTTGGAACCCATCTTGAATAGCCATGCAGAGGCCAATCGGAAGTTCCATGAGGAAATCCGCAAGGCTAACCCTGTAGTCATTCTACCAAACGACAACCGAGTAACCCCACACGCACTTGAGACTGCTAGTACAAGTGCACAACCTCCTCCGACCAGCTATCTGATAGAGTTTGAAAAGTATCGTGGTCTTAACAAGAACGCCAAAATTAAAAATTTATGGGTAGCAATGAATCCGAGTCGGTCCACTGGGAAAAGAAGTATTAAGTCTAAGTACCGTGTATAGTTCTAAAGTAAAAGTTAAGAAAAGGAAATGATTTTGGTCTTTAAACTACTCTTAACTAAAATTAAACTAATTCAAAATAATAATAAGATAAACGGCCAAGAGATTTCTAATCCGTAATAAAGAGCTAACAGTTTTAACTAGTCGATAGGTGAATGGCTAGAACCCCTACCACTCAACAAGTTCCGGTTAGGATCCCATGTCGGCAATGATATCATCAAAGAATAGATATTGGTATATAATCAAGATGGTTCTAGCACCTTGAGATCGCTAACTAGAATGTATCAAGGATTAGCAGTTACCCTAGTGGTTCTAGAACTAGCGTAGTGGTACTGGCTGTGAGGACCTGTCCCTCTACTCCTGGGTCGACTGCTTGGGTCGGGCCCGTGTCTCGTTATGGACCACAAGAGAAATTTGGTAAATTGTGTCTTGTTGGTTTGTTCACACCCGCGTGGTGCACACACACCCCCTATGTTTGATTTATGTGTTTGCTAGAACCCTAGGCGGGCTTGGGATCGAAAGCTCCAAGCTCGGACGCGCAGAAGCTTGTTTTTAGGTCAGCTGGTGGCCCGTGTGCGATCGGTCGCTCTTGAACGACCGGTCGGACCTGTGTCGGTGGTTCGCACGGCCAACATGTTTGGATAAGGATGTGAACCGATCTAACTTGGCCCAGTCCGACCGATCGGTCCCGGGACCGACCGACCGATCGGACTCGAGCCTATAAGTAGCCCGAGTCCTCCTTTGTTTTTCTGGTTTGTTTCTCTTCTCCTTCTTCCCCTCCGCTCTCCCTCCTCCGGCCATCTTTTTGAGTGCTTGAGGACTCGTTGAACTCGTGGCAGCGTGAGGAAGATCCTTGGCTTGGTTTGAAGCCGGCTTGGTGCTCGTACAGCGGGGATTCAGTCGAGGTTTGCGTAGTCCAGTAGGTTTCTACCTACATGGGTTTATTTTGGGTTTTCTCTTAATCTAGCAGGTAGCTCTAGGTGTTCTTGGTGTTGTTGTGCGCATCTCGGTTAGCTTAATTTCTTGTTTGAGTTTCATATGATTTGGGATTTTAGTATGTTTAAACTCGGATTTTCCGGCTTCTCTATTCTTGAAGAACAACCGGCTTACATCGTGTTTTCGGCTCTGTACATGCATGATCTTGATTTATGATGAACATGCGAGTTGTAGATATTTGAGTCTACTCTCAAACCCAACCAGTTTCATAATTTTTTGATTTTCCTATGAAGTTTTATGACTTTCCTACGGATGGGCTGCGTTGCAGCAATTAAAGGTAATTAGTGAAGTTAAAGGTTTTGATTACAACGTTTTCCTGATAATCGAGCCGTCGGATGTTTCCCAGTTTTGGATATGTTGATCCCGGGATCTTTATCTACGGTTTTCTAAGTTGGATCTCGAATCCGACTTCGTTTGGACATCGGATCGACGAGGTTGCTTAGCCTCTAATTAAAGGAATTTGATGTTTAAATAATATTATATGTTCACAACATATAATATTATATTATTTTATGTTTATCTGAGTTTTTGGGGTTGCTTCCCGTTGCAGGGGTCTGCGGTTGACAGTCACGGTACCATCGTAATACCGGGACCCACTACAGATTGGCCGGCAGCGGTCAGTAGTATCGCTGCAGCATTCTAGTTGGACTTATTTGTTATTTTATCATACTGTTGCATACTTACTTCTTACTTGCGCATGATCATAGCATGCATTTTTATTGTGCATTAGATGCATGAGGATAAGGCGTGGGTGATGGGTTGATCAACGATCCGAGGCTTTCGGGTAGCTCGGATTTAGCTCTAGAACCGTGGTGGGTAGCGTGGTCCAGGTTGGATGGTAGTATTCTGTCAATCTTGATGATAGGCTTAGATGACTTGAATACATATTGATCAATGATTTAGAGGTCGTGTCGGCCTCGAGTCAGGTTCTGTGGTGTAGCCGGTGTCCGGTTATAACGACTCTTGGGTAGAGGGTGTGCCTACTCAGCGGTGCAATTTCCTGCCAGCAGTGCCGGTTTTCTGCTTGTGAGTCAGCAGTGTTGGTTTCCTCCTTACTGAGTGTGACCCGTCGTGTGACCAGCTCGGCTGGAAGATCATGATTGTGGACCTCAGGGACACGCGGTGGGGTCAGACCTTACTTGAGGGCGACACTGTTGAGTTCTCTCCTTTCTGTGTGTCGTAGTGTAGAACCCTACTAAGCTTAGTGTTCACTCCTACCCTGGCTGTGTTTTACAGGTGTAGGCGTTAGCTCTTCTTCAGTGGCTCCTACAGGGCAGGTGTTTGGTGGCGCGGCGGCGTCTGGCGGTGCTTGAGGAGCAGTGACCGTCATCTTCACCCCTTTTATTTAGATAGTCTCCTACGAGAGAGTATGATGTATATAAATGTTAACCCTTTTGAGGATCTGAATTTATTTTATATTATATCTTTTGAGATTGTTGATTATTGTTAAATAAGGGTGCTTATGAAATGTTTAGGGAGACCAATAAGATAGAGGGAACCCTCGTCAAAATTATTTCGCATTTAGTTAGGTTCTGGTTCGTGTCGCACGGCCCGGTTGGGCCTTCACGGGTCGGGGCGTGACAACTTGGTATCAGAGTTTAGGTTGTATGTCCCAAGGATAGGATCAAGATTCGGTTGAGATTGAGCGTGGGATAGGATAGTTCTATGTCTAGAACATCCGTGCATGCTTTTCTGTAATGTGTTGTGTTTTTTTTCACTTTAGTGCTGTGTTGTTTGTTTTACGGTTTCTGACGAGTGGACGCTCGTTTTTCGTTGGTGATTGCACGGATGTCGGGAGCTCGAGGCCGATCTTCGGTTGTTAGTCGGGGTGGGGCACGACCTGGTCGACCCACTCGACCAGACAGGATGGCACCTGTGAGGGAGGTCAGAGCTAGACGGGCTGAGCCATTACCAGCAACGGTTTCGGTCGCACGGAAGGAGGCCTTTCTCGCCGAGGAGAGGGTCCTCGCTCCTGTCGATGGGCGGGCCGCGGCGACGGTCATGATGGATTTCTAGCGGCTAAAGGCGCCTAGGTTCAGTGATGAGACTGGAGATCCGACTAAAGCGGACGGCTGGCTCAGAGGAGTCACGCGCATCCTGGACGCTCTGTTCGTCGAGGATGACCGGATCAGGGTCACCCTCGTGGCGTTTCAGTTAGACGAAGACGCTCTTGACTGGTGGTGCACCGCCCAGCACACTAGTGACGGAGAGGAGCCGCTATGGGAGAAGTTCAGGCCGTTGTTCTTTGACACGTACTTCCCGAGAGTACACTGACACGGCTTGAAAAATGTCGTAGCCTTAACAAGTACGCCAAAATTACAAATTTATAATCCGAATCACTAACTAACTACTTTATGGGGTAGATAGCAATGAGTCCGAGTCGGTCCACAGGGAAAACAGGATTAAGCCATGATTGCCGTGCATAGTTCTAAATCAAAAGTTGAGGAAGAGGAATAATAGTTGGTCTTCGAACTACTTTTAACTCGAATTAAACTAAATCGGGGGAATAACAATAGGAGAAAAATCTAGGAATTTCTAATCCGTAATCGAGAGCTATCTAGGCATTCCTAATACAAGAGCAATTCCATAAGTTCTAGATGGTTTTCTAAGGTTGATAGAAGATCGGCTACCACTATCACTCAACATAGATTCATTAGAAGTCTAAGTCGGAACGAAGATCAAATCAGCGGATAATTGGTACGAGAATAATCAAAGTGGTTCTAGCACTTTGAGATCGCCTAATCAATAAAGATAAAGAACGAATTGTAGGTTACAATCATAGGTCTTAATGGTTCTAGCATTAAGGTAGGGGTTCTAGCACTCCTACAATCATAATCTAGGGTTTAGAATCCAATCCTAAGATCTAACATGGTTCTAGCATGAAAGCATCTTGGACAAGTCCTAATCCTAGCCTCTAACATGCAATGCTCAAACCAGCGATCGTAATCTCAACGTAACTTTCACATTCGAACTCGAAACAAGATGATTCAAGATTCAGTCGAAAGCTAAGGAAGAGATCTACAACTTTTATGTTTTAAGTTTTCAAAGATTCCGACTGTACAACCACGGAAAAACCGAGACAAGACAGGCCGAATCTAGGGCACAAAGAACATACAATTCATTCACCATAATAAATATTACCAATAGATATATAAAATCTGAAATCTATCCATTAAACCATCATAAAGTACATGCTCTAATCCATAGGAAAAACCTAGATAAACTCTCTATTACATCATAGAATTTCCTAGACTACGGATTTAGCTACTCATCTTGAAAAGACGATCCGTCGAAGAAGGTTGATGATGCGCTCCCTCCATGGATCTATCTTCAAGATCTAACCCTAATTTTTATTGAGGAAGAGGAGCCAAGAAAACACCAAGGAGTAGAGGAAAATTCGTCTATGGATGGCTGCCAAAATTCCTCAAACAAGGTCTATTTATAGGCTTTTGTAAAACCCTAACTCGGATTAGATCTCAGCCCTTTATTTTTCCCGCAACACCAAAAGAGATCGATCCCCTTTGGAAAACGGATCGATCTTCTTCGTCCGTGAACTCAGGATCTAGATTTTGCCCGACCAAGATCGATCTTCTTGAAAAAACGGATCGATCTTCTTTCCACGGCTGAATAGAGTCTCAAGGTTCGGATCGATCCGACTTGTCTCGGATTGATCCCCTTTGAGAAGTGCTTTTATTTAACTCTCTGTCACGCATGCTACTGGAAAATAGATCAATCTTCTTGTATTGAGATCGATCTTCTTTGCTTCAGTTGGCCCGCTTCTTGCTGGAATAATAAGATCGATCCCCTTTGGATGTCAGATCGATCTGAGTTGCGCAGAATTGCCAGAATAGCTTCGTTTTAGCACCAAACTTGACCTAACCTTTGTTGAAGGCTCTTATACCTGAAATGTACAATAGACCATCAAAATAGCATTGCTCGGAGGCTAACATGACCTAGTTAAAGGGGCGATTTGTGCACTTTTCACGCGTTATCATACACCTGATGCTTGTCTCGCGAGTATAATTCCCTTCTACATGGTACTCGCTCTGTTCAGCAGTATGTCACCCGGCTCACACATATGGTCCATTTTGTGGGGGCAGTGGTAGCAGATCCGACAGCCAGGGCACGACAGTTTGAGTGGGGACTTCGGCCAGAGATCAGACGACAGATGTGTTCCACCGGCATCCTCTACTAGCACACCACTGAGACCCCAGGTCAGAGGTGGATTCGGCAAAGGGCATCAGCGGCGCCCGCGACCCTTCCAGCAGTAGTCGCCGCTCTCACAGTAGTTTCAGCCGCAGTTGCCAGTTTCTCCTAACGCCCGGGCCGTCTGGGCCGGCTCCGTTACGGGGAGGCCAGGGTCAGCAGCCTGATGGCGCATCAATCAGGTGCTTCCAGTGCGGGCAGCTGGGACACTTCCATAGAGACTGTTATCTGCGAGGAGCGCGGGGCGCTATGCCGCAGGGCAGTTGATAAGTCACTAATTATTCCTAATTAAACCCCTTAAATTACCTTTGTTAGGCCTAGAGTAGGTGTATTTGATATCATATTGCTTAATTTTAGGTGTAAGTAGGATTTGAGAAGAAATACCAGAAATTCGGCCAAAAATCTCTAAATTCTGCAAAAAGACTGCTTCATCGACTGTTTGGAAATAAATCACCAGATATTTTATGCAATTCTAAATATTCTGAAATTCTGGGAGATGAAAGCAGACTTCACGATCTACAACTTTCATATTGAAGACTTTGTGAGATTCCATATAGATTGGCGCCAGTATTGAAGAAAAGTTGGATCTATGAAAGCTGAAATTTGAGAAAGGCTGAAATTAATTGATGACGTGGCAGTTATTGACCCAGTCAAACCAACTACAGTGATGGATCGGATTTGAGTCCGATGGATCGCTCCGATGACATCAGCAACCCGAAATTTAGGGAAATTAGAGTTTAAGTTCAACTATAACTCCTAATTCCGAGATTAAGGGTTTCTATGATAAAAAGGGGTTGTTCCAGCTGAAAATAAGGATCTTTTGGACCACTTTTGGAAGAGAAGGCTAGGGTTTGAAGATGGAGATCTTTCCGCGGGGATCGACGGCTTCCTTCCTAACACCTATGGATCTTTCCCAAAAGATGAGTAACTAATTCTAAACTTAGGGATATCATGAAACCCTAGTGTAGCTTTTGATTTTCTTTGGTTTGATTCTTGTAAACTTCTTCTCAACATGATCTCATAAATATGGTTTTAATGTTTAGATATTTGAGGGAACATAGTTCCTTTGAAGTATTTTCAGTCGTATAAACTTTCTGTGATTGTTTATACAGATTTATGAGATGGTTTTCATGTGATTTATGGTTTGCTTTTGAGATAGGCTATGCTATGCTAGGATAGGTTGTGCCAAGGTCATTAGGAGTAGTATAACTTAAAGTAATCGTAGAATCGAAGACAACCTATGTCAAGAAAGATAGGCTATACCGTTAGGAACATAAATCTTATTTTAGGGATTCATGTGAGCTTGTAGCCATATGATCCATAATGTTGAGAGAAGTGAACAAGAGGATAACTAGAGAAGATTGAAGGTGAAACTAGGGTGGATTGAGTAATCCCTAGGTAATTCATCACTTGGTTCCAATCCCGATCACTTTACTTGCTTTCTTAGATAGTTTCTTAGATAATTCAACCCACCTTTTGATTACTCCGCTTAGGAATCAGTTTCGAGAATTGATTTTCAGTTTCCAACGTTTTTCCTGTGGTTCGACTCCGGATTTCACCACTAGTGTACATAGTAGTATTAGTGATTGAATAAGGACATAAATTTAAGATTTGATTGAGGTTAGCAACGTTTTAACGACAACGTTCACGAGCGATCAGCAGTAGAGGCGGAGGGTCCAGTGCTTGACAGGGGAGTAGTAGTGGGCGCAGATCAGGGGCTGGACCGAGTCACTCCAGAGGTGGAGGCGGACAGCGAGGGCGTGTGTTTTTCCTCCCAGCGTGTGAGCAGCCGGACATCGTTCAGCAATATTTGTCGCCACCGCAGTACCAACAGGCAGCAGCAGAGCCATCTGTACTCCGAGGTATCTTTCAGCTTTCTAGTTCTCTAGTAGACGTGTTAATAGATTCCGGGGCGTCTCATTCCTATATTGCTAGCATGTGTGTGGCATTGCTAGGATTAGAGACGAGTTAGCTAGAGGTAGCACAGTCAGTAGACTCACTGATCGATGGGACAACCAGGGTAGACCGGGTCTGCAGATCTTGTTCTTTGGAGGTTGGAGGCCTTCGTGTCTGTCTAGACCTGCAGGTGCTAAACATGACGGGCTATGATGTGATACTCGGTATGGACTGGTTAGCAGCATACCGAGCTGTCATCGTGTCACGCCCTGACCCAGAAAACCCATCCGGACTGGGACGTGAGGGTCCTAAACTCTAAAATCAAACGGCGAGAGCCTCCCCTATAAACATCACTTTTAAACCTGGTGCATGATTATAATATTCATAATTAATTTAAACTATCCTATCATCAAATCATAATACAAATTAACTACTACAATACTCAATTAACTTTAAAAAGATACAATAATGATTCAAGTCCTCTAAGTACAGCAATCTTTGATCAATTTACATCAAAATAGAATACAAATACATTTCTCCTTCAGATTACAATTTATACATTTAAAGCTGTACATTAATTGAATAGAATAAACTGATGATATCCTCGATCTCACGCACCACCGAGGGGAGTGCCGCCTCCAACACCGCAACTACCTGAAAAAGAAGGGACTGCATCGACCTGCATCGCCAATGCAGCCCAGGTAGGAGTGATCAACAAAGCTCAGTAGGGTTCTACTCTACGACACACAAAAGGGAGGAAAACAACAACAGTGTTGTCTCCCCGCTCAAGCCTAAGGAATGCCACGGGGTCCCACAACCCCTGTCGACTACCCCAAGGATCCTACTCTTCTCAACCGACCACGCTGGGATAAATCAACCAAACACGCTGGGAGGAAACAGAGAACCAGAACCAGTAGGATCACCCTTACCCAGCAGGAAGCCACTGCATGGGGACCAAGTCAGGGGCACCGACAACCATCCTTAGCGCTTGGCCTTGGGAGAACAACACGACATCTAAACCTCAAATAATATAATATAATATTCCAGTCCGACTACCTAATAATCCTCGAATGATATCAAACATAATCATTGACGACAATCACGTCCTAATCCTTTACTTTAAAAAGATACAATAATGATTCAAGTCATTTAAGTACAACAATCACTGATCAATTTACATCAAAATAGAATACAAATACATTTCTCCTTCAGATTACAATTTATACATTTAAAGCTGTACATCAATTGAATAGAATAAACTGATGATATCCTCGATCTCACGCACCACCGAGGGGAGTGCCGCCTCCAACACTGCAACTACCTGAAAAAGAAGGGACTGCATCAACCTGCATCGCCGATGCAGCCCAGGTAGGAGTGAGCAACAAAGCTCAGTAGGGTTCTACTCTACGACAGACAGAAGGGAGGAAAACAACAACAGTGTTGTCTCCCCGCTCAAGCCTAAGGAATGCCACGGGGTCCCACAACCCCTGTCGACTACCCCAAGGATCCTACTCTTCTCAACCGACCACGCTGGGATAAATCAACCAAACACGCTAAGAGGAAACAGAGAATCAGAACCAGTAGGATCACCCTTACCCAGCAGGAAGCCACTGCCTGGGGACCAAGTCAGGGGCACCGACAACCATCCTTAGCGCTTGGCCTTGGGAGAACAACACGACCTCTAAGCCTCAAACAATATAAAATAATATTCCAGTCCGACTACCTAATAATACTCGAATGATATCAAACATAATCATTGATGACAATCACGTCCTAATCCTTGACTACCCCAAACCCCAATCCTAGGGCTAGATCCGGGCTACCCGAGAACCCCGGATCGATGATCGAAACCATCGTCTACCACCTAACCTAATGCTTCTAATGCACACAGATGCATGCAATGCTCAGGCACAGGAATACAGGAATAGTAGCATGCAACAATACGCCAAAACAACATACACGGGGTAGGCGAAGCATCAAGCTTGCCGGAGGGTAAACATAGCAAGGGTTCAAGCAATAATGATCTATCTAGAAAAGCTATAATAACAAGTATCCAACAGATCAAAATCCGGCATTACAACGGCGTCCACAGCCATCAACCACAATTTCTATAACAGGAGCACAACCCCGGCCACACAATACACAACAATTAAACAATCTAACACAAGTGGCACACCAGCGGCCCGCTCAATTATCTAAACATCCCAAGGGGCACAACTCCCTTGGTTCAACCACAAGCTAAGTATATATGTATACAATACGATGTAAGTAAGCATGACATGCAGTTAATTGCTAATTGAACAAGAACGATTTATAGTTAGCTAAGCATGCCGGCATCAAATAATTAATCGTCTAAAAACCACCAATTAGAACATGTTAGCCATCGAGATCTCTAAGAATACCAATCACATGAATCCCGAAGAATCAAACATGATAAAATATCGAAAATCCACTAACAAGCTAATTTCTGGATTTCTACATTTAACCCTAGTTAGAGGCGATGAAATCTCATCAATTCGATGTCCAAACGACGTCGAATTGGAAATTAAACTTGGGAAAATGTAGATTAGCATACTAAGAATATGCAGCCCAAAAATTGGATTAATCTAATGACTAATCTTCCCGGAATTCACTAATCAATTCACTAATTTCGGTCTCGTCGCAGATCAGAAGAATAATCACCATAATCATAGAAAACTCCAAAAATTATGAAATCAGCGGTAAATGAAAGTAGATTCGATGATCTACAACTTTCATCTTGATGATCAAACGAGATCATGCACGTACGAGCCCAGATCTGAGCTAGAACAACTCAGCTCGCAGAAAAACAGAACCTCGATAAAATCCGGGAAAAACTTCCAAATCCGGATAAAACCCAAATCAAATCACATGGAAGCTAGATCACATGTTAAGCATGCTTAGAGGGACTAATTAACACATAGAAATCATTTAATCCAACAATGAAACCCTAGATCTAGCATATCCTAAAGATATAGGTAGAAACCCTACCTTAAATGCAAATCCAAGCTTCAATCCACCGTGATCCACCGTCCCCCGTCGTCGCCGTCGTCTCCAGCTCGCCGAAGAGCCGCCAGAGGCCTCCCATAGCCGCAGCCGTCGCCAGAGAAGGAAGAGGGCTGCCCGTGGAAGAGAGAGAGAGAGGAGGAAGGAGGAGGATGAGGGGACCTCGCCGCCGCCTCCAGACCGCCGGGGAAGGGACGGGGTCGCCGCGGGGGAGAGGGAGGGTAGCCGCGGGAGAGAGAAGGAAAGGAAGGAGGAGGGAGGTCGGGCACGGGAAAGCGGGGAAGAGAAGGAAAAGAAAAGGAAAAGAAAGAGAGAGGGAAAGAGGAGAGAGAAAATAAGTAGGAGAGAGATGAGGGTTAAGCCACTTAAGTGGCATAGCCGGTTCAGATGAGCCAACTGATCGGACTGAATCCGATCTGGCTCCAAGTTGCGATCTTTACTGGATCTACTCAATCGTGTACATCAATCAAGGCTGTGTGTGTGCACTACACGGGTGTGAAACCGACCGTCAAGGCGCAATTTACCAAATTGCCCTTGGGGTCCAAAAGCAGCGATACGATCAACCGATCGTAAACCAAGGCCAACCAAGCCAAACCACAAAACCAGACCCTCGACCTACCGCGGTCGGACCAGGTTGGAGGAACGGGTCCTCACAACCTATCACCCTTAAAGAAATTTCGTCCCGAAATTTGATAAGAGTAGGGTTGGAAACAACAAAACAAAAACAAGCACACCTGCACAAGACAAGAAAGGTTAGCAAGCTCGTAACCCGAGCAACCACACAAGACTGAGTAACACCTGGGACAAACTGCACATGCGTCTCCAGCGCTCCCAAGTTACCTCTACAACACCTCTGTACCTCAAAGGGCTAACTCTGACGGAACCGTCCTGTATCTCGTGACTGGTCTCTCCTGCCAATCATCTGAACTAATCGCCCTCTTATGCAATGTATATGGCCCAAGCTCGGATCATCACGTCTGATAACGCACGACGCAACTGAACGATGCCTCCTCGGCACCTTTGCTGCCAACATTGAATGGATCTATCTCGTATCGTCTGAAATGACATTCTGTCGCCAACTGTGTCCCCAATGGTTGTCGCTTCTGATCTGCACAAAGTCTTCGGTCAACTCTGACCTGATCTGTGCTGATTTTCTGAAAATTGGATGGCGATATTTGGATCAAAGGATGAAGTATGTCATGCTATAACATCCACACTGATACTGGAAAAAGGACTGTAACAACGATGTTGTCTGTCGGCATTTCATCTCCGCCTCCTGACTGGGGAGGTAACAAGGAAAAACTCTGTCTCTGACCTCTGCACCGATGCCAACTAAGCTGATGACGAAGTCCATAATATTCCCTCATGCCTCTGGGATGAACAACACCAAGGAAAAAGTAAGCATCACCAATGATGTCCTCGCGCAACTCTGAAACTGCTAGTCGGTTTCTGGAGCACAATCACTGTCTGTTGATGTCGTTAGGAATCTCTGTAGGCTCGGTGTCGTTGTCGCTCCACGTCGTCAAGACTCTGCTCTCTGCAAACCCTGACTAATCGTCTGTGCAATTGGACCTTCAGAAAGACTGTTACCAACTGAAAAACTCCAAAGGTCATCGCCTTTGGTTTGCGCTGATTCTCTCATCTGCTCTGTGCTGTCAGGAGTTTCTATCTGATCTGTGCTAATCTCTCTAAGGGCTGTCTGATGACGTCTGGAGTGGTGGGTGATGCCTCAACAACCTCTGTTGAGCAATCGAAAGAACGGTGCGAACTGCCGTATTATGCCTCGAATGGCACGTACGTCTGGACTAACGACTGTTGAAGTAGACAGACTCCAGCAAAGCGACGTATTCCTCCAGCTGCCTGCTGCATCGAGGACACATGCCCTAAGCATGCCCTCCAAGATCTGGATCGTCCTCTCTAAGTCTCATGCAATCTGGTGATGACATCCGCCATGCTATGCTTCCACTTTCGCTGACACTGCAAAAGCTGCAACGGGTCTGCTGATGCTCCGCCTTCACCTCTTGACAGGTGAAGTAGTGGGGACAAACTCTGCATCTCGTACTACCAACGCTGATGACGGTCACGATATATCACCATGCCTCCGAGGTGGCCAACAAGGGAAAAGAGCAGGACGTTTGAACACTATCATTGCACAACTCTGGAGCTGAGGCTCGGCCTCTGAAACATAACCTACTGCTTGCGCTGTTTGACTCTCATCTACACGCTGGGCATCAATCTGGGCACGGACCTCCGTGAGATTCGTGTCATCACTTCACATCACCATCACTCTGGACTGACATACTGACATCTTATGAGTGGTAATGAGTGTTGTCTAAACTGGATAACTGCCTCCATCTCTGCTACTGACGGGTTGTCGTTGGCACTAAAGTTGCGCTAATTCCTCTGGCCCATCTGCTCAAGGTAACATCTACGGCATTGGCCGAAACTGAAAGGTGATATACTCGAAAGGTCGAAACCTTTCTAGCAACTACCAGTTGCTATCACCCTTAGAGGCACTGACATAGTGACTTTAAGACAAGAGCTCCGGTCTCCTGGTCAATCTGGTCAACAGTACCGTGGTCCTGGAGATGCCTCTGCTGAATCTCGGATACAGTCTTTGATCTCTGCCGTCACATATCTGCTTCGAGCTCAGCTAGATCAACTAATCTGTCTGCCGCTGACACAGTCCGTATCTCGTACTGGAAGCTACCCTCGGGATGTTGCAATCCCGAAACTTTAGCTGATTGTAGCTGGTGCGAAGTCCGACCTACGAGAGGGTCGACAAAACTCTGAGCTGACGAGTATCTCGGCGATGCACTGCAACGGGCACGTACTCGTCGGAGAATGAAAGGCTCGGGGACAGTCTGCTGATGTGACTGTTGAAGCTACTGAGACGACGGAAACTGCTGCACGCGGTCCAGCTGCTCACAGTCCGGAAGAGCGAACACACGTCCTCGACGGTCACCTCTACCCCAAATACAACCCGGTCGACTTGGCCCTGAGGTCTCTGCGACGCGTTCACTGAAGACACTGGTTGAATTACCCCTAACGAACCTCGAGTCCAACCTCGGCAATCCCGCGAAGGCGGAATATCCTGGAAGCTCCTCAAAAGGACAGCTGCAAAAACAACAACACGAGGGAAACCAGCTCTCCTGAGCACCCTCAAAACAAAAGAGGGAGGAGTTCACCACAGACTGGTGAACAACCCCAGCTCTCGACAACCAGAAGGGGCGCCAACCCGCAACCTTCAACGAGAGCAAAACAACGCCGTCAGGTGTACCCACGACATCTTCCCACGGCCAAAGAAGCACAACTCAGTGCGCGACCAACCAGCGCAAATCGAGGAAGCCGTCGAACCCCAACGTGTCCCACACGTGGGCGACGGACACCTAGAGGTCTCCAACCTCTAGCAAACGCCCCGACAAGAGCAACCAACCCAAGCTCTTGTCCCAAATCGGTGGCTACTCCCAAAGCCACACCCGACTCCAGTCCCAAGCCAACACGGCTACACGGGGACGAGTCACAAGAGGGAAACACCCAGAGCCACAAGGAAACTGCAGGCGATAAGACACTCCGAAAGCTGAAGGCTGAAGCTGAAAGCTGGAGGAAGGCGGCTCCGAAACGGGCTGCTGCTGAAGCTGCTCTCTGCCCAGAAGTCCGTGAAACTCTTGTAAGACTGGTCGCTGCCTCGTCTCCGGCAAGGCTCTATTTGGAATCTGAATTTCTCCGCGTTTGCCCCAGGTACCTGACCTAACAGAGGTATCAACCCACTACTCTGCTCCACGCCGTGCGTCACGCCCGACTGCTCTGCGGTAAGCGCCCAGCGCCCCTCGCAACCAGCACCATCAGCGGAAAGGCACCCGGCGGCTAGCACTCGAGCACCCTGTGGATTCCCTCTCAGTCTGGCAGTCCAGGCTACCTCTCAAAGCACCGACACGAAGTTGCTGCTGCCACGGCTGTCGCTGATGCTGAAACCACTGAACTTTGCCAACGGCTACCCTATCGTTCCCCAGAAGCAGGAACGACAACCCGGAAACTCACCATGACCACCGACCAACAGTCCGGTGTCAACCCTCAAGTCATCTGTCTCAGTATCCGGAGTACAGTCCAGGGCGTCCCCCGCTGTCGCTCCAGCATACCGAACCAGGTGATCCAACCAACCCGCGTGCTGTCACGCGGTGCGAGTACCAAGAACAGAGGAAGGTACTCTCAACTACACCACCCTCCAAGGGTAGGTGCCAAAGAACAGTACGTGAACTGTTCTCAACACACAACCAACAGTGTCCCTAGTGGCCCCGACAAGCGGCACTACACATCGCTTCCTAGGAAGACAAGAAAACAAAGGCTTCCCAAGCAAGCGATACTCCAGGATGTCCAAAACATCCAGGATCCGGGACAC
This sequence comes from Narthecium ossifragum, assembly GCA_963920575.1. Taxonomy (NCBI): domain Eukaryota; kingdom Viridiplantae; phylum Streptophyta; class Magnoliopsida; order Dioscoreales; family Nartheciaceae; genus Narthecium; species Narthecium ossifragum. The sequence continues at coordinate 16,787,393 of OY986970.1, read as the reverse complement.
CTCCTTCAATCAGTCCTCTACTGTCGAAGGATCTCCAACATCGCCCCTGGACCACAACGGGTCCACCTCTCGGGATTCCAAGAGTACAGAGGCAACACACGTCCAATCCCCTACTCGCTCATCTCCAGCACGGGGGGAACACTGTCAGGCGAGGGAACAGATGACACCGGCGTGCATGCACATCTCCCCCTGAGACGTCATGTCACAGCCGAAAAACAACAAAACAGGCAACAATCAAGATAAATAAACACATCACACATAATCGCAAACAGCCATGCAATGATGTTCTAGACCTAGAACAATCCCATTCCATACTCAAAACCTTAACCGCAAGCCTAATCCTATCCCTGGGACCTATAGCCTGCTCTGATACCAAGTTGTCACGCCCCGACCAAGAAAACCCATCCGGATCGGGACGTGAGGGTCCTAAACTCTAAAATCAAACGGCGAGAGCCTCCCCTGTAAACATCACTTTTAAACCTGGTGCATGATTATAATATTCACAATTAATTTAAACTATCCAATCATCAAATCATAAGACAAATTAACTACTATAATACTCAATTAACTTTAAAAAGATACAATAATGATTCAAGTCCTCTAGGTACAGCAATCTGATGAATAAATTTTATATCTCGCAAGTATACGAATCGGTGCAATCAGTATAGTAGCAAGACGAGTATCGTACCCACAGAGATTTGTAAAAATTATTAGAGTGAAACGCTAAAGAACAGAAAATAAAGAAAATAAAGAAGGGAAAATAAGAAATAAGAAGTCTCGAAGATAGATGATCTAATAACCAAATAAGAAAACGTTGGAAATATGATGGATGAATACTAAGGTTCCGATTTCACCATAACATCCTCATTCTATGCATTGAATCAATCAAGATCTCAGTTTAATTCCAAGGGCTCATTCCTCCGGTATGATGATCCGTTCGGCCGCGGTCTTCACCAAGTACCCCCAATTAACCCTAGTTAATGAACCCATAACTAAGTGTTAATCAAGAATCCATTAAGCTCTGAAGAACAATCATGAACCAAGAATACTCTTAGCTTGAACCCGGCCTCGACATAAACTCATTCATTCATAGATCCTGCAAGATTAGGGAATGAACCCTCGCCCAATCTCACATACAACAATCTATAATACTTCTATTGGCCAGATAAAAGTATTTAAGATCTCAGTTATAATAATGAATGAAACAAGGAAAATAAACTGATAAAATAATCATGATCCAATAACATAGAATGATTCAGTTAGGCTACATCGGTACCTTAGAAAAGAAACTAACCACTCATGTTCATCCTGAGGGCAACAAAACTAATGGAGAAATAAAGAAGAAATAAGAAAAGAAAACCAAGCCTGGAACCCTTCTCCTCGCCTCCAACCGCTGCCAAAAAGTCCCCCTCAAACCCTAGAAAGAGTCCTATTTATAGCCCCAAAGCCTCTCTATCCACGGATTAGATCTAAACCGTTGATTTTCTTCACTGGGAAAGTAGGATCGATCCCTCCCAGGGTGTAGGATCGATCCGTCTCATTAAAAACATCAATTCCTGGCTTCGCCCGAGTCCAATTGATCGAACTATAAGCGCTGGATCGATCGGATGCGTAAAAATCCACCTTCTCTGGCTATTTTTGAGTCCGATCGATCCAACTATAGGTGCCGGATCGATCGGACCCCTTAAGATGGATGGATGGATCGATCGGACCATATTCAGCCAAAAAACACACGTTCTGTCACGATTCTGCATACTTGGATCGATCCAACCTGGGTGTTGGATCGATCCAACTTTCCAGCGTATTACTGTTCTGCCATCCAGACTGCGCCATCGGTACTGAAATTGCCGTAACTTTCTCTAGGAAACTCGGAATCACGAACCGTAAAATTATCCAGAATCTAGACTTCAAGAGCTTGCCAACCATATATGGCACATCATCTGGTTCTTCATGAGCAGGTACAGACTAATCTTTAAAGTTGATCCATGCACTCTTTTCAGCTTCTTTTCTCCTTTTTCCTGCATTTTCAAAACAACTATGTGAAGCAACATATAGATATAAAAATAGGAATAAAGATGTTGATTAAAGATAATAATCTAACAATTGAGATGTTTATAAGGCTATTTAGAGTGCACTTTCATGCACTCATCACACCCCCAACCAGCTTATTGCTAGTCTCTAGCAATTTTAAGCGCATATAATATATTAAGCACACCAACGGTCGTAGGTTGTAGACATGCATAATAAAAGTACTACCTTGTCAAGTCAATAATGTTCTATCTAGTACAGAGCACAAAACGTCTTATACTCATGCACATGCTACTAACACATGAAATTAACTTCTACACTTCAAACATGCTAATCACCATTCAGCCGAACACATGTGACGTGACAAATAAATGTTACGTACAGAAGCAACTTCTACCCACCATTAGTCCAAACACACTACTATCATCATGACCAATCATCCAACCCTCGCACTTTAAGTACAACATGCTCTTTTTGTTGTTTGTTTTTTTTTTCTACTATCAGACATTTTGTCTTTTTACGCGAGCACTCTCCGCTTCTTGAGGCGCAGAGCCCCGGTTACTTAACAAAGCACTGAGTAGTTTTTTTAGCTATTAGTGATTCTACCTTTTTACGCGGGCTCCCCGCTTCCTGAGGCAAGAACACCCGATTACTCAGTAGATCACTTAGCAGTCGTTTAGGCACAGCTTATTAAAGCTCCAAAACTTTTTCTCTCTTTTTTTTCTTCTGTATGCAATATTCAACACTAGCTAATGCTGAAATCATGGTCTAGATTGACAATAGCATGCTCATTCCTCTGGTGAGTATAATCGCCACTGCACATAAAGTGTTCGTGTGTGTGAATCACATGGTATTCTACCTTCAGGTTATCATACATGCAATCAATGTATAGATCAATCCAAGTGCAAACAGCATGTATAGTAAGCATAAACATTTCAGCTCATGTATAATTTAACACTATTAAACCTACAAGGTAGCATGAATAAAGTCATGAATGTCTACACCCCCCAACTTGAAATCAACATTGTCCTCAATGTGTGCATTTATCCAATAAAATATGTAGGAGGTGGCTATCAAAATTTCCATAGAAAGGAGAGACAAGATAATGTAAATAAGAAAGAGGCCACCTGATAGAATAGCGAACATCTTCTCAAGGATCCTTCGGGTGGCTGAAATCCTAAAAGAAAAATAAAAGAGAAAATATAAAACTGACAACTTAAACTTAAACTTAAAAACTGGTTACCTTGGTGGGTTGCCTCCCACCCAGCGCTTTATTTAACGTCTAGGCAAGACGTACTGCAAAGCCTTAAGGTTCAGCCAGGTTCGTATGGCTGTAATGCTTCAAGCGGTGCGAAGACCTCCTTTGCTCTCTTATAACTGTGCAAGTCATCCTTCGCCATCGACAAATCCACTTCCAGTGTAGTCTTCACTTGCTCATGCTTGAAATTAGAGAACACCAATGAATCTACAACATCTATTGAGAAGCAATCAAAAGAGTTTGAAGGATAGGACATAGACTCAAACACTTTAAATTCAACAGTTTCACCTAAAACTGTCATGCTAAGCTTACCATCCTTCACATTAATTATAGTTTCAGCTGTAGCCATGAATGGACGTCCCAGCAAAATAGGTAACTTTCTATCATTCAACAGTGCATCATCCATATCCAATATCACAAAATCAACAGGGATAATTAACTTATGAACTTGTACTAAGATGTCTTCTACAATGCCTAATGGATATTTAATTGAACGATCTGCAAGTTGTAGAGACATAGTAGTAGGTTTTAATTCACCCACACCCAATTGACGAAACACAGAGTAAGGCATCAAATTAACACTAGCTCCTAAGTCAAGCATTGCCTCCCCTATTTTTGTATCACCAACAGTAATATTAATGTTAAAACTCCCTGGATCCTTAAGCTTGGGTGGAAGCTTCCTTTGTAGAACCGCGCTTGCCGTCTCTGAAACCATCACCTTTTCATGAGGTTCATACTTACGTTTAGAAGTACGTAGTTCCTTGAAGAACTTTGGAAAGGCTGGCATTTTCCTAATCACATAAAGCAATGGTAAGTTTACATTAACCTTAGATAGAATATCATAAATTTCATAATATGACTTATCTATTTGGGCTTTCTTCAGGCTGCCTGGAAAAGGAATTGGCGACACATATGGTGGAGGAGTGTTGTGACGAACCTCCAGATTTGAAATTACTCTCTTTCCATGCTCAGAAGAAGATGTGGCCAGCGATGGCCTCTTCGAGGGCTCTTCCCTCTCGACTTCGTCAATTTTATCATCACTACACATATCAGTAACTTCAACATTAATATTATTATTAATTATCTTACCTAAATGAAGGACAGTAACTACATTGACTTGCTCAGGTTGGCTTGGAAATCTGCCTGGAACATGGGCTCGTACAGCATTTGCAAGCTGTCCCACTTGGACTTCCAACTTCCCAATGGATGCTACAACATTCTTCAATGATGCATCATGTCGAGCAATGGCCGAATCTTGTTGTTCCATCCTTGAGTCTACTTTCTGCATAAAAGCTAACATAGTCGCTTCCAAAGATGACTTAACAGGTGGGTTAGACTGATTAACAGTAGGCGTAGCATTAGCAGTATTTTTCCATGAAAAATTCGGATGCTCCCTCCAACCAAGATTGTAAGTATTTGCATAAGGATCAAATCTAGGTCTCGGATTATAAGCATTCATCAAATTAGCTTGTTCTTGCACATATTCAGGAAATTCACTACCAGAAGGACATGAATCAAACCTATGACCAACAATATTGCAAATTGAACAAACATCAACCGGTTTTGCTTGTGTGGACATCATCGCGTCCATCTTCTTGTTGAGGGCTGCGATTTGCCTTGCCAAATCGTCATTCTGGTTAAGCTCATAGATGCCTCTCTCCTTATTCCTCGTGTCTCTCTGCTGCGAGTTTGATCCTAGCATCTCATAAATTTCGTACGCCTCTGGTGGTGTCCTTTTGAACATCGCTCCACCTGCAGCATTATCTGCCATGGTCTGACAATAAAGATTTAGTCCATCATAAAAATATTGCATCTGATTTTCTAAAGAATAGTTATGATGTGGACATTGCATCAAAAGCATCTTAAATCTATCCCATGCTTCATGGAATGGTTCTCCATCATATTGCTGAAAATTTGGAATTTGCCTTCTCAAGTTAGTAGTCATGGCATGAGAATAAAATTTACTAATAAACTTGTTATAAATTGCATCCCAAGTAGTGAGTGATCCAGGAGGCAACGACATCAACCATCTCTTAGCTTTATCTTTCAGAGTATAAGGAAAACATCGCATCCTCAGCTGATCTTCAGTAATGCCACCTAAAGGAAAAGTCTGAATAGTAGCATAATAATCTTTCACAAACGTTAGTGCATCCTCAGAAGGTAAACCATGAAATTCAGGAAGCATAGAAAAATGTATATTTTTAAGTTCATAATTTCTAGCCACAGCAGGTAACGCAATGCACGAAGGTGAGATAGAAATAGTAGGCCTCGCGTACTCCTCCAATGGACGTACATTGTTATTAAGCTCCATCTCCTCTTGTTCCTCCTCTTGAACTCCTAGATCTGATGTGGACAAGCTGTCTTTGTGATATCTCTTCTTCCAACCAATTTGATCTACTTTATCGTTCAAGGGCAACAACTTTCCTTTCCGTGATCGGCGACCTTGCATTCACTACTAATAAACTCTAATCAAATCCCGGGCAACGGCGCCAAAAACTTGATGAATAAATTTTATATCTCGCAAGTATACGAATCGGTGCAATCAATATAGTAGCAAGACGAGTATCGTACCCACAGAGATTTGTAGAAATTATTAGAGTGAAATGCTAAAGAACAGAAAAGAAAGAAAATAAAGAAGGGAAAATAAGAAATATGAAGTCTCGAAGATAGATGATCTGATAACCAAATAAGAAAACGTTGGAAATATGATGGATGAATACTAAGGTTCCGATTTCACCATAACATCCTCATTCTATGCATTGAATCAATCAAGATCTCAGTTTAATTCCAAGGGCTCGTTCTTCCGGTATGATGATCAGTTCGGCCGCGGTCTTCACCAAGTACCCTCAATTAACCCTAGTTAATGAACCCATAACTAAGTGTTAACCAAGAATCCATTAAGCTCTAAAGAACAATCATGAACCAAGAATACTCTTAGCTTGAACCCGGCCTCGACATAAACTCATTCATTCATAGATCCTGCAAGATTAGGGAATGAACCCTCGCCCAATCTCACATACAACAATCTATAATACTTCTATTGGCCAGATAAACGTATTTAAGATCTCAGTTATAATAATGAATGAAACAAATAAACTGATAAAATAATCATGATCTAATAACATAGAATGATTCAGTTAGGCTACATCGGTACCTTAGAAAAGAAACTAGCCACTCATGTTTATCATGAGGGCAACAAAACTAATGGAGAAATAAAGAAGAAATAAGAAAAGAAAACCAAGCCTGGAACCCTTCTCCTCGCCTCCAAACGCTGCCAAAATGTCCCCCTCAAACCCTAGAAAGAGTCCTATTTATAGCCCCAAAGCCTCTCTATCCACGGATTAGATCTAAACCGTTGATTTTCTTCACTGGGAAAGTAGGATCGATCCCTCCCAGGGTGTAGGATCGATCCGTCTCATTAAAAACATCAATTCCTGGCTTCGCCCGAGTCCGATCGATCGAACTATAAGCGCTGGATCGATCGGATGCGTAAAAATCCACCTTCTTTGGCTATTTTTGACTCCGATCGATCCAACTATAGGTGCCGGATCGATCGGACCCCTTAAGATGGATGGATGGATCGATCGGACCATATTCAGCCAAAAAACACACGTTCTGTCACGATTCTGCATAGTTGGATCGATCCAACCTGGGTGTTGGATCGATCCAACTTTCCAGCGTATTACTGTTCTGCCATCCAGACTGCGCCATCGGTACTGAAATTGCCGTAACTTTCTCTAGGAAACTCGGAATCACGAACCGTAAAATTCTCCAGAATCTAGACTTCAAGAGATTTCCAACCAATTATGGCACATCATCTGGTTCTTCATGAGCAGGTACAGACTAATCTTTAAAGTTGATCCATGCACTCTTTTCAGCTTCTTTTCTCCTTTTTCCTGCATTTTCCAAACAACTATGTGAAGCAACATATAGATATAAAAATAGGAATAAAGATGTTGATTAAAGATAATAATCTAGCAATTGAGATGTTTATAAGGCTATTTAGAGTGCACTTTCATGCACTCATCACAATCTCTGATCAATTTACATCAAAATAGAATACAAATATATTTCTCCTTCAGATTACAATTTATGCACTTAAAACTGTACATCAATTGAATAGAATAAACTGATGATATCCTCGATCTCACGTACCACCGAGGGGAGTGCCGCCTCCAACTCCGCAACTACCTGAAAAAGAAGGGACTGCATCGACTTGCATCGCCGATGCAGCCTAGGTAGGAGTGAGCAACAAAGCTCAGTAGGGTTCTACTCTACGACACACAGAAGGGAGGAAAACAACAACAGTGTTGTCTCCCCGCTCAAGCCTAAGGAATGCCACGGGGTCCCACAACCCCTGTCGACTACCCCAAGGATCCTACTCTTCTCAACCGACCACGCTGGGATAAATCAACCAAACACGCTGGGAGGAAACAGAGAACCAGAACCAGTAGGATCACCCTTACCCAGCTGGAAGCTACTGCCTGGGGACCAAGTCAGGGGCACCGACAACCATCCTTAGCGCTTGGCCTTGGGAGAACAACATGACCTTGAAACCTCAAACAATATAATATAATATTCTAGTCCGACTACCTAATAATCCTCGAATGATATCAAACATAATCATTGACGACAATCACGTCCTAATCCTTGACTACCCCAAACCCCAGTCCTAGGGCTAGATCCGGGCTACCTGAGAACCCCGGATCGATGATCGAAACCATCGTCTACCACCTAGCCTAATGCTTCTAATGCACACAGATGCATGCAATGCTTAGGCACAAGAATACAGGAATAGTAGCATGCAACAATACGCCAAAACAACATACACGGGCTAGGCGAAGCATCAAGCTTGCCGGAGGGTAAACATAGCAAGGGTTCAAGCAATAATGATCTATCTAGCAAAGCTATAATAACAAGTATCCAACAGATAAAAATCCGGCATTACAACGGCGTCCACAGCCATCAACCACAATTTCTACAACATGGGCACAACCCCGGCCACACAATACACAACAATTAAACAATCTAACACAAGTGGCACACCAGCGGCCCGCTCAATTATCTAAACATCCCAAGGGGCACAACTCCCTTGGTTCAACCACAAGCTAAGTATATATGTATACAATACGATGTAAGTAAGCATGACATGCAGTTAATTGCTAATTGAACAAGAACGATTTATAGTTAGCTAAGCATGCCAGCATCAAACAATTAATCGTCTAAAAACCACCAATTAGAACATGCTAGTCATCGAGATCTCTAGAAATACCAATCACATGAATCCCGAAGAATCAAACATGATAAAACATCGAAAATCCACTAACAAGCTAATTTCTGGATTTCTACAATTAACCCTAGTTAGAGGCGATGAAATCTCATCAATTCGACGTCCAAACGACGCTGAATTGGAAATTAAACTTGGGAAAATGTAGATTAGCATACTAAGAACATGCAGCCCAAGAATTGGATTAATCTAATGACTAATCTTCCCGGAATTCACTAATCAATTCACTAATTTCAGTCTCGTCGCAGATCAGAAGAATAATCACCATAAATCGTAGAAAACTCCAAAAATTATGAAATTTGCGGTAAATGAAAGTAGATTCGATGATCTACAACTTTCATCTTGATGATCAAACGAGATCATGAACGTACGAGCCCAGATCTGAGCTAGAACAGCTCAACTCGCAGAAAAACAGAACCTCGATAAAATCCGAGAAAAACTTTAAAAAATCCGGATAAAACCCAAATCAAATCACATGGAAGCTCGATCACATGTTAAGCATGCTTAGAGGGACTAATTAACACATAGAAATCAACTAATCCAACAATCAAACCCTAGATCTAGCATATCCTAGAGATATAGGTAGAAACCCTACCTTAAACGCAAATCCAAGCTTCAATTCACCGTGATCCACCGTCCCCCGTCGTCGCCGTCGTCTCCAGCTCGCCGGAGAGCCGCCGGAGGCCTCCCATAGCCGCAGCCGTCGCCGGAGAAGGAAGAGGGCTACCCGCGGAAGAGAGAGAGAGGAGGAAGGAGGAGGAGAAGGGGACCTCGCCGCCGCCTCCAGGCCGCCGAGGAAGGGACGGGGTCGCCGCGGGAGAGAGGGAGGGTAGCCACTGGAGAGAGAAGGAAAGGAAGGAGGAGGGAGGTCGGGCACGAGAAAGCAGGGAAGAGAAGGAAAAGAAAAGGAAAGGAAAAGAAAAGGAAAAGAAAGAGAGAGGGAAAGAGGAGAGAGAAAATAAGTAGGAGAGAGAAGAGGGTTAAGCCACTTAAGTGGCATAGCCGGTTCAGACGAGCCAACTGATCGGACTGAATCCGATCTGGCTCCAAGTTGCGATCTCTACTGGATCTATTCAATCACGTACATCAATCAAGGTTGTGTGTGCACTATGCGGGTGTGAAACCGACCGCCAAGGCGTAATTTACCAAATTGCCCTTGGGGTCCAAAAGCAGCGATACGATCAACCGATCGTAAACCAAAGCCAACCAAGCCAAACCACAAAACCAGATCCTCGACCTACCGCGGTCGGACTAGGTTGGAGGAACGGGTCCTCACACATCGACTGTGGTCACGGGAGGGTGGTCGCTTGGATACTCGATGGGGCACGGTTTGTGTTGTTAGGGGATCGGTTCTCAGTCGATTCCTTTGCTTGTGGTGTGAGAAGGCCTGGCGGCGAGCTTTCAACCTTGCTGGCCTGCCTGTCCCTATTTGGTTCTGAGGGAGTGCGTGTCACGCCCCGCCCCAACTAAATATAAAATATCCCAAAGATTTATTTAAAATTTTGGCATGACCCTTGAGCACGGGGACGTGAGATCCCTATTACAACCTGTCAATTACTAATAAACATGATTTATATACATAATTTACCACATTCAATCACATCTATCAGGGACACATTCGCCCACTATACATTCATTCATCTCATTCATTTCATGTTTCATGTACATAGAATTAGTAGACATCAAAATACATGATATTACATCCCAAATTTACAATAATCAACCATTTTCAAGTTCCAACATATACATGCCTTTAATACATAAATAAAGAAGCCAAAATACAAAAATGACTCCTCTGCACAGTACATGATCTCCAAAGCATGCAGTGGTCTCAGGCCTACCTGCACCAAAAACCAAAAATCCAAACAATGAGCTCAAAAGCCCAGTAGGAGTCACCTGACACACTCTAGGACACTGGTGTACACCCACCTATCCTAGTATACTGCCCAAGTATGGTCTGGCTAGTATGGGTAAGTCTTACATGCACAGCACCGCGTCCGGCCGCCAACGCTAGCCCATAGCCCTATAGACTCTATACCCGGCCCCAGTATACTAGTATAGGTACAACATCCTATACTAGTTGATGAGTGCATGAAAGTGCACTCTAAATAGCCTTATAACCATCTCAATTGCTAGATTATTATTTTTAATCAACATCTTTATTCCTATTTTTATATCTATATGTTGCTTCACATAGTTGTTTGGAAAATGCAGGAAAAAGGAGAAAAGAAGCTGAAAAGAGTATATGGATCAACTTTAAAGATTAATCTGCACCTGCTCATGAAGAATCAGATTATGTGCCATATATGGTTGGAAAGCTCTTGAAGTCTAGATTCTGGAGAATTTTACGGTTCGTGATTCCGAGTTTCCTAGAGGAAGTTACGGCAATTTCAGTACCGATGCGCAGTTTGAATGGCAGAAAGGAAAATAAGCTGGAAGTCCGAGCGAAGGTCTGATCGATCGGACCTGGCAAAACCGTGACAGAACATGTAGTTTTTGGCTGAATATGGTTCGATCGATCGAACCATCACTCCTATTGAGCTAGATCGATCCGACTCCTAGAGTTGGATCTATCGGACTCAAAAATACCCAGAGAATGTGGATTTTTATGCCTCCGATCGATCCAGCACTTAAAGTTCGATCGATCGGACTTGGGAATTAAAGTTGACAGAGCGTATGCTTTTTAGAGGAACCAAATTCGATCGATCGGACCATCGATCGAACTCGGGAAGAGCCAGAGATGAAGAATTTTTACGAAGTCGATCGATCCGACTCCCTTAGTCCGATCGATCGGGCTCGGGCGTAAATAGAAGTTGGAGATTTCAATGAGACCGATCGATCCAACATCCCGAGGAGGATCGATCGGACGTTTCCAGTGAATTAAATCAACGGTTTTGATTTAACCCGAGTTTAGGCCTATAAATAGGATACTTAGGGTTATCAAAAGAGGACTTTTGGGGGACTTTTTGGCAGCGTTTGGAGGCGAGGAGAAGGGTTCCAGGCTTGGTTTTCTTTTCTTATTTCTTCTTTATTTCTCCATTAGTTTTGTTGCCCTCATGGTGAACATGAGTGGCTAGTTTCTTTTCTAAGGTACCGATGTAGCCCTAACTGAATCATTCTATGTTATTGGATCATGATTATTTTATCAGTTTATTTTCCTTGATTTATTCATTATTATAACTGAGATCTTAAATACCTTTATCTGGCCAATAAAAGTATTCTAGATTGTTTTATGTGAGATTGGGCGAGGGTTCATTCCCTAATCTTGCAGGATCTATGAATGAATGAGTTTATGTCGAGGCCGGGTTCAAGCTAAGAGTATTCTTGGTTCATAATTGTTCTTCAGAGCTTAATGGATTCTTGGTTAACACTTAGTTATGGGTTCATTAGCTAGGGTTAATTGAGGGTACTTGGTGAAGACCGCGGCCGAACGGATCATCATACCGGAAGAACGAGCCCTTGGAATTAAACTGAGATCTTGATTGATTCAATGCATAGAATGAGGATGTTATGGTGAAATCGGAACCTTAGTATTCATCCATCATATTTTCATCATTTTCTTATTTCGTTATTAGATTATCTATCTTCCAGACTTCATATTTCTTATTTTCCCTTCCTTATTTTCTTTCTTTTCTGTTCTTTAGCGTTTCACTCTAATAATCTCTACAAATCTCTGTGGGTACGATACTCGTCTTGCTACTATACTGATTGCACCGATTCGTATACTTGCGAGATAGAAAATTTATTCATCACTAGTCCACTGATCCTAGTATGGTCTGGCTAGTCTAGGTAAGTCTTACACGCACAGTCGCCGCGTCCGGCCGTCAATGCTCGCCCAGACCCCTATAGACTCTATACAGGCCTCAGCATACTAGTATAGGCAACACACTCTCAAGTCAAATCCTCAATCAAAATCAATCATCAGATTAGATCCTCAATCAAATCAAATCCTCAGATTAGATCTTCAATCCGATCGAATCCTCAAGTCAGATCTTTAATCTCCAGATCAAAGTCCCCAGATCCAGTCATCAACTAGTCCCTAGACTCTGACTAGTCTAGCTACAGGACCTGACTAGACCCAATCATAATCCTAGTCCTATGACGGACCCGACATTCCTAGCATGTATGCACAAATCACATAAATAATCCATCAATCAATATAAAAAAAAGCTTAGCATAACATTCCATAGCATGATTAAGCAAGTACAGGGTGAACTAGCCCAACACCTCATAACATAGCATACAACCATCATCACAGAGGTATAGTCATACAACATAGCATATACACAACATTGCATCACACATAATTATAACACAACATAAAGCAAACAATCATACAATTTCCTAGGAGGTAAATCCTACCTCAAAAAGCAATTAAAAGGCGATTGACGTGAAATCCCTAAGCCTTGGGGTCCACGTCTCGCTCCGACCTCTGACCACCGCTCAAACGATCGTCTAAAACACAATAATCGATATTACAATCCATTAGAGCCATAAATAAATTAGTACTACTAGCATTAGATCGATCACGAAAAGCCGATCAAAGCGGCACGAAAAACGACATAAACGGGTGTCAGAGACTTAGCAGCACGTTAGCAAACAGCTAACAGAGCGTTGTTGCATGCACAAGGCACTGTCCCGTGCACAAGGCACTGACCAGTGCACCAAGCAGACGCAGTGCACAGCGCGACGCCGTGCACAGCGCACAGCCTTCCTCCCCAAGGATCATCGGAGCTCACGCCGGAGCTCCGTCGGATCTCCAAATAGGGTGCTCAAGCACCGAGGAGAAGTACCAGGGGAGAAGAAGGGAAGCCATCGTTGTCCCTAGCAAGGTTCCCAAAGAGGTCGGCAGCCACGACTAGAGAAGGGCCGGCCGGAATCCTCACCGGAATCCATGGCCGGGAGAGGAAACAGGGCTGCCAACTTGGGAAAGAAAAAACCCCAGGGACAGGGGATGGCGTCGGGGTTCACCTCCACCCTTTCCCGACGCTGCAGTCGCCGGGAAGAGGAGTGGCGTCAACTCCGACGTCGTCTCTGGCGACCCAACGCCGAAAAACCGCCAAAACTCCCAACCCTCACCACAAAACTCCGAGGAAACCCAAGAAAACCGCGATAACGAAGGGGGAAAAGAGCTGGAAGCTTACCTCAGTCGAGATCGGGAAGAAATCCGGCGAAGACCCACTGGATCTTCACTCCACAGCGAGCTCCACCTTCTTCCTCCTTTCCTTCTTCCTTCTCCGGCGCCGATCTCTCTCTCTTTTAGCTCCGGCGCCGGCGATCTCCGTCTCCTCCACCCACTCTCTCCTCTCTCTCTCCCGATCTCTCTAGATCCTTCTCTCTCTCTCAGGAAAGGGTGGCTGGTTGTGAGGTGAGAAAGAAGAGAGGGGATCTAGAAAAATCGGGAGAGAAGAGAGTAGTGGGGTTAGGTGGGAAAATTTGCAGAAAACCCCTCGCAAACCCCCTTATTACGGGAAAGTCCAACAATTTACACAAAAGCCTGGTAATTTAACACTTAGGCCCTTACAACCTACCCTCCTTAAAGGGAATTTCGTCCTCGAAATTCGGCTCGAGTACATTGCAAGATCAAGGACATAAAGATCCACCTCCAAACAAAAATCACAAGCTCTAGCTCGCATCCCTGACACACTGAACATACTTCTTCAACACTCTCGACGGGTGGCCCTGCTCCAACCTTACTCTAGGTCAAATTCTATCATGCATCACAGATTCCAAAGCCATCGGCTCTAACTCCAAGAGTCGCACATAAAAAGCGAGATAAAAGAATACAATGCGCCAGAATCGAAAAGAAAGAAGACCGGGGTACGAAAAGGCAAAATGGCACCTCGAACTACTGAAGGCTCTGCCGAGGTCGTAGTCTCTGGCAACGCAAAAACTCTACCCTGTCGGACTCCCTGACTACCACTACCTTGCGCACTGGAACCCACTCCCACGTGCGGTCCCTGGGCCGAAGCGACAGATGCTTGAGCAGATGGTTGTCCTCCTTGAGCTAAAGGACAATACCTCTTGATGTGCCCGGGCTGCCGACACCCATAACACACAGGAGGTCCCTCATAAGCTCTCCTCTTCTGATCCCTACTCAACTGTGTCTGCCGATCGTCGTCCCCCTGCTGGGATTGCTACTGTTGTTGCTGCGGCTGCTGGTGCTGTTGCGAGGGGGGTTGCTTGAACTTCTTCCCATAGCTCCTCTTGAAGGACTCCTGGGAAGATCCTTCACTGGGCCCTACAACTGCTGTCTGGGCTCTGCTGCGCCGACAGTCCTCCAATGTCTTCTCAGTGGCACGTGCACTGTCTAACACCGCAGCATAGGTGGTCAGACAGCGCGATGCCACCTGTACTCTGATCTCCTCACGCAAGCCTTGCTCGAAGCGGCTTGCCCTATCTGCCTCCGAAGCCACCATTGCCGGAGCGTACTTGGACAAATGAGTAAACCGACTGGCATACTCTGACACGCTGCTATTGCCTTGAACTAGAGCCACAAACTCCTGCACCCGAGCCATCCTCTCAGTCCTCGGGAAATACTCTCCAAGGAAGAGAGTACAAAACTGGTTCCACGAGATGGTCCTCTCGTCTCTGCTAACCCGCTCCATGTTCCACCAATCCATTGCTCGCCCCGTCAACAGATATGACGCGAGACGGACTCTAGTGGTGTCATCAGCATAGTTGAGGACCGTGAAGTTCTTGACCATTTCAGCCAGCCAGTCCTCAGCTGCCACTGCTCCTTCGACGCCAGCAAACCTCGGGGGGTTAAGCTTCAAGAACTCAGTGAGCTCTCGAGCTGCCCTAGGGACGGAGTCAGCTACTGGGGCGACGACCTCAGGTGCCCTCGGCAATGGCTGCCGCCTAGGCGGGAGTCTTGCAACCGACTCCGCCATCTCTGGCTCACTCTCGTCGGGGGACTCGTCTAAGGGCTCATCAGAATGGCCCTCTACCGTCTCTCGCAAGATATCATCCAAATTTCGAATGCGTGGCCCACGAGGTTGGCCGCTAGAAGCGCGAGAACTACCTCCACGAAATTTGGGAGGCATCTGTGCAAAGAGAGCAAGATTACTCCTAACTTAGCCAAGAGCTAGCATAAAACAAAACATAATTTAACAATCAATCATGCATGAATGCATCTAAAGACTCGATCTAACCCACATCTATCTATCTATGCTAACAACCATCCTATCTTACCCTAGGACCTACAGCCTAGGCTCTGATACCAACCTGTCACGCCCCGCCCCAACTAAATATAAAATATCCCAAAGATTTATTTAAAATTTTGGCATGACCCTTGGGCATGGGGACGTGAGATCCCTATTACAACCTGTCAATTACTAATAAAACATGATTTATATACATAATTTACCACATTCAATCACATTTATCAGGGACACATTCGCCCACTATACATTCATTCATCTCATTCATTTCATGTTTCATGTACATAGAATTAGTAGACATCAAAATACATGATATTACATCCCAAATTTACAATAATCAACCATTTTCAAGTTCCAACATATACATGCCTTTAATACATAAATAAAGAAGCCAAAATACAAAAATGACTCCTCTGCACAGTACATGATCTCCAAAGGATGCAGTGGTCTCAGGCCTACCTGCACCAAAAACCAAAAATCCAAACAATGAGCTCAAAAGCCCAGTAGGAGTCACCTGACACACTCTAGGACACTGGTGTACACCCACCTATCCTAGTATACTACCCAAGTATGGTCTGACTAGTATGGGTAAGTCTTACATGCACAGCACCGCGTCCGGCCGCCAACGCTAGCCCTTACCCCTATAGACTCTATACCCGGCCCCAGTATACTAGTATAGGTACAACATCCTATACTAGTCCACTGATCCTAATATGGTCTGGCTGGTCTGGCTAGTCTGGGTAAGTCTTACACGCACAGTCGCCGCGTCCGGCCGTCAATGCTCGCCCAGACCCCTATAGACTCTATACAGGCCTCAGCATACTAGTATAGGCAACACACTCTCAAGTCAAATCCTCAATCAAAATCAATCATTAGATTAGATCCTCAATCAAATCAAATCCTCAGATTAGATCTTCAATCAGATCGAATCCTCAAGTCAGATCTTTAATCTCCAGATCAAAGTCCCCAGATCCAGTCATCAACTAGTCCCTAGACTCTGATTAGTCTAGCTACAAGACCTGACTAGACCCAATCATAATCCTAGTCCTATGACGGACCCGACATTCCTAGCATGTATGCACAAATCACATAAATAATCCATCAATCAATATAAAAAAAAGCTTAGCATAACATTCCATAGCATGATTAAGCAAGTACAGGGCTCAACTAGCCCAACACCTCATAACATAGCATACAACCATCATCACAGAGGCATAGTCATACAACATAGCATATACACAACATTGCATCACACATAATTATAACACAACATAAAGCAAACAATCATACAATTTCCTAGGAGGTAACTCCTACCTCAAAAAGCAATTAAAAGGCGATTGACGTGAAATCCCTAAGCCTTGGGGTCCACGTCTCGCTCCGACCTCTGACCACCGCTCAAACGATCGCCTAAAACACAATAATCGATATTACAATCCATTAGAGCCATAAATAAATTAGTACTACTAGCATTAGATCGATCATGAAAAGCCGATCAAAGCGGCAGGAAAAATGACATAAACGGGCGTCAGAGGCTTAGCAGCACGTTAGCAAACAGCTAACAGAGCGTTGTTGCGTGCACAAGGCACTGTCCCGTGCACAAGGCACTGACAAGTGCACCAAGCAGACGCAGTGCATAGCGCGACGCCGTGCACAGCGCACAGCGCACAGCGCACAGCCTTCCTCCCTAAGGATCATCGGAGCTCACGCCGGAGCTCCGTCGGATCTCCAAATAGGGTGCTCAAGCACCGAGGAGAAGTACCAGGGGAGAAGAAGGGAAGCCATCGTTGTCCCTAGCAAGGTTCCCAAAGAGGTCGGCAGCCACGACTAGAGAAGGGCCGGCCGGAATCCTCACCGGAATCCATGGCCGGGAGAGGAAACAGGGCTGCCAACTTGGGAAAGAAAAACCCCAGGGACAGGGGACGGCGTCGGGGTTGACCTCCACCCTTTCCCGACGCTGCAGTCGCCGGGAAGAGGAGTGGCGTCAACTCCGACGTCGTCTCTGGCGACCCAACACCGGAAAACCGCCAAAACTCCCAACCCTCACCACAAAACTCCGAGGAAACCCAAGAAAACCGCGATAACGAAGGGGGAAAAGAGCTGGAAGCTTACCTCAGTCGAGATCGGGAAGAAATCCGGCGAAGACCCACTGGATCTTCACTCCACAGCGAGCTCCACCTTCTTCCTCCTTTTCTTCTTCCTTCTCCGGCGCCGATCTCTCTCTCTTTTAGCTCCGGCGCCGGCGATCTCCGTCTCCTCCACCCACTCTCTCCTCTCTCTCTCCCGATCTCTCTAGATCCTTCTCTCTCTCTCAGGAAAGGGTGGCTGGTTGTGAGGTGAGAAAGAAGAGAGGGGATCTAGAAAAATCGGGAGAGAAGAGAGTAGTGGGGTTAGGTGGGAAAATTTGCAGAAAACCCCTCGCAAACCCCCTTATTACGGGAAAGTCCAACAATTTACACAAAAGCCTGGTAATTTAACACTTAGGCCCTTACAGTGCGGCAGAGTAGTTTTGCCAGGATCATGTGTGACTTTGCAGACGTGTTTCCCTAGATGTTTTCGAGGCTTCCACTTTCCAGAGAGGTGGATTTTGAGCAAAGAGAGTTGAGGACCAAGCTTTCAGACGTGTTTACCAGGTACCGCATCGATCTCTCTCCCAGCTTTCAGTATGGCACCAGCAGAGCAAAGAGAGTTGAGGACCCAGTTGGATGAGTTGACCAGCAAAGGCTTCATCCGTCCCAGCATGTCTCCCTGGGGGGTGCCAGTGTTGTTCGAAAAGAAGAAGGATAGTACCCTTCGACTTTGCATAGACTACAGGCGGCTCAACAGGGTAACAATGAAGAACATGTATCCGATGCCACGGATCGATGACTTGTTCGACTAGTTGCGAGGATCTTCAGTGTTCTCGAAGATCGACCTCCGCACAGGCTACCACCAGTTGAGGGTTTGGGATTGCGACATCCCGAAGACTGCTTTGCGGACTCGATACGGCCTGTACGAGTTCGTGGTGATGCCGTTTGGGCTGACGAGCACATCAGCAGCGTTCATAGATCTGATGCAGAGGATCTTCTAGTCGTTCCTAGACTAGTTCATGGTTGTGTTCGTCGATAACATTCTGATCTACTCACGGTCAGAGGAGGGCACGGGCAACACTTGGTGACAGTGTTGCAGTTACTTTGGGAGCATCAACTATATGCCAAGGCTTCCAAGTGTGAGTTCTGGCTTGCACAGGTGGGATTCCTTGGACACGTGGTATCGGCAGCAGGGAACTCAGTTGACCCGACCAAGGTCGAGACAGTGGTACAGTGGCAGAGACCGAGGACAGTGTTCAAGGTCCGCAGTTTCCTAGGCCTGGCGGGATACTATAGACGGTTCATGCGGGACTTCTACAGAGTTGCCAGACCGATGACCAGACTGACACATAAGGTCGTCCCATTCGTGTGGGATGATGCTTGTGAGCGAGCCTTTGGGGAGCTAAGGACGAGGTGGACCAGTGCGCCGATGCTGATCATCCCCTAGCGAGGTGTTGGTTACAGTATCTACTGCGACGCCAGTGATGAGGGTTTGGGGTGTGCCCTCATGTAGGAGGGGAACATAGTTGACTATGGTTCTCGTCAATTGAAGAACCATGAGAGGAACTACCCGACCCATGACTTGGAGCTAGCAGTAGTGGTCTTCACCTTGAGGCCTGGCGGCATTACCTCTACGACAAGAAGTTCTCTGTATTCTCACACCATAAGAGTTTGAGGCACGTTTTCACCCAACGTGACCTCAACCTGAGGCAGCGACGCTGGATGGAGCTACTTGAGGACTATGACTTCGAGTTGCATTAGCATCCTGGTAAGGCAAACGTCGTAGCGGACGCGCTGAGCAGACAGGTGAGAGACACCAGAGCAGTAGTTGCAGGGTTATCAGCGCGGCAGTGGCAGGCATTGAAGACAGCGAGCTAGTTGGGGCTCGAGTTTGAGGATCAGAGATCCAACATCTTCCTTTACACAGTGCAGAGTATGCCAGCAATTCTAGCCAGAGTGATCGAGGTGTAGTGCAATGACGCAGAGCTCAAGGAGTTGCGCACATCGGCAGGCACGGAGAGTGCAGACGGGAACTGGACAGTATCGTCAGACGGAGGGCTACGATTCAGAGGCAGAGTAGCGGTTCCGGCAGATCCAATTCTACAAGATGACGTCCTACGAGAGTTCCATCATTCTCATTTTGCAGTTCATCCCGGGGACACCAAGATGTACCAGGACCTACGGCGGCAGTTCTGGTGGTGCAGGATGAAGAGAGCAGTGACGGAGTTCGTATCGCGCTGCCTTACCTGTCAGAAGGTCAAGCAGAGCACCAGCGAACTCCTGGGTCACTTCAGCCCCTTCCACTTGCTGAGTGGAAGTGGGAGCATATCACGATGGACTTCGTAACCGGACTACCGAGATCTCCTAGGTGGAATGATGCGATTTGAGTCATCGTTGATCGATTGGCAAAATCGGCACACTTCCTGCCTATGCGAACGATAGACTCGACAGACAGATTGTGCAGTTTGTACGTCAGAGAGGTGGTCAGACTACACAGAGTTCCAGTATCTATAGTGTCAGACCGTGACCCCAGGTTCACCAGCAGGTTCTGGCGAGGCTTTCAGAAAGCTATTGGCACACTCCTGACCTTCAGCACGACATTTCATCCGCAGACAGACAGGCAATCAGAGTGGATGATCCTAATCTTAGAGGACATGCTGAGACCATGTGTCCTCGATGCCGAAGGCAGCTGGGAGGAGCAAGTTCCCTTGGTGGAGTTCGCCTACAACAACAGCTACCAGTCCAGTCTTGGAGTTGTAGCTTTCGAGGCGTTGTATGGTAGGCCGTGTTGTTCTTCAGTGTGCTGGATAGAGGTTGAAGAGGCACCACTCACCGGTCCATACATCGTCAGACGGTCGTCAGAGAGGCTAGTGCAGATCAAGCAGAGACTTCTGACGGCTCAGGCAGAAGAGTTATGCAGATTGGAGGCGATGACCATTGGAGTTTGCAGTCGACGTCAGAGTGTTCTTGTGAGCATTGTTGTACAGAGGGTCAGTCAGGTTTGGCAGAGGTGGTAAGTTGGTGTCGAGGTTTGTCGGGCCTTTTGAGATCCTAGAGAGGATTGACGAGGTAGCTTACCGCCTGGATCTTTCTCAGCACATGTCAGCTATGCATCCGACTTTCCACGTATCGATGCTGAGAAAGTATCACCCAGACCCGTCTCATGTCATTAGGGTGGATGACATCGAGCTTGAGACAGACGCGACGTTCAATGAGCAGCCAATTCATGTACTTGACCGAAGGGATCAGGTCTTGTGAGGCAAGACGATTACCTTGGTCAAGGTACTGTGGAAGCACAGAGGCGACAAGGAGATGACCTAGGAGCGTGAGGCGCGCATGCGGCAGGAGTATCCACACTTGTTTCCTTCTCGAGATACCTCTTGTCCTGTCTTCTAGTGTAGCTATTTTTCTGTTTCCGAGCCCTACCTTTATCAAATCTCGAGACGATATTTCCTTTAAGATTATTAGGATGTGAGGTTCTATCGCTCTACTTCTGGGTCGACTGCTTGGGTCGGGCCCGTGGCTCGTTGTGGACCGCAATGGCAATTTGGTAAATTGCATCTTGTTGGTTGTTTCACACCCGCGTGGTGCACACACAACCTGTGAGGACCCATACGTCCAACTCGGTATGACCACGTTAGGTCGAGGGTTCGGTTTTGTGGTTTGGTTCGGTTGGCCTTGGGATGCGATCGGTTGATTGCATCGCTGTTTTTGACCCAATGGCATTTTGGTAAATAGGTTCCCTGATGGTCAGTTTCACACCACCCGCGTTGCACACACTGCCTTTGATTGATGTATGTGTTTGATTAGAACCTTAAGGGCGTTTCTGATCGGAAGATCAGAGCTCGATCGGGAGAGATCGAATCGGACGGCTGTGATCGATTCCAGCTTTCTATTTAAGTTCTTCTCTTTTCTCTCTCTTCTCTTTCTTTTCTCTTTCTCTCTTCCTCCCTCCTCCCTTGGGCTGCCGGCTGATGCTTGGAGCTTGGGGATGTGGATTTTTGGCGTGGATCCGCGAGGATCGGAGGCGAGGATCTCGTAGATCGGCTGCTTGTCTTCACAAGTAGGTGTTTCTACCCAATTCGTTTGAGTTGGTAACCCTAGGATCGCCTTTTTGTGATTTTTGGCTGTTGTGTGCATTGCAATGTTTTGATTTTCGGTATTCTCATTCCTTAGCATGTTTAGAAGCTAGCTATGGTTTCAGTTCCGTATTCTTTCGGATGAATTCCATATTTTTCTCGGTTTTTCGATGGGGTTGGACTCAGATCTGATATTTCACGATCTGAGTTTGGTTTTTATTGCATGAATGAATTCTCTATCATCAAATAGACCTTCCTGCAAAGTTTGAATGGATTCCATCGCTGTTTGATAGATCAAATCCAACAAATTCAGTTTTTCATCGGTTTCGTCGGCTTCGGGCCATTTGATTTAATTCGGAAGATTTGATCGTCCAAAGTTGGATATCTTAGTGTCATTAGATTCCCCACATCCAATTGCATATGCCTACCAAGTTTGGTTTGATTTTGATACGTTTTGATAGGTTAAATCCAAGAAATTGGATCTCAGGAACTATTCATCTTCCCTGCCGACATATGAAGGATCGATCTTCTTTGGGAAGAAGATCGATCATTCGTTTGTTAATGTTCTGCTCTGTCTAAAGACGATCGATCTTTTTGGGACAAGAAGATCGATCCTCTTCTTGACAGGGGGTGTGTTGGAGGAAGATCGATCTTCTGGTGCCAGAAGATCGATCCTTCTTTCCCAGACAGAACACCATCTTAAGAAAAACCGATCTTCTTGTGAAAGAAGATCGATCCCTCCTTCCCAGGCAGGGAATATTGATGAGTGCATGAAAGTGCACTCTGAACAACCTTATAACCATCTCAATTGCTATATCTTCACCCTTAATCAACTTCTTTAGCACTATTTTTATACTTTTATATTCTTCACATAGTTGTTTGGAAAATGCAGGAAATTGGAGCTAAAAGAAACTGAAAAGAGTATATGGATCAACTTGAAAGATTAAACTGTACCTTCTCATAAAGAACCAGATGATGTACCATATATGGTTGGAAAGCTCTTGAAGTCTAGTTTCTGGAGAATTTTACGGCTCGTGATTCCGAGTTTTCTAGAGGAAGTTATGGCAATTTTAATACCAATGGCGCAGTCTGGATGGCAAAACAGTAAATACGCTGGAAAGTCCGATCGATCCGACACCTAGAGTAGGATCAATCCGACTATGCAGAAACTTGACAGAATGCATACTTTTCAGCTCTACATAGTCAGATCGATCCCTCCATCTATCCTACTGAGTCCGATCGATCCGACACTGTTCGTGGATAAAACGTCGATCTCGTTGGGACGAGATCTCTATTTTATTTCCGAGCAAATCATATTTTAATTTCATTTCAGGAAATTGCAGGCACCACACCCCTGGATCACCAAATCGACAGATCCATCATTTACATCCCCGTAGGGAACACCTCCGATTCTAGATCCAATAACATAAACATAATAATAATAATAATAACAAAAGGGAAGGATGTGAGGTCTTGGACCTCCACCTTCATCGCCATGCAAGACGTTGTTGGAGCTTCGTCGCCGGATCTTCGAGACTGCCGGAGCTGAGGAATGCCGTCCAGAGGGACCAAATCTCCGTCGCCGTGGGAGAACAGCAGCTGGACTTGATGAAGTCGGCTAGAGCTAGAGAAATGTAGACGCCGGCTGGAACAGGGGAAGCAGGGGAGGCGTCGTTCTTTGAAGCCGTTGGAGATGACGGAGTGCTTGGATCTGATCTCCGTTGCCGTCGCCATCAAGGAAGCTGACTGGAGTGCCTCGCTGGAGGTCTGGGCCGAGCGGAGGGATGGAGCTTGCGTCGTAGGACCGGTGAAGCTTCTTACAGCGGCAACCCAACGACTTGAGCTTGGGATGGGTTCCGGCTGCGTCGACGGGATCGGCGTCTTCCGGTGGTGCACAACCTCAAGCCGTCAACAGGACCTCTCCGTCTTCAAGCCTCCAAGCTCTTCGCGTCTCTGACGTGGTTGTCTCGGCAGGGCTTCGCCATCTATCTCCGGACGTCTCTCACAACCTCCCAGCAGAGCCTTCACGCCATCTTTGCCGCCGAAGCTTCTAAGTCCGTTGGGCGTGGAAGAGTTGTTGCCGTCCAACGGATCTGACCTCCGTGGTCGTGGGAGGACGTTGATGAAGTCGGTTTGGAACTGGGGAATGCACCAGCTTGAACAGAGGATTGCACCGGCTGCAGCTTGAGGACGTCGGCTTAAAGCTTGAGGATGTCGGTTAGAGGCTTGAGAGCGCCTGGCCTTGGACTTCGCCGCCTGTGGAGTTGTAGCCGGAGCAGAGGAAGTCAGCGACTTTGGAACTTGGGATTCGTTGGCGTGGAAGAGAAGCCGCTGGAGTTGAGGGTGTCAGCTGGAAACAGAGGAGGCAGCAGCTGGAGTTCAGTGATGTGCTGGAGGCTTGAAGATGTCGGCTGGAACAGATGAATGGCCGGAGCTCCATGGACTGGACTAGAGGATTGTCTGGAAGAAGGGGAGTCGCGGCTGGAACTTGAGGACGCCTAGATCTGAGCTTCGCGGTGGTGAGAAGATGGCCGGAGCAGAGAAATCAACAGCTGGAACTTGAGGACGCCGGCTTGCTGGAAGTATAGGCTGAGCGGCGAGAGGAGAGGTGGAGCTTGAGCGGCGGGATCGACGAGCCTCTTACAGCGTCGACCCAGAGACGCGAGCGTCTCGATGGGTTCCGGCTGCGTTGGCTGGATCTACGTCGTCCGGTGGCGCGCAACGTTGGAGCGTCACCAGAACCTCTTCGTCTTCAAGCCTCTTCTTCAGTTTCTTCTTCAGCTTCTTCTTCAATTTCTTCAACCAGCTTTTTCTTCAGCTTCTTCCGCCAGTCTTCAGCCAAGCTTCAACATCTTCTTCGAACAGTCTTTCACCGCCTTCTTCCACACAGCTTCAACGCCTTCTTCAACCAGCTTTCACCATCTTCTTCGAACATAGGTCGTCGGCTGGATCAAGGATGACGGCGGGGGATGGGTTTCTCTGGTTGGGCAGCGGCGACGGAGACGCCTTTGGGTTTGAAGCAGAGATCCTTGGGCCGGACGGCGACGGCGAGGTGCTCCTTGGGCTTGAGTAAGGTGGGCGACGGCGATGGCGACGCTCCTCCTCTTTTCCTTTCTTCTCTCCCCGTCGGCCTTCTCTTCATTTGCCAGCCCCTTTCTCTCTCCATTTGCCCATTTGTCGGCCTTAAACCCCCTTCTTCACACCCATGCCTCCTCTATTTATAGGCACGAGAGGTGATCTCTTAATATGGGATGGAATACCCTGATTAAGGGATACTAATTGATGCTAATCCCTTTATATAAGGATAGCTCATATAATCCTACCATATTTAGAGATGCTGATTTTAATTTTATTTTTTATATGGTATGGGAATGCAATCCAATCATAATTGAAGATGCTGATTTCTCATATGGTATGATATATATTTGATTTGGCTGATTTTATATGGGTAGATATTTTGTTTTGAAATTCGAATTTGAAATTCAAATGTTCAGATTTGAATTATCTGAATATTTGTCGAATTATTCGGATATTTGAAATGTCTTATTTAAATTTTAATTTCGATATTTCATATAATATTTTGGAAAATTTACTGAAATATTCCCGGGCAAGCCGGGTGTAAATTACCAAAATATCTTTTTTATCGGCCATATATTTTGGACCGAAATGTCCCCGGCGCAGATGAAATATCTTTGTTCCGGATTTTCACACCCCTGAAGGTGTGGAATGACTAAAATGCCCCTTGGAGTTAAATGACCAAAATACCCTTTCGGTTTGGTTATTTAAGCGTGACGCATGGCGACGTGATTTCTGTGCGTGTCGTGGACACGTGCGCGCATTATGTGGTGCGCGTATATTTTGTCCGGACTGAAGGCGAATTTAAAGTCGGGTATTTGTTTGGGTTTATTTGAATTTTCGGATTTTTCCCTTATTTATTTCAGGGAATTTTCTGTAATTTCCCAGGTGTAGAGGAAAATTACCAAAACACCCCTATATTTACACAGCTTATTTAGGATGTCATCAAAGCTATGTAAGGGCTATTTTGGAGTGTCGTGGGAGTTTAAACATGCATTTTGGTTTAAATTCCCAAAATACCCTTGGATGGGTAAAATTACCAAAATACCTTTATTCCTCCGGTTTGTATAGGATGCCATCAAAACCGGGGATATGTAGGAGATTTGGATGGACTCGACTGTGTGTGAGCCAATTTGGGTTTGGTGCGTGCGGATTCAGCCCGGGGACTTCTACAAATGTAGTCGACTTAGCCTTAGCTAAAATCGATGTCAACTGATGCCCCCTCGAGGTCTGTGCGTAAAATTCATGTAATTTGAACGGGCAGGGCTCGAAAATTTTTAGTGACTTGTTCACTGGTATTTGTCATAAACAACTTGGCCATATATGCGGCTTTGCCGTGATTTTTTTTTGAAATCGTAAATTTCGTGGAAACTGCGATTCTAATTTCGAGAAGATGGCGATCATGTATATCTTGAGATCGCAAATTTCACCAAATTGCAATCCTATATTTTTTTTTTGAGATTGCGGATTGTGATTGTGATTTTTGAGATCATGACTTTGAATTCATGTGGGACTCTTCCAGATATTAGGAAGAATCATCGGGACTTGGTGGGGGACTTGGAGTTCATGCACAATTCCCGCGCTCCTCCATATATATATATATATATATATATATATATATGTATATATATATATCACGTTGGCTTTGGCCGGTGCATCTTATCTTGGCGTGGAGGGCGAGCATCTCGGCGAGGCCGACTGCCAGAACCATCGGCAACACGACATAGACGAGCATTGTCAACGAAGCACGGCATGGGCGAGTACCAGCAATGAGTACAAGCGGCTGGGCGACGAGATTTGGGCGCAGCTTGGCAACGAGCATCGCACGGTGTAGGTGAGTTGGGAGAGGCGTCTGGTCGACGAAGGCGAGGAGGAGGATCGACGACGAGCATTGGCTGTGGCATGGTGGCGACAAGGTTCAACGCCGGTGAGAGCCGACGCTCGGGCGGCAACAAAGGCGGGGCGCGGTGCAGGTGAGCTCTGGCAATATCTCCTTCTTCTTCCCTTTTTTTGTTCTTCTACGAGGCTCTGCCGGTGAAGAAGAGTACCCGACATATTGGCGACAAGGTATTGGGCGGCATCAGTGGATGGCTTGGCGCCGCGTTCCTTTCTTTCTTCTTCTTCTTCTTTTTTTTTTTTTTTTTTTTTTTTTGCGCCTTCTCCACAAAGGTTCTTCAAGGAGGTCGACATTTTGGCGACGGTGAGGACCGGCAGCAATTTGGTCGACGGTGAAGAAGAGAAAGGAGACCATTAGAGGGATGCCAGTACAACAGGGCGTTGGCATAGTAGAGTAGCGGCGCATCGGGGCAGCTCGGCGAACAGCATCTTGGTGCTTTGGCGTCGGCCTTGGCGGCGAATTCGTGAGGGTGAAATTGATGGTTGCGACATGCTTGAGCTCGATGAAGTGCAGATCGGCTCGTCGAGTGATGTTGGTTGTCAGGCTCTATCTCACCTTCGGTATGTGTTGATCGTCGCTCCCGGTTTTTAATTCGTCTTCGGCTCTCAATCTATTTGGTCCCTCTGTCAGCCTTTAACCCGGTCGTGTGGCAGAGTGGGCCTTCCCTCTTGGATGCTTGAAGCATGGCAATAATTTTTTTGCGACTGCAATGGTGCTGGCGAATCGGTGAGTCCAATTGTAGTAGAGCAAACCAGGGGCGGTGTGTAAGGGCCCTTAGGTCGCTCGCTGCCCCCTTTTTATTGTACGAGCAGTACTTGTGTATATTTCATGCTCGCGGATTGCAATATGTCTCATCCGTGCTAACAGTTTAAGCTCGTGATGCTTAGAGCATATATATTTTGTATGTGCTGTCAGTTTAGGCTCGTGAAGTTCGGAGCGTTTTTTTTTTTTTTTTTTTTTTGCGCTGTCAGTTTAGGCTCGTGAAGCTTGGAGTAAATTGTGTTCAAATTTATGTTTTGTCGACAGTTTATACTCGTATGGCTTGGAGTATTGTTGCTTACAGTTTAGGCTCATGAAGCTTGGAGCATTTTAGCCTTCTTTTTTGTGTTTTTGTGTTAATATGACAGCGATCATCGCTTGGGCATTCATCTGGCCTTCAGCATCTGATTTGTCTTTTTGGTGTTGAGTTGATCCTCGCGCGGGCATTTATCTTGCCATTGAAGCATGATCTCTCATGTTAATGTTGTGTTGATATTAGCATAGAGCGTGTATCTGGCCCTTAGCATTAAGTTTGTTGTGTTGATTTTGAGAAGATCGTTTCTTGGGCGCTTTTTCTTGCCTTGGATGCTCGATCTCTCAGGTTGATGTTTGGTTGATCTATGCTCCTGGCTTTTCTCTGAGCTGCAACATTTGATCTCTTTTGTGATTGTCATATGAATGGTTGCCTCTGGTTTCTATTTGGCCTTCGGTGTTGGACTTTGTTGTGTTGATATTCTCCGGTGTTGCGCCTTCAGCGATCTGTGTTGCCTTCGGCATAGAGAGTGACTTTGATGTTGCTAATCTGCAACCTTTATCTGGCATTCGATTAGGATCCCTTTGTTGTTAATTTGATCATCGCCCCTAGCTCGTATAGGGCTTTCAGCGCTAAATCCTTTGTTGGCAGGAACTTATCTTCTACCTTCATCCTTCAGCCGATGTCATGCAGCCTTTGGCATCGTCATCATCCACATCTTTTCTTTATTCATCCTTAGGTCTTTGTTGCCAATGGAGATCTCTTTGGGCTTCCTCTGAGTCTGTTTTGAATGAGGAAGTCGAAGGCGCCTTCAAAAAACTTGAGAAGATTTTGGTGTCGATATTCTTGCCAGCTCTGACTGTATCTCAAGATATCAGAGGGCTAGAGCAACGGATCAAGGATTTGGTTGCAGCACTGCCTGACCGAGGGTTTGGCTCGTCTCCTTTGAAAGGTATTCTGGAGTTGCTTTTGCTGCAGGTATCCTAATATGATGCAGAATTCAACGTCATCTTGAGCGAAAGCAGCTCCGAGAAATTGAAGTTGCTGCCCTTGAAGCCCAATTGAAAGTAGAGAAGTAGAAGTTGAAGGTCATGGTAGAGGAAGATGTTGCTTTAGGACAAAAGATCGCCGCTTGAGTGTATATCCCGCTTTTTGTATACGATCTTCTTGTATCGGTGTCATCGTGTTGGCATCCGATCTCTTTGGTGTTGCGCCAATCATTGCTACTTGCTTTTGTCTCGCTTCGACATCGGATCTCTTTTGTTGTTGGTATGTTGATCGTCACCTCCGGCTTGATCTCACCGTCGGGATCGGACCTATATATTTTGTTGTTTTGATTGTCACTTCCAGCTTTGTCTTACCTTCAGCATCGGATTTGCTTCATTGTGGGTATGTTGATTGTCACCTCTGGCTCTATCTCGCCTTCGGCATTGGATCTGTTCGGCATGGTAATTTGCCGACGCCGAAAGACAGAATGAGGGCAACGTCCAGCGCATGCTGAGAAGTCGTCAGGAATAATTTATGCATGTGGCGGAGACACAGCGTTTGAACAGCATGCCGAAGGCATAGATCTTAGGAACGAGGCTGGCCGTGGCAACACTAGCAGTTTGCTAATAGAGCTTCATAGCCGATGAAGCGCCACAGCGGCAGTCAAGTTTCAATGAGAAAAGAGCTCGAGCCGGTGATGATCTTATGGACTTCAACCTTCTCTTCTTCTAGGAAGCAAAGGGATTCATCATCATCCCCGAAGACTTTTGTAGTTAAGTATAAGTAGTTGTCCCGAGAGACGCCGCTTTGTGGCATACTTGGCTTTCTGATTTGAAGGTCTATTGAGACTTGGTGAACGAACCCTTCGATTTCTTCGCTGGCCATTACCTTTCTCAAGATTTTGTACCTTGGAGGCCTCTTCGACCTCGGTTACCAGTTTTCAGGAAACAAAGGTCTCGAGGGAGCGTATCTAGTCGCTTTAATCCTCTGCTTGAAAGCTTGTTTCTTCCTTTGGCTTTTGCTGATATAGGGCCTCCCATAGCGATCATCTCGAACTCGGATAGTGTATCATCATCATCCAAGCTGGAATAATACATCTCCTCCAAGGTGGGCCATGGGCATCCCTCGACATGTGTCAGAATGGGAGTCATATGATCCTCGCCTTGCTCATATGGAGAGATAGATGTGCATCTGTTCTCAACGGGCATGCAGGGAGGTGCCTGGGGGACATACCCCATTTCTTCATAGGGAGGTGTTGAGGGGGTGTACTCCTCGTACGGGGCTCGGGGTGTGCTTCAGTAGTAATCATATGTGTTGATCCTACCTTTTTGCCCTTTTGGAGCTTCTTTAGCATCCCAACATCCGTGACTCCGTCATCAATTAATTTTGGATTTGATCCTTGAGGACAAAGCTGTCTTCGAGTGCGTGCCCAAGTATTCTGTGGTAATGGCAATACTTTGGCTCGTCTACTTTGTTTGCTTCGTGAAGGCGCCGGGACTCCGGGAGCTCTATGATTCCAAGATCCAACAGACCTTTGAAGATGTCAGGGACCTCCTCTCGAGGGAAGAAATACTCATTTTCAATCCTCTCCTTGAGGGTCTTCACTCGCCGTCGCGTGGGATCGGACGAGAGGTCTCTAGACCGAGGCAGCTCGTAAGTCTCCTTTGGTCTGAGCATTTGCGTCGCCGAAGTCTGGAGTATAGCTTTCTCCTTCGAGAAGCCTTATTCTTCCTTGTGCGCTCGGAAGCCTTATCAATGGTTTGATTTCTGCGAGCCATTTTGGATACTGGACCTCTTGAATGAGGCCCACCTTCATGAGCTTGTCGACCTCGACGATAATTTTTTTTTTGGAATTAACTCGGGTCGAAAGCGTCTTTGAGATTGCTTGATAGGGTGGACATCTTCTGCTATGGAGAGATGGTGGACAGCCATATCGACATCCAAGCTTGATATTTCTTTATAGCTTCAAGCAAACACGTCCCAATTCTCATGAAGGAAAAGAACAAACTGGTTTTTCTCGTCCAAGAACCGTCTTCTTCCCCCTAGATTAATTTCTTCTAGTTTGTCAATGGTTGCTTGACCACCGCCTTTAAGCTGTGGTGATGCTTTAGGCGTGTTGTGTCTTTGGTGTTGGGTAGATAGCCTTCAGTGTCCGGCGCTACATCTGTGTTGTTTTGATGTTGTATGATTGATCTTCAGCCTTCAATGTCCAGCATCAGATATGTGTTGGTTTGGTGTTGAGTAGATCGCCGCCTGAGCGTATGTCCCGCCTTCCGCCTGCAATCTTCTTATATTGGTGTTATTGTGTTGGCAATTGATCTCTTTGGCGTTGTGCCAATCGTTACCACCAACTTTTGTTTCGCCTTTGACATCGGATCTACTTTGTTGTTTACATGTTGATCATCACTTCGGGCTCTATCCAGCTCTCAGCGTCGGATCTTTTTGGCGTGGTAGTTCACTGACGTCGGGAAAGGCAAAATGAGGGCAGCGTCCAATGCATGTTGAGGAGTCATCAACAATAGTTTGTGCAAGTGGCGGAGACGCGGCGCTTGATCAACGTTTGGAGGAGAGACATCGGCGAACAGCATGCCCGAGGCACGACGGTGAGCTCGAAGCCTAACATGTATCTTGGTGACGAGGCTGGGCGTGGAAACAACGGTAGCTCGTTAATAGAGCTTCACAGTCGATGACGCGCCACGTCGGTGGCCAAGTTTCATTGAGGAGGGAGCTCGAGGGGAGGAACTCAGTGCCTGAACAATGGTGGTGCATAAATGCCACCAGCAAAATAAAGTTCGGAGTGGTTGATGGGGGCCAAGTCCAGCGACATCGCAACGGGGCGACGGCAGCAGCACAGGTCCAAGCAACCAGCAATAGCCTTGACCGGGTTCTTCAGCAACGATCTCGAGTCTCGATGGCGAACTCATGGACGTTGGAAGAGAAGCGACTGGCTGTGTCATGATGGAAAACATGATCTGAGGTGAGTTGGGACAGCATTCTCCTCCTTCTTCGAGCTTGTGTTTGGAGACAAAGATCGACGATGAAGACGGCGGCACTAGCGGCTTATTCTTGTTGGAAGAGGCACCGGCGCGGTCTTGATCGGAGGTGAGTTTGATTACGATTGGAGAAGCATTCTTCTCCTCCTCCGAGCTTGTATTTTGGAGACAAAGATCGACGATGAAGACGGCGGCAGTAGCGGCTTATTCTTGCTGGAAGAGGCACCGGCGCGGTCTTGATCGGAGGTGAGTTTGATTGAGATTGGAGAAGCATTCTCCTCCTCCTCCGAGCTTGTATTTTGGAGACAGAGATCGACGATCATGATGTCGGCAGTTTTCTTCTTCTGTCTCTTTGCTAGGACATTCGTGGAAGTGGATGTCTCATTGTCTTGGACTCCAACGGGCATTGCTGCAAGAATGTTTGAAGGTATTCTCCTGGAGAACTCCTTTATGTTGTCGCATCTTGGAGATGATGTTTTAGACTGGTCGACTTTAGCTGACAATCCGTATCAGAGGCGACTCGAGCCGTAGGCATGGATAGGAGTACTGTGCATGGCAATTTTTCTTCCTTTCCTTCTCAGCGAGCTTCTTTGCCTTGATGAGGGAATGGTCCGACTGTGAAATGTTGCGGTTTCCCTCGAGCTGGAGAGTGTTGTCGCCAGTGTGACTGTTGGCGTCGTTTATGTCTGAGGCTGCTTCGATTTGAATATTTTGCAACTCCTGAGCAATGCAGTATGCATAGGTTGCTCGCATGTCGGCGATGTAAGTTTGATGATTCGGGACACTTCGGGCTCGTAGCAATGTCGATCATGGAGTGATTCCTCATCGTCGTCGGTTGCATGGAGGCCAAGCCAAGGTCTGTCATACCTCTCGAAGCAAGCTTCGTATGTAACCTCGGGAATGATTTTTGTTTGTTCAATAGATGGAGATATTATTTTAGTTTTACCTTTTTAAGTCTTCGGCGGGTGGTGCCGAGATTGTTTGGGTCGCAAGGGTTTTGTCAGGCATTTTGGGCTGTCTCTTGGAAGCAGGGAGGGAGAAGCCGTCGTTACTTGTCGGAGCAGATCCGACATGAACGACTACCCCCCGCTCTTTTGTGCTCCATCGCTTAGCTTCTTTTGGTTGAAGACTTCGTGGGCCGGGGATGAAAACATCATCGTCTGTCGAGACAGGCTCATTGCGAATAGTCACCCCCGGACGCCTTTGCGGAGCTCCCGACTTGCTTTGTTCTTTGGCCACCTTCCACTGAGAGCGTGCGCAGCTTGCTTGTGGGAGCTTTGAGATCTTTAATTTGGTGGATGCGAGATCCGGAGGGAGAGTCCCTGGCCCATGAAATCGCTCGAGGACTATTTTGTAGAACTTATAGCTTCATTTGGTGATCCGATCCGTTCAGTCCCGCCGACGTCTTTGACTTGCTGTCTTTAGAGCCAGCTTCCGGGTGTGCACGACTTGATCCGCTCCATCCCGTTGATGTTTTTGACTTGATGTCCTTGACGCCATCTTCCGCGTGCGTACAAGGTAGGTTTGTGAAAGCTTCAGTTTCTTCTCCTTGACGACCACAAGATCCAACTGAGGACGTTTTAGTGTTGCGCTTACCCCCGTGAGTAGCGACTTCATCTCCTCGCGAGGTCCATTTACGGCTGCCCCCGGTTGTGTTTGCGGAGTACTTGACTTTATCCAGCGCTCCGTCGAGCTCTTTAGCTTCGTCTCCTCGGCAGCTTTCAGGCGCGTACGAGACTCTTTTGCAGCATTTCCAACATTCTGACGGGCAGAGGATCCGGTCCAATGGGTCTTAGCATCGTATCCTCCTTGGCGCGCAACGTGAGTTGTCATCTCTTTGCAGGGCCGCTGTAATGGCACCTTTGTTTGCGCACCAGTAGTAGTTGACACTTTTGCGCCGGAGGTCGCCGCAACTGGAGCAGTGAGCAAGATACTTGATGGCGCTGCGTGCTTTGGGAAACCGTCGGTACCCATCGGGATGTCGAACCAAGGCCTTCGAAACAGATAGTCACGAACGCTTCCAAAAGTTACTTGTGCCATATCCTCGATGTAACTCTGATGAGTCGGGTGTTTGGGCTTCCGCATTCCTCCGTTGGCGTTCATACTCCGCTCGGAGTAACTGAACATAGCAGTATCGAACGTGGAGCGACGCCTCATCATTTCCTATCGCGTGGAGGCCAATCCAAGGTTTGTCGGGGTACACCTCGTAATGGGCTTCGTAGTCAACCTTAGGGGCTACCTGCGTTTTCGCAACAGATGGATAGATTATTTTGATTTTACCTTTCAGATCTTCGTCACATGGTGCAGAGATCGTCTGGATTGCAGCAGTTTTCTTGGCCACCATGGCTCTTCTCTTGGAAGTAACGAGAGTAAAGCCGTCTTCATCGGTCGGAACGGGTTCGACGCGAATGAGTGCCCTCGGATCCTCCTTTCGGATCTTCGGCGCATGGTGCAAAGATCGTCTGGATTGCAGAAGTTTTCTTGGCCACCATGGGCCTTCTCTTGGAAGTAACGAGAGCAAAGCCGTCGTCATCGGTCGAAACGGGTTCGATGCGAATGACTGCCCCCAGTTGTCCATGCGGAACAAGCGTCTTTGATTGTTGGCTACCACTGAGTATGTGCACGGCTTGCTCATTGGAACTTCGGCATTCTTGGCTTGATGGGTGCGAGATCTGGCTGAGGAGCCCCCGACACCTGGGTGATTTTGGGGAGTCTTAAACTTCACTTGGTGGCTCGAATCATTTGACGGCGCCGGCATCTTTGGTTTGACGTCTTCAGTTGCTCCTGGGTAAACACGAGATCCATTTGCGACTATCTTGCTTTTGCCAGATCCAATTGAGGGAGCTTCATCGTTATGCTTCCTTCGACGAACCTGGAGCCCGTCTTGGCGAGTCACCATCTCTTCATGAGGTCCTACGATAGTCTTCGCTTGTGTGTCGAAAGTAGCTGCTCCTGGGTAAACACGAGATCCACTTGCGACCGTCTTGCTTTTGCCAGATCCAACTGAGGGAGCTTCATCATTATGCTTCCTTCGACGAACCTGGAGCCCGTCTTGGCGAGTCACCATCTCTTCATGAGGTCCTACGATAGTCTTCGCTTGTGTGTTGAAAGTAGCTGCTCTTGGGTAAACACGAGATCCATTTGCAACCGTCTTGCTTTTGCCAGATCCAACTGAGGGAGCTTCATCATTATGCTTCCTTCGACGAACCTAGAGCCCGTCTTGGCGAGTCACCATCTCTTCATGAGGTCCTACGATAGTCTTCGCTTGTGTGTCGAAAGTAGCTGCTCCTGGGTAAACACGAGATCCATTTGTGACCGTCTTGCTTTTGCCAGATCCAATTGAGGGAGCTTCATCATTATGCTTCCTTCGACGAACCTGGAGCCCGTCTTGGCGAGTCACCATCTCTTCATGAGGTCCTACGATAGTCTTCGCTTGTGTGTCGAAAGTAGCTGCTCCTGGGTAAACACGAGATCCATTTGCGACCGTCTTGCTTTTGCCAGATCCAACTGAGGGAGCTTCATCATTATGCTTCCTTCGACGAACCTGGAGCCCATCTTGGCGAGTCACCATCTTCTCATGAGATCCCACGATAGTCTTCGCTTGTGCATCGGAGGTAGCTGCTCATGGAGTGATGAAGGAAACTTTTGATGGCGTCGTCGGCATTGGAAGGCCGTCGGTTCCAATCGGGATCTCAAACGAGAGGTCGCCAAAGCGAATCGTGACAAATGCTTCCAAAGTCGCCTGCGCCATATCCTTCATTTAAGAAGTTAGACTTGTCAAGATGTAGGAGTATATATGTATTTTTTTTTTTTTATGATTTGTTTTTCATCATCATTTTCTTTTCTTTTCTTTTCTTTTTGTTTTTTTGGATCTAGAGATGGGAGGTAAGGTGTGGTCCCATCGGGCGTGCCAGATTTTGTTCGTGGATAAAACGTCGATCTCGTTGGGACGAGATCTCTATTTTATTTCCGAGCAAATCATATTTTAATTTCATTTCAGGAAATTGCAGGCACCACACCCTTGGATCACCAAATCGGCAGATCCATCATTTATATCCCCGTAGGGAACACCTCCGATTCTAGATCCAATAACATAAACATTATAATAATAATAATAACAAAAGGGAAGGACGTGAGGTCTTGGACCTCCACCTTCATCGCCATGCAGGACGTTGTTGGAGCTTCGTCGCCGGATCTTCGAGACTGTCGGAGCTAAGGTATGCCGTCCAGAGGGACCAGATCTCCGTCGCCATGGAAGAACAGCAGCTGGACTGGATGAAGTCGGCTGGAGCTAGAGAAATGTAGACGCCGGCTGGAACAGGGGAAGCAGGGGAGGCGTCGTTCTTTGAAGCCGTTGGAGATGAGGGAGTGCTTGGATCTGATCTCCGTCACCGTCGCCATCAAGGAAGCTGACTGGAGTGCCTCGCTGGAGGTCTGGGCCGAGCGGAGGGATGGAGCTTGCGTCGTAGGACCGGCGAAGCTTCTTACAGCGGCAACCCAACGACTTGAGCTTTGGATGGGTTCCGGCTGCGTCGACGGGATCGGCGTCTTCCGGTGGTGCACAACCTCAAGCCGTCAACAGGACCTCTCCGTCTTCAAGCCTCCAAGCTCTTCGCGTCTCCGACGTGGGCGTCTCGGCAGGGCTTCGCCATCTATCTCCGGACGTCTCTCACAACCTCCCAGCAGAGCCTTCACACCATCTTTGCCGCCGGAGCTTCTAAGTCCGTTGGGCGTGGAAGAGTTGTTGCCGTCCAACGGATCCGACCTCCGTGGTCGTGGGAGGACGTTAATGAAGTCGGTTTGGAACTGGGGAATGCACCAGCTTGAACAGAGGATTGCACCGGCTGCCGCTTGAGGACGTCGGCTTAAAGCTTGAGGACGTCGGTTAGAGGCTTGAGAGCGCCTGGGCTTGGACTTCGCCGCCTGTGGAGATGTAGCCGGAGCAGAGGAAGTCAGCGACTTTGGAACTTAGGATTCGTTGGCGTGGAAGAGAAGCCGCTGGAGTTGAGGGTGTCAGCTGGAAACAGAGGAGGCAACAGCTGGAGTTCAGTGATGTGCTGGAAGCTTGAAGATGTCGGCTGGAACAGATGAATGGCCGGAGCTCCTTGGACTGGACCAGAGGATTGTCTGGAAGCAGGGGAGTCGCGGCTGGAACTTGAGGACGCCTAGATCTGAGCTTCGCGGTGGTGAGAAGATGGCAGGAGCAGAGAAATCAACAGCTGGAACTTGAGGGTGCCGGCTTGCTAGAAGTATAGGCTGGGCGGCGAGAGGAGAGGTGGAGCTTGAGCGACGGGATCGACGAGCCTCTTACAGCGTCGACCCAGAGACGCGAGCGTCTCGATGGGTTCCGGCTGCGTTGGCTGGATCTACGTCGTCCGGTGGCGCGCAACGTTGGAGCGTCACCAGAACCTCTTCGTCTTCAAGCCTCTTCTTCAGTTTCTTCTTCAGCTTCTTCTTCAATTTCTTCAACCAGCTTCTTCTTCAGCTTCTTTCGCCAGTCTTCAACCAAGCTTCAACATCTTCTTCGAACAGTCTTTCACCGCCTTCTTCCACACAGCTTCAACGCCTTCTTCAACCAGCTTTCACCATCTTCTTCGAACAGAGGTCGTCGGCTGGATCAAGGATGACGGCGGGGGATGGGTTTCTCTGGTTGGGCAGCGGCGACGGAGACGCCTTTGGGTTTGAAGCAGAGATCCTTGGGCCGGACGGCGACGGCGAGGTGCTCCTTGGGCTTGAGCAAGGTGGGCGACGACGATGGCGACGCTCCTCCTCTTTTCCTTTCTTCTCTCCCCGTCGGCCTTCTCTTCATTTGCTGGCCCCTTTCTCTCTCCATTTGCCCATTTGCCGGCCTTAAACACCCTTCTTCACACCCATGCCTCCTCTATTTATAGGCACGAGAGGTGATCTCTTAATATGGGATGGAATACCCTGATTAAGGGATACTAATTGATGCTAATCCCTTTATATAAGGATAGCTCATATAATCCTACCATATTTAGAGATGCTGATTTTAATTTTATTTTTTATATGGTATGGGAATGCAATCCAATCATAATTGAAGATGCTGATTTCTCATATGGTATGATATATATTTGATTTGGCTGATTTTATATGGGTAGATATTTTGTTTTGAAATTCGAATTTGAAATTCAAATGTTCAGATTTGAATTATCTGAATATTTGTCGAATTATTCGGATATTTGAAATGTCTTATTTAAATTTTAATTTCGATATTTCATATAATATTTTGGAAAATTTACTGAAATATTCCCGGACAAGCCGGGTGTAAATTACCAAAATATCCTTTTTATCGGCCATATATTTTGGACCGAAATGTCCCCGGCGCAGATGAAATATCTCTGTTCCAGATTTTCACACCCCTGAAGGTGTGGAATGACTAAAATGCCCATTGGGGTTAAATGACCAAAATACCCTTTCGGTTTGGTTATTTAAGCGCGACGCATGGCGACGCAATTTCTGTGCGTGTCGTGGACACGTGCGCGCATTATGTGGTGCGCATATATTTTGTGGGGACTGAGGCGAATTTAAAGTCGGGTATTTGTTTGGGTTTATTTGAATTTTCGGATTTTTCCCTTATTTATTTCAGGGAATTTTCTGTAATTTCCCAGGTGTAGAGTAAAATTACCAAAACACCCCTATATTTACACAGCTTATTTAGGATGCCATCAAAGCTATGTAAGGGCTATTTTGGAGTGTCGTGGGAGTTTAAACATGCATTTTGGTTTAAATTCCCAAAATACCCTTGGATGGGTAAAATTACCAAAATACCTTTATTCCTCCGGTTTGTATAGGATGCCGTCAAAACCGGGGATATGTAGGAGATTTGGATGGACTCGACTGTGTGTGAGCCAATTTGGGTTTGGTGCGTGCGGATTCAGTCCGGGGACTTCTGCAAATGTAGTCGACTTAGCCTTAGCTAAAATCGATATCAACATACACCCATAGTCCGATCGATCCGACTCGGGCGTAAGCCAGAAATTGAAGATTTTGATGAGTGGGATCGATCCTACACCTATAGAGGGATCGATCCTACTTTCCCAATGAAGAAAATCAACAGTTTAGATTTAATCCGAGGATGGAGAGACTTTGGGGCTATAAATAGGAAACTTAGGGTTAAGCAAAAGGGAGTTCTTGGACGTTTTTGGAGGCTCTTTTCTGGACGTTTTCCAAAGGAAGAAGATGAAGGAATCTCCATCCATGGCCGAGTAATCCACAGGCATGACGGACGGATGATCTAGCGAGGACTAGGGCTTCTTCTCCAACAATGGTTCATAGTTTTAATCTTTATTGTTAAACTCTTTTCTATGTATTGGATCTTCAAAGATTATTTTCAGATTATAGATTTCTATATGGATGATTAATATTATAAACCCAGTCATGCTTCTTTTATGATATTGTGATCCCATAGTTATCTCTTTTGATTCTCCTACCGAGTCTCACGAGACCTTTGCTATGCATTGCCCGTAGTGACAGCTAGTATTGTATATTCTTAGGGATCTGGTAAGACAAGGTTGGGGCTCTATCCCGAGGAATCTTTGCTATGCATTGCTGATTGTGAGAGTTGGTATTGTGTATTCTTAGAGATCCGGTTAGATAGAGTTAGGACTTTGTCCCGATGAACTTTTGCTGCGCGTTGCCTGTAGTGACAGCCGGTATCGTGTATTCTTAGGTTTGGATTGGATGAAGTTAGAACTATAATAAGGAAGAATCAATCGTAGTAAGAGACATTGATATATCTTGTTAGGTTTATAGTTCCCTATCTTCCGGTTAAGGTGATTAGAATGTGAATCCCTTAACTGAGTATTATATGAACCATTGAGAAGAGAAGAACCTAAATCCGAGTGAAGTGATTCTCGATGCCTAGCCTCAACCAAATCTTGATTTTCTTTGTTACCTTTATTCTACCGTTACATCTTCGATCTATTTTCTTAACTTTTATCGCTCTTGATTGTTTTCGATATATTGTTATCTGTGTTTCTGGATCTTTCCTGCTTGTCTCTCTGTGGGTTCGACCTCTCTTATGATGTACTGCACCGCGACCGCTGTGTGTGACACATTTGAGCGATATCAAACACCCTTAAGGAGGATCGATCTTCCTTTGAAGGGAAGATCTGTCACGCTCCGGCCCAGAAGACCCAACCGGACCGGGACGTGAGGGGAGGGACCTACACCTGTTCACTTCCAATCAGACACGATACAACAATTACCACAAATAAATTAAACATTTGACTTCTGAAGGCATAATTGAAATCTAAAACATACTATTCCATTAACATCAGAGGTATACAGATCTGTATCAAAATTACTCAAAGATGGGAATTATACATATAAACTTATCCTCAAGGGATACTATATACAAAAACTGCCAAACTGTAAGATCTGATCCTCAGTCACCTCAACGCCCTCCAGAAGTCGAAGCGACGCCCAAAGCTGATATGCTGGGAACTACGGAAGCGCTGGCGTCTGCACCTGCAAACGCAGCCCGGGTAGGGTGAGCATAAAGCCCAGTAGGGTTCTACTCCACGTCACAGTCAAGGAAGGGGGAAACTACAACTGAACCGTCTCCTTGCCAAGCCTAAGGCGCAACTACAACAAGCATGCAAATGCGACGGGGATCATGCATGCTCTGGACGCTCCCCAATCGCCGACCACGCCGGGGATCACGCCGGCTAGCGCTCCCCAAACGTCAACAATAGAAAAGTAAAGCACACCCGCACTCGGGCTTGGCAAAGGAGGACGGTACGACTTCTAAACCTCAATAACCAAGATCTGATAACAGTTGTATAACAATCTCGCCCTAGACCAGGCTACCCAACCACGGTCCTAGAGCTAGACCCGAGCTACCCGAGAGCCCACGTCCTAACCTAAGATACAGCTAATGCAAACAAATCCATGCACCTATACAAGCATCTAACCTAAGTGTCACTATATGGCATAACAACAAAATGAGGTACAATTATTCTACACATTCCCGGGAGTCATGACTCTCCCGGTTAACCACAAAGCAGTAAAGATTTAACTACTACAAGTTACAACTAAATAAAGCATAATAAACAAATGCAACTAAAGCTAACACATGCTTATCAAAAAATCGATTAAAATCCATAAAGTCAGCAAAACAATCGGAAATACAAATCATCGTAGAAACTCAAAGCAAAGAGTGAAATCATGATTAAAACCACCATAATATCCTAATTCTAACAATAGGAAAGACATAAAAGGAAACCGAGTTAATTTGAAAACAAACCGTTAAAAACCAAGCTAAAAACGGCTCTCAGCACAAAGGAGATCGATCTTCTCCATTCAAGACCTCTGTCAAGGGAAATGATCGATATTCACACCTAGTGGAGATCGATCTTCCTTGCACAGGTCCACTGCCAAGGAGGGAGATCGATCTTCATCTGCAATGAAGATCGATCCTCCTCGGGCCAGCACCGGACCCACCCTCAACACGAAAGAGATCGATCTTCATGGCCGTGAAGATCGATCCTTCTTGAGCACCACCGGAAGCCCACCAGAGAAAACGCCGGAAAACACGTTAAATACAAAACCAAACTTCATAAAACTCAGGGATCTGATAGCATGGAACTAGGGGAGTCCGAAAACACCAAAATACCGGAAAACCAACGGCTACAAACAAAGATCTAAGCTAAAGAGAGACAAAGGAAACCTAGGTTACCAAATCTTAAGATCTGGGTAGAGATCCCTACCTAGAACCGATGGAAGCCTCCAAATCCAGTTCAACAAACTTTAGATCGTCCAAACGATCCTCCCCAAGCCGCCGGATTCGACCTCCTTCGAAGATTTCCAAAGAAATCAAAAGGAAGGAGATGGGTTCTACTTATAGAGCCAGTCACGACCAGAGAGATCGATCTTCATGCCCATGAAGATCGATCTTCTTCGTGACAACGCAAAGATTTTCCTCTCACAAGAAGATCGATCTTCTATGCCGAAAAGATCGATCCTTTCTTCCTGGAAAGTGGGAAACGGGGAAAACATTGTGTCCCAAACTCCGATCTTTCGATCCAGGTCACACCTAAGAGTTCTAAGCAAACAAGGACAACATCTCAAGGTCGTGTGTGCACAACACGAGTGTGGAACGACCCTCGACGCACCCGGTCGAGCCAGGTCTGAGGACCCGGTCCTCACAAGATTGATCACCTCTCCTTGACAGGGATCACCCATGTAAATGATCGATCATCTTGGGTAAGATGATCGATCCTTTATATGCTGATTTGTATAATGGATCCGAATTTGATGTTTTCGTTTTCCTTTCTACCCGGATTTCTTGTGTGGTTTTCCCGATGATAAGTAGTTATTATTATAATATTTTAATCGGGATTTTGATCAGTTTATTCCCGGATTACGCCGTAAGTTGTATTTCAAATCGGTTTATCGATTTCTACCGATTTTCAAACAGTTTCCCTATAAGCATGTTATATATATATATATATATATATATATATATATATATATATATGTGTGTGTGTGTGTGTGTGTGTGTGTGTGTGTGTGTGTGTGTGTGTGTGTGTGTGTGTGTGTGTGTGTGTGTGTGTGTGTGTGTGTGTATGTAGTTTGTGAATGCTTTATCGCTTTATGGGTAACCGGGGGAGTGACGACCCCCGGGAATGTTTAGTATAAATGGGTCGGAAGTGTGCCCTGCATGCATAATATATACTTACTGCTTTGATTAATAGGCCCGCTGATTGCCGGCATGCGCCGGGGGCATAATCCGTTGTACTGGTAGATTATGCATATCTTGTATGTATGCCTTGTTGGCTTGGCCGGGGTTGTATCCCCTTGGACGCCGTTGTAATGCCGAAATTGGCTCTGTTGTTGTTGCTTGGTCGTTGGCCAGTTACCTGCGGGGTAACTGTGGAACCTTAGTTTGTCAGGTGCCGGAGAGCACTGAAGACAATTGTATATCTGTATTTATCACTTTGCTCTAATCGTTGTATTGTTAGTATAGCTTACATGTATTCGAGACCCTTGCTATGCTCACCCCTTTGGTTAGCTAGAGACTATTATGCCTAGCCCTGTATAATTGATGTCATGTTGTTGCATGCCTATATCTCTTTATCTGTGCTTGAGCATTGCATGTATTTTGTCTGCATTAGAGCATAAGGCTGGGGTGCGAGTGGATAGGGTCTTCGCCGATCCGAGGCTTTCGGGTAGCTCGGATCTAGCTCTAGGACCGTGGCTGGGTAGTAAGGACTAGGGTGTGATAGTTTATGCTAAATCTCTGTATTCTCGAGGATGGGTCTAGTTGGCTATCATCTGTTGTTTGAAGTGTAGAGGTCGCTCAGAGTTCTCGTCTCATGCTCAGTATCCGTGTTACGGGAAGTTACGTGCTGCCCTGGGTCCTACCCCTTTGTTGTTCAGCGCTGGGCGCTTGGTAGTTGAGAGGGACGACTGTTGACAGTTGAGGTCACAGAGCGCGTGGCCTGGGGTAGGCGGTGGACGTAACGTGAGTTTCCCTTAGAGATGAGACAGAACCCGGGACTTTGTAGTTTCTCCTTCTTCCTATGCGACGTAGAGTAGAGTAGAACCCTACTGAGGTTATTGCTCACTCCTACTCGGGCTCCGTTTGCAGGTGCAGGCGTCAGCTCATCCTCGGTGGTTCCAACTGGATCAAGTCTTGGCGGTGTGTCGACTTCCGGAGGCGTTTGAGGTCTCAGAGGGACGGATGTACATTTTGGCAGTATTTGTTTATTGTTACCTTTGAGAAGGATGTACTTAACGTTTAATATATGAAATCATGTTCCCTCTTTTGATTGAGTTTTATTCCGCAATATAATATTTAGTTTTACCTTTATGCCCTTGGAAGTCTTTAAGTTCAAATTTATTCCGCTTTGTGTATCTGTCGCGCCGTATCGGATGTGAATAGTGTAGGTTTCCCCTCATGCCTCGGCTCGGATAGATTTTGGTCGGGGTGTGACACAACCCTTATGTTTGATTTATGTTTTTGTTAGAACCCTAGGCGGGCTTGGGAATGAAAGATCCAAGCTCGGGTGCACAGAAGCCTATTTTTAGGGCAGCTGGCGGCCCGCGTGCGATCAATCTCTCCTGGGAGCGACCGATCGGACCTGTGTCGATGATTGGCATGGTCGACGTGTTCGGATATGGACACGAACCGACTTAACCTGGCCCAGTCCGACCGATCGGTCCTGGGACCGACCGATCGGACTCAAGCCTATAAGTAGCCCGAGTCCTCCTCTGTTTTTCTGGTTTGTTTCTCTTCTCCTTCTTCCCCTCCGTTCTCCCTCCTCCGGCCATCTTTTTGAGTTCTTGAGGGCTCGTTGGACTCATGGCAGCGTGTTTTTGGTAGGATTTTAGTATGTTTAAACTCGGATTTTTCATTTTCTCTATTCTTGAAGAACAGCCGGCTTACAGCGTGTTTTTGGGTCTGTACATGCATGATCTTGATTTAC
Source organism: Narthecium ossifragum (assembly GCA_963920575.1). Lineage (NCBI taxonomy): Eukaryota > Viridiplantae > Streptophyta > Magnoliopsida > Dioscoreales > Nartheciaceae > Narthecium > Narthecium ossifragum. The sequence goes on along the minus strand of OY986970.1, from coordinate 16,743,096 downwards.
GATGAACATACGAGTTGTAGATATTTGAGTCTACTCTCAAACCCAACCAGTTTCATAATTTTCTAATTTTCCTATGAAGTTTTATGATTTTCCTACTGATGGGCTGTGTTGCAGCAATTAAAGGTAATTAGTAAAGTTAAAGGTTTTTATTACAGCGTTTTCCCGGTAATAGAGCCGTCGGATGTTTCCCGGTTTTTGATATGTTGATCCTGGGATGTTTATCTGTGGTTTTCTAAGTTGGATCTCGAATCCGACGTCGTTTGGACATCGGATCGATGAGGTCGATTAGCCTCTAATTAGAGGAATTTGATGCTCAAATAATATTATATGTTCACAAGATATAATATTATATTATGTTATGTTCATCTGAGTTTTTAGGGTTGCTTCCCATTGCAGGGGTCCGCGGTTGACGGTTGCGATACTGTCGTAATACCGGGACCCGCTGCGGATTGGCTGGCAGCGGTCGGTAGTATCGTTGCAGCAATCCAGTTGGACTTGTTTGTTATTTTATCATATTGTTGCATGCTTACTTCTTACATGCGCATGATTATAGCATGCATATTGATTGTGCATTAGATGCATAAGAACTAGCCGTGGGCGATGGGTTGATCGCCGATCCGACGCTTTCGGGTAGCTCGGATTTAGCTCTAGGATCGTGGTGGATAGCGTGGTCCAGATTAAATGGTAGTATTCTGTCAATCTTGATGATAGGCTTAGATGACTTGAACACATGTTGATCGATGATTTAGAGGTCGTGTCGGCCTCGAGTCGGGTTCTGAGGTGTAACCGGTGTTCGGTTATAACAACTCTTGGGTAGAGGGTGTGCCTACTCAGCGGTGCCATTTCATGCTAGTAGTGCTGGTTTCCTGCTTGTGAGTCAGCAGTGTTGGTTTCCTGCTTACTGAACGTGACCCGTCGTGTGACCAACTCGGATGGAAGATCATGATTGTGGGCATCAGGGACACGCTATCGCGCCCCAACCCGCGAAAGCCCAACTGGGCCGGGCGACGCGAACCGGATCCTAACAAACCACGGAAATTTGGTGAGGGTTCCCTCTAACCTATTGGTCTCCCTAAACAATTCTTCAAACAAGCCCACAACTTAACAAAAGACAATTAGCATAACGTCAAACCAAGGATTACAATCCCAATAGTTTAATTTACATATCCTCAAAGAGGGGAAGATCAAGTACAACATTTTATACTCCCATAGGAGATTAACTAACCAAGGGTTCAAAAGCAGTAAAGGATCACCACATCTCGGTCTCCGCCTGGCGCCGCCGCACCACCGACCAACTGCCCGGTAGGGGCCACCGAAGAGGAGCTAACGCATGCACCTGCAAAACGCAGCCCGGGTAGGAGTGAGCAACTAAGCTCAGCATGAAAACTACACTACGACACACAGAAGGAAGAGGGAAACGCAATAGTGTTGCCCTCTAGTAAAGCCTAGGTGTATACATGGGCCCCATAACCCCACGCTCAGTAAGCAGGAACAAACACTGCTGAGTTACAATTAGGGAACTAGCACTGTTGGCGGGAAATGGCACCGCTAAGTAGGCACACCCTCTACACATGAGTCGTCATAGCTGGACACCGCCTACACCATCAATCAATAGGTGTACGAGTCATCTAGGTCTATCATCAAATTCGACTGTACACCACCATTCAAACAAGGACCAAGCCACCCAACCCCGGTCCTAGGGCTAAATCCGAGATTCCAAGCCTCAGGATGGTGACCCATAGATCACCCACGTCCTAACCTTATGCAACTAATTCACAAGAAGATGCATGCTATGAACATACGCAAAAAGACAGGTATTGCATGCAACAAATGTGATGATAGCACAAACAGGGTCTGGGCTCGGCACTCTGCCTGCCCGGGGTAGTGAACACATATTTAAGGTCAAGAACTGCTGCAGTGGTACCCCACCAACTGACAGCCAGTTCACCAGCAACCTGCATCAGGAAGCAGCCCCGCAAACAACAGAAGGCACATCACACAGATAAAGTCCTCGGCGCACACTGGCATGCAAGGTTAAGGAAAGTAGTAGGGCCACTCGTCCACTTATTCTAAACATCCCAGGAGTCATCACTCTCTTGGTTGACCATTACCCCTAATATGGGGCTAACATGCTTAAGAGTATGTACAATTTATAAAGCTGTATGCAAACTGTACAATGAAAGCCCCGCGAGCAAAGCCAATGAAAACTACTCTCTGTCACGTAAAGGATCGATCTTTTCCTAAGAAAAGATCGATCTTCCAGGTGACTGGGAGCACCCTCCCTGTCGAGCTACAAGGGATCGATCCTCCCTCCAGGAAGATCGATCACGAAGCGAAAGGATCGATCTCCCCTCCAGGACGATCGATCACCTTCATGACGAAGGGCTCACCCATGCCATCCAAAGAACATGATCGGGCTAAGCATGACCAACCCAGAGGGATCGATCCTTCCTCGCAAAAGATCGATCCTGATGGGTTCTCCGGTGGCCGGACGATGAGAAATACCGTCGAAAAACTCCACCAAATCCCACAAAATCTTAAGATCTGGTAGTACGAAGGACCACAAGTCCAAAACCGGTAAGCATGCTAAAAACCATCAATCATATAGCGAGATCTAAGCAAAACGAAACACAATCAACTCAAATCTCACAAAACCGGAAAAACAAGTAGGTAGGAATCCCTACCTAGGCAAGAGCTGCTTCAATCCCAGCTGCTAAGCCTTGGATCGTCCTCAATTGCTCCAAAATCTGGCCAGATCTAAGCTCAAGAACGGCGGATTTCAAAAGGGTTCAAGGAAGAAGGTCGCGTCCGCTTTATAGGAAAACGAACCGACTTATGAATGAAAGATCGATCCTTCATAACGATCGCGCCTTGGCTTTCTGGCACTAAATGATCGATCTTCTAGCAAGGAAAGATCGATCTTTTAGGTGCAGAAAGCTAGACTTGGGCTAAAACTCAAGCCCTTGCCCGGATCTTTCGATCTCGGATCCACCTAACCATTCTAATCAAACACTAACACAAACATGGTCAGTGTGTGCACATGTAGGTGTGAAATAAACCGACAAGGTGCAATTTACCAAATTGCCCTTTGGTTGGACTGAAAAGTGTCGTGGCTTAACAAATCTACTCAAAATTACAAATTTATAATCAAACTACTAACTAACTACTTTAGGGGTAGCTAGCAGTGAGTCCGAGTCGAGTCCACATGAAATGCATAGGAAAATAATTAAACTACTAAACTCAATCTAAGTACTCCTACCAATAAGTTGATAAAAGATTCAGAATTGGAATTAAACTAACTTTATACTAAAGGATTGATAAATGTAAGAAAAGGTACCAGGGAATTCTTAATCAATAACCAAGATTCTACCATGTCTTCTTAAGAATAGAACTAGCTAACTAACCTGAATGGTTTTCCTAATGGTTGATAGGTGAATGGCTAGTTCTTCCTATCACTCAACAAGTTCTGGTTAGGATTCCTTGTCAGCAAGAACAATTATCTAAAATTCAGTAACCAAATGATTAGTTACGTTCACTGCTAATGAATCCTCTATGCTCTGAGTAGGATGAATTCATCGCATGTAATAGTAATGATATGGATTTAGGTGTAAAGTCAAGATGGTTCTAGCACCTTGAGGTCACCAAATAGAATGTATCAAGAATTAGCAGTTAACCTAGTAGTTCTAGCACTAGCGTAGTGGTACTAGCACTTACGAAATCCCAAATCATGAATTAAGATGAATAACGGATTAGGAGTTGATCATAATGATTCTAGCATTATGTGTAATGGTTCTAGCATCACAAGTCTCTTAATCTCGAGAAGAAAATCCTCACATCAATGGTTCTAGCATGGATGTTTTGGTGGGAATCTCTAATCTCAAGCCCGAACATGCTCAAGACCTAGATCTAGGACATAAAGGAACAAATCATTCATCCATAAATAAAATCAACACCAAGTTCATAACGAAATTAAGATAAATCCATACAAACCATTCAAGAAGGTGTACCAGCCCTAAATCTTAGAAATCCCTAATAGAAATCTTAGTTACATCATAAGAATCCCTTGGTAAAAGTTTAGCTACTCATCTTTAGGAAGGAGATCCGTTGATGAAGGTTGTCGCCACGCTCCACTCATGGATCTTCCCCCAAAGATCTAACCTAACTTAGTAAAAAAAGGAAGAAAAAGGACCAAGAAGGCTCAGCCAAAGGGCCAAGTAAGAGCCCCCCAAAAACCCTAGAATATGCATGTTTATAGCTTAGGTAACACCCTTAACTCGGATTAGATCTGGGCATTTGATTTTGCTTAACAGATATCAAAGGATCGATCTTTTAGGGGTAAAGATCGATCCTTTGAACCCAAAACATTGGCTGCGCCCGAGTAGTGATGTCGCTCAAATGTGTCACAACATAGCGGTGCAGTGCAGCATAACATAAGAGAGGTCGAACCCACAGAAAGACAAGCAGGAAAGTTCCAGAAACGCAAATAACAATAAATTGAAGACAAACGAGAACTTAAGAATTAACTAAATTAGATCAAAGGATTTAATGATGATGTAAGATTAACTAGAGATATCAAGGTTTTAATAAGGGTAGGTTTCAGGAATCACTCAACTCGGATTTAGGTTCTTCTTCTACCAACGGTTCATATAATCCTCGGTTAAGGGATTCACATCCCAATCACCTTAACCGGAAGATATAGAATTATGAATCTGATAAAATATAAATGGCTCTTTCTATGTGTGGTTCTTCTCGTTGTAACCCTTACTCCGTCCTACCAGATACTAAGAATACACGATACCGGCTGTCACTACAGGCAACACATAGCAAAGATTCCTCGGGATAGAGCCCCAACCTTGTCTTACTAGATCTCTAAGAATACGCAATACCAGCTGTCACTACGGGCAATGTATAGCAAAGGTTTCGCAAGACTCGGTAGGAGAATCAAAAGAGATAACTATGGGATCACAATATCATAAAAGAAGCATGACTGGATTTATAATAATGTTTTACTACAAAGCAATCTGTAAAGATCCAATATAAATAGAGTTTAAACAATAAAGATGAAAATCTATGAACAATGATGACGAAGAAATCCTAATCTTCGCTAGATCATCCGTTCGCCATACCCGCGGCTTAGTCGGCCATGGATGGAGATTTCTTCATCTTCTTTCTTGCTTTTCTCCCCTCCAAATCTCTGTAGAAAACCCCCTTGGACCCAGCCTAATTTTGGATTAAAATAACCATATATATAGGGGAACTCCCGAAATTAGAGTTTTAGTTGAGTTGGACTTATGGTGCAACTCGGATTTCTTGAATTAATCCTAGTAGCTCTATTCCAGTCGCATTTGGGTCCAATCTAGATAGAATTTAGAAACTTTCTCAACACAATAGTTGTCGATTAGGAAGTCTTCTAACAGATCCTGAAGATTTCGTAATATTTGGACTTATATGGAATATTTGACGAATATTCTTCTCAGCTTTGACAGAATAGTTTTCCAACTTGTCTAACTTCATCTATTCTTCCAATCTGCTATCACACCATCCAGAATATCACAAAATGTCCAACATAAAAGTTATAGATCTCTGCGCCTTCTATCATGTATTAAGATTTAAGAATATTTGGACTTTCAGAGAATATGTTCCGAATATTTCCCTACCAGTCAATGAAACTGTATTTTTCCTCATTTTCCGTAATTTGGGTCGCCCTGACTAGGATAGATCCTTTGTAAGGCAAAGGATCGATCCTTCTCAGTAGGATGGATAGTAGGATCGATCCTACTATGATCATCTGACAAGTATGTGCTCTATCAGGTCCGTCTGCATAAAAGGATCGATCCTTTTAGGGAACATGATCGATCCGTCTTTCCTGAGTATTTACTGTTTTACCATCCAGACTGCGCCATTGGTACTAAAATTACCGTAACTTTCTCTAGGAAACTCAGAATCATGAACCGTAAGATTCTCCAGAAACTAGACTTCAAGAGCTTTCCAACCATATATGTTACTTCATCTGGTTCATTCCGAGAAGGTACAGTTTTGGCGTTAAAGACCCATCTTTGCTTCAATTTCCTGCATAATACGAATAACTTTGTGAAGCAACATATACGGATGAAATCATCTATATTAATCATGAAAACTAAACAAATAAGCTGCCCTTAGTCATGTTCAGAGTGCACTTTCATGCACTCATCAAGTAGGATCGATCCTTCACAAGGGAAGGATCGATCCTGTGAAATATGGCTCTCTGTTGTCTCTGCTACAGTGCAAGGATCGATCCTTCAAGGAGAGAAGGATCCATCCTTTGTTCTGCGTATTTATGCGTTTGCCATCAGACTGCGCCATTGGTGCTAAAAATATCGTAACTTCTTGTAGGAAAGTCGGAATCACGAACCGTGAAATTCTTTAGAAACTAGACTTCCAGAACTTTCCAACCATATATGACACATCATCTGGTTCTTCCTGAGAAGGTACCGTTTTGATGTCAAAGATGGCCCACATTTGTTCATTTTAGCATCAAACATAATCTAATCTTCATTGAAGGCTCTTATACCTGAAATACATCATAAACTATCAAAATAGCATTGCTCGGAGACTAACAAGACCTCGTTAAAAGGGTGATTTGTGCACTTTTCAAGTCTTATCACCTTTGCAGTCTACAACGAGCCACAAGGGTAGAGGGACAGGTCCTCACACACGCGGTGGGGTTATGGGACCCCTGTGTACACCCAGACATTACTTAGGGGGGACACTTTGAGTTCCCTCCTTTCTGTGTGTCATAGTGTAGAACCCTACTGAGCTTAGTTTTCACTACTACCTGGGCTGAGTTTTGCAGGTGCAGCCGTTAGCTCTTCTTCATTGGCCCCTACCGTGCAGGTGTTTGGTGGCGCGGCGGTGTCTGACGGTGCTTGAGGAGCGGTGATCATCATCTTCACCCCTTTTGTTTAGATAGTCACCTACCGGAGTGTGATGTATATAAATGTTAACCCTTTTGAGGGTCTGAATTTATATTATATTATATCTTTTGAGGTTGTTGACTATTGTTAAATAAGGGTGCTTATTAAATGTTTAGGGAGACCAATAAGATAGAGGGAACCCTCACCAAAATTATTCCGAATTTTAGTTAGGTTCCGGTTCACGTCGCTCGGCCCAGTTGGGCCTTCACGGGTCGAGGCGTGACAATAGCACTACGAAATCCCTAATCTTGAATTAAGATGAATAACGGATTAAGAGTTGGTCATAATGGTTCTAGCATTATGTGTAACGGTTCCAGCGTTACATAACCCTTAATCTCGAGAAGGAAATCCTCACATCCATGGTTCTAGCATGGATGTTTTGATGAGAATCTCTAATCTTAAGCCCTAACATGCTCAAGACCTAGATCTAGGGCATATAAGAACAAATCACTCATCCACACTATTAAAAACACACCAATAGATATAAAAAGAATAAGAATCATCCATTCAAACCATTAAAATCTGTTTACATGCTCAAATCCATAGGAAATCCTCACATCCATTGTTCTAGCATGGATGTTTTGATGAGAATCTCTAATCTTAAGCCCTAACATGCTCAAGACCTAGATCTAGGGCATATAAGAACAAATCACTCATCCACACTATTAAAAACACACCAATAGATATAAAAAGAATAAGAATCATCCATTCAAACTATTAAAATCTGTTTACATGCTCAAATCCATAGGAAACCCTAGAAATATTTCTTATTACATAATAGAAATCCCTAGACTAAGGTTTAGTTACTCTTCTTAGGAAGGAGATCTGTTGATGAAGGTTGTCACCACACTCCACCCATGGATCTTCCACCAAAGATCTACCCTAATTTATGGAAACGAAGCTAAGAAAAACCCTAAGAGATGATGAAAATTCGTCTATTGAAGGCCTTCTCAAAAACCCTAAATCATGCCTATTTATAACCTACGAAACACCCTTCGATCAGATTAGATCTAGGCCTTTTATTTTCTTCACAGAAAAAGAAATGATAGATCTTCATAGGGTGAAGATAGATCATTTAGTCTTCTATTGCTGGCTGTGCCCCGAAAAGGATCGATCATTCCTATAAGAGACGATCGATCATTTCCTTGTATCCTTGGTCACGCCCCATGGGTGATCGATCATTCCATGGAGGAAGATCGATCTCTTCAAACCTTGCTCTCTGTCACGTTGACGTACATAGATGATCGATCCTTTCATGCTTGCTGATCGATCCCTTCATACTCTGCTCTCTGTCAGGTCAGTGCATATAAATGATCGATCTTCTCATTCTGTGATGATCGATCATTTATGCTGAAATTGTTCTAATGCACTCATTTTAGCTCCAAACTTGATCTAATCTTCGTTGAGAGTCCTTAAACTTAAAATGGGGAAAAGACAATCAAAATAGCATTGCTCGAAGACTAACAAGACCTCATTAAAAGGGTGATTAGTGTACTTTTCACGTCTTATCACTATCCAAATCTAGGATCAAATGATCCCCCTGAAGGACTTATAGGTGGGTGATAACAAACAATGGAAGTCCACAACTCCACCCACCTGTAGCATATAACGTTGTGACTAGGGGTAATGATGAGGTCACAGATCCCAGTCTAACGGGCTACAATGGGGAGCAAACAAATCCATCGGGATACACCGGGGGCAACACATCCCCATGGCTTACTCTGGAGGGCATCTGGGCTCGACAAGGAACCCAAGGGGGCAAATAGGCCAATTCCTCACCCCAGAGGTCGCTTAGAACACCCTCGCCATCATAGTTACGACAATGGAGATCGGAGAATACAACCTCCGCGTTTCATGCCGGTTTGTCCTCCTCTGAACTATGAAAGGTTCATGCCTAAACCAGCTAGACTCAAAGCGGAGTACATTGCTCAGGTTGTCTAGCATATATATGTCCCTCGAATTCGTCGAGTCGGTCGGCCTTCATTGAGGAAACCATACCCATATTACATTGTCAGAGAGCATCCTTATCCTTATAACTTTAGGGCGCCTGAGTTCACCTTCTTCTCAGGAGACAATGATATGTCAGCCCTAGAACATCTAGCTAAATTTACCTGTCAATATCATGAGTACAGAGACAATGATATCCTCGAACTTAGGATTTTTCATACATTTTTAAACGAGGTCAGCTTTCACTTGATATATTAACCTTCCCCAGAACTTGATCTTCTCCTAGGATGACCTATAAAGCCAATTACAGGCATACTTTTCTAAAACTAACCCCATAATCTCCATGCATAAGCTTACTCAGATCAGACAAAAATAAGGGGAAACAACAAAAAAATTCATTTCTCGTTTCCGACGAACTGAAATCAAGTGTAAGACACCCCTCCCCGAGTCTGAGTTAGTCAAACTGGCTCAAGATGGACTTAATTTCGAACGCAAAAAGGAGTTCAAAGGCATGTTCTTTAATAACCTCTTCGAACTCTTAGAGTGAGCCTCGAGATATGAACAAATGCTTCGAGACGAATCCATGCGGAGGAAACCTTTATGTCATGCCCCAACCCAGAAAACCCATCCGGGCTGAGGCGTGAGGGTTCCTACTCTCCTCAATCATCACTGGTGCATTTATAATAAATCATCCTTACAGAAGGAATTTATACATTTAAATCATCCAACATGATGAAATGAACCCCAAGTCCTCGAACACCTCCAAGCCGACGCGCCACCATGTGCATGTCTAGTTGGGATCTACGGAAGAAGAGCTGATGGCTACACCTGCAAAACGCAGCCCAGGTAGGAGTGAGCAATAAACTCAGCAGGATTCTATGCTACAACACTTATACGAGCAGTCTACTTGCAATCCTCTCGTATCGGGTCTCTATTGCTCCAATTGATCAGAATTGAGTCTGATCAGGCTTGATTGATTGAATCTGGCTAGCTAGATCAAGTCTGGCTTAAGTTGGTTTGAGATAGGACTTGACTGGGTCAAGTGTGAGACCCGGGGTACCTGGGTATCGGTGTTCGCCTCGAGGGCATGTGGCCGAACCAGGTAACCGGGTAAGCAACCTCACGTAGATAATAAGTATATTAGTAACCCGTATAAGACACAACGTGTTTTAAAGCCGTGATGGCAATGATCCGCCAGAAAACTCCAAGGTTAAGAGTGCTTGCCTTGGAGCGATCCAGGGATGGGTGACCTATTGGGAAGTTTTCCTAGATTTCCTGGACGGCGGGGGCCGTTACAGATGGTATCGGAGCAGGTTGTAGGTCTGTTAGCCGGATTATGCCAGCGAGGACGCTAGGCCTCTAATAGGGTTGGGTTGTGAGACCCGGGGTACCTGGGTGTCGATGTTCTCCTGAAGGGCATGTGGCCAAACCAGGTAACCGGGTAAGCAACCCCACGTAGATAATAAGTATATTAGTAACCCTTATAAGACACAACGCGTTTTAAAGCCGTGATCACAATGATCCGCCAGAAAACTCTAAGTTAAGCGTGCTTGCCTTGGAGCGATCTGAGTTGATCTAGATCAGGTTGAATGGGTTGGATTGGGCTGGGTTTGGATTAAGGGTTGAGTCAGGTTGATTGAGCCAATTTGGATCTGGTTAGATCGGGTTAAGTAGTTGGCTGAACCGGATTGGGTCAATCAAGGTCTAGGGAGATCCAACGGCTCAGGGGTCGTCAGGGTGGATCGCCGACGTAGGGGGCACGACGGCGGTCAGGACATAGGCAAGAGGGTCGCAGGTTGATGGCAAAGAGATCCATCGGAGTGGATTGCCCGGAGGGATGGCGGATCGATAGGATCTGGAGGTCCAGGGCGGTGGGGTTTGGGTTGGCCGGCGTCGCGGACGACGGGGAGGGCTCTGGGGACGTCGAGAAGAGTTGTTGATGGTCGGAATAGTTTTTAGGACAATCAATAAGGATTTAGAGGGGTTTAGGGGTGAGATCGGGGTCGTGTGGAGGACGGCGGACGGCGGCTGTGAAGTTGCGTTGCCATGGGACCCATCGGAGACGATGGACGCGGTGGAAAAGGAGGATGGCCGGGGTCGTGGGGCTCGGGGGAAGTGGAAGGTGACCTTGGTCGGTGACGAGGACGGCCAGAGAGGAGGTAGGGAGGTTGATCGGCGTGAGGGTCGGGCACGGGAGAGAAGAGGAAGGAGACGATGAATAGTGATGGTGACATGGCGCTGACATGGTGGAGAGAGAAAGTGGCGGGGAGAGAGAATTACCGGTAGAGGCGGTGTCGACTGCGGAGAAGGTGACCAGCGGGGAAGAAGGTGGATAAATGGTGGATTTCTGGGGGAAACTACATTAGCTCTGCTCCTACGAATTATTCTACTAACTACTCTACTCTCATTAATTCATCATAATTCTCTCTCTTATTTTACAAAGCTACTGATGTGAGGCCCGCTGGGTCTACCATGGGACAAGATGCATGCGCCTGGAGGGCGGGGCTGAGTCGGGTAGCCGGGTAAGCAATCCCACAACGCGTGGGTATGGTCCGGGGTTCGATATAAGTATATAGTAAGCTCTTAATAGACAACATGCGTTTTAAAGCCGTGCTGGCAGTGATCCGCCAGAAAACTCCAATGTTAAGTGTGCTTGCCTTGGAGCGGTCCCGGGATGGGTGACCTACTGGGAAGTTTTCCAAGATTTCTGCGGTGAGCCAAAAGCGGACAATATTGTGTCGGGTGGGGCCCTCGGGTGGATCCTAGTCAGACCGGGAGCCCACGGGCCGGGACCCAGTAGAGGGTCGGGGAAAACAGTATGGTATCAGAGCCAGTTCCCAGCCGGAAATTGTGCCAGCGAGGACGCTGGGCCTCCAAGGGGGGTGGATTGTGAGGCCCGCTGGGTCTACCGTGGGACAAGATGCCTGCGCCTGGAGGGAGGGGCTGAGTCGGGTAGCCGGGTAAGCAATCTCACAACGCCTGGGTATGGTCCGGGGTTCGATATAAGTATATAGTAAGCCCTTAATATACACAACGCGTTTTAAAGCCGTGCTGGCAGTGATCCATCAAAAAACTCCAAGGTTAAGCGTGCTTGCCGTGGAGCGGTCACGGGATGGGTGACCTACTGGGAAGTTTTCCTAGATTTCTACGGTGAGCCAAAAGCGGACAATATTGTGTCGGGTCGGACCAGGAGCCCACGGGCCGAGGCCCAGTGGAGGGCCAGGGTGTTACAACTGAGGTCCTTATATATAGGCCTTGACTTAGTCCTAATTCAACTAGAAAACCTCATTGCTTAATTAGCAAGTAATAGGGCTTCCAAACTCAAACTCAACTTATTAACTCAAAATAGAACTCTTAATTAATTCCTAACAAACAAATATCAACTAGGACTCAATTAAATATAGAAGACTAATAATAAATCCTAATTAAATACTCTAGTTTGAACTAGGGAAGACCAAGCCAAACTAGGAAAGAGGCTAAATTAGTTTGGGTCCTCATCTGGGTGCGGGTCTAGTTGATCGAGTCGGATCGACTCGTATCATCCCCCTCTCTTCAGAATTGGCCATGTCCTCAGTGCAGGAGTCAAGTCAGGTAGGAGGGCTCTATGCGGCTGGACCGAATCGACTTGCTTCTGTACCTTCGGACTCGGTGGGGAGAAACCAGGTCGATCCCATGATGGATCTAGTGGAAGCAGCACCAAACATCTGATGGGTCGTGCTGAGGGCGGAGCATCTGGGGGTCAATCTGATGGCTCAGGTAGTTCCAAGAGTCGTGCTCTCACTGGTTCTCCTGGATCATCTTCGTCATGTCCCATAAGTAGTGTTTCCCATGGTCTGATTAGCTGTACAGGGACTTGGCTTGATTCTGGGTCAAGCTGGCTTTGGTCCAATCTGAAGTGAAGACGGCTGAACCACGCTTCTGTTGCACTAGTCGTGGCTTGAAGTTGGTTGATCAGCTTGTTGGCAGGGTAGCTCCTTTGATGGCTTAGATCAACCTTCATATGCTTGATCAATGACTGTGGATGCATGCATCATGATCACATGGACTTGATCTGGATAGTCTTGATCGCTTGGGGCTCCATGATCAGGTTCAAATTGAAGGCCAGAAGCACTGGATCGATGAATAGGTTGATCGGATGGCTGGACCAAGTTCCAGTCTTGATCAAACGGATGAGAAGCTGCCGGATCTTGATCAACGACGAAACGAGGTCGTCAGAGAGCGGCAACGACACAGGAAGCTTCACAGGGACCTGGAGGTTCCATTCGTATGGTTTGATCAACGAATTGTGCCTCATACACGCCGGATCTGAAGGTGGCGGCGCGGAGGAGTTTGTCACCGATGATCGCCGGTGATGCAGGGCTCAACGGTGCTCGATCTTGTCGGGTCAAGGTACGGGAAGGTCTTGGGACTTTTCCTGTGAAGTTTGATCTTGGAATCACCCTTGGAACACGGCGGAGTAGAGGTGACCGGAGCAATGGGTTTCACCGGAATTTGATTCCGACGATCCAAGCTTTGGTTGCGGTTGTGGTTGGCCACGGCGGCTTCGGGGAGGGACACCGATGCTTCCTTTGTGGGTTGGTGGAGAGGACAGAGTCGAGGTGGCGGCTCGGGGATGAGCCGATACAGCCGTGGATGAGCCGGGACGAAGAGGGGTCTGCTCCAAAGTGAGCCGGTCGGGAGGTAAGGGATGAGCCGCGGCTCGAGCCAAACCATGAGGAGAGAGAAAATTCCTTGAAAAATCTGGAAAAATAGGTAAAAATCGAGAAAAATCATGGGGAAGGTAGAGGGAATGTTTCACCCGGATTTGGCGGAGTTGAACTCGGAGTTGTCACAAAGGAAGGGAACAGTAAAGTTTTAGGTTCCAACTCATCTCTAGGGGAACCCCACGTTACGCACACCGTCTACCCCAGGGCACGCACCCTAATGACCTCTGGTATTGTCATCACTCATCCCTCTCAACCAAGCAACTCAACGCTGAAACAACATTGGTAGAACACAGGGTGATACGTAACTCCCCCTATCAATGAAACATCACTCATCCCTCTCAACCTAGAACGACCTCTACACCTCGATCAGAGTAATTTTAGCCAACTAGACAGTAACATCAAATCATCAGATTATAACAGATTAAATCCTAAACCTTGCTACCCAGCCTCGATCCTGAGGCTAGATCTGAGCTGCCCAAGAGCCTCAAATCGGCGATTAATCCATCGCCCACGTCCTATCCTTTATGCATCTAATGCAATCATATACATGTGATGCTCATGCACAAACATAAATGTAAGCATGCAATAGGATGTCAGATAAAACACAAATTCGGGCGTAGCCTACAGCTCGCCAAGGGTATACATAGCATCAGTCTAGATTAAAGGGGAATAAAATAAGCACTCATGCCTATAAACCGGATACAACCCCAGCTAAACAATTGAATAACCAAAGCAACAATTATTATAATATTTTATTCAAAGCTGAGGGCGTACTTAAGGCCCATTTATTCTACACACCCCAGGGGAGACGCGACTCCCTTGGTTCAATCACAAGCCATGCACGGGCATAAACAGATATAATAATATTATATATAGAATACGATTAAAATAGTCGATTTACCGAAAATCAAAGCAACTATACCACTAACATCGAAAAATCATATTTGTCAATCTAGCTATCCGATTGATGTGAAACGCGATATTCCTACTCAACGGCATACCCCGAATCATATACCCAAAAATCGGATCGATCAGATAAAAGCAAATCGATGAAAACCTATAATTTCGGTTAAATCTCAGATCTGATAAACCCAATCAAAATCCTTTTGCAAATAACTTAGATTGAAACCAAACTTTGCATATCACACCTAAATATCACTATTATCATCTCCACCAAAAATCAGATCCATTTAATAATGAAAAACCTCATAATTACACTAATTAAGATGACTTCCCTGTTTCAGCACAGACAAAGTAGTTAATTCACCAGAAATTGTACATAGCTCCAAAAATCATGACACGAGCTTCAGATGAAATATAACGCCTCAGTCTATAACTTTTATGTAGAACACAAACTCCGATAAGGCACTTGTTGTTGTATATTGAAGCTAGAACACCATAGTTCCGCTAGAACAGAAAATCCGGAGATCAATTGATGAAAAACATGCTTAAATCCAACTTAAATCGAAACCAAATCCAACGAAACACCAGACGGTTATTAATCATCCCTAGCGTAACCATGTAGCATAAGGAAAACAACAAATCACAGGTTCAAACACCATATAAATCCCTAATTATACCTAAACCTAAGCTTAGGAGAAGAACCCTACCTCTTTAAGCTAATCGTCGGTTAATCCAACTGAAGACCAGTCAAGTTTGGATCCATAAGTTGTTGTCGTCGTCCCCCAGCTCGCCGGAGCTGCTTCACTCTCCCTTGCGCATGCGACGTCATCAGACGGGAAAAGTAGGTCACGGGAATAGTGGATCGGGGAAGAGAAAAGAAAGAAGAAGAAGAGGAGCAGGGGGGGTTATATAGGCCCGAACTATGACGCCCCGACCTGCATAGGCCCAACCGGGCTGGGCGACGTGAACTGGAACTTAACTAACTGCGGAAAAGTTTTGGTGAGGGTTTCCTCTAATCTACTGGTCTCCCTAAATAATCCTCAAAACACCCTTATTAAAGCAATAATTAAAGAAACATCAACATATATAGTAAAATAATTCATTTCATCAAACTCCTCAAAAAGGGTAAATTATACATCACACTCACGTAGGAGGATAATTATAACAAAAAGGGTAAACTGAAGATCACCGCTCCTCAAACTCCGCCAGCCACCGATGCGGTTCTAAACACCTGACCGGTAGGGGCCACCGAAGAGGAACTAACGCCTGCAACTGCAAAACACAATCCGGGTAGGAATGTGCAACTAAGCTCAGCAGGGAAACTACATTACGATTCATACAAAGAAGGAGAGAACAATCATGGTCTTCCAGAAGAATTGGTCATGTGAGGACCCGTACCTCCAACCCGGTCCGACCGCGTTAGGTCGAGGGTCTTGTTTGTGGTTTGGCCCGGTTGGCCTTGGGATGCGATCAGTTGATCGCATCGCTGTTTTTGAGTCCAGTGGCATTTTGATAAATATGCTCTCTGACGGTCAGTTTCACACCCGCGTTGTACACACTGCCTTTGATTGGTGTATGTGTTTGATTAGAACCTTAAGGATGCTTCCGATCGGAAGATCGGAGCTCGATCGCGAGAGATCGAATCGGACGGTTGTGATCGATTCCAGCTTTCTATTCAAACCCTTCTTTTCTCTCTCTTTACTGGCTTCTCCTTTCTTCTCCTGTCGTTCTCTCTTCCTCTCTCCAACCGGCTGTGCTAGGGCTTCGGGGAGCGGCGTTCGAGAAGCGGATCTTGGCGATCGGACTTGGGGGATGCGTGGAGGAGCTGCCCTACTTGTTCAAGTAGGTGTTTCTACCTCGATCTTATGACCAGGTTCTCCTAGGATAGGTTTCATGTGTTTTCGCTGTAGCAGTACTTATTAGAATGTTGTGTAACTTGTTGCATATGTGTTGTGGCTTGCTTCGAGTATTCCTACCGTGCGATTTCCGTATTTTTACGGCTGATTTCCGTATTATCGCCGTTGTGTCGGTTTTCGACCGTTTTGACCTAGATAGGATTTTTAACCATCAAAGTCGTGTTTTCTTCACACCATTGGCTTCCCCATCGTTGATTATGCAACATGATTTGATCATTCAAATCCAAGAAATTGGATTTCCGGCACTGTTCTGATGAACTGTGCATTAGGCTCGACGGTCGATCGGTGGATCGACCGTCGAGCGTTGAAACGTTTCTTTTGAGCCTGACGGTCGACCGTCGGATCGACCGTCAGGCTTTGTCGCGATTTGGGTCTCCCAGGGTCGATGCACCGATCGATCGCGGGCTCCCTATCTTTTCCTTTCCGCCTCACGGTCTACCGTCGAATCGACCGTCGCATCGTCCGTGAGGCTCTGTCTCATTTTAAGCTTCTCAAAGTCGATGCACCGATCGACCGTGGCCCTTATGCTTTTCCCTCATTTGACCCCACGGTCGACCGTCGGATCGACCGTGGCATCGACCGTAGCCTCACGGTGGACCGTCGGATCGATCGTGGCCTCACGGTCGACCGTCGGATCGACCGTGGCCTCATGGTCGACCGTCGGATCGACCGTCGCATTGACCGTGGGCCACTGAGCTGTGTTTTCTGGTTTCCTTTGATTGGTTTTCATTCATGATGGATCTCCAATCATGTTTGGAAGCATACACGTCGTTTTCACGGGATTTTCGAGGGATTTCTAACGAGTTTGAGAATCCAACCGCGTACTTATCTTTTTGGCGAATTTGCTTGTTGACTGGCATTTAAATACTTGGTTGATAGTAGTTTAAATGCTTATTGCTTTCCCTAGCCGTTAGTTAACTATGAGTGTTAGCTAACGAGGTATTGTGGAACCTTAGCCTGATGCCGGCGTGTGCCGAGGGCTATTGTATAAATGTTGGCCAGTTACCGGCGGGCTAACTGTGGAACCTTAGTCTGTCAGGTGCAAGAGAGCACTGAAGACTATTGTATATCTGTGTCTATCTCTATGCACTAATCTTTGTTTGGTTAGTATAGATTATCTGTATTTGAGGCCTTTGCTATGCTCACCCCTTTGGCTTGCTATAGGCTATGCCTAGCCCTGTATGATTATCGTCATGTTGTTGCATGCCTATATCTCTCTATCTGTGCCTGAGCATTGCATGCATCTTGTTTGCATTAGAGCATAAGGCTAGGGTGCGGGTGAATAGGGTCTTCACCGATCCGAGGCTCTCGGGTAGCTCGGATCTAGCTCTAGGACCGTGGTTGGGTAGTAAGGATTAGGGTGTGATTGTAATCAGAATTTCATGTTATCGAGGATGTGTTATAGTTAACTCTGATCAATGTTTTGAGGTTTAGAGGTTGTGTTGTCTTCCCAAGGCTAAGTGCTAAGGATGGTTGTCGATGCGTTCCCGACGTGGTTCCCCAAGGCATGGTATTCCTGCTTGCGTAAGGGTGATCCTACATGTTACTGTTCCTTAGCCTCCTGGTAACATGTTCAGGAGAGAGGTTTCGTGACAGGAGCCCTTGGGATATCGATAGGGGTTGTGGGACCCCGTGGCATTTCTTAGGCTTGAGCGGGGAGACATTGTGAGGAGCTATACCTCCAACATGGTCCGACTGCGCTAGGTCGAGGGTCTGGGTTTGTTGTTTGGCTCGGTTGGCCTTGGGATGCGATCGGTTGATCGCATCGTTGCTTTTGACCCCAGTGGCATTTTGGTAAATATGCTCCCTGGTAGTCAGTTTCACACCCGCGTTGCACACATGGCCTTTGATTGATATATGTGTTTGATTAGAACCTTTAGGGCGCTTCCGATCGGAAGATCGGAGCTCGATCGGGAGAGATTGAATCGGACGACTGTGATCGATTCCAGCTTTTTATTTAAACCCTTTCTCTTCTCTCTCTTTCTTTCCTTCTTCTTCTCCGGTCGTTCTCTCTTCCTCTCTCCAACCGATGGCGGTGCTAGGGCTTCGGAGTGTGGATTTCGAGGAGCTGCTTTCGGCGATCGGAGTTGGGGGATGAGTGGAGGAGCTGCCCTGCATGTTCAAGTAGGTGTTTCTACCTCGATTTTAGGATCGGGTTCTCCTAAGATAGGTTTAATGCATTTTCGCTGTATGAGTACTTGTTAGAATGCTATGTAGCTCATTGTGCACGTAATGTGAATGATTTGAAGTATTTCTATCTCGCGATTTCCGTATTCCAACGGTTGGTTTCCGTATTACCGCCGTTTTATCGGTTTTTGCCCGTTTTAACCTAGATAGGAGATTTAACCATAAAAAATGGGATTTCTTTATACCATTGGATTCTCCATCGATAATTACACTTGCTTGCAAAATCTCATTGTTTTCCAACTTGATATGATCCTTGAATTCCAAGAAAATGGATTTTGGGCACTGTTCTGATGAACTGTGCCCAAGGTTCGACGGTCGATCGGTGCATCGACCGTCAAGTATTGATTTGCTCTTTCTGGGCCTGGCGGTCGACCATCGGATCGACCGTGGCATCGACCATGGCCTCACGGTCGACCGTCGGATCGACCGTAGCATCGACCGTCGGGCTCTGTCGGGATTTTAGCCTCCCAGGGTCGATGCATGGATCGACCGCGGGATCTTCTCTTTTCGCCATTTACCTGACGGTCAACCGTCGCATCGACCGTCAGGCGCTGTTTGGTTTTGGGCTTTCCAAGGTCGATGAGTGGATCGACCGTCGCCCCTTTGGTTTTCCTTGTTTTGGCCTCACGGTCGACCGTGGCATCGACCATGACATCGACTGTGGCCTCACGGTCGACTGTCGCATCGACCGTGGGCCCTTGAACATGGTTATCTAGCCTTTCTTGGATGGATTTGATTTGTGATTAATATCTAAACTTGTTGGGAAGCATGTATGTGAATTTTACGAGGTTTTCAAAGGATTTCTATGGAGATTGAGAATCGAATTGGGCGTTGCCTTTTTGATGGATTTATAGGTGGACTTGCATTTAATACTTGGCTTGATAAGTAGTTAAATGTTTAATTGATTGCTTAACCATTAGCTAGCTATGAGTGCTAGTTAATGTGGAATTGTGGAACCTTAGCCTGTTGCCGGCGAGTGCCGAGGGCTATTGTATAACTGTGGCCAGTTACCTACGGGTAACTATGGAACCTTAGTCTGTCAGGTGCAAGAGAGCACTGAAGACTATTGTATATCTGTATTCATGCTTTGCTCAGATCTTTGTTTGGTTAGCATAGATTAACTGTATTTGAGGCCTTTGCTATGCTTATCCTTTTGGCTAGCTATAAGCTATGCTCGACCTAACGCGGTCGGACCAGGTTGGAGGTACGGGTCCTCACAACCTATTACCCTTAAAGAAATTTCGTCCCGAAATGCAAGGATAGGGCCGGAAAAGAAGAACCAACTAGTCCTAGTGGCACGAACGCCCACACAAAGGAAACTACCTGCTGAGGTGAACAGTCGGGGGAACTCCCGACGCACGCGATCCTCTCGCCCCCACATCAAGCTCTCTGCACTGCCATGCCTCTATCTAATCATCACCAACAGTTCCGATCTGCATCTCAGCATCTGATCTCGTCTGCCCACAATCTGCACTGGCCGCTCTACGTAGGCGACGTCCTCCTCGACTACGATGTCGTCGTGTCTGATCATGTGGGACGGATACTGACTGTACTTCCTCAACATCGAACATGTGGCGGTAGGACACGCAACTGACAAGTGCGTAACTAGATCCGATCTGTAAGCAAACCCTCTGTCGCCAACTGCGAGCTCTAACGGCTGTCACCTCTGATCTGACCTGCACTGACCTCTCTACCTCAAAAGGTGCAACGCCGGTGCTGAGCCGTCAACTGTGGAAGTAGGCAAACTCCACTATGAGGATGTGCTCTCGTCTTCTGACGTCTGCATCAACAATACGTGCTCTAAGCACGTCACCATGGATCTGAAGGGTCCTCTCTGACCGTCTGTCCATCTGTACCGCGAGATGCTGTGCTGGAAGTCAATGCTGTGATCATCGGCTCCCAAGAGCTGTACTAGACTCAGGTCTGTGATCCTGGAATCATGGCCTGAAGTGATGGAAGCTGAAGCATCACGCCATCTGATCACCTCTCTGACATGTGGACTGCTATGTGGCACACATACTCATCTCACATGGTATGTGCTGACCTGACCTCTGCATCTGGTCTCTGGATTTGACCTCTGAATCTGATCTCTGCATCTGATCCTGAATTTGATCTCTGCATCTGATGCCAACCAGGCTGATGACGAAGTCCACGATATACCTCCATGCCTCATGAATGAACAGCAACATGAGAGGAGTGAATCTCACGTAGGGTATCCTCGTGCAACTCTGGATCTGCTACTCCACCTCTGGGGTACTACCAACTGTCTGCTAAAGCTATCAGGAATCTCTATAGGCCCGATGTCGTCATCGCTCCACGCCGTCATGGTTCTGGAGCAGACTCTCGGAGTAGGGCTGCCTCGGCCTCCACCTCATCTGGTCTCTGCTCTCTGCCAACTCTGACTGGTCCTCTACACGAAGGAACCTTCGGGAACACTCTGCCAGGAACTGAGAACTCCAAAGATCATCACCTTTGACCTGAGTAGCTCTCTCGTCTGCTCTGTGCTGATCTCTCTGAGGACTGTTTGACGACGCCTGGGGTGGCGGATGAAGCCTCAACAACCTCGGTTGAGCAATCGGATGAACGGCACGAACTGCTGTGCTACACCTCGAATGGCACCACATAGATCTAGACTGATGATTACTGCACTAGGCAAACTCCAGCAAGGGAAGATGCTCCTCTCAGCTGCCTCCTGCAATCTGGTGATGACGTCCGCCATGGTGTGCTTTCGCTCCCACTCTGACACCGTACGGGAGGCTGCAATAGATCTGCCGGATCTGCAACACTGCTAACGAAGCATAACCTGCGATCTGCTGATGCTGTCCAGCTCTCAGTCACGTGCTGCGGTTGGGCCTCCACTAGCTCCGGGTACATACCCTGGGCCTATATCACTCTGGCTCGGAGAGCTGGGATGCTGCAACTACCAAAGGGAAAGTCATCTGGAATCTGATTTCCCGAAATCCGATCCGACTGACTGTCTGCCTCCGATGAGCTGACAAATCCCCAAATCTGCTCTAGCCTCTCTAACAACTACTGGTGGCTATTACCCTTAAAGGCACTAACGCAGTGACTTTAAGGCAAAAGCTCCGGCCTCCTGGCCACTCTGGTCAACGGTCCAGCAATCTTGGAGATGCCTCTACTGAACCTCGGACACCATCTTCGACCTCTGCTGTCACACATTTGTGTTGAGCCCAGTTGAATCAATTGATCTGCCTGCCGCTGAGACTGCCCGTCCGTCGAACCTGCCTCTGAAGGCCAAGACCTCGAACTGGGAGCCAAATAACGCCGATACACCCTCGGCAGCTGCGATGCAAATGCCAAATATCGCTCGTGCTCCTCAACGCGCCAGTAGATATGATGCTGTCGACGACGCCACTGCAACTGATCAGGATACAGCCTGAGGGTCCTCCACATGACATCTGTGAAGGTTGCTGGTGCGTTCGTCAGACCAAACGGCATCACTGTGAACTCGTACAGTCCGTACCCCGTACGGAAGGCTATCTCCGGGATGTCGCAATCCCGAATCCTCAGCTGGTGTAGTCGATGCGAAGGTCAAACTCTTAAGGAGTCGACAAGTCTCTCAACTGCTAATCCATCATCGTTACACTGCAGCGGGTGCATACTCTGTGCTGCAACGCCGTCCAGCTTCCTGAAGTCTATGCATCTATGGAGGGAACCATCCACAATCAGAACCGGAACACACTTTGAGGTTACACACCTGGGCGAACGAAGTCCCGAACTACTGACTCGGCCGCCTGAGTCCTCGACTCTCCAAATACTGCTGGCATCCATGTGCGAACTCGCAACGCTCAGGACCGCCGAAAGGAACCTCAACCTCGAATTCGGTATCCCGCGAAGGCGACAATCAGAAAGCTCCTCAGAAAGGACAGCTGCACAAACAACAACAACAACACGAGGGGAAGCTGCTCTCCAGAGCACCCTCGACAACAACGGGGAGGAAGTTCACCACCAGCCGGTGAACAAACCCCAGCTCTCGACAAACAGAAGGATCGCCAAACCGCGATCTTCAACGAGAGCGAAACAACACCGTCAGGTGTACCCGCGACACCTTCCCACGGCCAAAGAAGTACAACTCGGTGCGTGGCCAACCGACGCAACCGAGGAAGCCGTCGAACCCCAACGTGTACCACACGTGGGCGACGGACACCTATAGGTTCCAAACCTCTAGGAAACGCCCCGACAAGAGCAACCAACCCAAGCTCTTGTCCCAATTGGTGGCTACTCCCAAAGCCACACCTGACTCCAGTCCGAAGCCAACAAGGCTGCACGGGAACGAGTCACAAGGGTGAAACCCAGAGCCAGAAGGAAAAACGCGAGCTGCGAGAAGCTCCGAAAGCTGAAGGCTGAAGCTGAACGCTGAAAATCGAAGCTGGTGGCTCTGAAACTGGCTGCTGCTGAAGATGCTAACTCCTCTGGAGTGCGCGAACCGCTGGCTAGAACGGTCGCCGCCTCATCTCCAGCAAGCTTCTATCTGGAATCTGAATTCCTGCGTCGGCCCCAGGTACCTGCCCCAACTGAGGCAATAGTCCACCGCTCTGGTCCACGCCGCGCGTCACGCCCGACTGCTCTGCAGTAAGTGCCCAGCGCCCCTCGTAACCAGCACCGTCGACGGAAGGACACCCGGCGGCTAGCACTCGAGCACCCGGTGGAATACCTCTCAGTATGGCGGTCCAGGCTACCTCTCAAAGGACCGGCACGACGCTGCTACTGCCACGGCTGTCGCTGATGCTGAAACCTCTGCCTCTGCCAACGGCTACCCTGCCGTTCCCCAAAAGCAGGAACGACAACCCCGAAACTCACCACGACTACCGGCCAACTGCCCGGTGTCAACCCTCAAGTCACCTGTCTCAATAGCTAGCACACAGTCCAGGGTGCACCCTGCTGTCGCCCTAGCACACCGAGCCAGATGAACCAGCCAACCCACGTGTCGCCACGTGGTGCAAGTACCCAGAACCAGAGGAAGGTACTCCCAACTACACCACCCTCCAAGGGTAGGTGCCAGAGAACAGTACGCGAACTATTCTCAACACACAACCAACAGTGCCCCTAGTGGCCCCGACAAGCGCCACTACGAATCGCTTCCTGGGAAGGCAAGAAAACAACAGCTTCCCAAGCAAGCAATACTCCAGGATGTCCCAAACATCTAGGATCCGTGTCACCTCCTTCAATCAGTCCTCTACTGTCGAAGGATCTCCAACACCGTCTCTGAACCTTAGCAGGTTCACCTCTCGAGATTTCGAAAGTACAAAAACGACACACGTCCAATCCCTACTCACTCGTCTCTAGCACGGGGGGAGACGCTGTCAGACGAGGGAACGGACGACACCGGTGCGCATGCACATCTCCCCCTGACACGTCATGACGCAACCGGGAAGCAGCAAAACAGAACAGCAGACAGATAAATAAGCATGTCACACACAATCGCAAACAGACATGCAAGGATGTTCTAGACCTAGAACTATCCCATTCCACACTCAAAACCTTAACCGCAAGCCTAATCCTATCCCTGGGACCTACAGCCTGCTCTGATACCAAGTTGTCACACCCCGACCCAGAAAACCCATCCGAGCCGAGGCGTGAGGGGAAACCTACACTATTCATCTCCAACTGGCGCGATACAATGCGGAATTATAGATAAACTTAAACAATGTATTCCAGAGGTGGAACAGAAATTCAATTTACATAACATCAGTTGTATTATTCAATATTTGATACAAATCTTCCAAAGAAAGAATATTATACATTAAACTCAAAAGTCCTCGAAATGTATATAATTTACAAAATCTGTCAGAAGTACAACAGTCGTCCTCCAGCAACCTCAAACACCTCTGGATGTAGTCGCGCTACCAAAGCTGATTCGTCGGTTCTACTGAAGAAGAACTGGCGCCTGCACCTGCAAACGCAGGCCGGGTAGGAGTGAGCGATAAGCTCAGTAGGGTTCTACTCTACAGCACACCGAAGGGAGGAAAACAACAACAGTGTTGTCTCCCCGCACAAGTCTAAGGAATGCCACGGGGTTCCACAACCCCTACCGACTACCCCAAGGATCCTACTCTTCTCAACCGACCACGCTGGGACACATTCTCCAAACACGCTGGGAGGAAACAGAGAACCAGAACTAGTAGGATCACCCTTACCCAGCAGGAAGCCACTGTCTGGGGACATGTCAGGGGCACCGGCAACCATCCTTAGCACTTGGCCTTGGGAGACCAACACGACCTCTAAACTTCAAGCAATGATCAGAGTCATCTATCGCAAATCCTCAATAACAAGAGACCTGATTATACAATCACACCATAATCCTGACTACCCAGCCACAGTCCTAAGGCTAGATCCGAGCTACCCGAGAGCCTCGGATCGGCGACCCAAACCATCGCCCGCCTAACCTCAAATGCCTCTAATGCAATCAAGATGCATGCGATGCTCAGGCACAGATAACAAGATATAAGCATGCAACAAGATGTCATTAACCATACAAGGCTAGGCATAGCCTACAACTAGCCAAAGGGTAAGCATAGCAAAGGCCTCAAATACAGAAAATCTATGCTAACGAAACAAAGACACTGAGCCAAGCATTGAACACAGGTATACAATAGTCTTCAGTGCTCTCTTGCACCTGACAGGCTAAGGTTCCACAGTTACCCCGCAGGTAACTGGCCACATTTATACAATAGCCCTCGGCACACACCGGCAAGAGGCTAAGGTTCCACAATTCCTCATTAGTTAGCACTCATAGCTAACTAATGGTTAGGCAAATCAAAGAAGCATTTAACTATAATCCAACATGTATTAAATGCAAACAAAACCATAGATTTGCCCAAAAAGGGAATTACTCGAATCGATCCTCAAACCCGATGGAAATCCTTTGAAAACTTCATAAAATCCACCTACATACTTCCCATAAATCAAACCCATCCAAGAAAGGCTAGAAAACCAAGTCCAAGGGCCCACGGTCGATCCAACGATCGACCGTGAGGCCACGGACGATGTCACGGTCGATCCGGCGATCGACCGTGAGGCCAAAATGAGGAAAACCACCTGGGTGACGGTCGATCGGCCCATCGACCGTGGGGAGCCCAAAACGAGACAGAGCCTCACGGACGATGCGACGGTCGATCCGACGGTCGACCGTGAGGCGGGATGAAAACAAAGAGGAAGCCCACGGTCGATCAGTGCATCGACCGTGGGAGCCCAAAATCCCGACAGAGCCCGACGGTCGACCGCCAGGCCCAGAAAGCATAAAACAACACTTGACGGTCGATGCACCGATCGACCGTCGAGCCTTAGGCACAGTTCATCAGAACAGTGCCGAAAATCCATTCCTTTGGATTTCAAGGATCAAATCAAGTTGGAATTCGATGAAACTTTGCAAGCATGCATAAAAGATGATGGGGAATCCAATGGTATGGTCAAAACACGATTTTAACGGTTAAATCTCCAATTTAGGTCAAAACGGCCGAAAATCGATAAATGGCGACAATACGAAAACAAGCCGTTAAAATATCGAAACCGCGAGGTAGGAATACAGGAAATCATCCACAGCACACATGCTACAAGTTACATAGCATTCTAATAAGTATACCTACAGCGAAAGTACATTAAACCTATCCTAGGAGAACCCGATCCTAAGATCGAGGTAGAAACACCTACTTGATGAGATAGGGCAGCTCCTCCACGCATCCCCCAACTCCGATCGCCGGAAGCCGCTCCTCGAAGTCCACACTCCGATGCCCTAGCACCCTGCCGCAGGAGAGAGAGAGAGAAGAAAGAGAACGGCAGGAGAAGAAAAAGAAGGAAAGAAAGAGAAAGAGGAAGGCTTAAATAGAAAGCTGGAATCCATCACAGCCGTCCGATTCGATCTCTCCCGATCGAGGTCCGATCTTCCGATCGGAAGCGCCCTAAAGGTTCTAATCAAACACATACATCAATCAAGGCCATGTGTGCAACGCGGGTGTGAAACTGACCACCAGGGAGCATATTTACCAAAATGCCACTGGGGTCAAAAGCAGCGATGCGATCAACCGATCGCATCTCAAGGCCAACCGAGCCAAACCACAAACCCAGACCCTCGACCTAACGCGGTCGGACCAAGTTGGAGGTACGGGTCCTCACACCTACCCTTGGAGGGTGGTGTAGTTGGGAGTACCTTCCTCTGTTCTTGGTACTCGCACTGTGTGGTAGCACGCGGGTTGGTTGGATCACTTGGCTCGGTATGCTGGAGCGACAGCGGGGGACGCCCTGGACTGTACTCCAGATGCTGAGACAGATGACTTGAGGGTTGACACCGGACTGTTGGTCGGTGGTTGTGGTGAGTTTCGGGGTTGTCGTTCCTACTTCTGGGGAACGGCAGGGTAGTCGTTAGTAGAGGTAGTGGTTTCAGCATCAGTGATAGCCGTGTCAGCAGTAGCGTCGTGCCAGCCCTTTGAGAGGTAGCCTGGAGCGCCAGACTGAGAGGGAACCCGCAGGGTGCTCGAGTGCTAGCCACCAGGAGCCTTTCCACCGACGGTGCTGGTTGCGAGGGGCGCGAGACGCTTACCACAGAGCAGTCGGGCGTGACACACGGCATGGGGCAGAGCAGTGGGTTGATGCCTCAGTTGGAGAAGGTACCTGTGGCAGACGCGGGAATTCAGATTCCAGATAGAGCCTTGTCGGAGACGAGGTAGCGACCGGTCTTATCAGAGTTTCATGCACTTCTTGGCAGAGAGCACCTTCAACAGCAGGCCGTTTCAGAGCCACCTTCCTCCAGCTTTCAGCTTTCAGCTTGCAGCTTCAGTCTTTAGCTTTCGGTGTGTCTTGCGGCTCGTGGTTTTCTTGTGGCGCTGGGTGTTTCTCCTTTGTGACTTGTCCCCGTGTAGCTATGTTGGCTTGGGACTGGAGTCGGGTGTGGCTTTGGGAGTAGCCACCGATTTGGGACAAGAGCTTGGGTTGGTTGCTCTTATCGGGGCGTTTGCTAGAGGGTGGAGATCTCTAGGTGCCCGTCACCCATGTGGGGGACACGTTGGGGTTCGACGGCTTCCTCGGTTTGCGCTGGTTGGTCGGGCATCGAGTTGTGTTTGTTGGGCGTGGGAAGGTGTTGTGGGTACACCTGACGGCGTTGTTTTGCTCTCATTGAAGGTCGCGGGTTGGCACCTCTTCTGGTTGTCGAGAGCTGGGGTTGTTCACCAGTCTGTGGTGAACTCCTTCCTCTTTTGTTTTGAGGGTGCTCGGGAGAGCAGTTGTTCCCTCGTGTTGTTGTTTGTGCAGCTATTCTTTTGAGGAGCTTCTAGGATATTCCGCCTTCGCGGGGTTGTCGAGTTTAGACTTGAGGTTCGTTCGAAGTAATTCAGCCACTGTCTTCAGTGAACGCGTCACAGAGACCTTGGGGCCGATTAGGCCAGGTTGTACACGGGGTAGAGGCGACCATCGGGGACGTGTGTTCGCTCTTCCGGACCATGAGCAGCTGGACAGAGTACATCAGTTTTTGTCATCTCATCAACTTCAGGAGTCACATCAGCAGACTATCCCTGAGCCTTTCACTCTCCGAGGAGTACGTACATGTTGCTGTGCATCGACGAGATGCTTGTCAACTCAGAGTTTCGCCGACTTTCTCATAGGATGGATTTCGTACCAGCTACAACCAGGTACAGATTGTGTCAGCGGCGGGTAGATTAGTTGACGTAGCTGAGCACGAGGCAGATATGTGACGACAAATATCGAAGTTGGTATTCGAAATTCAGTAGACGTATCGCCAGGACTGTGGACCTTTGACCAGATTGACCAGGAGATCGGAGCTCTAGTCTTAAAGTCACTACGTCGGTGCCTTTAAGGGTGATAGCAACTGGTAGTTGCTAGAAAGGTCTCGACATTTCGGGTGTATCACCTTTCAGTTCAGGCTAATGCCGTAGTTCTTACCTCGAACAGATGGGCCAGAGAAATTAGAACAACTTTAGCGACAGTTACAACCTGTCAGTGGCGGAGGTGGAGGCAGTTATCCAGTTCAGACATCACTCCTTACCACTCAGAGGGTGTCAGCATTTCAGTCCAGACCGATGTGGTGCCATTCGAAGTGTAGTACGGCCGTTCGTGCCATCTTTCGATTGCTCTGCAGAGGTTGTCAAGACACCACCTACTATTCTAGACGTCATCAGACAGTCCCCAAAGAGATTATTACGGATCAAACAAAGACTCATGACGACATGGAACGACGACGACACTGGGCCTACAGAGGTTTCTGGCGGCAGCAGCAGATAGTTGATTGTGCTCCAGAGGTCGAGTAGTAGTTTCAAAACTGTGCGAGGGCATCGTGCGTGAGAGCGACTCCTTCCTTATTGCTGTTCATCTAGGAGGCACGGAGATATGTCATGGACTTCGTCATCAACGTTGGTAGGACGAGATGCAGAGTTCGTCCTCACCACTTCACCTGTCAGGAGGTGAAGGCGGAGAATCAGTAGATAGCAGACCCATTGCAGCCTTTCTAGGGTCAGAGTGGAAGTAGAAGCACATCATGGCGGGTGTCACCATCAGATTGTAGAAGACTCAGAGAGGACGATGCAGATCTTAGATGAAGCATGTGTTGGCGATGCAGATATCAGCTGACAAGAACACATTCCATGGTGGAGTTCGCTTGCTACAGCAATTGACAGTTCAACTTTGGCATCGCACCGTTTGAGGCATAGTATGGCATCCCATGTTGATTTCCAGCTTACTGGCCATTGCTTGCAAAGGCTTCATCCACCGTGTGAGGACCCGCCCCTCTTTCTCCTTTGGCTCGTTGTTGACCTCAAGGGCAATTTGGGAAATTGCGCCTTGGCGGTCGTTTCACACTGGGTGTGCACACACAGACCTTGTCTGGTGCTTGTGTTTGTTTAGAAAGGTTAGGTGGACCCGGGATCGGGAGATCTGGGCTTGGGCTTGAGTCTCAGCCCAAGGATGCCTTTCTAGGCAAGGGAGATTGATCTCATTTGGTGGTGAGATAGATCTGGCCTTGCTATCCAGATCGATCTGGCATGGCGTGCAGATCGATCTCTCTGTGCCTGGAAGTCGTTGGCGGTGGCGTTCAAAGGACGGCCACGGTGATGGCCGTCGTTTCCCCTGTCAGGGGAGGGGAGACTTTTGCTCCCCTCCTTCGCCTTTCCCCCGCCTTCGCCGGCTTTCCCCGGCCTTATCCCCTTCCCCTCTTCCTTCTTTTCTTCCTCTGCTTCCTTCTTCTCCTCCCGGCCCTGTTTTTTCTTCCCCTGTTCCGGCAGCCCCTTCCTCCTCCGTTCTCCCTCCTCCGGCCACCGTTCTCAGAGCTTGAAGGCTCGTTGGAACCGTGACGGCGTGAGGAAGATCCTAGGCTAGGCTTCGTGGATCGAAGCAGCTTTGTGGAGGTAGGGTTCTCACTCAAAGACCCCGGCTGTTTTAAAGGTTTGAAATCCGGTTTTGTTTTTCGATAGATCTCTCTATGGAGTTGATGCTTTCCGGTTTTGAAGCCTTGAGAAGCTTCGTGGTGCTTGGATCTACCAGCCCACCTAGTTTGGTGAAGTTTGGTTGCGGATTCCGGCGGTATTCCTCGCCGTCCGGGCGCCGGTGAACCCAATCCGGATCGATCTCATGGGATGAGATCGATCTCGGTCGGGGTGGCCCAGCCCGCCCGAGCGAGAGCGATCTCCCTGGGAGGGAGATCAATCTCTTGGCGGCTGGCGTCAGTGCGTCCTACGTCACCTACGAGATCGATCTCCATATGGGTGGAGATCGATCCCGTTGGGGTGACCAGGACTGGTACCTATCGCCTTGAGGCAGATCGATCTCATTGCTACATGAGATCGATCTCCTTCGATGCAGGGAGGATTTTTATTCATTTTAAATGTTGTCTTGCCCGCGGGGCTTCGCATGTAAGTGGTTTTGACGGTTCTGCCCCTGGGGCTTATCATGTTACTCATCATGCTTGAATGCTTATCGCTTTGTGGTGGAACCGAGAGGGTGATGCCTCTCGGGATGTGTAGAATAAATGGGCTGACGGTATGTCCTTTACTGCTTTGTGGTGAACCGAGGAATTAATGATCCTCGGGAGTGCTTAGACTAAATCGGCCGAAGGTGTGCCCTTATTGTGTTGCCTGTTACTGCTTATTATTTTATCCTGCCCTGTTTCCTGTGCATTAGACATGCTAGGTTAGACTGGGTGGGGTTGACCCGTGGACTTCGGTGATCAAAGGCTAAGTGGTGGATGCCGTTACTCGACCTGTGTCCCCGTGCTGGTGTCCAGCACGGGCAAGGGTGTCCTATAGGTATCGTCTGGCCCAACCCGTGTCAGGGACCGTCGGAGGTAGCCCAGTCCTTGAACAGTGGTTATCGGAGAGACGTACGTGATTGGATGCAAATATTGCATCCAATTATTAGCTTTCGATACCCGATTTATGCATTAAATGTTGTTAAATCTTGTTTAATATGTATGATTTATTATCATAGGTGTTTTATACCCTTAACAGTTGAAATGGGTTTAAAATGGTGTGTTTCACATGTTTTCGGAGTCTTTATGGATTTCCAGATTAAAGAGTCTCTAGACAGCTGTTAGTAAATTGAGCATAACTTTCTCATCCAAACTCCGATTGGGATGATCCAGGATGCTGTGGAAAGACAAGAAAGAGCTCTACAGTTTTCATGTTTTGAATTTTGGGAGATTCTGTCTGTATAAAGACAGAAAAATCATAGAAGCTCACTACAAGAAAATCATCTTTCTGTGACAAGATTTCAATGACAATGGGAAAACTTGTCACTAAACATAGGTATTTAGTGACAATTTTATTTGTTGTCACATATAGGTGGTTGTCGTCTAATTATCTGTGACAAGTGATTGGCGTTGTCACAAATTAGTTACGATTTAGCGACAAGTTTTATTTTCTGTCACTGAAACTTGTCACTTAAAATAAACATAGAATTTTGACGCCAATTAAATTATTGCTTTTGTGACGCCGATTAGTTAGTTGTCACTTAATGGAGTCAGTGACAATATGTAGTTGTCACTAAACGTGTATAGTGACAATATAACGTTGTCACTGTTGTCACCGGTCTTTCCACATTAAAGCCAACATCCTAGACGTCTGATCTTAACTTCCTCATCAAATCCAGTTAATCTCAAACCGTCCAAGTCTAATTTACCTGCGCTTAATCTCAAACGTCCATCTAGCTCCCCACTTAATCTCAACTCTCTATCAAACTTCTCATGTAACCTCCACCGTCCAATCCATCTTTGCTCTTCATGTAATTGGACCAAACCCTATTAGCTATACACACGGTTGCCAAAACCCACGATCTTTCCAATTTTTACGTTATATTCTTCGACGTGTTCCTTTCCGAGATCGTAAGGCGACTTCTCCGTAGAAAACCCTAGAGATCCTGAGCCTCAAGGTGATCGTCATCGTTCAACTATCCGGCAAGGGTATGTTGTCTCCTCTGAACCCATCATATGTTCTCTAATGCCATCATCTCTTCTCAATTTAAAGGTTTGTTTCTGTTTTTCAAGGATCTTCATCCATTGCGCATCTCCATCGACGAACTCGAGATTGCTTCGTAAGAGACAGGTTAGTTTTTCTCATGTTTTTCTTTTAATTTGTTGCCATGATCTAAAACCGGGGTTTAAAGAAATTCTCTCTTTTACTTTCTTTCTTGTTCATTGTATATAATCTATTTCCCCTGTTTTGAAGGATTTAATCAGATACTCTCCATTTTTTTCTATCTCGTTTGCTTTTTTCCTTTTCTATATTATGCCTTTTTCTCTGTTTTCTATGCTCTGTGCCGGTATAGCTCTGTGTGTGATACAGAAAAGAATACAGATTTTTTACTCGTGTACAATCATATATCCTACGTTCATATAGGAATTCTACGGTTCATGAAAGTTCTTATGCTACATACCTCCTTCTTAACAAGGTTCAGATGTTATCTAATAGAGGGTAAGAGAGATGAAATATAGGGAGAGAGATGTTAGAGAAGAAACACTAAGGACGAAATAGTGATAGCTGAAAAGGACGCCTCACATAGCTCTGCTACTTTTCTTAACAGAGAATGTATGCTCTGTTTCTAGTCAAAAGCAAAAGCCTCTTTCTAAACTAAAGTCTTTATTAATCCCATCTCATTAAAGCTACGCGACTATGCCGATATATATAGATGGGTTCTAGAGTTCTAATCTTCATCCAATTTAAAGATCTAATCAAACTCTAACCAACTAGAACTAAAAAACAAGCTAAATTCATTGTAAATTATCTATCCCTCTGTGTGTTCATTTCATGTAATTACCCTAAACCAGAGGTTTTCTGATTGTATAGGTGGTGCGCAGACAATTTTTGACATACTCAGTGCCCACAAAATTGTTGCCAACACCCAACTGACTGAAACCAAGCCTTCCCAAACAAATTAGGTATGTTTATAATTCAAATTTGGTATGTATATCCTGAAAAATGATGAAAAGTAGTATTTAATATAAGTATGATAATCAGTCAAATGCTAGTTAACAAGTCATGTGATAGATTTAACTATTTCTATCTTAGTAGATGGTGCTTGTCATTTGATCTTTGGTGTGTTTTTTTTTTGAATTAGTTTTCATAGCCATTTGATTACGAGCTATGAAACCTAGAAAACAACTCATTTGAATTGTTTATTTTATGAAAACTATTAGGAAAAATGCCCGACAAGGATTGGATGAAAATAAAAAACCAGTCAAGTTGGGAATATATAAGCGGAGTTGATTCTTTTCTCCACTTTGCATTCAAATCAGTAAAGGTCGGCGATAGAATTCGGTGCCCCTGCAATAAATGTAGGAATTGTGTCTTCAATAGCCGATACAATGTTAGAGCTCACTTATTCAATAATGGAATTCTAGAGGGCTACATAACATGGGATCTTCATGGAGAAACATCGACAAATGCAGACGAAGCATCTGATTCGGATTCTGCTAGCGATGATGATGAGGCAAATGATGCAGCTGATGATGACTTTGTTGGAATGATTTATGATACATGTGGCATTGCAAATACTTCTGAAGATCCAAATTCGGAGGCCTTGAAGTTTTATCAATTGCTAGAAGATGCCAAGGTGGAACTATATCCGGGTTGCACGCTAACTAAGTTGGCGTTTGTTGTGAAGTTACTGCACTTGAAGACTCTAAATAATTGGACCAACAAATCAATGGATCCACTGTTGCAATTTATAAAAGAGCTTGTTCCAAAAGATGCCTTGATCCCTGGATCCTTTTATGAGGCAAGAAAGATTGTTCGTGATTTGGGTCAGGATTATATAAAAATAGATGCATGTAGGAATGATTGCATTCTATATTGGCGGGAGCATCAGGATGCGCAGTCATGTCCTGTGTGTGGACTTTCAAGATGGAAAGTCAAACGAGGTAGGAGTAGAATCCCACACAAGGTTTTGAGGCACTTTCCCCTAAAGCCAAGACTACAAAAGCTATTCATGTCCAAAACTACTGCTAAGGATATGAGATGGCACAAGGAGCAACGTGTTGATGATGGTGTGTTGAGACATCCAGCTGACTCTATTGCATGGAAATCATTTGATGAGCAACATGGTTCATTTGCTGCAGATCCACGGAGTGTTCGCCTTGGCCTTGCAAGTGATGGTTTCCAACCTTATGGTCTTATGAGCACCTCACATAGTATTTGGCCTGTAGTTCTGATTCCATACAATCTACCTCCTTGGAGGTGCATGAAACATACCAACTTCATGATGACGCTTCTTATCCCGGGACTCAAGTGCCCAGAAAATGAAATTGATGTATACTTACAACCTTTGATTGAAGAGTTGAAGGAATTGTGGGAAGTTGGGATCGACACATATGATGCACATGCACAGCAGAATTTCAAATTAAGAGCGGCTATGATGTGGACTATTAACGATTTTCCAGCATATGCTAACTTGTCAAGTTGGTCAACCAAAGGAAAATTAGCTTGTCCGTGTTGCCATAAAGACACTTCCTCCATGTCAATTAGGAGCAAGCTATGTTATATGTCTCATCGTCACTTTTTGAGACTCAATCATCCATGGTGACGAAATAAAAGGTCCTTTGATGGCAAAGTAGAGAAAAGACTTGCACCGAAAGCATTGTCGGGAGATGATGTTCTTGATCAACTGCAGTCATTGGATGGTGTTATATTCGGCAAGGGTCAAAAAAGAAAGCGTAGTGATTCAAACTATGCTTATAATTGGAGGAAGAGGAGTATCTTTTTCCAGTTGCCTTATTGGAAGACTCATTTATTACGGCATAATCTTGACGTTATGCATATTGAAAGAAATGTCTCAGATAATATATTGTCAACGATCATGAATATCAAGGGGAAAACGAAAGACACAGTAAAGAGTCGTTATGATCTTGTAGACATGGGCATCAGGGAAGATCTTCATCCTTATGTTGACAGGAATAAGTTATGGTTGCCAGCTGCATGCTACGCATTGTCAACTCTTGAGAAAACTATCTTTTGTGAGTTTTTAGCAAATCTTAAAGTCCCTGATGGTTTCTCATCAAATATCTCACGATGTGTGAATATTAATGAAAAAAAAATTATAGGTTTGAAGTGCCATGATCACCATATATTGTTGCAACATATACTTCCACTTGCAGTACGTCGACTTTTACCTAAGAATGTATGTGAGCCACTCATTGAGTTGAGTAATTTTTTCAAGAATTTGTGCTCAAAGTCATTGAGAGTCGAGGATATAGAGAAAATGGAGGATCAGATTCCGATAACTCAATGCAAGCTGGAGATGGTGTTTCCACCAGCTTTTTTTCACATAATGGTTCACTTACCAGTTCATTTAGCTACAGAGGCTAAACTTGCTGGACCGGTACATTATCGATGGATGTACCCAATTGAAAGGTACATTCTTTTTTAGTCAATCATGTACCATTATGACTTTAGTTGAATATTTTGCTAATTAAGTGTCTTTACTATGTGTTAGATACTTGCGTACACTTAAATCATATGTACGCAATAAGGCTCGTCCAGAGGGCTCGATTGCAGAAGGTTATCTAGCGGATGAATGCTTAACATTTTGCTCAAGATATATGCATAGTGTTGAAACAAGATTGAATCGAGTACCAAGAAATGATGATGGACGTTTGGATCGCAGTGGTTTGTCTGTTTTTGCCAAAAATGGTAATCCGAAAGGAGCATTCAAATCATGTCGCCTAAGCAATGAGGAGTATGACAAGCTCGTACATATGTGCTTCAAAATTGTGAAGAAGTTTGGGCATTTATAGAGTAATTGAGCTTAACCTGACTTCTTCCAATTTATGAACACAATATACTATATACGTTTTAAGTATTCAACAATATTTTCTCGTAGGGAGCACAAGCGTGAGCTTCAAAGTGAGAGCACCAGAAGTATAGCCGGAAGACACAATAAGGAGTTTCCTAATTGGTTGCATAATCGGGTAAGCCTCAAATGTTGTTTTTTTTATATATGAGACATTACAAATCTAATTGATATACTCAATATGAAATAGAAACAAAACTAAAATGCTATTTTTTCGCATAGGTTTCGGATCTTCATGCAGGAGGGCTTGCAAGTGACGACCTACTAAATTTGGCTATGAGTCCCCTCCATTTGGCTCGTCGCTATGCAACATATGTTGTGAATGGATTCAGGTTTCATACAAGAGACCGAGCAATTGGAAGGAGTCAAAATAGTGGTCTTCTTGTACGGGGAGATGATGAAACACCAGAAAAAGAATATTATGGGGTCTTGGAAGATATTATTGAATTGTTATATGTGGGAAGTAACAAAGTCTATCTTTTCAAGTGCCATTGGTGGGATGTAGCTCGACTTGGAAGGGGGTACAAGGTTGATAATTATGGGTATACAAGTGTACATGTTCACGGATCCTTGAGCAGCAATGAACCTTTTGTGTTGGCATCTCAGGCCGAACAAGTATTCTATATTGAAGACATAAAGGATGCTGATTGGCTTGTTGTTGTGAAAACAAATCCTCGTGATCTCTATGCCATGCCACTAGAAAATGAGAATAGCTTTCATGAAAATGACGAAGAACTGGTGGAGGAGGATGCCTACCAGCAAGATGAGCCTGACATAATTGATATTCAACCTGCTAAATCTGTGGAGAATGAGAACATTGATGTTGTGCTCAGAAGAGAAGATGTGGAAGCTAAAAAAGTTGATGGCAATATGGAGGATGCAATGAGATCAACACCCATGAATGACTCTTTTGATGATAATGATTTAGATGCTGACGTAGATGATGAATTAAATAATGTTGATAATATTGAATTTAGCTCTGATGATACATTTGATGAGTGAAAATTTTATGCATTTTATATATTTTAAATTATGCTTCTGTTCTTTTAAATTCTGCTTTGCATTTAACATCCTTGGTTAAAGAGGAATCCATATCATTGTTAATTTTAGTATAATATAAGCTTAATTTTCATTTTCTTGTTTGTTCAGATATATTGCTACAATGATAGTAGCTTGTTTTTGTCTACATATTATTTACTTGCAGGTAAGAGATTGCACTTGATAGTTCAACAAGCTATGGCACGAACTAGATTTACTAGATTTAAAGGACATGGTGGACAACGTCATACTCCGTCTATAATTGATACATCCATCTCTGAACCACGCTCACCGCCGAGGATGATCCCACGTGAAGAAAGCACTCAACAACAAGAAATGCCTCAACCTGAGCTCCATATTCAGACAACTTCTCAACTACTTGTCCAACAAGGATCAAATCATCAACTTGATGATGATAGGCCTCAGCATTCAACTGGCAATCATAGCGATGCAGGTAAAATGTCTGATCTTGACCTTAAAGTACTTAGCACATACTATGTTTTCATATGTAATAATTATTCTTTATGCAGCATCTAATTGTACTCCAAATCACCATGGGAGGGGAAAGTATAATTGCTTGAAAGTTGATATGAAAACAAAGACCGGAGGAAAAATTAAAGTTGACATCCCAAATGATATACTACGAGCCGTGGGAGAAAATGCAAGAGATATTGTTAACTACTGTGGATTTGTTGTTAGGACTGTTGCTCCATTACAAGAGAAAACTTGGACAAAAATTTCAAAGGTTGCAGGTCAACAAATGGTGAAAAAGGTTCAGGTTTGTAGACATATATATAATTGTTGTTAGTTGATGTAGTTGTTTAAATTAGTAGTTGAACTTTTATTTTGTATCGAATATATATCTTGCATTAGGCGAAATTGTTGTACAGATTTCTTGTCATATAAATATAAAGGAGACTCTGTCGAATTTTTTAGAAAACAGGTTTAGTTGTTTAACTCAATTTTTAAGTATTTACTTTAATCTTTTTTTTCAGGAAAAGTTCAAAGTGGATATGAAAAATCAATATCGTTTTGAGGCATTCATTATAGCCACATTACAACGTCTTTATAGAACTTGAAAAAGTAGATTACATATGGTGTATAAGAAGTTCAAAACTGATGAAGAAAGATTGGCAAATCTTCCTGAGGATGTTAGTCTTGAAGACTGGGCCTTTCTTATTGATTACTTTGGTTCTGATGAGTTTCAGGTAATGCTTCACCTTTTCTTTTAAGTTCTGTATTATGTTCTAATATTTGAAATACTAAATTAAGCATGTCTATAATATGACTTCTCAAATAATACAGAAAGTTAGCAAACGTAATATCGAGAATAGATCAAAACTAGTTGTGAAGCACACATGTGGAACTAGACCTTATGCAGAAGTGGAGGAATCAGCAGTAAGATATATGATTTTTGCTTATTTGTTTTAGGGATTATATCCAAATATATATTATTTGCTTATTTGTTTGGTGTGAACTATGTATAATAGAGAGATCCTATCACTGGGGAGAAGCCTAGAGCTGATGAAGTATGGTTAAAACAACATACTAAGAAAAACAAAGAAGGAGAAGTGATATGGTCTGACATAAAATCCCAAGAGATTCATGTAAGTACAGAATTATAAACTTTACTTGATCTTATTTGTATCGCTCAGTGTCGTAATTGCGGCAATTTTTTATTTTAGGGAAAACTCAAAGATATTGTTAGTGAGCAGACACAACTTGAAAGTGATCAACAAATGAATGATGATGAAATTCTTTTGCACGTTCTTGGTGAGAAATCTGGGTACTTTCGTGGGAAAGGTGCGAGAAAAAAGGCACCACATAAGAGAGGCAGGGCCCAAGATATGCATGAAGAGATGGAGGAAGTAAGAGCAATGATTGGCACTATGAGAGAAGAAGTTCGTGTTGAAGTACGTGCTGAAGTAATTGATGAAGTGCGAGCGGAGCTGGAAAAAACTATGCAATTGGAACTTGAAAAGAGAATGCAAGCTCAGTTTGATAAGATGTTTCAAACACGCATGAGTTCACTTTTTAATGCCGCTAGCTCGCAATCATCACAGTGATAGGTAAATTTTCAATTGTATATTGTGATAGTAGTTGAAGTTATTTTTTATTGTAGTATTGATATTTATTTTTCCAAAGTAACATGCTTCATGATATTTTTTTGCAGGATCATCGATTGTTGCTCTTCTGCATTGGGATTGTTGTTTTGCATTGAGATCTTAGAGCCTAATTTAACCGAACTTTTAGCACTCTTTGACATTTATTAGGAACTATGTAGTGAATTTATTTATGTTATTTGGACTACTTTTGTTATGAACAATTTGATTAATAAAATTTTATTGGTAATGCTCTTTTTATTTTATATTGAATGTACGTCAATTGATAATAAGTTCATTAGATCAAAATTGTATGTACAATGTAACAGGTAACTAGTCTACGATTTGTGACAATGAAGAATGTCAATAACCTATTATTGAGCATGCTTCTCTTAATTATGTTACATGAGAATCTCATTTGTAGGTCCTGTAGGACCAAAGGGGTCCCAAAAAGGTTTCATGTTCCATCTTTGTAGGCTTGGACTTGCTTTGAATTTTTTTTACACTGGAAAATCTTGCACCGTGAAGTCTGATTAAAACGTTCGAACTGATAGCTTTTCCGCTTAATGGCCCTTATCCCACTGACATGATTTCACTCGATATAGGTAGGTAAGAAGAATATTTGCCTTGTAGTTAGCCAACTAGAGAGTCTAGGACAACATGTATTTACTGAAAGAAAGTGCTTGTAGGAATAGGTTAGGCCTCCAGATCTGAGTAGTTTCGCCATGTCTCAGGTTAGGCCTCTAGAATTTAATTATAATGCTGATCTCTTTTCATATGCCTATTGATTGCATGGATCCTAATTATCTCATGATTGATCTTGTTTAGCTTCTTATGTCCACCTGTTCCAAATTATTTCCACAGGATGACTTAAATTTTAATTATTAAAAACATGTCTTCTACATGCTTATAATTTCGACTGCTTTAAATTTTAAACCTTGTAGCGATTGGCGGACTGGTTTGGGACGATGAAGCTATGGTTTCTTGCAAGGAAGAAATGACCAGTGACGAGATGATCCAATTCGTGATGTTAAGCTCATCACTTTTGTAATAGAACTTGAATTTTCCATGATGTTTCAACAAATTGAAATATTTCAATTAGCAAGCATTATTTTGGATCAAAACATCCTTTTAGATGAGAAATTGAATTGTGACTTTGAATTAATATGAAGCTTTATTATTTCAAGTTTTGTGGTTTTAAATAGTGTGGTTTATATTGAGCAAATTGTTATAATGACAATATTTTTTGTCATAATTAGTATTTATTGTTAATGACCAAAAATTACTCTTTGCGACCAAAACAGTGATCACAACAAATAGATATAATGACCTTCTTTGTATTATTTATTTGCGACCAATATGTGGTCATAATTGCTTCTACACCTATCATGAAGAATCAAAATAGCGATCAGACATATGATCGCTATTGAGCTACTTATAGCGACCAAATTGGGGTGGTCGTAATGAGTTGGTGTCTTTAGCGACCAACTAGTTCAAGTTTAATGCGACAAAAAAATATTCTAATTGCCATCAAAGTTGGTCACGGATACTTAACTTTTTGCGACCAATTTGACTTGGTCGAAAAGTATCATTTGTGACGACTTATTTTTGACCACTTGACCACCAAATGGAAATGGTCGTTAAAGCCCTTAAACGACATTTAGTGATCAAATGTTGTACTATTTGCGACCACCATATTGGTCGCTAAATGGTTTTTTTCTTGTAGTGTGATGGACCATGCCGGGGATAAGAGGGAGTTTATCTACACGTGAGTAAGTTTATATGTTTTTACCTTGCGTAATATGTTCTCTTTTTATTTATAGCAGTTTATAGTTTATTGTATCACTTGCTGGAAGGAGCAGTTGGAGAAAGCAAAAACTGCTAATCCTATAAGTTTACATGTTGTCCTTACATTCTCTTTGGGATTGGTTTATATAGTAGGTTGATGCAAATGACCTTTTAACTTAATCACATAGTCGTGATTAACAGCTCTGGAATACGTCACAACTAGATATTGTTCATTATGGTAAAATGTATCGATTTATGAGGCAAGCAATTTCCAGTACCCTCTTGGTGTTTTCGTTCTGATTTTTTCAGTCCATGCAATTGCCACATTTGGTAGTTAGGAGAATAGTTAAGTCAAAGAGTTGCTAATTATTACTCATAGTTGTGGTCGTATATTAGGTACTATGAGGTTGTTTGTATATTTCATTTTCAGCTAAAACATTCACACCCTTGCACTTGTAATTATTGTATGATATCCGATAGATTCATGCTACTCATTATTAATGATGATATACGATCATCAATTCATTAATAAGATGTCTTATTTTCTGTAACAGTGCATCGAATTGCTAAGTAGTGTATAGAAAGTCTAAGCTTATTTTCAAGCTTGTAATTCTGTCCATGATACTAAAGTTTCAATGACAAGTGTCATGAGTCTTTTGTCTCTTTTTAATACACCATCCATTGTAAGATCAATAATCCATTTAAATTTGGAAATAGTTAGTTAAAGCGTCTTTGTTTCTTCCTATGAGAAGAATTAAGGGAGAAGGTCATTCTTCTTGTATCTGATGTTGGTCTTTTCACTTATCAGGGCCCACTATGCTAACTTAGCAAGATATCAGCCCCTCATTGAATGCATGGCTAATTGCTTGCCTGCCTTTTTGCACCCTTACTTTTCTCTTTCTTATGGATTTGTCATCGTTTTTGTTGAAAATTTTCTGCATGTAAGTAAAACATAGGTTAATTACACTTTTGGTACCTGTAAAATTTGAGATATACCATTTTAGTACCTCTAATTTTATAATTACGTTTTTAGCATCTACATTTAATGTATATAACATATTTAGTACCTACCATTAGACGCTGTTCTACTTACTTAACGGATTACCGGTCACGTGATCAATTTTGACTGGTTTTATAGATTTCCAATCAATTTTGACTGGTATTGCCAACTCATCACCATCTCATCTCTCTTCTCTCTCTCCTCCCTCTCTCTTCCGTGTGCTCTCTCTCTCCCTCCCTCCCCTGTCTCCCCCTCCCCCTCCCCTGTCTCTCCATCTCTCTTGCTTGGATCAATGGTGGTGAACAGTCTTGTCTACCTGAAATCGTAGTCAAAGGGGATGAGCCTTTTTGTGATGAGCTTTTGTGCATGAATGGATGGATGTTTGATGAGCTTTTTTGCATATCATATATGATGAGCTTCTTTGTGACGCATGCATGAATGGATGTTTTAAACAGGAGCAGTGACTAAGAGAGAGACGAGAGAGAGAAACGAGCTTCTCTCCTCGTACGCATGCATGAATGGATGGATTTTCGATGAGCTGTTTTGCATATCATATATGATGAGCTTCTTTGTGACGCATGCATGAATGGATGTTTTAAACAGAGCAGTCCTGGCGTCGCCCATGCCATCGTTTCCTATTCCTTCGTCTTTTCTGGCTTTCCCTGCTTAACTGTGGACTGCGCGGCGTAGAGGAAGCCGAAGGCGCTGATGACAACTTCGACCTTTCCACAAGCGGTGGAGACACAGACGGCCGGCGATCACACTGTGGCCGTTGAAGCCCACCGTCAAGTTCATCGCCAGTGACCAAGAGAGAGACGAGAGAGAGAGAGCACGGAAGAGAGAGAGAAGAGAGAGAGAGAGAGCACGGAAGAGAGAGAGAGAAGAGAGATTAGAGATAGAAATGGTGATGAGGTGGCAAAACTGGTCACGTGCAAGGCACGTGATCAGTTTACCGTTTGAAAAAATGACGCTGTTAGACGGTCAAACTAAAACGAAGCGGTTTTAATAATATAGGTATTAAAAACATAATTATAAAATTAGAGGTACTAAAGTGGTATATCCTAAATTTTACAGGTACCAAAAGTGTAATTAAGCCGAAAACATAAGTATCATGATGACATTCTCCGGTGACTCTTAACCCCCGTTTGGTTCGGGGTTAAGAGGAATAGGATTAAGGGGGTTAGGGGTAAAAAAATGAGGATAATAAATGAGGGTAAACTTAATCCACTTTTGGCGTTTGGTTTAAAAACAGAGGTAAGTTAGTGGGTTAAGCTTGAGATAAAGGTAAAAATTATAGAGTGTATAAAATATATAATATTATAATAATGGTTAACCTAATGGGTTAAAATTATAATATTTGAATTAATTATTAAGTTAATTAAAATGTTTGTACGTAAAGTGTATAAAATATATAAAATTACATCAATGCATCTCCATGCGGACCCACGTATATTGATATAATAATAATATTTTAATATTTTTATTAAAATAATATAAAATAATGTTTGTACACATCAATGCATCCCATGCAGACCCACTTATATTAATATAATAATAATATTTTAATATTTATTATTAAAATAATATAAAATAAAATATTTTTTACATGATGCAGACCAATCATGATATGACATGTGAGATGTGAACCCACTTATATTAATATTTTATTATAATAACATATGAATAATATTATTTAATACAGTACGTATATAAAAAAAAAATATTATGCGTGTGTAAAAGTTTTTATACGCTCATAAAAACGCATACAAAAATGTTTATGGACTCACAAAAATACTTGCACGTAGAAAAACAAACACGCATAAAAAATATTACTACGCATGTAAACATTTTTATACCATCATAAAAATATTTGCATGTATTTTTAGAAACGCATAAAAAAGTCTAAGGGCGTAAAAATAATTTCCTACGCGTAGTGTATAAAATAGCATCAATAACATATTATTATAATAAAATATTAATATAGGTGGGTCCCACATGTCACGTGTTATACCATGATTGGTCCACATCATGTAAAAAATATATTATATATTTTATCATTCTTTATATATTAACATTATCAAAATAATATTAGAATATATTTGATGGGTGTAAATGAGAGAGAAGCTTTAATCCCATTTTCGGGTTTAACCTCTCTTATGCATTTGGGGATAAGAATGAGGTTAAGAGGGTTAAGACCCTTAACCCTGTTTCTTACTCCGGTTTGGCTGCCAAACGGGGGATTAATGTTAAATTGCCAATTCCGGACACTATAATTCATCATTTTTAAATTTATATGGTACGTTATGCTTACATTTTTTTGAATAACTACTAGGGTCATTATACATGCACCGCTGATTTTGTTATGTGCACCCGTTTTACTAAGTGCACAGGACGCGATTTTTAAAGCACCATCGAATGCTAAGTGCACCATGTACGATTTTTGATATATTCCGTTATTGTCTTTTAATTAAGAAACATGCTTTACTATGAGGCGGAATCCTCCCCTCTTCCGCTAAACCCTCTCCTCCGGCGCTGCCTCCTCTCGCGGTAGCTCTTCCCCCTGAGCTATTCTCCTGTCCTACCACCTGTGAACCCATCCGGCGCCAGCTCCTCCTCCTTATTTTCTCTTGACTTGGCGCTAGCTCCTCCTTCGGCGTTACCTCACGGGCGTGCCTCCTCGGCGTTACCTCACGGGCGTGCCTCCTCTGGCTCTACCTCACCGGCGTGCCACCTCCTCCGGCGCTACCTCGCCGTGTTGCGTCCTCCTCCGGCGCTACCTGACCAGGGTGACTCATCGTCGAGATCAAAACACGGCAACGAGTGGAAGAGGTACCTTTCTCGCTCTCATCCCATCTCCCTCTCTCTTTCTTGTATTGCAACTTAGGGTTTCGAAACCGCATTCCTTTACGAATTCCCTTGTGCACTTGAAGGCCTTTGATATTGCTAATTATCTGGGATAGGAGAGACCATCATGTTTCTATTAAATGGTTGAGTATGCTTGGAAATGGTTTTCCTG
Organism: Narthecium ossifragum; assembly: GCA_963920575.1. Classification (NCBI taxonomy): domain Eukaryota; kingdom Viridiplantae; phylum Streptophyta; class Magnoliopsida; order Dioscoreales; family Nartheciaceae; genus Narthecium; species Narthecium ossifragum. The sequence goes on along the minus strand of OY986970.1, from coordinate 16,698,239 downwards.
ACAAATATAACTTGCGAGGGTGCTTTGGTTCTTCACTTGCTAGCGTTAAAGTTTCAGCCAGATTTTTTCTACTGTGTTGAAGAGTCCTACAGGTTGTTGATTTGATTTTAGGGAGTTAGGATTGCAATGCCATATTAGAAGCATCAAGAAGGTACTGATCGGTACAACCGGTGGATTTTAAATCAATCAGAAAAGAAGGGGAAGAAGGATGAAGGATGAAGAAGGATTGCAATGCCACGAAGAAGTGCAGAAAGAAGGGGAAGAATTGAAATAATAGGAAAGCATATGGGGGAAAGGTTTCCAAGGGGCTAGGTTTGAAATCTATCAATCTACAAAAAAATTAGGACAGAGGATGATGAAAGAAGTATTCTTTCCTTTTTTTTTAATCTCGTGAAAGTTGATAGCAGTGAGAGAGAAACAAATGACGAGGAGAAACCTGCCTTCATATTGATAAGATTGAAATCAATTTAATCACCACTTGATTAATCCAAAGCACATCAAATCTAGTTTTAATCATACCTGAAGAATAACAACCTTTTGCCAGGTCTGGAACTGTCTTTGCTGTAGGGTGGACTAAAAGGGTTATAAGCACCCTGTATATGATCGAACCATCTAAAATCAGAACTGTTGAACTCAATTTGTGTTGCTTGTAGGTTATCTCACATTGTTTATAGGGTTGGTATCTTAGATATCCTTTAGATCATGATTTCATTCATTTTAGGATACCTAGTTTTCCAAGGGCTGGTATCATATTTCTTCATTTTAGATATGCTGATTTGGCTCATGAAAAATACAACTTATAAGTTTCTTTCAGATTCACTTTCATTCTGAGGAGGAACAAGCACCCCACTAAACCATCTGTTTGGGACTAACTTGTGGTAGACGAATGTGCAGTGCATATTGAACTACCGTTTGGTGCGTGTAGCACCTGTGGGGTCACGGTGAAAGTCCAAGTGTTGCGTGGCGACATGTGCGAAATGCACATAGTCAGTTTGGTTTTGATCGTTATTGTATCTGAATTTTTGTAATTGGAAATGATGTATTCACAAAACTACTACAATGCAAGGCTTGATAGCCATCATATATGTCTGTGTTAAACTTTTAATTTGACATTATGAGATGATAGTATTTTTTATGACAGTGTAACACTGTCAAATGTCGAATGAGACGGTGCTCAGTTGGAATGGGTTGTTTTATGTGGCCTTAGTTAGCGCTACAATCATCATTTGAGCATGTTCCGCTTTATATACATGCTCCATTCTTCTGTTCCACGAGTATACAATATCCCTGGCTTTCGTCATTTGTAGTGTAAGATGCACACATTTTACAATCACAATTTCTTAAGTCTGTTGCGTGAGTTAAAACTTTTACATTCGCACCACTTTTGTTAAAATATTGCTCTAATGTTTGTTCATTGTCACAGACATGAATGCACCTGTCCATTGCCAAGTCAGGTGTAACAACCGTTGTTACATGCAAGCGGTTGCAGATATCATCAAGAACTGCATAAATGCTAGACATCGAGAGGTTGCCGCTCGGACGCCTTTGCAGGCCCTGTTTGACTTGCCCGGCATGGATCAAGACAGAGTGCTGTTGGACGAGATCCTCCTTTCATGGAGGCACAGAGCGTCCTTTTAGCTGGGTCCTAGGCTCGTCGAACTGATGGCTTTCGAGACTGCGCTGATTCTTGGCCTTCCGACAGGGGGCCAACCCATTGCTTATGATCCGAGGACGGATCCAGGCCACAGGCAATCGAAACCCAAAGCTGACATGCCGCATTGGGTTACAAGGCATGTATAGGCTGGTGAGACGCTCAATAGGTTGTGCCTTGAGCGAGTGATTCATAGTCTCGCTGACTCGGACGAAGCAGACGTTGCGGAGAACACTGTACGCTTTTTTGTACTTTTCGTCTTCACCAGTGTACTGTTTGTGAGGAGCAACTACACCTGTCCGCCGGAGTTAGCGTCGTATCTGAGCGATCTTGAGGGCAGTTGGCTCTATGACTAGGCTGGTGTTGTACACCGGCATCTGCTAGTTTGCAGGTCCCTGACGGCTCCAGAGTTGGCAAGCCGTAAGAAAGCTCTTGAGGGTGTTCCGATGAGAAGGAGGGCCACAGATGTATATCTAAACGGTTGTCCCTTTCTACTGACCTAACCCTGCAACTTCACCTATTTCACATCTCACTTAGATCATTTAGTGTCTATTGTCGATGCAGATCTGGTATTATGAGTACACCTCTGCATGTACTCAAGCTCCAGTGTTGAATGCATTCCCGCGGATGAGAAAGTGGGTTGGCGTTGCAAGAAAGAAATCGAAATCATTGGCTAAGTCAAAGGCATGGTTATCGATAGAGGATGTACGGTTACTCGTCTTTTTTTGCACGTTTAGTTAACCACCTGTGCACTCTCGACTATTGTATTTGTTCACCCATTTTACTCAGGTCCCTCCTACACTGATTATGATCACTAAAGAGCAGTTGTGGCTACAACAAGTGGTTACCCGCCGGGCTCTGGCTCTCCGCACCGGTAACATAGACTCCGCTGGGCCTTCTTATTCCATAAGCCAGCCCAATGAACAAGAGGTACAAACACAATATGGGAAGATCATATTAAGCATAACTTGTGTTGCTCATCGATTATACTGGCAGTTATTAATCCATACCATGTATTCTAATCAGGATACGGATATTGCTCTTTTGAGGAAGGAAGTGGAGGTACAGTGAAAGATGATTGAAACACTAACAGAAGAAAATGCCTCATTCAAATCTCAGTTCCAGATGCTTAACGCTCGGATTGATGGAGAGTCGGCAGAAGACACGGTGCATGATAATGAGGGGAGCGGGAAAGTGGCATCCGTCCACATGAAGCGACGGTCGAGCGCCTCACCAATGTTGGATCAACCCAATGCTCTATTTGAAGATCTTAACTCTATTGAACCATGTCCCCAATTGATAAAAGATGTGAAAGTGTCTCATAGACAGGTATTTGGTAGTCGGAGTTTTTAATCGATTCTGAATCACCCGGGAGCAATAATATGACTAATGAGTGTTCTTATGCATAGATGACGAAATGTAAAAGATTCTGGGGTTTGGATAAGATTGATGCTGGTGAAAAGACTATCATTCTTCAATACCTTGACGGTATCAAAAGGTATTGAGCATTTCAAATGAAAATTACATAACAAATTAATATCCCTTCATGATGTGGTTTGATGTTAACCAATTCAATTGCAATTTCAGCGCTACTGAAATAGCATGGGACGGGCCACACGTACATTTGACGGCTCAACACATCCTTGACCTGTTGAGCAAGGCGGAGGTTATCGATGACGTAGTGGACGTTATGACGACGATGTATGTGGATGGCCAACGATTTGCCTCCACGCGGTCAGTCCGTTCGACATTGATCGCCTACAAACGCGTCATTAAAAACGTTGCAAACTCAATCAAGAATAAAATTTATAAACCCTTATTCTGAATACTAAACTATGGGGTAGAATAGTGATGAAATACGGGATCGAACCACAGGAAAAACTTTGATTACGAAGGAGAAATCAGAATTAAATCTCGGAACCCTAAATCTAAAGCGAAAAGGATTCATTTGGGATTTTGGAAACTGATTAATTAAAACTAGTGAAGAAGGCGATGTAAAAAGATTGAAATATATTAATGAGAGAAAACCTAGGGATTACTCAATCCACTTTAGTTTCACTTCCTGTATTCTCTAGCTATCCCCTTGTTTTCTTATCTAAACATTATAGATTCACAGCTTCTTAAGCTTACATGAATCCCTAAAAGAAGGAGAGTGCTTTCCAAAGGCATATTTTATCTTCGATCAGTATAGATTGTCTTCGGGGTAACCTTAGCACAAGCTATCGTCACTTAGCATAAAATATCTCATCGGTTATTCACAAATCACATAAAAACCATCCTGTAGATTTCTACTATCAATCACTGAAATCAAGTAGGACTCAAAATACGTCAAGAAACTATGTTCCCTCAACTCTTTTATCATTAAAACAAAATCTATAATATCATGTCTAGAAAAAGAATACAAGATTCAACTAGAAAAATACAAGACGATCTACTAAAGCTTCATGAGATCCCTAAGTACAAAAATTAGCTACTCATCTTTGTGATGGAAGCCATAGATTCGATGAAGAACGATTGGGATTCATGCTACGACTCCATCTTCTCCAGAGAATCTTCCAAACCCTAATTCTCTCTTTTCTCTCTATGGGAGCCCCCCGTTTTTGGCTATCAAAACCCTTTTTATATGTTAATTCCCGGAATTAGGGTTTTGGGTTGAGTTGGACCTCTAGTGTAACTCGGATTTCCTGGTTTAATTCTGACAGCCTCTTCCGGTCGCGACTGGGTTCAACCCGTCCGGAATTTGGAAATGTGCTCAACATGAAAGATGTAGATTAGGAAGCCTTCTATCTTGTCCCGAAGATTTGACATTATGTGGACTTATCTGGAATATTTGACGAATATTCTCCTAAGCGTCGACGGACCAGTCTCTCAGCATCTGTTTATCTTCATATTCTTGAAAACGGCTATTAATTTGTCCAGAATCTCGCAAAGTGTCCAACATGAAAGTTGTTCATCTTGAAGTCGTATATAAGTCCTCCAAATGTCAGGAATTTAGGAGTTATCTGGAGAATTTGGTGAATTCTTTTCAAACTGACAGCGGAGCAGCGTAATTTCCACATATTAGTCCTTTTCTGTATTTTCTAACTTGAATATTCATTAAACCAGAAATCAATTAACAAACTATCAAATACAAACACTCTTGGGCTAACAAATGTAAATTAAGGGGTTTAAGTATGAATATTTAGTGACTCATCACACCCCCCAACTTACACTTTGCTAGTCCTCGAGCAAAGAAAATATAAAAAGAAAGCAATAAATCTAACTAGCCACTTTCATATGTCTCACAATTGCACTTAGCATGTGCAACAAGCCTTTAAACCCCTGGGTTACCCCAGTGGAGGAGTTATAGTCTCCTGAGGGTTTTCAGGGATGACACCCACAAACATCTATACATTCCCTTGAATATATCATTAGAAATCAATTATAATATTCATCAACTCTAATGCATGAAATAGAAACCGTATTCATGAATACACCCTTCAACTCACAATTACATAAAAATATAGTAAGTCAAAACATGTCATAACATATTTCCAACACTCTAACATATTTAATCATGATTAAAAACAACTTTAACACTCCTGTGTGTAAATGGGGTTCCACATGCCTCAGAGTATAAATTATATCTAAACACTTCAACTATTCAAAATCACAATCATAGCCAAGCACATATCTTCCACTTATCACATAGCAATATCCATTTTTTCCCTTTCTTTTTAGGAATTTCAACCGTTTTTCGCGAACAATATGCTGGTTAGGCACCTTGCCCGGTTACTAAGTATGAAACCCTTATTTTATAAAAATTTCAACTGTTTTACGCGAACACCTCGCTGTTTAGGCACACTGTCCGGTTACTAAATTGAAAATCCATTTTTTTTATATACTTTGCATGCTCAGATAATTGCATGTGTTCATGTATTTTCTGTGACATGACATAGAATTGTAAATCTATCTTAGTATCATGCTTTAGAATCTAATATCAACCCCTTAACATGTGGAAGTGAGCATGTGCTAGGATATGCCAAGTTATCCTTAAATCATGGTAAAAGTGTTAAAGTATAGAAATAGTGTTATGCATAGCAAAATTTACTATCCCTTATATGACATACAAGTCTTAGAATAATACATAAAATAAATTTCTAAAACCTGCATCTTTGTCAAATCATATCGTATTTTCATCCTTTTGACATATTTCAAGGGATGTATAAGAATTAAATTCCTAAAATCTACCCTCAACTTGAATGTAATTGTCCCCAATTACACTAAGTAATAAAAATAAAGTAAGGAAAAAGGATAGAGATCACCATAATATCACGCCATTGGTAGTTGGCTCACGTGGAAGACGATCACCACACCGCCCACAAGAAGAATACGTCATTATTGAATAAATTCTTGTCTCTAGAAAAGATTAAAAGCATAAAACCATAGAAATCACCATAAAACATTCGAGACATATAGAAAAACTTAAGAATAACCCCCTGATCGATCTATATAAGATTTGCATCCTTCGCCCCTTAATGAGTTCCAAAGGGACACCTGCCATAAAAATACATTTCCAAAAGATCAAAGAAAATAAAATGGAAAAAAATAACAAAAAGTCATAAAAATTTCGGCAGAGGCTCCTCTAGATATATGGACCAAGAACTTGTACAAGCATTCAACCACGAAATTTAAAAATATAGACATTAAAGTAATAAAATACATTAACGCATCCATCCACAACACCCAAATAATCAGCATCCATAAAAATCGTCCTGATTGACAATCTAGACCATCCGATCAAACATCAGAGCGCTAGAGTACATGGAACTCATCCATCATCAATTGGACGGATGAGAGCTCGCCGACTGGTGATCAATGGTGGAACGTCGTCACCGGAGGATGGGACCAGAAGGGATGGAATCGTGGAAGGCCAAGGACTGCGCTGGTGAGGTCTGATCAAAGAATCGTGACCTCCAGGAGGCAGAACGTGGGTGAACAGCGCGGAAGAAGATGGTCGCAGTTGGAATCCGGCGGTCGGAGCTTCAAGCGAGGTGGGCAAGGATCGAGGAAGCATCGTGGAGGGTTTGGGACCTCACCAATGGGATTTAATCGGCAGATTAGGACTTCCAGGAGGTGGATGTACGATGGCGGACGCGGTGGAGGAACGTCGGAAGAAGAATCCGGCGAACCGTGCTACAAGCTTGAGTTTTGAGGGTGGAAAAAGCATCCTGACAATCGGGAGAAGCTTTTGGAATGGTTTCAGGGCAATGGTAGGTGGGGGAGTGGGATATCGACGACGGCGGACGGAACAGGGGATGTTCATCGGCGTCGGAAGAGACGAAATTGGGGGAAGAAGAAGCCATGAGGAGGTAGAGGAGAAGATGGCGAAGGTGTTGATTGTGTTTTGGAGGATTGGAAGCTGTTAGGGGTGGTGGCGATGGGCGGCGGTCGGTGATGAGGAAGGAAGAAGAAGGATTTTGGATCGACCGTGGGCGCGGGTGATGTGAGAACACATTCATACGGTCGATCGATCAATCGACCGTCAACCAAGTAATTTGGAAAAATAAACTGACGGTCGATCGCCCGATCGACCGTGGCCAACGTTATCTGTTTGTGGAACTGACGGTCGATCCTTCCATCGATCCTGAGAAGCTTTATTTTTGACAGAGCCTCACGGACGATCTGACGGTCGATGGGACGGTCGACCGTCCTCCAGGAAATTTGATTTTCTAGATATTATGATTATTCTTAAAGAAAAATCACGAAAAATCATGGAAAAATTCCTAAAAATCAAAACAATTCTAAAAAGCTAAGGAAAAATCATAAAACTTGGTTGCCTCTCAGGAAGCGCGTAATTTTACGTCTTTCACTCGACGTCCATAAAAGAATCAATTATAGCATGGATCCGTCAGCTCGACGGACTCAATAACCTCACCGTGAACGATGTCCTCCACATAATGTTTTAATCTATGCCCATTAACAGTGAAAATCTCATTCGTGTGTGGGTTGCAGATTTCTATAGGACCATGAGCGAATACGTTATTTATGATAAAAGGCCCGGACCATCTAGAACGTAATTTACCAGGGAAAAGACGCAATTTAGCATTGAAAAGCCAAACTTTATTCCCAACAACAAAAGTCCTTCTCGAAATATGTTTATCATGAAATGCTTTTGTTTTGTCCTTATAAATTTTGGAATTCAAATATGCCTCATTGCGAATTTCCTCAAGTTCACATAAACTAAGCTTCCTATGTGTTGTGACGGCATTGGTATCAGTATTAAGCTTTTAAATGGCCCACATAGCTCGATGCTCTAATTCAACAGGTAAATGACAAGGCTTACCGAAAACTAATCGATATGGGGACATACCAATAGGCGTTTTATAAGTAGTCCTGTAAGCCCACAGTGCATCGTCTAGCTTTATGGCCCAATCTGTGCAGTCAATGCGAACGGTTTTCTCTAAGATACGCTTTATTTCCCTATTGGAAAGTTCTACTTGGCCACTGGTTTGAGGATGATAAGGGGTGGCTACCTTATGAGTAATAGAGTACTTTCTAAGAAGGGAAGCAAAATCTTGATTATTGAAATGAGAACGACCATCACTAATAATCGCACGAGGGCAACCAAATCGAAAAAATATATTACTTTGAAGAAATTTAACCACAACTTTATGATCATTTGACTTAGTTGCTATAGTTTCTACCCATTTAGACACGTAGTCGACAACTACAAGGATATACTGAAAACCAAAGAAAGGTGGAAAGGGGCCCATGAAGTCAATGCCCCAAATATCAAAAATATCGGCAACTAAGATCGGAGTTTAAGGCATCTCATTCTTACGAGAGATATTTTCAGTCTTTTGACACCTAATACAGGATTGGCAAAAATTGTGAGCATCCTTAAAAATCGTAGGCTAATAGAAACCACATTGCAAGACTTTTGCAGCGGTTTTCTTCCCCGAAAAGTGACCACCACATGCATATGTATGACAAAAATTAAGAATATCATGAACCTCTGATTCGGGCACACACTTACGGATTACTTGATCAGAACAATGTTTAAATAACTCAGGGTCTTCCCATATATAGTATTTAATCGGAGGAAAGAATCTATCTGTAGTATTTTTAGACCAAGAGTCAGGAAGCTTGCCAGAAACAAGATAGTTAACTATATGTGTATACCAAGGCAACGAGAGACGGGTTACCTGAAAGAGATGCTCATCAGGAAAAGAAGTATTAACAGAAGTGTCATCAAGAATATGTTCCAACGGAAGACGAGACAAGTGATCAGCAACTACATTTTCTGAACCCTTCTTATCCCTAATCTCTAGATCAAATTCTTGTAAAAGCAAGATCCAGCGAATTAGTCTAGGTTTGGCATCCTTTTTAGCTAAAAGATATCGCAGAGCTGCATGATCTGTATAGATGAGGATTTTGGAACCTAGGAGGTAGGAACGGAACTTTTACAATACAAAGATTACTGCTAAAAATTCCTTCTCAGTAGTCGTATAATTTAATTGAGATTCCGAGAGGGTCATACTAGCATAATAAATCACATGCGAAATTTTATTTACTCGTTGTCCTAACACAGCTCCTATGGCAGAATCAGAGGCATCGCACATCAGTTCAAAAGGTAGGGAATAATCAGGTGCATGAACGATAGGTGCGGTGGACAGTAAATCACGAATGGTCTTGAAAGCAGTCAAACATGCATTATTGAAGACAAAAGGGACATCCTTGGCTAGCAATTCACACAAGGGTCGTGAAATTTTAGAAAAATCTTTGATGAATCGATGGTAGAATCCCGCATGACCTAGAAAAGAGCGAATCTGACGCACAGAAGTCGGTGGGGGTAATTTAGAAATTAACTCAACTTTAGCCCTATCAACCTCTATACCATGTTTTGAAACAATGTGACCTAACATGATTCCTTCTTGAACCATGAAGTGACTCTTTTCCCAATTAAGAACAAGATTGGTTTCAATGCATCGATCAATAACTTTAGAAAGATTGTCTAGACAAGATTCGAAAGAATTTCCAAACACAGAAAAATCATCCATAAAGACTTCAAGAAATTTATCAATCATGTCAGAGAAGATGGCCATCATACACCTTTGAAATGTCGCAGGTGCATTACAAAGACCAAAAGGCATCCTACGATAAGCAAAAGTACCGAAAGGGCAAGTAAAAGTAGTCTTCTCTTGATCTTGAGGATCAACTGCAACTTGGTTTTACCCTGAATATTCACCTAGAAAACAATAATAACTCTGGCCGGAAAGTCTTTCTAAGATTTGATCAATGAATGGAAGAGGGAAGTGATCTTTTCTAGTCAAAGCATTAAGTTTTCTATAATCAATACAAACACGCCATCCCGTGGTCTGGCGCATTGGGATCTGATCACCGTTCTCATTTTCCACAACTGTTAAGCCTGATTTCTTAGGGACGACTTGTGTAGGGCTGACCCACTGACTATCCGAAATTGGATAAATAATACCGGCATCTAAAAGTTTCACCACTTCTTTCTTCACTACCTCTTTCATATTCGGATTCAGACGGCGTTGCATTTCCCTAACAGTTTTAGACTCATCCTCTAAGTGGATTTTATGCATACAAATCGAGGGATCGATACCTTTCAAATCAATGACCGTCCAATCTATTGCTTTCCTATGATCCTTAAGAACATTAACAAGTTGACTCTCCTGATCAGAAGATAAAGATGCAGAAATGATGTCAGGAAGCGTAGATTTTGATCCTAGGAAAACGTATTTTAGAGTTTTAGGTAGTGGTTTAAGTTCAAGTTCAGGTGGTGACTCTAGTGAAGTAGGAGCAGGAGTTGATGAGAGTGATGGAAGGGGTTCAATCATCCAAGAGACATTTTCAATCTTCGTTGTGTCCAGATCGATTGATCGGCTGTCCGACATATCAATCGGTGTATCTGAGATGTGTGTTTTGATGTCATCTTCCGATTGTGCAATTTCTAGACTAACATCATCATCACTGTCAGAGTCATAATCATGCAGACCATCAGATAATTTATCAGAAATCATGGAATGTGATCTATCATCAATACATTCAGTCAAAATATCAACATTAAAACATTCATCATCTTCAGGCTCAGGCAAGCATGTAGTTTTAAAAATATTCAATTTAACATGCATATGTCCAAAGGAAACATCCATCACACCAGTTCTACAATTTATGCAAGCGTTAGCTGTGGTCAAAAAGGGACGTCCTAAGATGATGGGTACAGTCTTTTTACAGTGGACAACAGGTTCCATATCTAAGATAACAAAGTCAACAGGAAAGAAGAAATTATCCACCTTGACTAAAACATCTTCTAAGATACCTCTAGGTGTCTTAATGGACCTATCAGCTAATTGCAAGATCAATGGTGTCGGTTTAAGTTCTCCCATCCCAAATTCCTTATACAGGTAATAAGGCATAAGGTTAACACTGGCACCTAAGTCAAGTAGAGCACCATCTATATCGTAGTCTCCTATACAACAAGGTATGATAGGGGTACAGGATCTTTTAGTTTGGGTGGTGTATCATGTTTCAAAATTGAACTAACTTGTTCAGTAAGAAAATTCTTTTTAGACACTTTGGATTTAGCCTGGCGTTTATGGGTACACAGATCCTTAAGAAACTTGGCATAGGAAGGAATCTGTCTAATGGCATCAAGCTGAGGAATGTTGATGTTGACTTGCTTAAAGGTTTCAAGGATTTCTTCGGCAGTTTTTCGGGCTTTTATGGTTGAAGAAGGATTCTTAAGAGCTGCTGGGAAAGGAGCTTTAGGAATATATTTATCTGGGTCAGGCTCTCTAGAATCAGATGTGTCAATATTAGGTGAAAAATAAGAATCATCTCAGTGAATGATTAATTGTCGGATCGGGTGTTTGATCGTCGATACTGACAGGTTCACCTATTTGGTTATCTACTGTTTTGCCGCTTCTGAGGGTCACCACGGCTTTGGCACTCTCAAAGTTTTGGCTTTCTACATAGTGTTGGCCTCTAGGGTTTGTCACAGGTTGACTTGGCAAGTGACCTTGCTCTCTTTTGGCTATAGTGTTAAAAAGTTGGCCCAGTGAGTTCTCAAGTTTAGTAATGGATTGGGTATTAGAATTACACTGGTTCTCTATTCTAGAACCTAGTTCTGAATTTTAGAGACTTCACTAGTCAAATCACGTCTTATGCTACTAATGTTTTCATTAATGTTGGAATTGATGTTGTCATTCATGGCAGTCATAGCTGAAAGGAGGGAACTTAAAGTTGGTTCAGAGGTGGATTGGGTTTGAGGTGCTAAAGCTGATTGTGGAGGGTACCTAGGATTTGGATTTGCGGAAGGTTTAGGTGGGTACTTAAAGGCAGAAGGATTGGTTGTGTTGCTTTGCCCTGAAAAACTACTTGATTGTTGTGGCTTCCAACTAAAATTAGGATGATTTCTCCAACCTGGATTATAGGTATTCGAATAAGGGTTATTTTGAGGTGGAAAAACCATAAGTCGCATTAGCTTGTTCCTGAACAAAGTCAGGGAAATTGGGAGCCAGATGACAATCAGTGATATGGTGATCAGAATTAAGACAGAGGGCACAGGTTTCAAGAGAAGTGTTATGCAATTGTTGAGCAGGAGATTGGCCTGTTTTCAACTGGTTTAAATCTTTAGTTAAGAGGGCTACTTGTGCGGAGAGGCTTTGGAATTCAGAAATTTCATGAATTCCCCGAGGATTACAAACAATGGTAGGCCGACTCCTAGAAACTGAGGCATTGTGTTGTGAATTTTCAGCAAGGTTGTCATACATTTCCTAAAGAGCAGTCCATGGCTTACTAAGAACAACACCCCCGTAGCAGGCTTTGACCATTATCCTATAACGATCATTAAGACCATAATAAAATGAATGGGCTAACTGCCACTCAGGTACCTCATGATGGGGACACTCTCTAAGAAGATCCTTAAATTTTTCCCAAGCTTCATGAAACATCTCATCTTCATTTTGCTTAAAAGAAATAATCATGGTTCAATAATTTTGAGTTTTAATGATAGGGAAATATTTCTTAAGGAAAGCGTCCTGAAGTTGGTCCCATGTTGAAATCGAATTTGGTGCTAAGGTTTGGAGCCAATGTTTAGCCTTGTTTTTCAAAGAAAAAGGGAAGAGTTTGAGTCTAAAGGCATCATCATTAAAATGCTGAAGTTTGAACATGGAAAGGATTTCAAGAAAGCTAGCAATGTGTCCATAGGGATCCTCATTCTCACGCCCATAGAAAGAAGGTAAGGTTGTAATCCAGTTAGGCTTAATCTCATAATGTGTAGCATTGATGGTAGGTGGGTTGATACAAGAAGCATAGGTATAAGGTCCAGGTAGGAAGTGATTCCTAATTGGGACTTCTCTATTATTGTTATCATTTCCACCCCTACCCATATTATCATTAGGGTCAATGACATGTTCCTCGTGTTCAGCCATTAAGGATTGCAAGTTGCTTATAGCTTCCTGGTAATTACTTAGAGATTTTTGTCCTAAGGTTCTAGTTGCTCGAAGTGTGGCCTTTATTTCTAGATCCAAAGGTTCCAACGGATTATGTAGGGATCGTCTGCCTTGCATGCAAGATCACACCAAAAGAGAAAAAGAAAACAGAATATTCGAAGGAGAGGAGAAAATCCGGAAAACAAAGATTGAAAGGAAAAGTTTTGAAGCAATAAAACTAACTTGACTGCGCTCGCGGTCGACCGTCAGATCGACCCTGCGAAGCTTTTTCCTTGACAGCGCCTAACGGTCGATCCGGCGGTCGATGTCGCGGTCGACCGTCCGTATGCTTCAAGGCAAAATCGTTCAAATGCTGCAAAAATTCCAAAAAATTGTCAGAAAAATTCTAAAAAAAAATGTAAAATAAAGTAATTAAAAATAAAAGTCTAACTACACTCCGAAAAGAGTTAAGAGAAAATTAAATCGATACTCCGTTGTAAATCAAAAGAGTCCCCGGTAACGGCGCCATAAATTGATCGCTTAAAAACGTTGCAAACTCAATCAGGAATAAAATTTATAAACCCTTATTCCGAATACTAAACTATGAGGTAGAATAGTGATGAAATACGAGATCGAACTACAGGGAAAACTTTGATTACGAAGGAGAAATCAGAATTAAATCTCGGAACCCTAAATCTAAAGCGAAAAGGATTGATTTGGGATTTTGGAAACTGATTAATTAAAACTAGTGAAGAAGGCGATGTAAAAAGATTGAAATATATTAATGAGAGAAAACCTAGGGATTACTCAATCCACTTTAGTTTCACTTCCTGTATTTTCTAGTTATCCTCTTGTTTTCTTATCTAGACATTATAAATTCACAGCTTCTTAAGCTTACATGAATCCCTAAAAGAAATAGAGTATTTTTCAAAGGCATATTTTATCTTCGATTAGCATAGATTGTCTTCGGGGTAACCTTAGCATAAGCTATCGTCACTTAGCATAAAATATCTCATCGGTTATTCACAAACTACATAAAAACCATCCTATTGATCTCTACTATCAATCATCGAAATCAAGTAGGACTCAAAATACGTCAAGGAACTCTTTTCCCTCGACTCTTTTATCATTAAAATCAAATCTATAAGATCATGTCTAGAAATAGAATACAAGATTCAACTAGAAAAATACAAGAAGATCTACTAAAGCTTCATGAGATCCCTAAGTACAGAAATTAGCTACTCATCTTTGTGATGGAAGCCATAGATTCGATGAAGAACGATTGGGATCCATGTTGCGACTCCATCTTCTCCAGAGAATCTTCCAAACCCTAATTCTCTCTTTTCTCTCTATGGGATCTCTATGGGAGCCCCCTGTTTTTGGCTAACAAAACCCTTTTTACATGTTAATTCCCGGAATTAGGGTTTTGGGTTGAGTTGGACCTCTAGTGTAACTCGGATTTCCTGGTTTAATTCTGACAGCCTCTTCCGATCATGACTGGGTTCAACCCGTCCGGAATTTGGAAATGTGCTCAACATGAAAGATGTAGATTAGGAAGCCTTCTGTCCTGTCCCGAAGATTTGACATTATTTTGACTTATCTAGAATAGTTGATGAATATTCTCCTAAGCGTTGACGGACCAGTCTCTCAGCATCTGGTTATCTTCATATTCTTGAAAACTGCTATTAATCTGTCCAGAATCGCGTGAAGTGTCCAACATGAAAGTTGTTCATCTTAAAGTCTTCTATAAGGTCTCTAAATATCAGGAATTTAAGATTTATGTGGAGAATTTGGTGAATTCTTTTCAAACTGACAGCGGAGCAGCGTAATTTCCACATATTAGTCCTTTTTTGTATTTTCTAACTTGAATCTTCATTAAACCTGAAATCAATTAATAAACTATCAAATACAAACACTCTCGGGCTAACAAATGTAAACTAAGGGGTTTAAGTATGAATATTTAGTCACTCATAAGACATTCTCTAGGAGCTACCTCCATGTAAGGCAGATTAAATCATATATTTTCAGGTTAACTCCTTTCTTTTTTATGTTTTTGTTTTTGTTATAGTCGATGACATGGTACATTTTTTTGTTGTCGCAGAGATATGTGAAGGGAGGCAACCAAGTTCAGATCAATAGACTAGTAAGAGATCAGCTGAAGCTGTGGAAGGTAGCGGACATGCAATTGTGGTTCATCCCATTGAACTCCAACAACCATTGGCATCTACTGTACGTCGACATAGCAAACAAGGCTATGTTTCATTACACCTCGATTGCCGCCGATGAGTTCTTTTCAGACGCCCTTGAAATGGTTTGTATGTGTAAGTTACGGTCTATATGTATAGATTAATTTTTCATTAAGGTGTATCTCTAATGCAAAATTGTGTGCGTAGGCCTCGTGGGTACGTGCTCATATAAGCAATAAGCACAAGTCGTTGTCACGTGGTAGCGAGTGGCCACTTTCTACTGTACAAGGACCGCGACAGCAAAGATTGTCGTACGTTATACATTAAACCTCGTCCGATGTCAAATGCATTTTTGTGTCTAGCGTATCACTTCATTGCACTTTTGACTTGCAGATTGGATTGCGGCATTTTCGTCATCGAGTACATTGGCCGACTTCATAGAGGCGAGCCCCTTGATTTCAATGATGAATATATGCTGAGGTTGAGGGCAGAAGTAGCTGTCAAAGTTATTGTAGACGGCCAGAACCGACGAAATAAGTAGGATGGTGTTGATCGAAACACTCTGCACATTCAAGTCACTGATAACAATCAGAACACCATATGTATTTATTATCTCTTGGTAAATACTCGACAACATGATTTGTTGTATTTATGTTCGAGGGTGTACTTCTTGGTAAATGCTTTATTAATGATTTGTTGTATTTCATTGAATTTCTGTTCGAGGGTGTATTAGTTGTATAGCTCATTAGAGTGCAATGTAAAAACTTAATTGGATGATCTGTAAGTTGTGGATAACAACAACTCCTTGGCATAGCTCATTAGCAAAGACTGTAAAAACTTCATGTATGGATGATACTTTTGTAAAGTTAAGTAGTGTGTTATTGACGAGAAATATATGAGGTCCCAAATATATGCCTGCAAGTCTGTGTAATGTATTACATTTGTCTTCAAGAGATTCTTGCAATGTTATGTTTGTCTAGTGGGCCAATGTTTTTACTCGTATATAGGGGGTGAAAGGAAATACACAGGACATTGATATCCTAGTGCATTGATAGAAACAATTGACACAGTAGCCAATAGTATATAGGGGTCACAGGACATTATTGCCTGTGGTTACTGTGTAAATTGTTTCTATCGGTATACCATTACCGACCGTTATATAGAATTATCAGTAGTAAGTTACCGACAGAAGGATGCCCTGATCGGTATGAAACTAACGATACGTCCTAAATATAGTAAAGGTACGCTTACATATACCGAAATCGGTTCTCTACTGCCGATAGATTGATGCCCTGATCAGTATGAAACTAACGATACGTCCTAAGCATAGTAAAAGTACGCTTACATATACCGAAATCGGTTCTCTACTGCCGATAGATTGATGCCCTTGCCGGTACTAAATTACCGACCAAATATGCCTTAAGACTGTGTAATATATTTATTATCTTCAAGAGATCCTTATATGCCTTTGGTACTCGTATATAGGACAGGACATTGATACCTGTGTAATGAGATAGCGCTACTATGTAAATTGTTTCTATCGGTATACAAGTACCAACCGTTATATAGAATCACCAGTAGTTTTCTAACGACATAAGGATGCCCTTATCCATATTTATGAAACTAACGATACGTCCTAATATGAAAAAAAAAAGGTCCTTATATGTAATAATCGGTAGTTCTTTACCAAAAGATGGATGTACAGATTGGTATGAACCTAGCGATACGTCCTATACAATCATAGTAAAGGTGCGTTACATATACTGCAATCGGTCCTTATGTACCGACAGATGGATTTTAGGACCGGTACTGAAATACCAACAAAAAATGATTGAACCTAAAGTGGAACTAAAGTACCCTTATATAGTATCTACCTACCGATACATCCTATAGAATCCTATAGAATCCTATAGGATCATATCTTGCATAAACGCAGAGTGCATCAATCAACATCAGCAATATAGATACAACATCTGAATCATCACAATGTTCAGGAGCATGCTCAACACGAGATATGGTGCACCATTACACAGTGTCATCACAAAGTTCAGGAGCATGTTCATCGGTTACCAAAAGATTTTTACAACAATTGCTGTTACCACAATAACTAGAACCCAAACAACGATACGTATTTCGCGTAATTGGTCACATACAACTTGGAATTTAAGGCCTAATGTGTCCTTTGTGACTTTGCCAGCGCTTGATCGTGCATTGAGTGAAGAAACAGTTGGTGAAGTAGGACCGGGAGTGGAAAGTAGCACATCTTCCCAGATAAAGAAACCACAGCCATTGCGACGATCCGAGCATGCATAAAAGATGCGACCGGGGTTTTTTGAAGTGAAAGAGGTTCGCTGCACGACGTTGACCCCACAGGTACACCTTAACATACGCGGATGAGGAGATACAAATGACGACAAATGTGACATCCGTCCTTGTAGCTGGATCATTAACCCAAAATATGGTTCATATCACACCGCTGCAGACTACGTTGAACGCTAATAGAAACCAGCTCAACAAAGAGAAATCGATGTATTTGCTAAGAAGAGAGCAAATAGGTTGTCAGCATTGTTCTTCAATCAACCAATTGAAGAAGCAAGACGAGGGGAGTGATTGTTCTTCAATCAACCGATGTCTGCATCCGAGACCTTTTGTGCCCGCCGGTGAGATGAATGATGGTGGAAACCGCCACCCCTCCAAGATGGATGGGGATGTCTTGCGCGCAAGACCTTTTGTGCGTGCCGGCGAGATGGATAGTGGTAGGCGCCGCCCCACCAAGATGGAGGAAGTTGCCGGCGAGCTGGAGGATGCCCTGATATGGTCACAGACCATTCATTGCGATTGCGTTTATGAAGGTAGCTCAACGGGTTAGGAACATTGTAGAGTTTAACTATTATGTTATGATCGTTTTCGAGGTGGGACAACCCACAATAGGTAGATTACTTCACCTAATCTCTTCCATCACGTCACACCTGCTGGCAACCAAAATCGCTTGCTAAGTAAGATCATAGGTAGATACTCAGTCCGTTCTTGTACATGATCTCTTAGAGGACATGCCAATGTGTTGGCGATGTCTAAGATCGTGTAGTCACCTCGGCGAAGGGCTGGCTATCAAAATGGGAATGTTGTGTGTCACCTGCGAAGCAATAGAAGAATTTTATTTTCTTGTGGTGCATCTATTAATTAATGCTTGAGATATAAAAAAATTAGAGGCTCAAATCCATACCATGGGTCCTGGACATGAAGGGTCGGGACCCAGCACGATCGCCATGCCGTTGATCACTGTTTCTTTCTTTACCGGCCTCACCATAGCAATATACCTGTTATGCTTGACGAAAGACATGGGCAAAAAAACTAAGCTCGTATGCATAGCTCTAATGCTCATTAGAGTCTCTCTTTAATTACTGATGTTATCCTCCAATACATGTGCATGCGAGTGCATCACATGGTACTAAGGCCTCTTCTATTTAAAGAAAAATGTGGTTGACTGTGTACATTTGTCTCGAGGAAAGCATCACTCACATGCTAACAGTGGAAATCATGTCAGTGGAAAGCAAGCATCACTCACATGCGAACAGTGGAAATCATCGGTCACATGCTAACAATTCAAAAGGGTTCATAGTTTGAGACTGACTTTGATGACCCTGTGATTGGGTTTTTTTTTGGTACTCCCATGTAATAACATTGTTGGTGGCCTTGTCCTTTCTATGCCACCTAGTTGTATCCTGCTTTTTAAGATATTTCATACAGAAGATGAGAGAATCCCCACTGCTCATGTTTTTGTCTGAGCATATTACATTAGTTTCGAGGAAAACATCACTCACATGTTTTTGTCTGAGCATATTACATTTGTCTCGAGGCAAGCATCACTCACATATTTTTGTCTGAGCATATTATATTGTCACAGGGAAAGCATCACTCACATGCAAACAGTGGAAATAATGTTGTATGGGTAAGTAGAAAGCAAGTGAGTGATGAAGCTAACAGTGGAAAGCATCACTGTAACACTTGTGAAGCAAAGTCTAACGTGCAAAAGATTGCAATGCACATGGATATCATTACTCACCTAGCAGCTTATCAGACCTCTAGTTGTTTCTCTCTTTACCGGCATCTTTCTTGAAGATTAAAAATGCAAGACATGGGGTGCATGTCTACGTTCATGATCTAGTGCAGAGATGACGGTGAGGGGGAAACAACTGGTGCTTTGGTAGGAAATAATGCCGTATACGATGGGCATGTCGCCGCAGTATGGACTTTTTATCAGCATTTCATGCTTGTCGGTAACTACCACTACTTATGTTTTGATTTTTACCCTGCCTTCCTTGGGAAATTTGTTCACGTACTTTTTGTTCCAAATTTGATCGTGGCTGTCGAAATATCAACGAAAGCATCAAGAATGAGGGTATTAGTCCATCGGTATTTGATCGGTAGTTGTGTACCCTCGCCAGGGCATCGTCCTCTCGACACTACATCACCGATCTCAATTTGTAGGCGTAGCTTTTATACTGGTATCGGTACTTACCTACCGATAATGGTAACTCATTCCATCGGTAAACGAATTTCGGTGGCCGGCTATTCGGTGCTTTACTATGCTTACTATGATTAGATCGGTGGTTTCGCTAGTTATTTACCGATCGGTTTATCTTTCTATCGGCATTAGTTGACGGATCTTAGTGTCATTGACATTTTACGATGATTTAATTTTGGATCGGTACATTCTTGTTGATTCGTGTATCATTCTGTCGGGAACGAGAAACCGATCTGCCGAATGTAAGCGTACCTTTGGCTATCATTATACTACAATTTACAATTTGTCTTAAGCTGGTCATTTGGTATATATTTGTCTTGAACAACACACTAGTAATGCTAAGTAAGAACTTAGATTACAAGTAGTGTTTTTCAATAGAGGTACACCCTCGAACGGAAATGCAACACAACATCAGTTACAACAAATATCATCCATACTATTTGTGAGGTTACATTCTAATGAGTCTCTCGATGGCAAATAGTTGTTGTCATCCAAAGATAGCTCATCTGTGAATTGATCATCTGTTGCTAGTTGAGGCTCGCGCCCGTCTCACATACGCTAGGCGCGTGTCGCGGTGGCCGTTAGCTATGATATATATTCGTCGACACCTGTCCCTAAGTTCTTTAGTAGACAGAGCTTCTAGCTAGTCATGCGTCTTGTCGATTATTGCCACCAGTCGCTCGAACTGCACGAAGATAACAATGACAACAATCATTGTATGGCCTCAGCCCTTCTGGAAACTGCGATAGATAATCATTACGGAAACAACTAAAAGCTACGCAGCCACGAGTCCGAATCACTCTCTTCTTTGGCTTGCTTTCTGGCTTTGCCTTTGTCTTGCTCTTCACAGCGGCACTGAGGCCCACAGGAGATGCATTGTTATTTGCAGACTGGGAGTTGCTACCATTGCTATCATTGAAGGAGGGGGTATATTCAAAGGCAGATGTGTCACGTCGGGTGGATTTTACAAGCTTCATCGCTTTCGCACTCAGGCGACCACGTGTCAGTGTCTTCACCTCTGGCTCTATCAAAGGAGTACATTGTGGTTCTTCTAGCTCCATTAGTTTCCTTAGTAGATGAATCTTCCAACCATTATCCAATGTCTCAAACCGTTTGTCTATGCGTTCAAGGGAACCTTTGCATGAAAGGCTTGGTTCCTCTTTGGGAGGTGTTGGCAATAGATCAAGCTTCTGCCAGTGGCGATATATGTATGACAGCGGTATGGCCCGACCTTCTCGCATGTATTCTGCAATCTCATGAGCACAGGGCAAGCAATGAGTACGTTGGACTTGATATCCGCAAGCAACATCGTCTGGGCCAATAAAATCCGCTCTTACTGACTCCGTGTACACAATTGTAAGTGCGTCCCTGGAGATTAAGCCCCTCAGCTCCCGGAAAACTGCTGGCTTGAAAGAAGCAAGGACCTCTGTGCGCTGAAGCTCGAGTAGGGCATTGATCGTCACCCAAGAGGAGACAAAACTGCAGTTAGATGCCCCCAGATGCCGCTTCAGCTTCG
This sequence comes from Narthecium ossifragum, assembly GCA_963920575.1. Taxonomy (NCBI): domain Eukaryota; kingdom Viridiplantae; phylum Streptophyta; class Magnoliopsida; order Dioscoreales; family Nartheciaceae; genus Narthecium; species Narthecium ossifragum. The sequence goes on along the minus strand of OY986970.1, from coordinate 16,676,920 downwards.
CATGTGCACTCTTGACTCTGTTCATAGTTTCATTATCGAAGTGCATATAGTGGCATGTCCAAGCTGTCACAAACAACTCCTTGTACTTAAGCTCCTTGTACTTAACCAACCATGAGTCCTTCACTTAATCAACAGCAACCCTGTACCCGCAAAAAGATCTCTCTAAGGCTTCGACATTTTGAAAACACTCATTCTCGGTGGGAGACCAAACAATTAGTTCCCATCTCACCAAAAATGATTTCCATTTCACTGATGTCTCGAACATTTTTTTGCAATTTGCTCCTATGTTCTTGTTTATGTGCCACCTGCAAAGCATGTTGTTGGTCATGGGAAACACGATATGCACAACATTTATCTAGCCCAAATCTCTGTCAGTCATAATAACATGAGGCAGCATGTAACCCTCCAACATTGTCTTCAACTTGTCCATGGCCCATGCGAAGGTGCCCTCCCTCTTCGACTCAAGGTATGCAAAAGCGCCTACAAATGTGAGGCGTGTTGTCCAGCGAAGATCATATAAAAGACATGTCAAATGCATTCAACAATGGATTCACACTAAAGCTGCAAATTAAATGTGCATAGTTTGCTACCTGTCGATGTCACTCCAACTATCTACAATAGGGGATGACGGTACTTGTTGGTTTTGTATGTATATCCCATAATCAGGACTCTGGGAAGGCACACAGCAACTCGATGGAATGCGGGTGTACCCAGAATATACTACGAACAACTGATGTGTCATCGTCACTCGTATGCCACTCCGTGTAACCATAGGCATGTTGATGCCCCAATAGTTGTTGCATCTTTGACCTGCCTGCTCTATCGAGAACTCTGTGCTTCGGTCTAGCATTGTACTCGTGTCTCATAGCCGAGACATTCAATCCATTCCTCTGCTTGAAAGTGTACAATATCTCCCTGGGCTTCACTAGACTCTTCGACATATCGACCAGGACTTGCTGCTTTTCTTCTGATAATCTCCATGCATACGAATAGCCTTCAAGATGAAGGGCGGGTGGGTGGTTATGCACCCCGCATTCCACCCTGACAATCCATTCATCGTTGCTTGCAAGCTTCACTCCTCGGAGTTGGAAAGGGCAGCCGCATTTCTTTGTGCCGCATGTTTTCCTCTATTTCGCTTGTGCATTCTCTAGGTTTTTCCTCCATTGTTTTGAGTCCCTATATTCGCCGCTCCTCTCACACACTAAGGTGAGTCTTAGTTTTCTGCCAAGAGCCCCAGCCTGTGAGTTTTTCACGACTATGACTAGCCCATTCTGCCTCCCGACTTCCTGCGTCCATTGGATAAGAGATTGTCGACTGTAGAATATCTGCATGTAGTGAAAAACCCAAGACTAAGAGTATCATCTACAAGTTTTTTGATGGAGATGAATTGTAGATATGCATACCAAAGTGGTCGTGAAATCAGTCGTATGATCCGCAATAATAGCGGTTGCACCACTATTACTAGCAGTGGACGCATCTTCATGCACAGTAGGTACAACATGTATTAAGTAACAGTGACTGAATCAGGTTCTTACAATGCCTATATAGGATGGACTACATTGGATGCACACTTTGCAATTATTTATGCCCTTTCTAGTGTTGCTACTAATTATGACTAGACGTCAAAGTTGAGCAAAAGTTTGTTGCAAGCACAATCTTCCACGATGCGCAGTACTCGCAACCCATGTCAAGTGATGACAAAGGGTAAGATAGCAGTTTCGAACCCTTGCTTCTTCCCTGGGTATACGTGGATCGCAAAATAACAAGTGAACATGCATACAAAAAAAGGTAGATTCGCAAATTATAAGTAACATGAAGAATAGGAAAATATATGATGCAATCACATATATGTTGATTCCCCCTGCCTGTACCCCTTATCATGTGACGAAAAGGGGTAAAATTAGCAGTTTCAATACCAATGATTTCTTGCACAAACATATCAGTACATGCGCAGAAAAATATCGGTGCATGCGCATATTATAAGCAACATCAGACAAGGAAAATATATGACCATTTCGACATAGCTGTTAGGAAGAAGAATCAAATATGCACTGGTCTATGTCATCAGCTTGAACCTTAATTCTCGTTATTTCAAACAGCAAAAATGGGGGAAACTTGTACCCATCAACATCAACAAAGCGACGAAAACAAGTATCTTTGGCGCCGACATTTCATGGGACTGGTCGAAGGAGATGTTCTCTGGACCCATCTTTCGCCAGATACTACTCCAGAGGAAATGAGACGTAGGAGGGTTTGTGAGGACAAGTTGTACGGTAGAAGAGCACGAGTCTAACGCAATGCAGGCAATAGGAGGAAGTCGAGGCAGTGAGAGGTGGGGTTGTGAGGTATACGAAGATATGAAGGTGAGGGAGATGGAGATGGAGGCTTTTCGGGGCTGAAGGTACTGAAGAAACAGGACATGGCTAGAGGTAGGAGACGATTAATACTGAAGAAAGGGATGTGCTCATTAAGCTTGTTGGATTATTAAACAGGGGTACTATGGAGATTTTACTATGAGGGTATGATGGGTAATAAAAAAAAAATTTGCTGCGGTGCACATATCAAAATCTGTAGTGCATATAAAATTACCCTAACTACTAAATGAAGATGTTTGTTTACTATCCAATGTAACCCCTTCAAAGCAGGGTGCTTCACACCAACCTTTTTAGCTTAGCGTGCTGTCAAAACTCATCACCAAGCAAGCAATCGGGCTACATTATGGCCATGTCATAAACGTTGCTAATTCAGGGCTTCTTTAGCTCGGCCAGGCTACCTCCTCATTGGAATGAGACTTTCATCTTACTCATCCCGAAGATTGACAATCCACGGCGGTTGAAAGATTACCGGCCAATTAGCTTGTGCAACATTTGCTACAAGTTGATTGCCTCGGTGATGGCTCCTCGGCTATGTGAGGTCATGGGGGACATCATCGAAAAGGAGTAGTCAGGATTCATCCCGGGCCGGAACATCTTCGACAACATCGCGTCGGCGCAAGAGCTCCTACACTCACTGCACCGGGCTCCGCAGACTCGACCACTAATGGCAATCAAGGTGGATGTGCGGGCAGCTTACGACAGCGTCCGTTGGTGCTTCTTGAGGCGGGTGATGGATGTGATGCACTTTTTTGCACAATGGATCAACTGGGTACTCGGCTGTATGTCCTCTTCCTCCTTTTATATAATTGTTAATGGCAGGGTGTGCGGGCATTTCCCCGCCTCGAGGGGTCTCCGGCAGGGAAACCCCCTATCGCCTTACCTTTTCCTTCTTGTACAGGAAGTCCTATCTCGCCTTTTCAAGGCCAGAGGTGGTTTGAAGGGAGTCAAATTCTATGCGGATCCGGAGGTCTATCCACATCTGATGTTCACTGGCGATTGCTTCCTAGTCACGCGATCATCACTTGACGAGGCCCGGCGCACCGCCGTTATCTTGGAAAAGTTGCATCAGATAGCTGGCATGGAGATGAATCCTGACATGACGAAGATACGATTCTCCCCGGGTGTGGATGAGGACCAGCGTGGCAGTATCTGTCGAGTGCTGCGGGTGAGCGAGACCAATGAAGCTTTCAAATACCTTGGTGTCCCTGTCTGTGAGGACATGTCCCTCTACTCCTGGGTCGACCGCTTGGGTCGGGCTCATGGCTCGTTGTAGACCGCAAGAGCAATATGGTAAATTGCGCCTTGTTGGTTTGTTTCACGCCCGCGAGTGCACACACTGACTGTGTTTGTGTTAGTGCTTGATTAGAATGGTTAGGTGGACCCGGGATTGGAAGATCCGAGCTTGGGCTTGTATTTTAGCCCAAGTTTGAGTTTCTGGGCAAAGAAGATCGATCTTCCTTGCTAAGGAGATCGATCTTCATGTGTCAGAAAGTCTTGGCAGTGATTTTTGAGAGGATGACCGTCATTGGCCTTCGCTCTCCACTATCGGAGGGAGAGAAGACTTTCTCTCCTCTCATCTCCCTTATCCTCTTCTTCTCCCCCTTCCCTGTCTTTTCCTCTTCTCCTTCTTCTTCCTTCTCCATCTTCCTTCTTCTTCCCGCATCACTGCTTCCCATGTTTCCGGCAGCCCCTTCTTCCCCTCCGTTCTCCCTCCTCCGGCCACTGCTTTGGGTGCTTAAAGGTTCGTTGGATTTGTGGCAGTGAGAGGAAGATCTCTGGCTTGGTTTCAAGCCATTTTGGTGGTCGTACCGCGGGGAATCAGTCAAGGATTGCGTTTCTGGTAGGTTTCTACCTACGTGGGTTAATAGGGGTTTTCTCTTGATCTAGCCGCTAGATCTAGGTGTTCTCGGTGTGGTTAAGTGCCTCTTGTTTAGCTTAATTTCTGTTGTAAGTTTCATAAGAGTTGATTGAGATTTTGGTAAGGTTTTAGCACGTTTAAGCTCGGATTTTCCGGTTCCTCTGTTCTTGAAGAACAGCCGGTTTACAGCGCGTTTTCCGGTCTGTACATGCATGCGCTTGGTTTATGATGAACATGAGAGTTGTAGATCTTTGACTCTACTCTCAGACCTAACTAGTTTCATAATTTTTTGATTTTCCTATGATTTCTTATGAATTTCCTACGTATGGGCTGATTTGCAGCAATTAAAGGTAATTAGTGAGATTAGTGGTTTTGATTAGTGTTTTTCGGATAATCTCACCGTCGGATGTTTCCCAGTTTTGGATATGTTGATCCCCGCATGTTTATCTATTGGTGTCTAAGTTGGATCTTGAATCCGAAGTTGTTTGGATGTCGGATCGACGAGGTCACTTAGCCCCTAAATAAAGGATCTTGGTTTTAATAATATTATATGTGCTGAACATATAATATTATATTATATGTTCATCTGAGTTTTCGGGGTTGCTTCCCATTGTAGGAGTCCACGGTTGACGGTCGCGGTACCATCGTAATGCCGGGACCCGCTGCGGATTGGCTGGCAGCGGTTGGTAGTACTGTTGCAGCGATCCAGTTAGACTTGTGTGTTGCTTTTATCATACTATTGCATGCCTATCTCTTTCTTGCGTATGATCATAGCATGCATTCTGTTGTGCATTAGATGCATAAGGTTAGAGCGTGGGCGATGGGTCGATCGCTCATCTGAGGCTTTCGGGTAGCCTGGATTTAGCTCTAGGACCGTGGCGGGTAGCAAGGTCCAGGTTTGATTGTAGTATTCAGTCGATATCGATGATAGGTTTACATGACTTGAATACATATTGATCGATGATTTACAGGTCGTGTCGGCCTCGAGTCGGGTGCTAAGGTGCAGCCCGTGTCCGGTGATCCATGTCTCTTGAGTAGAGGGTGTGCCTACTCATCGGGTTGGACTCCCGCCAGTAGTGTTCACTTTGTTCTGCTGTGAGACAGTAGTGCTGGTTTCCTGCTCATTAGGACACGTGGTGGGGTTATGGGACCCATGTGTACACCCAGACTGTAATGCCCCGACCCAGAAAACCCATCCGGGCCAGGACATGAGGGTCCTAAATCTAAAATCAAACGGCAAGAGTCTCCCTAGTAAACATCACTTTAAACCTGATGCATGATTATAATATTCACAATTTATTTAAACTATCCTATCATCAAATCATAATACAAATTGACTACTACAATACTCAATTAACTTTAAAAAGATACAATAATGGTTCAAGTCCTCTAAGTACAGCAATCTCTGATCAATTTACATCAAATTGAAATACAAATACATTTCTCTTTCATATTACAATTCATACATTCAAGGTTGTACATCAATTGAATAAGATAAAGTGATGATGTCCTCGATCTCATGCGCTGCCAAGGGGAGTGTCGCCTCCAAGCCGCCACTACCTGAACAAAAAGGAATTGCATCGACCTGCATCGCCGATGCAGCCCAGGTAGGAGTAAGCAACAAAGCTCAGTAGGGTTCTACGCTATTCTACGTCACACTAAAGGAAGGAAAACAATAACTGTGTTGTCTCTTCGCCTAACTCTAAGGAATGCCAAGGGTCTCATAACCCTATCGATGTCCCAAGGGCTCCCATCATGAACCTCTCTCTTGAACATGTTACCAAGATCACCCTAAGCACCAACAGAGGAACGTTACCATGCGGGATCACCCTTACCCAAGAACAAACGAGAGGAAACAAAGACTGTGGGCTCCTGTCCAGGTACCACCCTGCCCAGTCATACCATCTCTCGCGGGGACACACATGTCAGGGAACGCATCGACATCCATCCTTAGCACTTGGCCTTGGAGAAACAACACGACCTCTAAACCTCAACAACAATATTCCAGTCCGACTACCTAATAATCATCGAATAATATCAAACATAATCATTGATGACAATCATGTCCTAATCCTCGACTACCCCAAACCCCGGTCCTAGGGCTAGACCCGGGCTACCCAAGAACCCCGGATCGGCGATCGAATCCATCGCCTACCACCTATCCTTAATGCTTCTAATGCAAGCAAATGCATGCAATGCTCACGCGCACAGAAATACAGAAGGATAAGCATGCAACAGTATGACATCATAACATACAGGGCTAGGCATAGCCTACAGCTTGCCAAGGGTAAACATAGCAAGGGGTCTAAAGCAGATAAAGGTCTAAATTACAATAATCCAATAGTATAATGCTGCCCACGGGCCGTAAACAAGCAACACCACATTCAATCGAAATTTCGGCATTACAACGACATCCACAGTCGTCAACCGCAATTTCTACAACAGGGGCACAACCCCGGCCACACAATCCTCAATCAACAACAAATATGATAAACAACAACTAGGGCACAACCTCTGCCCATTTAATTAAACATTCCAATGGGCATGACTTCCTTGGTTCAACCACAAGCCTCACATAGGGCTGGGCCACACATAAGGCCTACCTATATATATATATATATATATATATATATATATATATATATATATATATATATATATATATATATAGATAACATGCTAAGAAAATGCTAACATAACATTGATAAGGGGAATCGAGGGGAATTCCTCAAATATAGCATTTTCGTAAATAGAAAACCCAAGTCTATTCTCTCGATAAATCCAAGTTAAATTCACAGGAAATCCAGCTGAAGACCGCCTACTAGTATTCTAGTAATTATCACACAGAATATATCAATTTGCATAAAAGGAGAAGATCTTCATAAACATGACCTAGAACTAAGCATGCAAACAAATCTATCAAAATCCAACTTGGATTAACATACATGTTCATTACCATAATCCTAATCACTTATAATTAATCGGCATACTTCACAATCTAATTGCTAATTAGAGGGGGTTTTGCAATTAACTAATTAGGTCGAAACTGAGGTAATTAAGTATACAAAGATCATAACATTGAACATGTTAATCCTAGAGATCAGTTGGAGCATTAACTTCATAATTTCTGAAGAATCAAACACGATAAAACATCGAGAAATCCACTAACAAGCTAATTTCTGGATTTTTACATTAAACCCTAGTTAGAGGATGAAATCTTGTCAATTCGACGTCCAAACGACGTCAAATTGGAAATCAAACTTGGGCAAATGTATATTAGCATACTAGAAACATGCAGCCTAAGAATTGGATTAATGTAATGGCTGATCTTCCCGAAATTCACTAATCAATTCACTAATTTCGGTCTCGTCGCAGATCCGAAGAAAAATCACTATAAATCGTAAAAAAACTCCGAAAATTATGAAATCAGTGGAAATAGGAAGTAGATCCGAATATCTACAACTCTCATCTTGATGATCAAACGAGATAATGCATGTACGAGCCACGATCTGAGCTAGAACAGCTCAACTCGCAGAAAAACAGAGCTTTGATGAAATCCGGGAAAAACATGCATAAAACCCAAATAAATCTCAATCAAATCTCCATAGACTTCAATCAGTAATTTAGCATGCTTAGAGAAACTAATTAGCACAAATAAAACAGCAGATCGAACAATCAAACCCTAACTTAAGCTTAACCCAAAGATCAAGGTAGAAACCCTACCTTAATCGCTAAATCCGCCGTTAACCTTGCCTCATCCGCCTTCCTTCCTCACCATCGCCGTCTCCAGTTCGTTGGAGCGCCGCCGGGGGTCCTCCCACATCCACGGCCATCGCCGGAGAAGGAAGGGACAGCCGTGGGAGAGAGAAAGGGAAGGAGAAGGGGGCTGTCGCCGCCGTTCCTGGCTTGCCGAGGAACCGCAGGGAACCGTCGGGAGCCGTCCGATGCCTCCCTCCAAACGAGACGGGATGGTAGAGAAGGAGAGGAGGGAGAAGTCGGAGGGGATCTGAGAAGAGGAGAGGAGAGCTCGGGAGGGACGACGGCCGGCAACGGTGGCGAAGGAGCTCCGGAGAAGAGGGGAGAGGCCGGCGTCGTCGCGAGCGAAGAAGAAGAAGAGAGACCGTCGGGCGCGGGGAAGAGCAAGGGAAGAAATGAGGAAAAAGAGAAGAAAGAAGGAAAAAATAAAGGAAAAGAGAGAGAGAGAAAAGGGTTAAGTCACTTAAGTGCCTTAGCCGGTTCAGACGAGCCAATTGATCGGATTGGATCCGATTTGACTCCAAATTTAGATCTCGTCCCGATCTGTCGATCCCGATTGCTCCTACTAGATCTATTCAATCACGTACATCAATCAAGGCCGTGTGTGCACTACGCGGGTGTGAAACCGACCGCCCAGGCTCAATTTACCAAATTGCCCTTGGGGTCCAAAAACAGCGATGCGATCAACTGATCGCAACCCAAGGCCAACCGGGCCAAAACCAACCAAGCCAAGCCCTGGACCCAACGCGGTCAGACCGGGTCCTTACATACCTTACTTGAGGGCGACACTGTTGAGTTCCCTCCTTTCTATGTGTCATAGTGTAGAACCCTACTTGGCTTTATGCTCACTCCTACCCGGGTTGCGTTTTGCATGTGCAGGCGTTAGCTCTTCTTCAGTGGCCCCTACTGGGCAGGTGTTTGGTGGTGCGGCGGCGTCTGGTGGTGCTTGAAGAGCGGTGATACTCTCCTACACCCTTTTGTTTAGATAGCCTCCTACGGGAGTATCTTGTATAAATGTAAACCCTTTTGAGGATTTGAATATTATATTATTTCTTTTGAGGTTGTTAATTTTTGTTAAATAAGGGTGTTTATGAACTGTTTAGGGAGACCTATAGATTAGAGGGAACCCCTCGCCAAAAAATTTTCCGCATTAGTTAGGTTCCGGTTCGCGTCGCCCGGCTTGTTTGGGCCTTCGCGGGTCGGGGCGCTACACTGTCGATGCTGGGAAACTTAAAACATCGGTGTTCAATGATCTGGTCGAAGCTTTCTAATCAAAACTATGTAGTTGAAAGGGTGTGCTTATCAAATCAGTGTTTCAAGCTACCCCGATGCACTCTTTCTTTGCTATCGATGTCCCAGTGTCGGTAATAAAATCCTTGGAATTTATATGTAGAACCTTTCTATGGGGAGGGAACCTTTCTTTGCTACCGAAGTCCCGGTGTCGGTAATAAAAAGGGCGGCGGACCTGATGCTCCAACCTCAGTCAATCTGGGCGCAATTAACAAGATCAAAGTACAAATGGTATAGGCATTTACTAATGGGGCCTGCTCCTGCAAGAAGTTTGATCCACTGGAAGAGGGTTTGCCGGGCACCTCTAGCACTTCGGCCAACCCTCAGATGGACACCGGCCCCACAAAGCCAGGTTAGTTTGTTGGAAGATCTCTGGGTTCTTTCTCTACCTCTGTCTATCTCTCCTTCTCCCTTTCATCAAGATCTTCTGGTAGGGAAGCACGTGGTGAGTGAGCTTATGATGCATGATGGGTCCTGGGATGTACGGAAGATCTCTGCTATGTTCTCCCCTGAACTTAGAGAAGCAATTCTGAGGATCTTCCCGGAAGGAGAGGTTGGCGTGGACCGTGCGGACTGGGTGTTTCATAGTTGTGGATTGATCTCTTCTTCATCCATTTATACGTCAGTTGTTGTCGAGAAGGCCCATCAATGGGTGGGGGAGGAGGTGATTGTAGGGTGGATCAAGTTGTGGAAATGCCTGGCCAGCCCTCAAGTACTGTTCTTTCCTTGGAAGCTCTTCCATAGCAAGGTACCCACTGTAGCATGGCTCTGGCATATTAGAGCGGGGCAAGATCCTAAGTGTGTGAGATGTGGGTGCCCCCGCGAAACTGTGAGTCATTTATTTTTTGACTTCCTGTTTTCCTGTGATGTTTAGGTGGGGGTTGCCCAGGGGAGAAGGCCACTTGGTTTGGTGGAAGATTGTTGGCATCTTCTCACAACATCTCCGAATAAAGGGCAAGGTGAATGGAAATCCACGGTGGCTTACTGCATTTGGTGGTTATGGAAAGAAAGAAAGAAATACTGTGGTCTTTGAGAACGTCAGGTTGTCACCAACTCAAGTAATATACCTCATTTTCAGGCAAGTGAGTGAGTTCAAGGTGACAATTCGACCCTATCGACCTCCGATCGTGTCAGAGGATACTATATTGCCAGCCTTAACACTGCGAACTGATGCGGCTCTAAGTAATGGCTTGGCTGGCTTGGGCGCAGTGTGCTTCAGGACGGCAGGATTACCACCGGTCTGGACATGGGGTGCTCGGGAGGTTGTTGAATCTGTGGTTGACGCAGAATTGATGGCCATCAGGGGGGGACTCGAAGAGGCAAGACGGTGGGGACTATCAGGTATTGTGGTGGAGTTAGACTCACTTATTTCCATTGGCTTCATAAATGGGAGGTTCAACTGGCCCATGGAGTTGGAGACCGTCCTGCGAGCAATCTGGTGGGTGGCTACGTAGTCTGTCCTGTGTTGCTTCATCCACATTCCTCGTGAGCTTAATTCTCTGGCGCACGAGGTGTTTTGTTGGGCGAGATGGATCGGAGCCCTCTAAGCTTAGGATTTGCTCGCCTCTTTTCTCTCTTTTCCCTTTTTAGTTTGTTACCAAGGCCTTGGGCTTATCTAATCAGAAAAAAAAGTAGAGCTGAAATATGTGAGGTTTCATAATGATCTGACATTATGCTTTTTAAGACTTATCATCTTTTTGTTTCTCCACTGAATCAACATTCCATGTACTTCGAAGAATCACGTGAGCATGACGAGTGAAGATATAATCTCTTCTGCAAGATCTTAGTGAAGATATTTGTTCTTTGTTACTTTAGAAGCACTTTAGGTATGGATCGGTATACACTTTTTTGAATATCAAGTGTAAAGGATATCATATGTTAGTTGTCTTTACATGGGTATTGTGAGAACTCATACCTCTAGCCTGATTCGACTGTGTAGGCCAAGGATTTGGCTTGGTTGGTTTGGCTCGGTTGGCATTATTGAACAATTGCGTCCATAGTTGCAACTCCAGGAATATTTTGGTAATTTGCCCTTGCGGAATGGGCTTGAAACTCGCATTAATACACACACGGTCTTATGAATGATGTATGTCATTGTTAGGCCCTAATCTTACCCTTTTAAGGTATCCTTATGCTATCTATCATCCTTATAACCTCCAATACCTTAGATGGTCGCTATGTGGCGCCACCTAATATAAATAGGATGAGCTTTTAGAAAATCGCCGCTTTCCTTTTATTAGAGTTCCTATTAGAAAGTTAGAGAGCATTGGAGGCTTGAAGAGGGACTAAACCATCACATCTTGGAGCGCTAAACCTTGGAGGGAGCTAGAGTTAGGCCATCCTAGATTTAGGAAGCAAACTTGGAAATGATTAGTTGTTAGAGGTAAGGTTTCTACCCCTAAACCTTTGTTTATGCCATATGTTGTTAGGTTGAATGAGTTCATTTGATTTTCTATTCTCCTACATGTTTGTTTGCATGCTATCATGGTTAGCCCTTAGATCTATCTTTTTTGGTAGTTATTTGTTTGGCATTTTGGGTTTTTGCTTCAATCGTGAGGATTCTTCGAGTTGGCGTTTCGGTAGCTTGACGGACTCTATTTGATCTAAATTTTTGATATATTGTTTTAGATATAGGGTATAGCCTACCTACATTTGTTGGTGAGATTTAGATTGATTTTGAGATAATTATGGCCTATTTTCTTATTTCGGTCGCAACTGGTAAATTGGGGATTTCAATGGGTTTTTTATATCCATTTGAACCAATTTTTGAATATATTGTTGTCGATGGTGAGTAGAGGTTACCTGCAAATTATGATATGATTTAAATGAATACATTACTATTTATAGCTTTTTCCATTTCAGCCAAATCGGGTTTTCGACGGTCGATCAAGAAGATTTTGGATTTATCGCTTTCCGACCTACGTATAATCTGATATTTCGATATATTGTTCCTGGTACTTGATAAAGCTGATTTAGAGATTGTTGTAATATTTTAATGAATTTGGAGGAAGTTATGGTTATTTTTACTATTTCTAGCTGTAGGTAGTAATATGACGTTTTCATCTACTTCCTTTTTTCCTTTGGGCGAAATTTTGGATATGTGATTCTGAGTATATTGATGAGTATGCATGCTAATATTCATGTAAAATAAGGAATATAATAGTTAGTTCATTACTCTTATGTCCTTATTCTTACATGTTCAAATTATTTATGGGTTTTGCATATGTAAAATTATACACCGCATGTTGGATTGTAGACATGTTGGCTCATGCCTCGATCCGGATGGGTTTTCTGGATCGGGGTATGACAATTTGGTATTATAGCAGGTTGGAGGTCCCAGGGTTAGGATTAGGCTTCTGGTGAAGGTTTTGAGCGTGGAGTGGGATAGTTCTAGGTTTAAAACATCATTGCATGTTGTTTCCGACGATATGACATGCTTAGTTAACTTTTTTGTTGCCGTTCTTTGTTGGTCTTTGGTTGTGGCATGCTGTCTCAAGGGGAGAATATGCGTGAACACTAGAATTGTTTGTTCCCTCGCCTGACAGTGAATCTCCCCCCGTGCTAGAGATGAGCAAGTGATGTGTTGCGAACGTGTTGTTTAAAACGTTGCAAACTCGATTAAATATTAAATTGATAATCATTATTCAATCACTACACTACTAGGTAGAATAGCGGTAAAGTTCGGACTCTAACCACAGAGAATTTACCAAGAAATATGGAATTCAATTCTCAAACTCTAAATCTAAGCAAAAGAAGCAATGATAAGTTTGAATTAAATAAAACTTTCTAATGAAAACAAGTAAAAGTTATTGCTAAATCACTAAGAGAAATACCTAGGGATTACCCAATCCACCGTAGTTTTACATTCTGTATTCTTCAGTTATCCTTTTGTGTCGCGCCCCAACTCGCGAAAGCCCAACCGGGCCGGGCGACGCGGACAGGAACCTAACGAAACATTGAAAATATTGGTGAGGGTTCCCTCTAACCTATTGGTCTCCCTAGCAATTCATCAAAACACCCTCAATTTAAAAGACATAATTGAATTACAAGTCTCGAACCTCAGATTACAAAACCCAAGTGAATTTAATATACATATCCTCAGAGAGGGGAAGGTCCAAATACCACATCGAACACTCCCGTAGGAGACTAACTAACATAGGGTAAAAAGCAGTAAAAGATCACCACCTCTCAGACTCCGCCCGGCGCCGCCGACTTACTGCCCGGTAGGGGCAACAGAAGAAGAACTGACGCCTGCACCTACAAAACACAGCCCGGGTAGGAGTGAGTATAAAGCTCAGTAGGGATCTACACTACGACACACAGAAGGAAAAGGGAAACGCAACAGTGTCGCCCTCAAGTAAGACCTGGGTGTATACATGGGTCCCATAACCCCACCGCATGTCCCTGAGGTCCTACGATCATGGTCTTCCAGACGAACTAGTCATTTGTCGGGTCACACTCAGTAAGCAGAAACTAACACTGTAGACTCACAAGCAGGGAATGGCACTGCAGGCAGGAAATGACATCGCTGAGTAGGTAACTCCTCTACTCAAGAGTCGTCACAGTGGAACACCGACTACACCTCAGAATCCGACTCGAGGCCGACACGATTTTTACAATCATCAAGCAACAAGTGTACCTATCATCTAGGCCTATCATCAAGTTTGTCTGGACACCACAATTCGAACCGGGTCCAAACTACCAAACGCCGGTCCTAGGACTAAGTCCGAGCTTCCAGCCTCGGGACGGCGACCCACAGATCACCCACACCCTAACCATGCAACTAATGCACAACAGAGAATGCATGCTATGAACATGCACAAATAAGAAGTAAGCATGTAACAGTATGATAAAACATCATACAAGTCCAACTGGATCGCTACAGCGGTACTACCAACCGCTGCTAGCCGATCCGCAGCGGGTACCGGCATGACGACGGTACCACGACCGTCAACCGCGGACTCCTGCAACGGAAAACATAAAATATCTATTATATAAGGAAGGACGGTTTTTGAAATGTACCCCTATAAAACATAAAGAGTGGTCAGGATTTGCCTATAAACACATCCAATGCCTGTGATTCCATGATCAGCTTTAAGATCCGCAGCCAAATTTTCCTTTCCTCCAAAATCTCCCGCTCAAAATTCCACCTACTCATCCACTCTCACCCACACACCCACTCAAAATTTCAAAATGAACCGTGATATACGTCCCACCGGATGGGTGTGGAGAATCCACACCCCCGGCGGCTGGAACGCACTCACTATCTCTCCTATCTTTTATTTTTTTTTTCTATTTTTTATTTAACATTATCTTTATACATTAAATATAAGTGAAATATATATATGAAAAATATATATGTAAAAATATATATGTATATATATGATATGTATATATAATTAAAATAAATGTACATACGTGTATATGTATGTAATATATTCAACTAAAAAATATATATGAAGTATATATGTATATATGCATATAGCATATATATTTCGAATATACATATTTTAGTTAAATTATATATATATATATATTTGTGTGTGTGTTATATACATATTATATATATATATCTGTGTGTGTTATATACATATTATATATATTTTATATATCCCTAAATCTGAAAATCCAAACTCAAAATTCATATCCCAAAATTCAAATCCCAAAAAACCCCTCATAAAAACCTATAAATCCATGAATATCCCTCACTCATTTATCACTCCACTCTCCTTGCATCACATGGCAAGGATCCGTCCCACCACGTGGGTGTGGTAAATCCCCACCCCCACGGTGGGACACAAATCATTTCCCTTTCAAAATACAGCTGAGTCCAGCTGTGTGAGAGAGAGAGAGGATGGGATCTCCCCCGTCCCGTCTCCCTCAACCGCCCCCCTCCCCCACGCCATTTCCCCTCTCCCTCTCTTTCCCCTCACCCATCCCCTCTCCTCTCCCCACGGCGACCTCGCCCTCCCTCGCCCTCAGCCGAGCCGACGCCGACCTCGCCCTCCCTCGCCCTCAGCCACGCCGTCGCCGACCGCCCAACCCGCCCTCGACGCCATCGCATCCACGTCGTCGCACGACCACCCGACGCCCGACGCCCAGCCGGCGATGCCCAAGGTAGAGTTCCCCTCACCCATCCCCTCTCCTCTCTTCCTCTTTTTTCCCCTCACCCATCCCCTCTGCTCTCCTCAGCCGGCGACGCCTCACGCCCGACGCCGACCTCGGCCACGCCACCCTCCACGCCGTCGCCAAGATCCACGCCGTCCTCGCCGGAGCTCTCCTCTCCCCACGCCGACCTCGCCCAAGCTCGCCCTCAGCCGAGCGGACGCCGACCTCGCCCTCAGCCGAGCGGACGCCGACCTCGCCCTAACTCTCTGCCATGGAGGATGAAAGAGTCGCCCTAACTCTCTGCCATGGAGGATGAAAGAGTCATAGAAGTGGGCGGGGATGGATTCAAGGCTCTTAGATGGGAGGGTCTCCTCCGCCGCCGCCTCCCTGCGCCTCTCAACTCTCTCCTATCCAAATGAACCAAGTTACGCGATCCTCTTCTCCCCACTTCCCCGATTCGCTTCTTCCACCCCCGCACAATCCAGCGGTACTCTTCTCTTCTCTTCTCTTCTCTTTTGCTTTGATGCTTGGTACTCTTCTCTTCTCTTCTCTTCTCTTCTCTTTTGCTTTGATGCTTGGTATCCTAGAAACTTTGTGATGCTCTTCGCTTCTCTCTTGCTGCGGTGATGTAGTTCTTTGGGTTTTCCTGAATGCTTCCTTTGTTCCTCCTCTGTTCTTGGACTGGTCGAGGTGTTTGTGATCACTTGGAACTATATGGTTCCTTCTTCTGTGTTGTTCCTTCACTCTCACTGGCTACCATGTCTGAAGCAACCAATTCATGATACAAATGCCTATTCACTATATAACTGTTCAAAATTCCGTTGCTGAGGTGATTTGGTTCTTGGACCTCATTTACATGCGAAATTTTGTTTCTCTGTGAAAATTTCTATGCTGGTGGTCTAGCAAGACAAGCACCATTGCCACAATAATTTGCTGACTCCTTTTATGTGTCTTCTGAATGTTACCAATTGGCTTTTGCATAGCAAATCTTCAAAAAAAATTCTCTTTCTAAGCGGCACCAAGACTCTGAACAGATTGATCTCATTTTTGCCCTTGGAATTTCTCTATTAACAGCAATCAGGATGTCTTCAAATTAATCAGCCAGCCCAAGCTTTGGGGAGGGAGTTTCACCAACTAATTTGCACTTGCAATAAATGAAGGTAATCTCCTCTTTTATTCAATCTCTGCTTCTAAAGTAAAGAAACTGATTTGCACATATACAAAGGTCTACCTAGCATGCCAAAGGTTACTACCAACAATGTAAAGAAATTTTGTTTCTTATGTGCTTTTTGTATTTTCATGATATATCTATTTTGCTTCTGTATCATTTTCATGAAAGACTTCACTGCATTCTCAAGTCTAATGTCATGATATACCATGATGTCATGAGTGGTGGCCTGATAACCATAAAGAAATTTTTTTCCTACACTCTATATCATAAATAAATTGAATTAACCTCATCTTTTCTCAATCCAATCAAGTGTTCTCAAGTCTACGTTGCTCCACACTCATCTTTAACCGACATTTGGATTTTCTCTCATTTCTGTGTGGAATAAAGCTGAGGAATTGGCTTGAACTTTTTTGTGACCTTTTTGCTTTTACTGATTGGTCGTGGTATGGATTATAATGGTCCTTTTGTCCTATTTCCCTTATCTGAGTAAGGTTCTTTTTCTCTTGATATTTTAGCTTTTGTTGGATATGTATTGCTGGCCATGGTGCTTAATTAATTTCAAGTTTTTGGCCCCATTCTTTTCGTTTTAATCTATCCCTTAGCTAATAAGATCCGAAGTATAGTTTGGATAAATGCACATTATTCTTATAGGGTGATAACATATTGAGGATTTTAGAACCTCTACAATTGAGCTTGATTTCTGCCATAAATAGTTCAATACCAACCGCAAATTTCAAACTCAGCTTGATTTTATCCTGTTTTTTTGCCATTTCTCATGGATTGTGGCCATTTCAAACTTTTGACTATTTGAGTGTAAAACAACCAAAATGCCATTTCAATTTTTTAAGTAAATACTGTGAAGTGGTTTTCTAAGATCAAAATTGCTAGACTAAATTAAAAAATAAATGATATTTTTGTCATTTTGCATATTTAACCATCATTTTACATTAGTCTTCTTTGAAACTTCAAAATCAGTTTTGGTCATTTGAAAACTAATCAGTTTTGTTCATTTCAAAATCAGTTTTGATCATTATTCACAAGAGGCCTATAGAAATTGTTTTTTGACCAGGTCAAGATGAGATAAGCTTATATTTTTCTTAGAGTTTGGTAGATTTGATTCCTTATTTTACTACTGCTTAGCTATGGAGATGGCCATGCCACCAATTGAAGCAACGTTTTCTGTTTATAGAATAGTAGACCCACAGTCACAGAGTGCATGAGCTTGGATGCATAAATTCCAACTTTGATCTCAGCCATCTACAATTGGATTCTTAACAAGCATGTCCGGAATTTATTTCATTGTTTTTTGCTTGAGTTTTGGAGCTTATTGGTGGCTGAGGTTGGATTTCATGCTATGCACATCATGTGTTTGATGGTATATTGAATGATTTTTCCCTGCGAATTGCTATAAGGAGAGCTAGCTTTACTGATGTATATTGAATGTTTTTGCTGCACATCATGTGTTTGATGGTATGTTGAATGTTTTACTTCTCTTTTGTTCCCTGCCCTGTTCCCTGCCCTTTACTATTAATCATTCAGTTTGTTATGTTTGTGATAGACTTCCTGCCGCTCTGCACCAATGCCATCGCCTTCTACCCGAAGAACTCCTCGGAGTCCATCGCCACCGTCGTCGGCAGCCTCAACATAGCCTGACGGCACTCCGGCCCTTGGATCTTGGTTCTATCCCTCCTCTGGTCATATTTGTTTTGTTTTGTTGAAGAAGGTAATTGTTGTATCACCGACAATAGGTAAGTCACATTCTCTTTTACTACTAAGGCCAGAACACCTTATTATTTCGATTTTGCATTAGTAGCTGCTCTATTATTCATTTTGTTGTCAACCTAAATCGACTTATTTTGATTTATTTTCCGTTCTACTTTAGACCTTTTTTTGATTGGTTTTGATATCATTCAGCTTTGGTATTGTATGTGCAGAGTTCAACTTTTAGGATGAGAATCATGTATGTTAGGTACAACATTTTAACTAAGTAGCTTAAAACTTATAGCTAGGGCCTATCATGGCCGGATTGCCTGCCCAAGCTGCTTTAGGTTTTGATATCATTCAGCTTTGGTAGCTTAAATCTAAGGTGCTTTTGTTTGTCCAAATCTTGATTAAAGGGCTGCTGCACTTTTTAGAACATAAAATTCAATATAAAATGTGGCTAATCACTTTCTTCACGTGATTAAAGACCAGTTTTTTGGGCATGCAAAACTGCTTTTAATGCATTACCAACCATCCCAAATTGCTCCAGATTCTTTTAAAGTGGCTGCTACCCAACTTTGAAGTCAATAAAAACAGTCCTCTTTGATGTTTTTGGTGAATTTACTAGCCTAAGTATTGTTTAGTGATTCCATCTTTGCTTGGGATCAAAGAGTATGCTGTTTTAGATGCGAAAGCACCATTTATTTCATGAATAATCAGCTTGACTTGCTCCAGAAGTTAAGCAAAGTGTTGTAGTCCTTTTAATATACTAAAGAGCAGCTTTCTTCTTCGAGTTATGATGAGTTTTCACCGTCTACTATAATAATTTTTTATCAGTTTTATGCACAGTATTGTATACTTTTTCAATCTTCAATAATTTGCTTCTTCAGATTCAGTCTCCACATCTATGAGCAACTGAGGCTGCTACCTATAATTTGTTTTTTCAGTCTCATGGTCGGATTCTTGAATTATGTGTTTGAGGATATATGTATTTATGTTCTGCATAATTTCATAAAGTTTTCTGTTGACTCCACTCCTTTCAAATATCATGTTTATTTAAACCGTGTCAGGGATAAATATAGTGAGTGTATCTATGCTTTCTTTAAAATTTATTTTTCTTTGCAAGAGCATTTTAGCCATTTCACATATTAATCTCATATTGTTAGCATGATTAGATCTGTTAAGTGGATTAAAGGGTTATCTGAAATGACATTGTGATTTTAGGAATTTTGTGATGATGTGAGAAATTTTGGGATTTTTTTGATATTTAGTGTTATCGGGGGCTGGGTTTTATGATATTGAACTAGAGTTTATTCAAGTTATACGTATGATCTTACCACGTCAGCAGAACCCATGAAAGTATTGAAAGATAACAATGAAGTCTGTATAAAGCTGGGCTCGGGCTCTTCATCAAAGGAATTTTATGAAGGTAAAGCCCAATCCAACACCAACGAAATTGTGGTCTGCTCTAGAAGACATTGTTTGCTATTGATATTTGCTGTTATTAATTTTCATTGATGTTTGATAGCTTTCTTAACCAAATACCTATAATTGGTGTTGTTTGCAACACTTTCAATGGGAACAAAGGGGTGGATCGGAGAGGTGGAAAAATTTATTCAACTTGCTAAAAAAAGATGAGGGATAGCCAAAAAACTTTATTGAGATTTGACATTTTTAGCAAACTTTATTGGTATATGACCCTTAGCAATCTCCATCGTATAAATATCAATCTCTCTGGCTCCTTCCTCCTCCTAGGAAACTGCTACGGGGTCATAAAAAGTTTAATCTCCCTAATGGACTACTTCATACTTCCAATAGCAAACTTTATTGTTTAAAACCGTTAACAGCTCCTTTTTCCTCTTCATTTGCTTAGTATGTTTTGCTATCTATGGTATTCTATTATATTGCTTTTCCATCACAGAAACATGCATCTGTCGTTAATTAGGATGACTCTTTTTCAACTGTTTGAGTGTGTGTGTCGTCGACCATCTCTTTCATTCTTAGACTCTGCAAATCATCATTCCCTTTTCTTCCTTGCAGTTTGTAACACTCAGCTTCTGTGGATGCCAAAGGGTTTGCTGGTGGATCAAGCTGCTCACAAAAGTCGATTTGGCGGCGGCGGCGGCGGCGGCGACTCATTTGATTTGTGTAGCAATAGGTTTAATGTAAATATATTTGTGGTTATGTGTTTTTTAATTCAATTTTTCAGATGTGTAATTGTTGATTTTCTTTTTAATCTAGCATTTTTTAATGTATGTGTTTTTGAAAAGAATTCTTTTAACATTTTATTTTTTGGACAATAAATAACCTAACAGTTTTTTCCATTGTTGATTTCCTATTTAATCTAGCATTTTTTAATGTATGTTGTTTTTTAAAAGAATTTTTTTAACATTTTATTTTTTGAACAATAAATAACATAGCAGTTTTTTACATTAATTTATTTTGACATATTGGTGATTTAACTTGATATTAAAAGAGAGTATAAATCATAATTCCATATGAGTATGTATGTTCACTAATTCAATTATTCCTATTAGATGAGAGTAGGGGTGGTAATTCGGATCACGACTTGCGAACCCGACCCAACCCGAAATAAATGGGTTTGGGTTTAGTGTTATCAGGTTCGGGTCATGAATGGGTCGACCCGTTTATGACCCGTGATTAAATGGGTCGGCTCGGGTTTACCCGTGGGTTAGACCGGTCAACCCGTTCACCCGTTTAATGTGAGCCTGTCGGAGACGACGACTGCCTTGACCCAAGGATGGAGGTGGCGCTCGGCGGCCGGATCTGGCCAGGAGACGGTCGAAGGAGGGTCGCGGTGGATAGAGGGTGTCAGATCGGGAGTTGGGTGGTGCAGGGGACGTCGGGGGTGGCGCACGTCGAGGGTGGCCACGCATTGGTGGAGTTGAGAGGGGGAGGGGGTCGGTGGAGTGGAGAGACGTCGGGGGTGGCCGCGCGTTGGTGGAGTGGAGAGGGGGAGGGGGTCGGTGGAGTGGAGAGACGTCGGGGGTGGGCGCGCGTCGGTGGAGTGTAGAGGGGGAGGGGGGTTGCCGTGGGTGGCCGCAGCTTCACCGGAGGAGGGAATGAGTGGGTTGCGGCCCTTGCGAGGTAGCTCAGGAGGAAGGAGGAGAAGGCGGGTGGATCGGTGGAGGAATAGTAGAATGACCCTGCTTAGTTGGACCTCGAACAATGTATGTACTGTACTCCTTATATAATAGATATTGCCAATATTTTTTAATCGTTTATGCTCATGATTCTGTTGCAGGTTGTATTTTGGATGCCACGGGTGCGATTCTCCATCAAGATAGAGACATACATTCTCAGACGCATTATCGGTAGAAGGTTAGAGAAGCCATGGTGGTTACGTGCGAGGTGGATGTTAGAGCTTTCTTAATCTCTTTTACATACATGTTTTTAGAGTACCATGAATCACTTAGGTAACTTCGGCAAGTTGTGACTTGAAACAAAATGAACCAAAGTTGGACATATTGGTATCAACTACTATAGTGGAACTTGACTTTTCTTTATGCTTGCGGGTATCTCTTTTACATAGATGTTTCTTAGGTAACTTCGGCATATTGGCTGTCTTAGGAATAAGTTATCCCTAGAGAACTAGATTTTTACATGTTATCAAAGCTTATTCTGTTAAGATTTTGGATTGATGATGGTAATCATCTAACTGTTGGATTTTCTGATCCAGGGCCACGCATCAGTGAAGTGGTGGTGGTGTTGTGGGAATGCTTGGAGCTAGCGTTAAAAAGAGAAAAAACCAACGGTTAGATTTTGCTAGCCTTGGAGTTGGATTATTTGAGGATACTGTGGTTTGTAAAGTTTGTGGGGACAAGGTTTGCCCCGGGGACAAAGTTTGTGAGGGATAATGTTGTATTTGAGGGATAATGTTGCACTTATAAGGTTTGCCTCGGTACAGGTGAGGTTCTACCGAAATTTTTTGAAAAAACTCTATATATCCGTGACGTAGGCACGGGCATTCCCTAGTAATATTATATGTTTCGATCATATAATATTATTTAAATCACCAAAAATCCTCTACTTAGAGGCTAATTGACCCTGTCGATTGGATGTCTAAAAGATGTCA
This sequence comes from Narthecium ossifragum, assembly GCA_963920575.1. Lineage (NCBI taxonomy): Eukaryota > Viridiplantae > Streptophyta > Magnoliopsida > Dioscoreales > Nartheciaceae > Narthecium > Narthecium ossifragum. The sequence goes on along the minus strand of OY986970.1, from coordinate 16,654,565 downwards.
GATTCGAGATCCAACTTAGACTCCAGTACATCAACATGTCGGGATCAACATATCCAAAATCCGGAAACATCCAACGGCTAGATTAACAGAAAAACACTAATCAAAACCGCTAATCAAACTAACTTACCATTGCTTGCTGCAACGCAGCCTACCAGTACGAAAATCATAACCAATCATAGGAAAATCCAAAAATTATGACATCAATTGGGTGTGAGAGTAGATTCAAAGCTCTACAACTCTTGTGTTCATCATAACCCAAAAGCATGCATGTACAAACCGGAAAACGCGCCGTACACCGGCTATTCCTCCAGAACAGAGAAACCGGAAAAATCCAAGCTTAATCATGCTCAAATCCTACTAAAATCTCAACCAAAGCCTATGAAACTTAAACCAGAAATTATAATAAGCAAGAGGAAGCCAAAACCATAAAGAACAACAAGATCTACCGGCTAGATCTAAAGAAAACCCAAAAACAACTCTCGTAGGTAGAAACCTACCGGAAACGCTAAACCTCGGCTGATTCCCCGCAAACCAGTCACCAACAAAGCTCCAAACCACACCAGGGATCTTCCTCGCCTTGCCACGGATCCAATGAGCTTTGGAACGCCGAAAATGGTGGCCGGAGGAGGGAGAAAGGAGAAGAAGACTGCCGGAAAAAATAGGGGAAGCATAGAGGAAAAAGAGAAGAAGGAGAAGAGAGAGGGGGGTAATATACACGGGTACTCTAGCTACAGTAGCCGACCTACTGTAGCTACAATACCGACTGGCTAGAGTAGCCGACCAGCTATAGTGGTCGCGATCCGACTGCCCATCTCGATCATCTCGATCCTTCCTGATCGAGCTCCGATCTTTCGATCGAGATCCGATCTTCCGATCGAGCTCCGATCTTCCGATCGAGCTTTGATCTTCTGATTGAGAACGCCTATGAGAATCTAATCAAACACCAACAACAATCAGAGGTTGTGTGTGCACCACGCGGGTGTGAAACAAACCGACAGGGCGCAATCTACCAAATTGCCCCTTGTGGTCCAAGAAACAATGCGATCCACCGGATCGCGCGCTCGACGCGAAACAAATAAACGAGCCACGGGTCCGACCCAACCGGTCGACCCAGGAGTAGAGGGACAAGTCCTCACATCCTATTACCCTTAAAGGAAATCTCGTCCCGAGATTCGATAAGGGTAGGGCTCGGAAACGAAAACAACGCCTAACAGGATACTACAAAGCGGTAAAGGATACCTGCTGATGCGACGCTGATGTGACGCTGATGCTGATGGCCACCTGGCGGCCTCTACTGGCCTCCACTGCTACTGCCACGGCCTCCGCCTAACAGCGTCGTGCACTCTCGGCGATAGTGACCCGGCTGGCCACACTGATAGCACGAACGCGGCACCAGGCCTACCTACCTCCTGTGCCGCTCAGACCGCGCTCTCCGCAAGATGCAGTCTATACGGAAATGGCCCACCTGCCCGCACTCAAAGCACGTCAAGGGTCTCTGCTCTGCCTGTTGGACCTGACCAAACCCTGCGAATGCCTCCTGCTGAGGCTCCTCCTCCGGAAACCACTCGTCCGAATCATCCTCCGCGAACTCCTCTTCTGCCCCCGAGAGGGGCTGGTCCTCGTCGTACTCACCGACTGACTGCTCCTGCTACTCGTCCCCTGAGAACTGCTGCTCGGGATCATCCTCGTCATTCGCCCCCTCCTCTGCCTCTGGACTGTCTCCGCCGACGTCCTCTGGCTGGTGCTGATAGGGCTGATGACGTCGTGAGCGGGTCTCCTCCTGCCACGGTCCTACTCCGCCCTGAGACTGCTGCGGCTGGCCGGCGCGCCCTCAACTCAAGGGGAACACTGGCTGAACTGCCCTAGGCCTTGCCTCCAGCAGTACGGCCTCCACAGACAAGGCACAGCTCACCACCTCCCTGAGAGCGTCAGCATACCACGCCGCTATCAGAAGCCTGATCTCGGGCCGTAGCCCCCACTGAAACTGCCTCGCTCTGGCAAGAGGATCACTCGCCACTGGATCGGCGAACCTGACAAGCCTGGTGAATCTCGCTGCATACTGCGCCACTGACTGCGTATCCTGGGAGATGTTGAGGTACTCCCGAACCAAGGCCTGACACGCACTCTAAGGGAAGTACGCGTCGAGAAAAGATGAACGAAATGTGACCCACAAGGGCTCACTCCCGCTCCCGACAGCAGAGACAACACTCCACCAGTCCAAAGCGTCCCCGTCGAGCTGGAACGCAGCCAATCTGACCGTCATCCTGGATGAACAAAGCGTCGAGGACACGACTGACACCTCTTAGCCAGTCGTCCGCTACTGCCGGATCACCCTCAGCGCCACTGAACCTGGGCGGGTTCAGCTCCTGGAAGGTGATCACCGCTGCCGTCACAGCGCGTTCGCTAAGTGGCGGAAGAACCCTCTCGGCGAAAGGAGAGGTGTTTCCCCCCATCGCAAACTCAACACTCGCCTCTGGTGTCGGTGCAGAGTCTCGGGGTAAAGCTGCCGCGGCTACTGGAGCCTGTCGGGTGGTGCGCTACTCATGCGATCGGTTACGACTCACAACGGAACGACGTACCCGACTCCTTGACATCTGCACACCCACCAGGAAACAACAAGTATCCACTTGTCAGAAACCGCCAAACACCCAACACAGCGATAAACTAAAACAATTCACACTCCACAATCAGCATGCACGGATGTTCCTGACATAGAACTAACCCATTCCACGCTCAATTTCAACCGAAACCTGATCCTAACCCTAGGAAAGCTCCATAGGTGTTGGGAAGAAAGCCATCGATCCCCACGGAAAGATCTCCGTCTTCAAACCCTTTCCTTGTCCTTTTTATCTTTGATTTTTCTCCCCCAAAAGATGAGAAATTTGGATGAAATCTTCTCCTAAACATCAACGGACCAATTTCCCAGCATCTGTTTATATTCATGGTTTTCAAAACGGCTATTAATCTGTCCGAAATCTCGCAACGTGTCCAACATGAAAGTTGTTCATCTTGATGTCTTATAGAGATCCTCCAAATTTCAGGAATTTAGGATTTATCGGAATATTGTTGAGAATTCTTCTCAAACTGACAACAAAGAAGTGTAATTTCAAAATATTAGCCTTTTTCTGTATTTTCTAACTTGAATCTTCGTTAAAGCTGAAATCAACTAACAAACTATCAAATACAAACACTCACGGGCTAACAAAGGTAATTTAAGGGGTTTAATTATGAATAATTAGTGACTCATCACATCCCCCAACTGACAGTTTGCTAGTCCTCGAGCAAAGAAAACATAAAAAGAAAGCAATAAATCTAACTAACCACTTTCGTAGGTCTCACGATTGCACTTAGCATGTGCAACAAGCCTTTAAACCCCTGGATTACCCCAGTAGAGGAGTTATAATGTCACGCCCCGACCCAAAAAACCCATCCAGATCGAGGTGTGAGCCACGTAAACCTATTTCCATCATCAATAGGCGCACAAATATATAACTGCTATGAATTTAAACAATTTAGTCCTCAAGTTCATAAAAAAATTCACAGAATCTCCTTTATAATTTATAGCAGAAGGAACCTGTATATTTCATAATTTTATAATTTCAACATCATTACATTAAAAAATATTACAACATCTCTCAATTACAACTGAATTAATAATCATACAATTCTGTTCTTAGATACATCAGATTATACATTAATTTATACATCATTGACTAAAACTGTAAATTAACTGTAGAAGAACTCCTCGAAGCTCCAAGTCCTCGATCACCTCAGAATATAGCGCCATCTTATAGAAGAACACCTGAAAGAAGGAACTGCATCGACCTGCATCGCCGATGCAGCCCAGGTAGGGTGAACAACAATGCCCAGTAAGGTTCTACTCTACGTCACACTCAAGGAAGGGAAAACCACAACACTATTTTCCTTCATCCCAAGTCTATGGTGCCCCTAGAAGCATCACACCTCATCGATCCAGAATGGGCCCCTATATAGGGTCACCCTCACCCAAACGGCGAAACAAAGAGGACGGCCAACACGAGCCCGGACCCAGGGTCGGTGCATCGCCGATGCACTCATCGTCGGAGCTCTCACTGTACTCCACCCCTTGTACGGGGACATACGTTGTCACACCCCGACCCAGAAAACCCATCCAGGACGGGGTGTGAGGGTTCCTATCACTATTCATCTTCAAGTCGGCGGGATACAAAGCGGAAAAGACGGATAAATTAAACAATTGTATTCCAGAGGCGAAACAGATTCAATTCATATAACATCAAGTTGTACAGTTACAAAATTTCATTCTAATACTCCCAAGGTAAAGACATATATACATGATCCAAAATCCTGAGAATGTTTACAACAACATATATATAAATATCCAAAATGTACAACAGATCATCCTCCAGCAACCTCAAGCGCCCCTGGATGTAATCGAGCCGCCAAAAGCCGATCCTGCCGGCTCCACCGAAGAAGAACTGCCGCCCGCACCTGCAAACGCAGCCCGGGTAGGAGTGAGCGATAAGCTCAGTAGGGTTCTACTCTACGGCACACAGAAGGGAGGAAAACAACAACAGTGTTGTCTCCCAGCTCAAGTCTAACGGATGCCATGGGGTCCCATAACCCATGTCAACTCCCCACGAGATCCTACTCTTCTCAACCGACCACGCTGGGAACATCAACCAACACGCTGGGAGGAAAAGGACCAGAACCAGTAGGATCACCATTACCCAGCAGGAAACCACTGCCTGGGGACCGTGTCAGGGACGTCGACATCCATCTTTAGCACTTGGCCTTGGAAGACAACACGACCTCAAAACCTCAAACACTGATTCAAGCCAACTATCGCAATCCTCAATCACAAGAGATTCAAATGATACAAGATCACACCCTATTCCTGACTACCCAGCCACAGCCCTAAGGCTAGATCCGAGCTACCCGAGAGCCTCGGATCGGCGACCCAAACCATCGCCTGCCTAACCTCAAATGCCTTTAATGCACACAATGCATGGGCCAAGGCAAACATCTACCCTAGATGTCTCTACATGTCACATCAGCAGTTACAAGTCCAACAGATATACAATAGCCCTCGGCACTCGCCGACAAGAGGCTAAGGTTCCACAATTCCTCATTAACTAGCACTCATCGCTGGTTAATGGCTAAGCAATCAACTAAGCACTTAACTATAATCAAACATGTATCAAATGCAAGTAAAGCCATAGGTTTTCTCAAAAGGAAAGAACACTCGAATTGATCCTCAAAACCGATGGAAAACCCTTGAAAACCCCATAAAAATCCACATGCACACCTCCCAACACGTTTGGATGTTAAACACCAATCAAATCCACCCAAGAAAAGCCAGAAAACCAAGTCCAAAGGGTCACGGACGATGTCACGGTCGATCCGGGGATCGACCGTGAGGCCACGGACGATGCCACGGTCCATCCGGCGATCGACCGTGAGACCCATGCGAAGAAAACCAAGGGCGACGGTCGATCCACCCATCGACCCTGAGACGCCCAAAACCAAATATCGCCTGACGATCGATGCGACGGTCGATTTGACGGTCGACCGTTAGGTAAGAGGCAAAAAGGGAAGATCCCGCGGTCGATCCGTGCATCGACCCTGAAAAGCTAAAATCCCGACAGAGCCCGACGGTCGATCCGACGGTCGACCGCCAGGCCCAGAAAGCGTAAAACAACACTCGACGGTCGATGCACCGATCGACCGTCGAGCCCTTGGCACAGTTCATCAGAACAGTGTCGAAAATCCATTTCCTTGGATTTCAAGGATCAAATCAAGTTGGAATAAGATGAGATTTTGCAAGCAATCGTATTTAGCAATGACGAAGCTAATGGAATGAAGAAATCCAGCTTTTGACGGTTAAATCTCCTATCTAGGTCCAAATGGACGAAAACCGACAAAACGGCGATAATACGGAAACCAACCGTTAGAATACGGAAAAAGCAAGGTAGGAATACTTCTAATCCTTCATACTACATGCACAAAGAGTTACATAGCTTTCTAACATGTATTCCTACAGCGAAAGAGCAATAATCCTATCCTAGGAGAACCCGATCCAAGTATCGAGGTAGAAACACCTACTTGAGCAAGTAGGGTAGCTCCTCCACGCGTCCCGCTGGTCAAGCCGCCAAGAACCGAGCTCCGAAGACCAAGTCTCCAAACCCTAGCTCAGCCGAAGGAGAGAGAGAGGAGAAAACGACAGGAGAAGAAGAGAAGGAAAGAGAAGAAAGAGACAAGCCTTATATAGAAATTCCAAATCTATCTCAGCCGTCCGATTCGATCTTTCCCGATCGAGCTCCGATCCTCCGATCGGATGCACCCTAGGGGTTCTAATCAAACACATACATCAATCAAAGTCAGTGTGTGGAACGTGGGTGTGAAACCGACCACCAAGGAGCATATTTACCAAAATGCCCCCGGGTCCAAACCACCACACGATCGCCCGATCGTGCCCGACGCGGAACCAAACCAACAGGAAACCGGCTCTCGACCGACGCGGTCGAGCCAGGTCAGAGGGACGGGCCCTCACATACGTCATGGACATCGACATCCACACTGAGGCCCTTGGGACAAACAGACAATACGACCTCTATTCCTCAATTAACAATAGAATATTCAAGTCTGACTACCTAATAATCCTCGAATGATATCAAACAAAATCATTGATGACAATCACATCCTAATCCTCGACTAACCAAACCCCGGTCCTAGGGCTAGATCCGGGCTACCCGAGAACCCCGGATCGGTGATCGAATCCATCGCCTACCACCTAGCCTTAATGTTTCTAATGCAATCAAGATGCATGCAATGCTCAGGCACAGAGATACATAAATATAAGCATGCAATAGTATGACATCGTAACATACAGGGCTAGGCGTAGCCTACAGCTTGCCAAAGGATAAACATAGCAAGGGGTCTAAAGAAGTAAAGATCTATCTAGCAAAGCAATTATAATAAACACCCAACAGATCAAAATCCGACATTACAATGACGTCCACAGCTGTCAACCTTAATTTCTACAATGGGATAAAACGCCGGCCAAACAATACACAACAGTTATAAAACACATTAACTAGGGCACACCCTCGGCCCAATTAAATTATCTAAACATCCCAAGGGCATCACTTCCTTGGTTAACCCACAAATAAATAAAACGGGCATACAGCTGGCCCTAGGCTTAAGCATCATATATGAGTACGTAATCAAAATGATTAAATAGAGGAAGACATATGGCACTAAAGAGTAATAATAGCATTAAGTACGGGGACAACAACACAATCAACAAATCGGACGTAGAAATCCACAAACCGAACCGAGTAAAGCCAGCGAATCGAAATGGCAGGAATCCATGACAAAACAAGGAGTTAAGCAAGCATCATATGCATACTTTCCAGTCCATGGGTTCTCATCGGCATATATACAGACACCAACCGTTCAAAGAACCTAAAACTCAGTCAATTTCTACAAAAGATGGAAACTAAGCCTGACCTAGACCTCAGCCAAGCTATCAGCCATCGGCTTCCCCGATATCGAGGGTTCAAACACCCAAAACCTATCAAATCTAGCTTGTAAATCCTAGATGTTACTAAGAACATCAATTAAGGGTATTAGGTGAATTAAGCATGTAGGATTCAAATACATAACCATATGTGATTCACAAAATGTAAAGGCTAATTAAGGGAAAGTTAGCAACTAAGAAAATAAACTGATAAACTGTGCAATTAGCCGTCGAAATCCAACCAACTAATCATGATAGTCCTAACCAATGCTAGGAATACCAATTGCATGTATCTCGAAAGATTAAACAAGGTAAAACATCGAAAATTCACTAAAAGGATAAATCCCGGATTGCTACAGTAAGCCCTAGTTAGAGGCGGTGATATCTTATCAATTCGACGTCCAAACGACATCAAACTTCATATTAAACTTGGGTAGACGTATCTCAGCATATTAGGGACATGCAGGCCAAGTATTGGATCTGATTGATGTCTAATTTTCACATAATTTACTAGTCATTTTCTTAATTTCAGTTCTGTAATAGCTTAGGAAACAATTCACCAAAGATCGTATATAAATCCAAAAATCAGGAAACCAGAGGTAATTGAAAGTAGATTTGATGATCTGCAACTTTCATCGTGAAAGTTACACGAGATCATGCTCACACAGCTCATAAATCAAGCATGAACTCGACTGTTCATCAAAGAACAGAGCATCGATGAAAATCCGGGAAAAACATGTGTAAATCCGGTTTAAATCCAACTAAAAACCGCATAGAAGCTAGATCAAATGTTAAGCATGCTAAGAGGAACAATATAACACAAAGAAATCAACAAGCAAACAAACCCAAACCCTAGATCTAGCTTAACCCAAAGACTTAGGTAGAAACCTTACCTTAAACGCTAATCCAAGCTTCAATCCTTGTTAATCCTCTGTGATCCGCTGTCCTATGTCGTCGTCGCCGTCTCCAGCTCGCCGGATAGCCGCCGGAGTCCTCCCACAACCGCAGCCGTCACCGGAGAAGGAAAAGAGGCTGCCGCGGGAGAGAGAAAGGGAAGGAAGGAGAAGCTCCTCGCCGCCACATCCAGGTCTTCGGGGAAGGAAGGAGGGTTGCCGCGGGAGAGAGAAGGGAACGAAGGAGGAGGAGGTAGGCCACAGGGAAGGCAGGTGAAGGGAGAGGGAAAAGAGAAGAAAAAGGAAAAGAAAGAGAGAGAGAAGAGGGTTAAGCCACTTAAGTGGCTTAGTCGGTTCAGACGAGCCAACTGATCGGACTGAATCCGATTTGGCTCCAAATTGCGATCTCATCGTACTCTTGTCCGGATCTGACGATCACGAATGCTCCTACTGGATCTATTCAATCACGTACATCAATCAAGGTTGTGTGTGCACTATGCGGGTGTGAAACCGACTGCCAAAGCGCAATTTACCAAATTGCCCTTGGGGTCCAAAAGTATCGATGTGATCAACCGATCGCAAAGCAAGGCCAACCGAGCCAAAACAACCAAACCACAAATCCAAACCCTTGACCTACTGCGGTCGGACCAGTATCAGGTGAAAAATAAGAGGCATTTTGGGATGGATGATTCATCGTCGGATCAGGTGTTTGATCGTCCAGACTTACTAGTTCACCTATTTGATTATCCACTGTTTTGCCACTTCTAACGGTCACAACGGCTTTGGCACTTTCGAAGTTTTGGCTTTCTACATAGTGTTGGCCTCTCGGGTTGGTGACAGATTGACTTGGCAAATGTCCATCCTCTCTTTTAGCCATGTTATTAGATAATTGCCCAACTTGTTTCTCTAATTGTGATACGGATTGAATCATTGAAGATAAGTTATTTTTCAACAAGGAGACATCACCTTTGAAGGTCGTCATTTCTTCCTTCATAGATGACATGTCCCTATTGATATCACCTCTCATCTCCAAAAGTGTACTCATGATAGAAATCAAAGTGGGTTCATTAGGGGTGTGTTTGGCACCCAGGGATCCCAGCGGATCCGCGGAATCCGCTGGACGCGCGGGTCCGCGGTGCGGGATCCCGTCGTTTGGATTCCGCACGGATCCCGGAAAATGGGATCCGCCCGTGGACGGTATCCGCGGGTGCGGATCCCACGGATCTGCAGTATCCAAACGGACCCTAGATGGTTCAGCAGGAGAAGGCTAAGGTGTATTCTGTGGATAATGTAGAAGTATTGGATGTATTGTTTTTTCCTTGAAAGTTGATTGTTGTGGCTTCCAACTAAAATCAGGATGATTCCTCCAACATGCATTATAGGTATTAGAATAAGGATTGTTCTGAGGTTTGGAAAAATCATAAATTGCATTAGCTTGTTTCAAAATAAAGTCAGGGAAATTGGGAGCCAAGTGACAATCAGTGATACGATGATCTGAGCTAAGACAAAGGGCACAGGTCTCGGAAGAAGTGTGAGACAATTGTTGAGTAAGAGTTTGACCTGTTTTCAACTGATTTAAATCTTTAGTTAGGAGAGCTACTTGTGCGGAGAGACTTTCAAATTCAGAAATTTCATGAATTCCCCGAGGATTACGAACAGTGGTAAACCGACTCCTAGAAACTGAGGCATTGTGTTGTGAATTTTCAGCAAGGTTGTCATATATTTCCCAAAGAGCGGTCCATGGCCTACCAAGAACAACACCCTCGCAGCAGGCTTTGACCATCGTCCTATAACGATCATTAAGACCATTATAAAACGAATGGGCTAGCTACCACTCAGGTACCTCTTGATGGGGACACTCTCTAAGAAGATCCTTAAATCTTTCCCAAGCTTCATGAAACATCTCATCTTCATTTTGCTTAAAGGAGATAATCATGGTACGATAATTTTGAGTTTTAATGATAGGGAAATATTTTTTAAGGAAAGCATCCTGAAGTTGATCCCATGTTGAAATCGAATTTGGAGCTAAGGTTTGGAGCCAATGTTTAGCCTTGTCTTTCAAAGAAAAAGGGAAAAGCTTGAGTCGAAATGCATCATCATTAAAATGCTGAAGTTTGAACATGGAAAAGATTTTGAGGAAGCTAGCAATGTGTCCATAGGGATCCTCATTCTCACGCCCATAGAAAGAAGGTAAGGTTGTAATCCAGTTCGGCTTAATCTCATCATGTGTAGCATTGATAGTAGGTGGGTTGATACAAGAAGCATAGGTATAAGGTCAAGGTAGGATCAATGACATGTTCCTCGTTTTAGCCATTAAAAATTGCAGATTACTTAAGGCTTCCTGGTAATTACTTAAAGATTTCTGTCCTAAGGTTCTAGTTGTTGAAAGTGTGGCCTCTATTTCTAGATCTAAAGGTTCCAGCGGTTTATTTAGGGATCGTCTGTCGTGCATGCAAGATCACACCAAAAAGAGAAAAATAAAATAAAATATTCGGAGGAGAGGAGAAAATCCGAAAAACAATGATTGAAACGAAAAATTTTAAAGCAATAAAACTAACCTGACTGCGCTCGCGGTCGATCTCACAGTCGACCGTGGGAATGTCACGGCCCGACCCACGTAGGCCCAACCTGGCCGGGCGACGCGAACCTGAACCTAACCTACTGCGGAAATTTTTGGCGAGATTTCCCTCTAATCATAGTGGTATCCCTAGCAATTCATAATCATCTTGTATTAAACATTTAATCACAAACTTTAAAACTGAAACTGAATATATTACAAATCCTCAACAGGGTAAAAGTTATACAATTCTCTCCCGTAGGAGGCTAACTAAGCAAAAGGGTGTAAGTAGATGATCACCGCTCCTCAAGCACCACCAGACGCCGCCTCGTCACCAAACGCCTGCCTGGTAGGGGCGACCGAAGAAGAGCTAGCGCCAGCACCTGCAAAACGCAGCCCGGGTAGGAGTGAGCACTAAGATCCGCAGGGACACTACACTATGACACTCACAAGGGAGGGAACACAACAGTGCCGCCCCCAAGTCGTACCTAGATGTATACAAGGGTTCCATAACCCCACCGGGAGTCCGTGAACGCATGCCCAAACACTGCAGACTCTCAACAGGACACAGAACACTGTTTGGCGGGCAAGGACACCACTGGGCAGGCACACCGTCACCCAAGAGTCAAGAACACCGGAGACCAGCTACACCTCAGATTCAACTTGGAGTCGACACGACCTCTAATCATCAAACAACATGTATTCAGGTCATCTAACCCTATCATCGATATCGACTGAATACTACAAATCGAGTCATGGACTAAGCTACCCACAACGGTCATAGAACTAGATCCGGACTAGCCGAAAGCCCCGGATTGGAGATCAACCCATCGCCAGCGTCCTACTCCTATGCAACTAATGCACAATACAATGCATGCTATGATCACACGCAGGATAAATACAGATACGCATGCAACAAATGTGATGATATATTAAACAAGGTCTGGGCACAACACCCTACCGATCCGGGGTGGTGAACAGGTAAGTAAGGTCTAGGAGTTGCTACAGTGGTACCACCACCAACTGCCAGTAGTCCACCACAACACCTGCATCGGGAAGCAGCCCCGCAAACAACAGCTCACATACATCACAGATAAAGCCCTCGGCGCACGCCCGCATGCAATGCTAAGGAATGTTGTAGGGCTACCCGCCCGTTTATTCTAAACATCCCGGGAGTCATCACTCCCCCGGTTCACCACTGCCCCTATTATGGGGCTAACATGCATAAACATATGTACCATGTATAAGGCGGTAAAGAAAACCGTCATACATAGCCCCGCGAGCAAAAGCCACTTGAAAACACCCCTCAGCTACTAAGAGATCGATCTCCCTTCCAGAGGAGATCGATATTCTTAGTACTTGGGAGAAAACTCGTCCCTGTCAAACGAAGGAGATCGATCTTCTCTACCAGAAGGATCGATCTTCTTCGTGACCTGGGAACCGCCATACCAGTCTAGGCAAGGATCGATCGTCTCCAACCGAGGGATCGATCATGCTCGGGCTGGGCATGACACCCCACAAGGGATTGATCTTCCCTCAAGGGAGATCGATCCAAATGGGTTCTCCGGCGACCGGACGGCGAGAAATACCGTCGAAAAATACAACCAAACCACCCAAAACTCTGGGATCTGGTAGATGAAGGAACCACGAGTCCAAAACCGGTGAGATCATGGAAAACAAACATGTATTTTAACAGATCTAAGCAAAAGATCACAATCAAACCGAAAAAACTCCAAAAACCTGAATGATTGTAGGTAGGATCCCTACCTATGCAATAGCAGCTTCAATCCAAGCTACTAGGCCTTGGATCATCCTCAAACGAAGTCAAATCCAGCAACAACACAGCTCAAAACTCGGATTTTCCAAAAAAAAACAAAGGAAAAGGTTTCGTTCGTTTTATAGACAAACGAAACGACTCAAGGGAGATCAATCTCTTTTGAGAAAGAGATCGATCTTCCTTGCCAAATCGGGTTTGACTTTCTGGCACTAAAAGATCGATCTTCTAGCAAGGAAGATCGATCCCTTAGGTGTTGAAAGCTAGACTTGGGCTAAAACTCAAGCCCAAGCCCGGATCTTTCGATCCCGGATCCCAATAACCATTCTAGCCAAACATTACCGTAAACATGGTCAGTGTGTGCACACGCGGGTGTGAACAAGCCGACAAGGTGCAATTTACCAAATTGCCCTTGCGGTCCACAACGAGCCACAGGAGTAGAGGGACGGGTCCTCACAGGGACTATGCAGCCTTACTTGAAGACACGACGATCGATCCTCGTATAGACCCTGAGAAGCTTTTTCCGTGACAGAGCCTGACGGTCGATGCGGCGGTCGATGTGGCGGTCGACCGTCTGTATGCTTCAAGGTAAAATCGTTCCAATGCTACAAAAATTCCAAACAATTGTCAAAAAATCCTAAAAAATGTAAAATAAAGTAGTTAAAAATAAAGATCTAACTATGCTCAGAAAAAGAGTTAATAGAAAATTAAATCGATACTCTGTTGAAAATCAGAAGAAGTTCCCCGGCAACGGCGCCAAAAATTGATCGCTTACAAAAGCGTCGTTAAAACGTTACAAACTCAATCAAGAATAAAATTTATAAACCCTTATTCAAAATACTAAACTATGGGGTAGAATAATGATGAAAGACGGGATCGAACCACAGGGAAACTTTGATTATGAAGGAGAAATCAGAATTAAATCTCAGAACTCTAAACCTAAAGCGAAAAGGATTGATTTGGGTTTTAGAAACTTATTAATTAAAACTAATTAAGAAAGTGATATAAAAAGATTGAAATATATTAATGAGAGAAAACATAGGGATTACTCAATCCATTTTAGTTTCACTTCCTGTATTCTCTAGTTATTCTCTTGTTTTCTTATCTAGATATTATAGATTCATAGCTTCTTAAGCTTACATGAATCCCTAAAAGAAGGTGAGTGTTTTCCAAAGGCATATTTTATCTTCGATTAGCATAGGTTGCCTTCGGAGTAACCTTAGCACAAGCTATCGTCACTAAGCATAAAATATCTCATCGATTATTCACAAACCACATAAAAACCATCCTATAGATTTCTACCATCAAGCACCGAAATCATGTAGGACTAAAAATACGTCAAGGAACTCTGTTCTCTGAACTCATTTATCATTAAAACCAGATCTATAAGATCATGTCCAGAAAAAGAATACAAGATTCAACTAGAAAAATACAAGGAAGATCTACTAAAGCTTCGTGAGATCCCTAAGTACATAAATTAGCTACTCATCTTTGTGATGGAAGCCATAGATTCGATGAAGAACGATTGGGATCCATGCTGCAACTCCATCTTCTCCAGAGAATCCTCCAAACCCTAATTCTCTCTTTTCTCTCTATGGGGACCTCCAATTTTCGGCCAACAAACACCTTCTTATAGTTGTATTCCCGGAATTAGGGTTATGGCTAAGTTGGACTCCTACTACAACTTGGATTCGTTGGATTAATTCCTGGCTGTCCTATTCTGGTCGCAACTGGATCTAATCAAGCCGGAATTTTGAAATGTGCTCAACACAAACGATGTAGAGTAGGAAATAGTCTTTCAGATCCCGAAGATTTAATAATATCATGACTTATAGGGAATATTTGGAAAATATTCTCCTAAAGGTTAACAGACCAGTTTTCTAGCATCAGTTTAGCTTCATAGTCTATAAAACTGGTATTAATCTGTCAGGAATCTCATAGAGTATCCAACATGAAAGTTGTTCGTCTTGATGTCTTCCATAGGTCCTCCAAAGTTCAGGAATTTAGAATATATCTGGAGAATTTGACGAATTCTTTTCAAACTGCCAGCGGAGCGGCATAATTTCCACATATTAGTTTGTTTCTCTATTTTCTAACTTGAATCTTCATTAAACCTGAAATCAACTAACAAACTATCAAATACAAACACTCTCGGGGTAACAAATGTAAATTAAGGGGTTTAAGTATGAATATTTTGTGACTCATCAGGTTACCAAGCCTTCTGGTCATTGAGAGCTGAGTCTTGTTCTCCAGCTTGTGCTAAACTCCTTCCCGTTGCCTTTAAGGTGACAGAATTAGGAGCTGCCAAAGGATTACAATTTTGAGTTGTTTTATCATCTTGGTGAGACAAGTGTCATAGCTCATGTCTTGAGCAGATAGGCCGGAAAAATTAATATAGCTTTAGCGGGATTGTCAGTTTGCCGGGGGTGGATGATGGAGACAGGTAGCCTATTTCGACTAGATTTTGAGGATCAGACAGTTTTCTATATTATTCGGATTATGTCATCATTTTATCCAGAGTCATCGCGACATTGAGCGATGATGCGAAGCTTATGGAAGTCTATGCTTAAATTGATCCCGGGCGTGTGGATGAGAACTGGACAACGTCAGCAGATCGTTGGTTGTGCTTTAGAGGAATAACAACAATTCCAGAGTTACGTGATGATATCATTCTAGAGTTCCGCTCTTTTCTTTTTTGCTATTATTCCAGATGCACGAAGCTATATCATGGGCTTTGTCATCAGCTCTTTTAAGAGTTACACTCTTTTCATTTTTGTTGATATCATGGGCTTTGTCATCAGCTTTGTGACACCAGACGCAGAGTTTATTTCTTTTTGCCTCATCTGTCATATCATGACATTTTCTTGTTTATTGGATGAAGCTTATAGAAACTTCATCCATCGATCCAGGTATGATCACCCAATCTTTAGAAGATTAGCACAAATTAGGTTAGAGTTGGTAAAAGATTTGTACATATCGAAGGAGATAGTCGTTGGAGTTCGCAGTTAGTGACATAGTGTACCTATGGATGGTTTCATGTAGGGGTTCAGATGGGTTGGCCAAGGATAAACTAACACTAAGGTGCATTGGCTCTGACGGTTGTTTTTCCTACCGCAAGGAGTCTATGCCAAGGAGATGGTATCCAGATCCACCGCGTGTTTTCAATTTTGGCAATGTAGAGTTTGAACTAGATGCATTGCACACTGAGTAGCTAGTTTTGGTATTCAACAGGAGGAATCATGTCTTGAGAGGCAAGACCATCCGTTGGTTTGAATCCTTTAGAGACGCTGAGGCAATTGGGGTAACTTGGGAAAACTGTGAGCACTTGTGTAAAGATTGTCCCCAGTGGTTCTTACCCGGATGTGTATCTCTTTTTGTGGTCGTTGTGGGTGTTGGTGCCCGGTGTTGTGTCATTGCTTGGGTTTGAGCTCATTAACCTTCTTGTCATGTGCAGGTGTGCTTTGTTTCTGCCCTATTATTTTTGGCTCTACCCTTATCGAATTTCGAGGACAAAATTCCTTTAAGGGTGATGGGTTGTGAGCACCTATACCTCTAACCTGGTTTGACTATGTAGGCCGGGGACTTGGCTTGGTTGGTTTGGCTCGGTTGGCCTTGTTGAACGATCGCATCGACCGTTGCAACTTTAGGGGCATTTTGGTAATTTGTCATTGTAGAGTTGACTAAAATATGCGATTCGTCCCTGAGTCTTCTGACAAGTTTTTATTAAGTCCCTGTACTTTAAAAATTCCCGATTGAATGCTTGAGTTTTTCAAACCGGGCTTAATCATGTCCATCCGTCTATTCGTCGTCCGCTGACTAACATCGGCTCGGCCCAAACCGAGCCCAGACTGATTAATCGGGCAATGGACCAGACAATCCGTCCAATGGACCAGGCCATGTGCTTTGCCCAACCTGCTGGATCAGGCGGCATCTGACGATGGGTTACAATGGTGTTGGGGACGAAGCAATCCTAAGCCGGTAGGATAGTGCGGTACCCGACGCTCGCAGGCCCGCACGTATAGTTGAGGATCCCCTGCAGCAGCGCCCCACTCACGCATCCGCTATTCACCGGCCCGTCGTTGGCACAGTCATCAACGGCATGATCATCGGCGTTGGCGTCGGATTCGGATTAACCTGTGGGCAAAGGACAGCTCGTAGGTCATGGTGAGGTCGGTGTCGTAGGTCATGGTGAGATCCTCATCATAGAGCGCGGAGATGTAGGTGTCCACAGACTTCCCTGGCATCAACAGCATCCTGACCATGGACCGGAGGTGCGCCGACAGGCCGCCGTTGAAGGCCTTGGCGTTGTCCATGGTCGTGCCGACCTCGTCTTGGTCGTCTTGGTACAGCCATCCGATCTTCGCAATCACGATCTCGACTCCCAGGAACCCGGCAGCAATGAGAGCCGATCAGATCGCGCCAACCCGGGCATTGAACATGTTCATGTAGGCGATCCTGGATCCGCCATCGATTCAGGCAGGATTGGGCTGGAAGAGGTAGAAGGCGAGGATTTTGGGGCAGGGGTCGTTGCGGTAGGCGAAGAAGGGGTAGGTGTTGATCATGAAGTGGGATCCCGTGTCGCAGAGGAACCCGAGGATGCCGGCGAGGGTGGACACGATGTCAGAGTGGAAGGCGCCCGAGGAGCGTGTCGCCGACTGCCCTGGCCACTGCGTCCTTGACGTCGGGTCATTGTCAGTGGCTCGATGCGAGCAATCGCTGCCCACTCCCGCGCCAACATCGTCGGCATCACCATCAATGAGTACCAGGCCGGTCACGCCTGATGTCACAACCGCAAGCCCAAGCTAGATGACCTTTGCGAGGTGGTCTGCGGCTACTTCCTTGATATGCCCTTCGAGGACTTGTCCTTCGTCGATGCGTACCCGATCGATGCTACCCGCCACGCTCCGCACCCGGAAGAAGTCTACCGTGAGATCCACCGCATCCTCAAGCCCTGGGCACCCATGAGTTCCGTGTCGACGACCCTCAGGACCTCATTGCCAACAGACATGATGGCGATCGGGGAGGCGGGGAGGTAGGGTAGGAGGTTGGAGGCGGCCCAGGCGCTAGCAGATGAGGCGAGGCGGTGAGGGTAGGGATGTCTCCGTTGGTGGCCCCAATGACGACGATGGACACATGACCGGGGACGTTGGTTTGGACAAGCCGACGTTAGTTGGTGGACGACGAGTAGACGGAGGGACATGGTTGAGTCCAGTTCGATAAATCCAAGGATTCAATCGGGAATTTTTAAAGCATATGAACTTGATAAAAACTTGTCAGAAACCCCAATGACTAAACACATATTTTAGCCTTGCGGAGTTGGTTTCACACACATGTTAGTATACACACGGCCTTATTAATGATGTATGTGGTTGTTAGGTCTTAATCTAACACTTTTATGTCATCCTTATGCCATTTATCATCCTTATAACCTTTAATGCCTTAAATGGTAGCCATGTGGCACCATCTAATTTAAATGGGATGAGCTTTTAGAAACCCCCATTTTCCTCTCATTTGGGTTCCTATTAGAAAGTTAGAGAGCATTGGAGGCTTGGAGAGAGAGACCAAACCATGAAATCTTCGAGGGAGCTAGATTTAGGCAATCCTAGATTTAGGAAGCAAAATTAGCAAAGGATTAGTTGTTAGTAGTAGGGTTTCTACCCCTAAACCTTTGTTTAGGCCATATGTTGTTAGGTTGAATGAGTTCTTTGTGATTTCCTATTCGGGGAAATTAGCTTTTGATATCCTATATTTTCAAACTTTTACAATCTGGTACCCTCTATTTAGAAAATGTAACCTTAGGACCCTGTGGTTTTCAAACTGGGACAAATCCCAGACGGCGTTAGTCTCCTTCGTAGAAAACCACTCACGTGTACGGTGTTTACATGTGGCGGCATGTGATGAGGAGAGAGAGAGAAAGAGAGAACTAGAGAGAGAGAGAAAGAGAGAGAAGATGGCGGCCACCATATCCGGCGAACCCCATCACCTCCGGCCATCTGATCAGCTCGCCATCGACGCCCATCTCCTGCGAACCCCATACACCCATGCCTCTCTCTCACTCTCTTCCCTTACCTCGCTAGGAGAGGAGCTCGCCCCACGCCATCACCCACGACCAACCCACCGTCGCCCATCTCCCACGCTATCGGCCACGCCGTCGGCCATCTTCTATGCTGTCGACTTCACCCCACGGCATCGGCCACACCCTACTCGCCGTCGGCCATTGATCGCTCACAAACGTTGTCGTTAAAACATTACAAACTCAATCAAATATAAATTTATAATCCTTATTCAATCACTACACTACTAGGTAGAAATAGCGGTGAAGTCAGGAGTCGATCCACAGGGAAAACGTTGGAAACTGAAATCAATTCTCAAAACCCTAAAACTAAGGAAAAGAATCAAAGATAGAATAGATTAAACTAATGAAGAAAAGAAATAAAAGGTTGATCAATTTGAATCAATGGATAAGTGAATTAGGAATTACTCAATCCGCCCTAGTTTCGCCTTCAATCTTCTCTAGTTATCCTCTTGTTCTCTTCTCTCAACATTATGGATCATATGGCTACAAGCTCACATGAATCCCTAAAATAAGATTTATGTTTCTAACGGCATAGCCTATCTTTCTTGGCATAGATTGTCTTCGGTCCTACGATTACTTTAAGTTATACTACTCGTAATGACCTTGGCACAACCTATCATAGCTTAGCATAGCCTATCTCACTAGCAAACCATAAATCACATGAAAACCATCCTATGAATCTCTACAATCAATCACAGAAATCATGTAGGGCTGAAAATACGTCAAGGAACTCTGTTCCCTCAACTCTATTAACAATAAAAAGAAAATTCATAGGATCATGTCTTGAGAAGAATACAAGATTCAAACCAAAGAAGATAGAAAACTATGCTAGGGTTTCATGAATAATCCTAAGTACAATAACTAGCAACTGATCTTTTGGATGAACGCCATTGGCTTGGAATAGGAAGCTGTCACCATCCACATCCTCACTGTCTTCTCCTTAATTACCTCTCCAAAGATTGTCAAAAAGATGAGAAATTCGGCTGGAAAAGGCCTTTCAAATAGGGAAACCCTAAACTTGGACTTAAGAGTCCTATCTAGACTTAAACTTTGACTTTCCTCTTTTCGTATTTCAACTCCTATTCAGGATTCTGACTTTAACTCAATTCTGGCGCTAATTGGATTGGAATCTGAGAACATCTTCAACAGAAAAGTTTTAAATCTTCCAGTCTTCTGTCATATCCCGAAGATTTTATAATATTTAGACTTATAGGGAATATTTGACGAATATTCTTCTGAATATCGACGAACCAGTTTTCCAGCACCTATGTATCTTGATCTTCTTCAAAACTGGAATCAATCCATCAGGAATCTCGCAAAGGGTCCAACATGAACATTATAGCTTTTGAAGTCTTCTATTGTGTACTAAATTTCCAGAATATTTGGACATATAAAGAATTTCCGGAGAATATTCTCCTGACAGACGATGAATTAGTCTTTATCACATAAATTCATCTTTTTAGCTGAATTTCTTGTATTTCTTCTCATATCATGATTAAATCTGAAATCAACTAATAAACAATTAAATACAACTACTCTAGGCCTAACAAAGGTAATTTAAGGGGTTTAATTATGAATATTTAGTGACTCATCAGCCATCTCCCATCTCACATCCCCCTCTCACTCTCTCTTACCTCGCTAGGAGAGGAGCTGTCCGCCCACGTCGCCATCGTTGACCTCGGCCCACGCCGCCAACATCATCGATCTCTAAGCATACAAACCCCGTGGAGCTCCCCTCTCTCCATCTGGCCTCCATCGCCGTCGGCGCTCTGTCTGCTGCATCCTCTCCCGGACAGCCAAGTAGGTATCCCCGCCATCGATTGCCCCAACCCCCCTTCGTACGCCCATCCCCCTATCTCACTCTATATTCCCTTACCTCGCTAGCACAAGAGCTATCCACCGATGCCACCGTTGTCAAGCTTGACCCACGCCGCCAACATCATCGATCTCCGAGCATCCACCCCACGAGCTGGGTTCGTTGCTTGGGGAAGACTGGGTTCGGAGGGAGACGACGAGGGTGAAACGGTGGCAGAGTGACTACCTAAGGGAGATCGTCGGAGGTGACTGGGTTTGGTGGTAGAGGATGACTGGAGATGTGGTCTAGTTCGCCGAAGATGGTGGTGATGAGAATATATAATGTCATATTTTTATCCCACAATGCCTAGTCTTTTTTTCTTATTTGATACCTAAATATACCAATTACTCTTATATTTTGGTTTAGGATGCAATTGGAGACATTGAGTCCAAAATGAAGCCAAATGGACAATTCTGGACAGTTTTGATAATAGTTTGTAATCTGAGCATAACTCTTCCATCCAAGCTCTGATTGTGATGATTGAAGATGCTATGGAAAGGTAAGGAAGATATCTACAACTTTCATGTCATACGTTTTGAGAGATTCTAGTTGATGGCATCAAGGAAATCGAAGCCAGAAGGTACGAAGAAGATTACAAAGAAGATGGGTCAGCTTCAAAGATTAATCTGTACCTACTCAAGAAGAACCAGATGAAGTTTCATATATGATTGAAAATCTCTCGAATTCTAGTTTCTGGAGAATTTTATGATTCGTGATTTGGAGCTTCCTACAGAAAGTTACAGTGCTTTTACTACAACCAGTGCAGGGCAGAATAGCAGAAGAAATATGCAGAAGATACAAGATCGATCTTCTTTCCATAAACGATCGATCCTTTATGGACCCAGAGATGAAAAAGACCCATGGTCGACCCTCACATCAACCGTCAGCCTCTGTCAAAAATATACCTTCTCAGGGTCGATGCGAGGATCGACCGCGAGCATGAATATGAAATCCGGAATAAAGAGATCGATCTTCTTTCCAGAAGAGATAGATCTTAGTCGGGGCGCAGCCACAATCTGGGAAGAAAAGATCGATCTTCAACTACATAAATATCGATCTTTGTTAAAAGACTTTGACGAATAAAGGGCTCAGATCTAATCCAAGGATGGGAAACTTATGGGCCATAAATAGGATTCTTTTTAGGGATTAAGGGGGCCGAATTCTAGATGATTTTTGCTGCTACATTAAATTTCTTTTATATTTCTAGGGTTCTTCTTTCTTCTTTAAAGGATTGTTCTTGATGGCCTTGCGTGGCTAAACCTTAATTCTTGGTCGACGAAACTGAAACCTCGGAATCCATGAATTGTGAGATCTAATCTATTTTTATTGTTCAATTCATATTTTGGTATTGAATGTTGTTCTGTGATTATGATTATGATTGTCTTGTTTAATTGCTAGGAGGCCTATTAGTTTATTATTCATTGCAATCTACTGCTAGGTTGGATATCAAATCTGTAATTGTTTGATCCTTCTAATCTGCGAAGCAACTAGGGTTTAATGATTTACTGCGTTTCAGAGATTGTTAGATCTTAGGGAGAATGTTCGACTAAATTAAATGTAACCACTTGTGCTTGTGTTGTTTAGCTTCATCGATCTCCCTATTCTTAAGGCCGCTACTAGATCAAATCTACAACACTTGTCTTAGGTTGTTTAGTAGTTAGGGTTGATTAGATTGCTTGTTTCTAATTAACTATGATTGAGGAGAGATTCAAATTTAATTTGAACGATGAATATTCAAGGTGTGAATTGATATATACTTGCATCAATGATCAGTTATAAAGATTTCGATGGAAGATGTTGACCTAGACCAAGGTTTGTTCTCTTGATTAAATCTGTTTCTACAATTTAGATTATTTCTGATTTATTTTCGTTTTACTCAAAACCCCCCAGCACAAAACTTAGGCTAGATACTCCTAATGGGATCGACTCAGACTCGCACCACTACATTTATTTTAAAGAATATTGGTTTTATTTTTGGTTGCTTGCGACAGCACATCAAATTTTGTCGCCGTTGCCGGGGAGTGATCCTAGTTGAATTTCGTGCTTATTGTGATCTTTATTTTGAAAAAAAAAATTATTTCGTTTGTTTGCGCTTTATGATAGAATTTTTATTTATTTAGATTACTCTAGACCTTTTCTTGATTTGTTTTTCTAAGTTCATCAGAGTCTTCTTGATTGTTTATGAGTATAACCCGATCTTTTAATCAATATGATTTGCAGTACGATCCAGAGATAGAAAGAACTTTGAGGAGAACAATTTGACTCTTGATCTCCTATTTGCTAGTGATTCGGAATTAGAAGAGGAAGAAGTCATGGCCGGAAATCGAACTTTGAAAGAGCTTGCCGCCTATGATTTGAATCAACAACCTTTATGCAGTACTTTCCCTACTTTGGATGCTACTACTACTTTTGAATTGAAATTTGGACTAATGCATCTCTTACCCACTTTTCATGGTCTTGCAGGTGAAGATTCTCACAAGCATTTAAAAGAGCTTCATGTTGTATGCACAAGTATGAAACCCATGGGGGTGACTGAAGATCAAATTAAGTTAAGAGCTTTCCCATTTTCTTTGAAGGATTCGGCTAACGATTGGCTTTATTATCTACCCTCCGGAAGTATTACCACATGGAATGAGATGAAAAGGGTGTTTTTGGAGAAATATTTTCCAGCTTCAAGAGCGGCGAACATTTGAAAAGAAATTTGTGGTGTAAGGCAGTACAATGGGGAGTCTTTACACGAGTATTGGGAACGTTTCAAGAAAGTTTGTGCAAGTTATCCCCATCATCAAATTAGTGAGCAATTACTTATTCAGTATTTTTACGAGGGCCTTCTACCCACAGACAGGAACATTGTTGATGCCGTCAGCGGAGGAGCTTTGGTGGATAAAACTCCTGAAGCCGCAAGGAACTTAATTGCAAATATGGTAGCTAATTCTCAACAATTTAGCGCTAGGCCTGATCCATTATCAAAACATGTCAATAAGGTAAATGTTTCATCCCTTGACCAACAGATTGCGAATCTAACATCTCTTGTTCGTCAATTGACTATAGGTAATATGCAAACAACGAAAGCTTATGGAATTTGGTCAGTGGTAGGACATCAAACCGATATGTGCCCAACTCTTCAAGATGAGCCCATTGAATAGGTGAATGCAGCTGGTAGTTTCCCTGGAAAAACCGCAAAGGAAATATGATCTATCGCGCCCCAGCCCAGAAAACCTATCCGGACCGGGACACGAGGGGGGGTTCCTACATCTACTAACAACAACTGGCGGAAACAGTTACAAAAGAAACCGAGAGCGGAAGTAAATCTAACTACTATTATTACAAAACTGTACATACAACAGAGTTACGTTAAGATTTACATAAATCAGTCCTCATGTACAAAAGATGTTATAAGACTCAAAAAGGTTACATCAACAGAGGTCTCTCGGAAGGCACAGCAGAAGCCATCTTGGCCCTCAAATATGCCCTGATGTCGTCGCACCACCGCAGGACGAGCAACTGGGGCCCACCGAAGGAGAGCTGGTACCTGCACCTGCAAATGCCGCCCGGGTAGGAGTGAGCACTAAGCTCAGTAGGGTTCAACTCTACGACACACACAAGGAAGGGGAAATTGCAACTGAACTAACTCTGTGCCAAGTACTGAGGTCTGCCAAGGACCCCATAAATCCCGTCAATAACCCGAAGGGTACATGTCCAAAGTACGTCCCTCTGACAGCCACTGTTCAAGGGTGGACATTCTCCGACATTCCCTGACACAGGGTGGACATGACGATACCTGTAGGATACCCCTCTCCAAGCGGGATCTCCACACTTGGCGGAACAACCGTGGTTATGAAAACCAACTCTCAGCACTCCAAGCAACAGAGCTAACACGACCTCTAAACTCCAACTCAAAAGGTAAGGCTTGCCAGGGAGCCCATAAATCCCATCGATACCCCCAGGGTTCCTGTCCATGTACCCCTCTCCCGCCACAATAAGGAGAACCTCAGCACATGTAGGACACCCTTACCCATGCTGGATACCAAGCATGACGACACATGTCGGGGTAACAACATCTACCTTTTAGCAATTGATACATGAGTACTAGGGACAAACCCCAAACAACAGAGTAAACATCACTACAGTCAAACCTTAGGCCTCTAATGCACAATCAACAAGGCATGCAACAGTATAAACAGGCAATAATCAAGGGCATACCTTTGGCCCATTTATACTAAACATTCCCGAGGGTCATGACTCCCTCGGTTAACCACAAAGCGATAAAGGGCATACAATCAGCCCATTTATTCTCCACAATCCCGGGAGTCATCACACTCCCGGTTCAACCACAAAGCGGTAACAAACAACAGTTTATAGCAATATCACTAAAAATGGTCAATAAAACCCCATCAAACAGCTTTGGGATCGATCCAGAATATTTGGATCGATCCGGACTAGTTGGATCGATCTGGACTATTCTGGATCGATCCGAACAGCTTCATACCAGCTTCAGATCAGTCTCGTCACAGGTCACGAGACAAATCACCACAATTCGTAGAAAAATTAGAAAAATACGAAATAAGCTGGAATAGAAAGATTGCTCAGAGATCTACAACTCTTCTGTTCATCATAACCCATGAATATGCATGTACAAACCGAAAAATGCGCCGTACACCGGCTGTTCCTCAAGAATAGAGAAATCGGAAAAATCCGAGTCTAATCATGCTCAAATCCTACTAAAATATCAACCAAAGTTTATGAAACTTAAACCAGAAATTATGCTAAGCAATAGGAGGCCAACCACACAAAGAACATCAAGATCAAACGGCTAGATTAAGAGAAACCCATTAAACAACTCACGTTGGTAGAACACCTACCAGAAACGCAATCCTCAGCTGATTCCCCGCAAACCGGTCACCAACAGAGCTTCAAACCACACCAGACATCTTCCTCACACCGCCACGGTTCCAACGAGCCTTCAAACACTCAAAACGGTGGCCGGAGGAGGGAGAATGGTGGAGAAGAAGGTTCTGCCGGAAACAGGGGAAGCAGAGCTCGCGGGAAGGAGAAAGAAGAAGGAAGAAGAAGAGAAGGACAAGAGGAAGAAGAAGAAGGAAAAGGGAAGGGGAAAGCCGGGGAAGGAGGGGAAAAGGGGGAGGAGAGGAGAGAAAGTCCTCTCTCCCTCTAACAGTGGAGGGCGACGGCCACGACGGGCGTCCTTGCAACTCCACCGACGTGCTACAGTATCCGGATCGATCCAAGACTAAGTCGGATCGATCCAAGACCTAGCTGGATCGATCCAACACTAGCTTGCTTTGATCCACAGGTCAAAAACCTCCTAAACGGATCTAGTCAAACACAATCATCAATCAGAGGTTGTGTGCGCACACGGGTGAGAAACAAACCGACAAGGCGCAATTTACCAAATTGCCCTTGTGGTCAACAACGAGCTACAGGAATAGAGGGACAGGTCCTCACATGATCCCTACTCAAACACATATAATCCTGGATGGAGGGATCACCCCAATTTCAGCTATGGGAATCGGCAAGTAAATCAGCTCGTGACTCAAAACCGACAAAGTGGCCAGCAATATCAACAATATAGGCAGCCATATCCTCCAAACAATCGATTCCAAGTTGTAATTCTAGTATGTTTTTAAAAGATATTGTTAAATCTCTTACCACTAATACTTTGCAATTTCAATAGGAAACGAGGGCTAGTATTCAAGGTTTGAACCACCAGATGGGCCAGATGGTAATCACAATCAGTAAGCTAGAGGTGCAAAGTTCGGGAAAATTATCCTCTCAAACTATAGTAAATCCAAGAGAAAATGCAAGTGCAATCATTTTGAGAAGTGTTAAAGAAGTTGATATTCCAGTAAAGAAAGCCCCTGCATCGTCGGAAAAAGAAAAAGGGCAAAGCATTATTGCTATCAAGGATATCCTTGATGACGATAATGTACATAAGCGTAGGTTTCCACCTCTTTCTGAATATAAACCTGTACCTCCTTTTCCTCAGGCTTTTTTTGGATGTAAAAGAGAGGAGCAGAATAAAGATATATATGAAACTTTTCGCCGATGCGAGGTAAGTATTCCACTTTTGGATGCTATTAAACAAGCACCTCATTATACTAAATTCTTGAAAGAATTGTGTACAAATAAGAGAAAACAGAAACTTAAAGAATGTGAGAAGGTAAGAGTAGGTGAGAATGTTTGTGCAATTATTCAAAGAAAAATCCCTGCGAAGTGCAAAGATCCAGGTATGTTTACTATCCCTTGTACAATTGGTAATACTAAATTTGAAAGAGCCATGATAGATTTAGGAGCTTCTATCATTGTCATGCCATATTCTATATATACTTGTTTGAAACTTGGACTTTTGAATGAAATTGGTGTTGTAATTCAATTAGCTGACATATCTAATGTTTATCCTAAAGGTGTAGTTGAGGATATTCTTGTGCAAGTTAATGATTTAATTTTCCCTGTTGATTTCTATGTACTTGATATAGAGAATGGTGATCACACTACTCCTATTTCATTGGGAAGACTATTCTTAAAGACATCCAATATTAAGATAGATATGCTAGTGGCACACTCACCATGGAATTTGATCGTGAAATTGTTAAGTTTAAAATATATGATGCCATGAAGTATCCTACTGATGATTGTCCTGTTTATTCTATTGATATGAGGGAATTGGAAGTTGCGGTTGGAGATACTTCGGGGGAGGTTCTACAGAAGACAAATGAAGAAGATGTCCAGTCTTGGCCAGTCGACCGCGATGAAGATTCGGTCGACCGTCGAGAATACCCGGAGCACTTATCCGATGAACCTCCGACGACTGAAGTTGAAAGCATTCCTATTACATCGTTAGGTATATTTCCTATGGCTATTTCATCTTCATTATTGGTTAAAAAGGAGATGACCTTAGTAAATATTTTCATATCTCGACGGATTTATTTTCGATCATGTCATCTTGACATCCTTGACAATGCGAACGATGGCATTATTAATAGGTCAATGAATGATTCGATTATAGTTGAGCATAATGTTGACTCCTTTCTTCCTGATCACCTGGATGACGTGTATTTCTGTTTGAGAGATCTAGCTATCTAGTTTACTGGTGTTATTATGGAAATTCGGCCACCCTGAGGAGCCTTGGACAGGATTTCAGCTATTCTGTCAGTTGAAATTCAAAGTTTGGCAACTCCCACACTATTCAAGAAGGACGCATGAAGTCGAGTCAATGACAATAAACAAAGGCGCTGCTTGGGAGGCAACCCAAGGGGAGTTCGTTCCTTTCTCTTTTTATTTTCGCATTGATATTTTAGTTAGTTTTACCTTTTCTTTGCATTTCACCTTACATTGGGGACAATGTCAGTTTCAAGTGTGGAGGAGGAGATCTAGATTGCATATGCCATGAGCAAGAATTAATTAAGCTTGACATATTCATAATATGATTGAATCAGTAATCTTGTGACTTGGAATTAATTAGTTGAGTTATTTTCCTTGAGATGGTAGTGACTAAATGAGTAAATAAAAGCTGGCGAGATTTTGAGCCTTTAGACTGACACATTCATATCAGTCTCACTATTTTCTTTTATGAGAGATATTCTTTCATAGATTTGTTTCTCTATAACTTGCTTTGATTCTATTTGAGGCCACATTGACACATGCATACATGAATATGATTAAGGTTATCTTTGTTATAAGCTACGTAAGCCAAATAGCCTACCTTGTAATTAATTTTTCATTTTGCTAAACCCATTTGAGCTTTATTGACTTCATTGTTAACCAACATTACAAGCTTTAAACCTGAAAAGCAATGCCGATACCCAAGCCATTGGACTAGTGGTGCATTGATCATCATTATGATATGTATGGGTGTGCAAGTTTCAAGTGTGGGGGTGTTTGGAATCGTGGTATGGCTATGATTGGTGAAATGGAGTATATTTTCATACTCAATTTATGAGTATGTTGTTTCTGAAAACAAAGAAGAAAAAGAATAAAAGGATTAGGAAAGGGAGTGGAGGAAACTGTTTCTCATATTACAAAACATGTTTATGAATCCTCCTAATACTACAAGGAAGGGGTATGTTTATGTTTGATTTCTACAAAGGTGAAAGCTATTGCAAAAGATTGTTTCCTGCTGCAAATAAAAAGAAATTCTTTTGAACAATCTCTTTGCCAATGCAAGAATGTTACATGGTTTGAGTATTTTTTAGTGAAATTGAAGAAAGTTGTTGAATGGAGTAATCGGTTATACATATCTAGTTGATGTATTTTTGCTCCATTAGTTCAGTTGGTTTTTCAGCCACATTTCCAAATATTTCTCACCTTGATCCTAAACCCCATTACAACCTTTGAAGGTCCTTCTGATCTGTGTTATGTATGTGATTCTACTGGTGGAGAATGAGACGATATGTAAGCTTATGGTAGATCATTTTCATTGGAATGAATTTGAGTGAAACACATACCCTTCAAACACATGAGAGTTGAGTGTCAATTTCCGTGAGGGTCTACTTAGTTGGTTTGCTCCATATTCAAGTGAAAATGCTTACCGATTGATTTTAATATGTTCAAGAATGTTTGTTCATGACTTGTTATGAGTTTTGAAGAGCTGGGTTGTTCTTTGTTGATGGCGTTGCAACCTTGATATTTTAAGTGAGTTGCATTTTAGTTTTGCCCAAGGACGAGGAAAGGTTAAGTGTGGGGGAATTTGATGAGAATGTATAATGTCATCTTTTTATCCCACAATGCCTAGTCTTCTGTGTTTATTTGGTACCTAAATATACTCATTACTCTTATATTTTGGTTTAGGATGCAATTGGAGACCTTGAGTTCGAAACGAAGCCAAATAGACAATTCTGGATAGTTTTGATAACAGTTCGTAATTTGAGCATAAATCTTCCATCCAAGCTCTGGTTGCGATGATTCAAGATGCTATGGAAAGGCAAGGACGATCTATACAACGTTTATGTTATGAGGTTTGAGAGATTCTGGTTGATTGCATCAAGGAAATCGAAGCCAGAAGGTACGAAGAAGACTACAAAGAAGATGGGTCAGCTTCAAAGCTTAATCTCTACCAACTCACGAAGAACCAGATGAAGTTTCATATATGATTGAAAATATCTGGAAGTCTAGTTTCTGGAGAATTTTACGGTTCGTGATTTGGAGCTTACTAGAGAAAGTTATAGTGCTTTTACTACAATCAGCGCAGGGCAGAATAGCAGAAGAAATATGCAGAAAATACAAGATTGATCGTCTTGCCATAAAAGATCGATCCTTTATGCACCCAGAGATGAAAAAGACCCATGGTCGACCATCACATCAACCGTCATATCGACCGTCAGCCTCTGTCAAAAATATACCTTCTCAGGGTCAATGTGATGATCGACCGCGAGCATGAATATGAAATCCGGAATAAAGAGATCGATCTTCTTTCCAAAAGAGATCCGGGCGCAGCCACAATCTGGGAAGAAAAAGATCGATCTTCTACTACATAAAGATTGATCTTTGCTAACCGACTTTGTAGAATAAAGGGCTCAGATCTAATCTGAGAATGAGAAACTTATGGGCTATAAATAGAATTTTTTTAGGGATTAAGGGGGACAAATTCTAGAGGATTTTTGCTACTACTTTCTACTTTTTTTTTATATTTCTAGGGTTCTTTTTCCTTCTTTAAAGGATTGCTCTTGATGGCATTGCGTGACTAAACCTTAATTCTTGGTCGAGAAAATTGAAATCTCAGAATCCATGAACTGTGAGATCTAATCTATTTGAATTGTTCAATTCATATTTGGGTATTGAATGTTGTTATGTGATTATGATTATCTTGTTTAATTGCTAGGAGGCGTACTAGTTTATTATTCATTGCAATATACTACTTGGTTGGATACCAAATCCGTAATTGTTTGATATCTCTAATCTGCAAAGCAACTAGGGTTTAATGATTTACTGCGTTTCTGAGATTGTTAGATCTTAGGGAGAATGCTCGACTAAATTAAATGCAACCGCTTGTGCTTGTGTTGTTTAGCTTCATCGATCTCCCTATTCTTAAGGCTACTACTAGATTAAATCTACAGCGCTCGTGTTAGGTTGTTTAGTAGTTAGGGTTGATTGGATCGCTTGTTTCTAATTAACTATGATTGATGAGAGATTTGAGTTTTATTCAAACGATGAATATTCAAGGTGAGAATTGATATATACTTTCATCAATGATCAGTTATAAAGATCCTGATGGTGGATGTTGACTTAGACCAAGGTTTGTTCTCTTGATTAAATCTGTTTCTTCAATTTAGATTATTTCTCATTTGTTTTCGTTTTACTCAAAACCCCCCATCTTTGTTCACACAGCACAAAACTTAGGCTAGATACTCCTCGTGGGATCGACTCGTACTCGCACTACTATATTTATTTTAAAGAGTATTGATTTTATTTTTGGTTGCTTGCGACAGCACATCAGGTGGCCACCATCTTCTCTCTCTTTCTCTCTCTCTACTTCTCTCTCTCTCTCCTCATCACAAGCCGTCACGTGTAAACACCGTACACGTGAGCGGTTTTCTATGAAGGTGGACTAACGTCATCTGATGAGAGGGTAAATCGACCTAAATTGAAACATGAGGGTGCTAGAGTTATATTTTATAACTAGAGGGCTGCAGATTGTAAAACCTTAAAATTAGAGGGTATTAAAAGCTAATTTCCCCTTCCTTTTCTCCTGCATGTTTGTTAGCATGCTATCATTGTTAGCCCTTAGATCGATCTTGTTTGTTAGTTTGCGTTTTGGCCTCAATCGAAAGGATTCTTCGAGGTGGTTTTTTCACAGCCCCATGTCACGCCCCGACCCAAAAAACCCATCTGGGCCGGAACGTGAGGGTCCTAAACTTTATTTCTAAAAATAAACGGCGAGAGTTTCCCCTGTATTTTTCAATTTGATCACTGTATAGTTATAATCTTCATAATAAATTAAAACGATAAATCTAACAGTTCTAAATTCAACATGAATATGAATCTGCTATCACAAATCTCACTATCTAGAACATATTCTGATAAAATGCTTTCATCAACCCTCATTACATAATTTAATACAGACAATCAAATCCTCGAAGAGGGAAATTATACATTTAATATAACTGCAAATGTATAACTATTAACAAAAGGGAAAACTCCAGGATCGTCAAGTACTCCTCGAAACTCCAAGTCCCCAATCACCGCGAGAATGCGCGTGCCAACGCTCAGAAGATCATATGAAAGGAAAGGACTACATCGACCTACATCTCCGATGCAGCCTAGGTAGGAGTGAGCAACAAAGCTCAGTAGGGTTCTACGCTATTCTACGTCGCACAGAAAGGAAGGGAAATAACAACAGTGTCGTTTCTCCGCCTAAGTCTAAAGAATGTCACGGGGGTCCCATAACCCCTATCGATTCCCTAAGGGATCCTACTCTTCTCAACCGACCACACTGGGAACATCAACCAAACACGCTGAGAGGAAAACAAATAACCAGAACTAGTAGGAACACCCTTTACGCAGCAGGAAACCACTGGCCTTGGAGAACCGACACGACCTCTAAACCTCAATATCAATATAATATTCCAGTCCGACTACCTAATAATCCTCAAATGATATCAAACATAATCATTGATGACAATCACGTCCTAATCCACGACTACCCAAACCCCCGTCCTAGGGCTAGATCCGGGCTACCCGAGAACCCCTGATCGATTATCGAATCCATCGCCTACCACCTAGCCTGATGCTTGTAATGCAATCAAATGCATGGAATGCTTACACGCATATGAAGAGGAATTCATATATGCAACAATATGACATCACAACATACAAGGCTAGGCATAGCCTACAGCTCGCCAAGGGCTAAACATGTATAAAGCAGATAAAGGTCTAAACTACAATAATCCAATATTATAATGGCGCCCACGGGCCGTAAACAAGTAACAACACATTCAATCAAAATTTCGGCATTATGACGACGTCCACAGCCGTCAACCGCAATTTCTACAACGTGGGTACAACCCCGACCAAACAACACACAACCGTCACAAATACACATTAACTATGGCAGGGTACAACCCCAACCCTTAATTCTATCTAGACAAGCCAAGGGGCATGACTCCCTTGGTTCAACCACAAAGCAGTAAAGGGCATACTGTCAGCCCATTTATTCTACGCAATTAAATACATACATAAATCTAACAAGATTAACATTAATTACGGGAAAAGATAATATTTGCATAATTGAAACCTAGAGCTACACATGCTTGAAACTCGGCATAAATCCTTCATAATTACCCCAGAATTCATATACATGATATCTAACAACCCTAGTTGTGAGGACCCGTCCCTCTACTCATATGGCTCGCTGTGGACCGCAAGGGCAATTTGGTAAATTGTGCCTTGTCGGCTTGTTTCACACTCACGTGTGGACACACTGACCATGTTTGTGGTAATGTTTGACTAGAATGGTTATTGGAATCCGGGATCGAAAGATCCGGGCTTGGGCTTGAGTTCTTGCCCAAGTTTAGCTTTCAGCAGAAATAAGATCGATCTTCTTTGGCTAAGAGATCGATCTCCTTGTGCCAGAAAGTCAAGCTGAGTTCGTCATGAGAGATCGATCTTCTTTTGAGAAGAGATCGATCCCTCATAGGTCGGTTCGTCCGCCTATAACGCGGACTCAGTGGATTTTCTTAAATCCTTTTGAAATCCGTGGATCTTGAGCTCAGATCTGTCGATTTTGAAGGAGCTTGAGGAAGATCCATGGCCTAGCAGCTAGGATTGAAGTTGCTATTGCTTAGGTAGGGATCCTACCTACATCCTTTCGGGTTTTTGAAAGTTTTTCCGGTTTGATTGTGATTTTTAGCTTAGATATGTTATTATACATATTTGTCTGCTGTGATTCCACCGGTTTTGGACTCGTGGTCCCTTGATCTACCAGATCCTATAGTTTTAGGGGGTTTGGTAGCATTTTCCGGCGGTATTTCTCGCCGTCCGATCGCCGGAGAACCCATCCGAATCGATCCTTTTAGAGGAAGGATCGATCCCTCTGGGTTGGTCATGCTGCGCCCGATGAAGGATCGATCCTCTGCATGGAGATGATCGATTCTCGATCTTGGGTAGCATAGTTACCCTGCGTCACGAGGAGGATCGATCTTTCTGAGAGAAAGGATCGATCTTTCTTGGCTCGACAAGAAGGGTGCCCTCTGTCTCGAGAAAGATCGATCTTCCTGGGAGGAAGGATCGATCTTCTTTAGCTCGACAAAGAGGGAAGGCTCTCTGTTACTTGAAAGATCGATCTTTTCTTAGGTAAAGATCGATCCCTTAGTAGCAGAGAGGATTTTTCATGGCTTTTGCACGCGGTGCTTGGTATGTCGGTTTTCCCTTACCGCTTTATACCTTGTACATATGTTTAAGCATGTTAGCCCTATAATATGGGGCAGTGGTGAACCGGGGAAGTGATGACTCCTGGGATGTTTAGAATAAACGGGCGGGTAGCCCTACAGCTTTCCCTAGCCTTGCATGGCAGCGTGCGTCGAGGGCTTTACATGTGATATCTGGGAGCTGTTGTTTGCGGGGCTGCTTCCCGATACAGGTCTTGTGGTGGACTGCTGGCAGTTGGTGATGGTACCACTGCAGCAGCTCCTAGACCTTACTTACCTGTTCACCACCCCGGGCCGGCAGGGTGCCGTGCCCATATCTTGTTATTTATATCATCACATATTGTTGCATGCTTACATGTTTTATCCTGCGCATGTCCATAGCATGTGATGATGATGCATAATATTATATTTTTATCCCTTAATACTTAGTCTCCTGTGCTTGTTTAGTTCCTAAATACACTCATTATTCTTATATTTTGATTTAGGATGCAATTGAAGTCCTTAAGTCGAAAAGAAGCTGAAAAGAGTGCATGGATCATCTTTAAAGATTAATCTGCACTTTCTCATGAAGATCCAGATGATGTACCATATATGGTTGGAAAGCTCTTGAAGTCTAGTTTCTGGAGAATTTTACGGTTCGTGATTCCGAGTTTCCTAGAGGAAGTTACCGCAATTTCAGTACTGATGGCGCAGTCTGGATGGCAGAACAGTAAATATGCTGGAAAGTTGGATCGATCCGACACCCTGGTGGCATCGATCCGACTATGCAGAATCGTGACAGAACATATATTTTTCGGTTGAACATGGTCCGATCGATCCATGCATCCATCCTAAGGGGTCCGATCGATCCGACACCTAAAGTTCGATCGATCGGACTCAAAAATAGCCAGAGAAGGTGGATTTTTACGCATCCGATCGATCCAGCACCCATAGTTCGATCGATCGGACTCGGGCGTAACTAGAAATTGAAGATTTTTAATGAGACCGATCGATCCGACACCCCGAGAAGGGTCGATCGGACTTTCCCAGTGAATTAAATCAACGGTTTAGATCTAATCCGTTGATGGAGAGACTTTGGGGTTATAAATAGGAATCTTTCTAGGGTTTGAGGGGGGATTCTTGGACACTTTTGGCTGCTCTTTCTCCTCCTTTATATTTTTTCTAGGTTTTATCTTGTTTATTGGAATCTTTTGAGGATTGTTCTCGATGGCCCTGCGTGGCTAAATCTTGATCCTTGGTCGAGGAGACTGAAACCTCGGAATCAATGAAACTGTGAGATCTAATTTATTTTTATTGATCAGTTTATAGATGAGTATTGAATGTTCTTCTGTTATTAAATATTCATGATTGTCTTGTCTAATTGCTAGGAGCGCTACTAGTTTATTATTCATTGCGATCTACTGCTAGGTTGGATATCAAATCCGGAATTGTTTGATCCCTCTAATCTGCGAAGCAACTAGGGTTTAATAATCTACTGCGTTTCAGAGATTGTTAGGTCTTAGGAAGAATATTTGACTAGATTAAATGCAACCGCTTGTGCTTGTGTTGTTTAGCTTCATCGATCTCCCTATTCTTAACGCTGCTACTAGATTAAATCTACAGCGCTTGTCTTAGGTTGTTTAGTAGTTAGGGTTGATTAGATTGCTTGTTTCTAATTAACTATGATTGAGGAGAGATTCGGATTTCATTCGAACGGTGAATATTCATGGTATGAATTGGTTGATACTTGCATATATGATCAGTTGTTGGATTCCGATGGTGGATGTTGACTCAGACCAAGGTTTCTTCTCTTGATTCAACTTGTTTCTTCGTTTTAGATTATTTCTTTACTGTTTTCCTCACGTTTAAAACCCCCCTATCTTTGTTCACTTAGCACAAAACTAGGCTAAACACTCTTCGTGGGATCGGCTCGTACTCGCACTACTACATTTGTTTTAAAGAGTATTGGTTTTATTTTTGAGTGCCTACGACAGCACATCAGCATGCATTGTGTTGTGCATTAGCTGCATAAGAGTAGGACGCTGGCGGTGGGTTGACCGTCGATTCGGGGCTTTCGGGTAGTCCGGATCTAGCTCTAGGACCGTTGCGGGTAGCTTGATCCAGTTCTCGATTTGTAGTATTCAGTCGATATCGATGATAGGGTTAGATGACCTGAATACATGTTGCTTGATGTTTAGAGGTCGTGTCGACCTCAAGTTAAATCTGAGGTGTAGCCGGTGTCCGGTGTTCTTGACTCTTGAGTAGAGGGGTTGCCTACTCAGCGGTGCCTCTTCCCGCCAAACAGTGTTCTGTGTCCTGTTGAGAGTCTGCAGTGTGGTAGTCTGCGTTCTTGGACATCCGGTGGGGTTATGGGACCCTTGTATACACCTAGGTTTGACTTGGGGGCGACACTGTTGTGTTCCCTCCCTTGTGAGTGTCGTAGTGTAGTATTCCTGCTGAGCTTAGTGCTCACTCCTACCCAGGCTGCGTTTTGCAGGTGCTGGCGCTAGCTCTTCTTTGGTCGCCCCTACCGGGCAGGTGTTTGGTGACGTGGCGGCGTCTGCCGGTGCTTGAGGAGCGGCGATCTCAGTTTTACCCTTTTGTTATAGATAGTCTCCTACGGGAGTGTTAAATGTATAATTTCCCTGTTTTGAGGATTTGTATTATATCCAGTTCAGTGTTTTGAGGTTTGTGATTGTTTGTATAATACAGGATGATTATGAATTGTTAGGAAGACCACTACGATTAGAGGGAAACCTCGCCAAAATTTCTACAGTAGGTTAGGTTTCGGTTCGCGTCGCCCGGCCCGGTTGGGCCTACGCAGGTCGGGGCGCGACACTAGTAATATACTATAAGAAGACCCAAGCCAATAGATCAAGAAAAACTCCATTTTTGCCCAAAAACCCAAACTTTTATCAAAGATTCGGTTTCGTCGCAGATCAAGGAAAAATTCATAATAAATCAGAAGAAAATCCGACAATTATGAAATCAGCTAAAATTGAAAGTAGATTCGAAGATCTACAACTTTCATCTTGATGATCAAACGAGATCATGCACGTACGAGCCCATATCTGAGCTAGAACAGCTCAGCTCGCAGAAAAACAGAGCTTCGATAAAATCCAGGAAAAACTTCCAAAAATCCAGATAAACCCCAAATCAAATCGCATGAAGCTTCAATCTGTTACTAAGAATGCTTAGAGGGGCTAATTAGAACAAAGAAATAAACTAATCCAACAAACAAACATTAGATCTAGCTTAACCCAAAGATCAAGGTAGAAACTGATACGAGTCGATCCGACTCGACCAACTAGACCCGAACCCAGAAGAGGAACGAAACTGGTTCAACCTCTTTTGACTTGTACTTCCTTAGTTCAAACTAGAGTATTTGATTAGGATTTATCATTAGTCTTTTATATTTTATTGAGTCCTAGTTAATATTTGATTGTTATGAATTAATTAAGAGTCCATTTGAGTTAGGAAGTTGAGTTGAGTTTGAAACCTTATTACTTGCTAATTAAGCAAGGGGGTTTTCTAGTTGGATTAGGACTCTGTCAAGGTCTCTATAAAAGGACCACATTAGTTTGTATCAGGATGGATGATGAAGAATATTATTAAGAATAGCTGATAGAATATCATAGGAGTAGAATATCATAGGAGTAGACGTAATGTAATTTCCACCCGAAAATCCACCGTCGATCCACCTTCTTCCCCGTTGATCATCTTCTCCGCAGCCGTCACAGCCTCCATCGGAATTTCTCTCTCCCCATCACTTTCTCTCTCCTCCACGTCATCACCACATCATCATCTGATGTGCTGTCGCAGGCACTCAAAAATAAAACCAATACTCTTTAAGATAAATGTAGTAGTGCGAGTACGAGTCGATCCCACGAAGAGTGTTTAGCCTAGTTTTGTGCTTAGTGAACAAAGATGGGGGGTTTTAAACGTGAGAAAAAACAATAAAGAAATAATCTAAAGCGAAGAATTGAATTAAATCAAGAGAACAAACCTTGGTCTGAGTCAACATCCACCATCGGAGTCCAACAACTGATCATAGATGCAAGTATCAATCAATTCATACCATGAATATTCACCGTTCGAATTAAATTCGAATCTCTCCTCGATCAAAGTTAATTAGAAACAAGCGATCTAATCAACCCTAACTACTAGACAACCTAAGACACGCGCTGTAGATTTAATCTAGCAGCAGCGTTAAGTATAGGGAGATCGATGAAGCTAAACAACACAAGCACAAGCGGTTGCATTTAATCTAGTCAAATATTCTTCCTAAGACCTAACAATCTCTGAAACGCAGTAGATTATTAAACCCTAGTTGCTTCGCAGATTAGAGGGATCAAACAATTTCGGATTTGGTATCAAACCTAGCAGTAGATCACCATGAATAATAAACTAGTAGGCCTCCTAGCAATTAGACAAGACAATCATGAAAATTTAATCTCAGAAGAACATTCAATACTCATGTATAAACTGAACAATAAAAATAAATTAGATCTCACAGTTTCATTGATTCCGAGGTTTCAGTCTACTCGACCAAGGATCAAGATTTAGCCACGCAGGGCCATTGGGAACAATCCTCCAAAAGATTCCCTAAAGCAAGAGAAAACCTAGAAAAAATATAAAAGAGTAGAAAGAGCAGCCAAAAGTGTCTAGGAATACCCCCTCAAACCCTAGAAAGAGTCCTATTTATAGCCTTAAGTCTATCCATCCTCGGGTTAGATCAAAACCATTGATTTTCTTCACTGGAAAAGTCCGATCGATCGGACTATGGGTGTCGGATCGATCGGTTGCGTAAAAATCCTCCGTCTCTGGCTATTCCCGAGTCCGATCGATCGGACTTTAGGTGTCGGATCGATCGAACTCAGTGGGATGGATAGAGGGATCGATCGGACTGTGTACAGCTGAAAAGTATCCGCTCTGTTAGGTTTCTGCATAGTCGGATCGATTGGACTTTAGGTGTCGGATCGATCGGAATTTCCAGCGTATTTACTGCACTGTCATTCGGACTGCGCCATCGGTACTAGAATTGCCGTAACTTCCTCTAGGAAACTCGGAATCACGAACCGTAAAATTCTCCCGAAACTAGATTTCAAGAGCTTTGCAACCATATATGGTACATAGTCTGGTTCTTCATGAGAAGGTACAGATTAATCTTTAAATTTGATCCATGCACTCTTTTCAGCTTCTTTTCGACTTAAGGACTTCAATTGCATCCTAAATCAAAATATAAGAATAATGAGTGTATTTAGGAACTAAATAGGCACAGGAGACTAAGTATTAAGGGATAAAAATATAACATTATGCATCATCATCAAATTCCCCCACACTTAGCTTTTGCTCGTCCTCGGGCAAAACTAAAATTCACTCTACTCAAGATATCAAGGTTGCAACGCCATCAACAAAGAACAATCAAGCTCTTCACAATTCATAGCATATCATGAACAAACATATTTAGACAACTTAAAAAATCAATCAGTAAGCATTTCCACTTGAATATGGAGCATACTAAATCAGTAGACCCTCACGGAAATAAACACTCGACTCTCATGTGTTTGAAGGGTATCTATTTCACTCAAATTCGTTCTAATGAAAGTGATTTACCATAGGCTTGCATATCTTCTCATTCTCCGCCACTAGAATCACATGCATAACACAAATCATAAGGACTTCAAAAGTTTATAATGGGGTCCAGGATTAAGGTGGGAAATATTTGGGAATGTTGCTCAAAAGCCAATGGAACTAATGGAGCAAAAATGCATCAATAAGACATGTACAACCAATCACTCCAATCAGCAACTTCTTCAATTTGGCTTCAACATACTCAAACCGTATAACATTACGACCTTGGCAAAGAGATTGTTCAAATGAATACTTTTTGACCGAAATAGTGAACAATCTTTTGCAAGAACTTTCAACTTTTGTAGAAATCATATAGAACTATTGGGAGGATTCATAAACACATATTGTAACATGAGAAACAATTTCCTCCTTCACTTTCTTTTTTCTTTCTTTCCCTTTTTTTTTCTTTTTCTCTTTTTTTTCAAATATAACTATACCACAATTCCAAACACCCCCACACTTGAACTTTTGCACCCATACATGTCATAATGATAATAAATGCTCCACTAGTTTTCTGGCTTGGGTAACAGAAATATTTTCCAGGTTTAAAGCTTGTAATGTGGGTTAACAATGAAGTCAATAAAGCTCAAAGGGGTTTAGCAAAAGGAAAAATTAATTGCAAGGTAGGCTATTTGGCTTATGTAGCTTATAACAAAGATGGCCTTAATCATGTTCATGTATACATGTGTCAATGTGACCTCAAATAGAATCAAAGCAAGTTCTAGAGAAACAAATCCATAGAAGAATATCTCTCATGAAAGAAAATAGTGAGACTGATATGAATGTGTCAGTCTAGAGGCTCAAAATCTCACCAGCTTTTGTCTACTAATTTAGTCACTACCATTTCAAGGAAAATAACTCAACTAATTAATTCCAAGTCGCAAAATCACTCATTCAATCATGTTATGAATATGTCAATCTTAACTAGTTCTCGCTCTTGGCATATGCAACCTAGATCTCCTCCCCCACACTTGAAACTGACATTGTGCCCAATGTAAGGTGGAATGCAAAGAAAGGCAAAAATAACTAAAATGGAAATGCAAAAATAAAAAGAGAAAGGAACGAACTCCTCTTGGGTTGCCTCCCAAGCAACGCCTTTGTTTATTGTCATTGGCTCGACTTCTTGCTTGCTTTTTTAATCAGTATAAGTTGGTTCCTCAAGGTCCAATTTTTCCAACTTTTCTGTTGGAATGCTTTCATAGAAAGGTTTAAGTCGATGGCCATTCACCGTAAACATTTTAAAAGTGGCTAAACTTTGGATTTGAATTGCACCATGAGAAAAAACATTAATAACAATAAAAGGTCCAATCCAACGAGAACGCAACTTACCTGGAAACAAATGTAGGCGTGATTGGTAAAGGAAAACTTTTTGACCAACTTTAAACTCTTTCCTGGAGATCATCTTGTCATGAAAAGCTTTTGTCTTTTCCTTGTAAATCCTAGCGCTCTCATAGGCATCATTGCGAATTTCCTCTAATTCTTGTAGTTGCAACTTCCTGTGTTCTCCACTTTCATCCATGTTCATATTAAAGCTCTTGATAGCCCAATAAGCTTTATGTTCTAACTCCACTGGAAGGTGACATAGTTTCCCAAACACCAAGCGAGAAGGTGACATACCAATGGGTGTCTTATATGCAGTCCTATATGCCCACAACGCATCATCCAAACGCAAACTCTAATCTTTTCTATTTGGATTTACCGTCTTTTCAATGATGGACTTGATCTCTCGATTTGACACTTCCGCTTGCCCACTGGTTTGCGGATGATAGGCGGTTGACACCTTATGAGTCACATGGTACTTCCTTAGCAACGCCTCCACAGTTCGATTGCAAAAGTGCGTGCCTCGATCACTTATGAAAGCTCTTGGAATTCCAAACCTAGAGAATATGTTAGACTTGATAAAATCTGCAACAATTTTAGAATCATCAGTCCTGGTAGCTTTAGCTTCTACCCATTTTGAAACATAATCAACAGCAAGTAGAATATAAACATAACCAAAAGATATATGGAACGGACCCATGAAATCGATGCCCCAAACATCGAAAATTTCACAAAATAATATGGGGGTTTGTGGCATCTCATTCCGTTGGGATATATTACCTGTCTTTTGACAATTCTCACATGACTTACAAAGAGAGTATGAATCTCGAAATAAAGAAGGCCAATAGAACCCACAGTCTAACACTTTTCTTGTCGTTCTCTTAACTCCAAAGTGACCACCACAAGCATAAGAATGACAAAAAGTGAGTATAGAAATAATTTCTTTTTCAGGAACGCACCTTCTTATTACTTGATCTGCACAATGCTTCCATAAATATGGGGCATCCCACACATAGTATTTAGTATCACTTTTGATCTTATCTCTTTGAGCCTTAGACAAATCAGAAGGTAACATATTAGTAACCAAATAATTCACAATATTTGCATACCAAGGTAATGTCACAGTTGCGGAGAACAGTTGTTCATTAGGGAATGTTTCCTGCAGACGCAGTTCATCCTCCACATGAACTAATCGACTTAGATGATCTGCAACCCTATTTTCTGTTCCTCTTTTGTCTTTTATCTCCGAATCAAATTCACTCAAGAGAAGTATCCATCGTATTAATCTCGGCTTTGCCTCCTTCTTCGTCATTAAATAACGAAGGGCTGCATGATCAGAGTAAACAATGACTTTAGTACCAAGTAAATAAAAACGAAATTTTTCTAAAGCAAACACAACAGCTAAAAGTTCTTTTTCAGTTGTAGAATAATTTCTCTGGGCATCATCCAAAGTCTTGAAAGCATAGTAAATTGCATGAGAAGCTCTTCCAATCTTTTGACCCAAAACCGCACCCATTGCATAATCACTCGCATCACACATTATCTCGAAATGAACGCTCCAGTCTGGGGGTTGAATAACTGGGGTTGAAGTCAATAATTCTTTCAATTTATCAAATGCCTCTTTGCATGCATCATCGAACTCAAAAACCTTATCCTTTTGTAACAACTTGCATAGCGGTAATGCTATTTTGGAGAAGTCTTTGATAAATCTTCGGTAAAAACCTACAAGTCCAAGAAAAGAACGAACTTCCCGCATACTAGTGGGATAAGGTAAAGATTGAATGACATCAACCTTAGCTTTATAAACCTCAATTCCTTTAGATGAAACAACATGACCCAAAACTATACCTTGTTCAACCATGAAATGACATTTCTCAGAATTTAACACAATGCTAGTTTCTATGCATCTTTGAAGAACAAGTGTAAGGTTACGTAAACAATTATCAAAGGAGTTTTCATAAACTGTGAAATCATCCATAAAAACCTCTATGATATGTTCAATATAATCTGAGAATATACTAACCATACACCTTTGGAAAGTAGCTGGGGCGTTGCACAGGCCAAAGGGCATGCGACGGTATGCAAAAGTTTCAAATGGGCATGTGAACGTCCTCTTTTCCTGATCTCCAGGGGCAATTGCAATCTGAAAGTAACCTGAATAACCATCAAGAAAACAATAATAAGAATGACCAGCTAATCTTTCAAGCATCTGATCAATAAAAGGTAAAGGGAAGTGGTCCTTGCGGGTTATAGCATTTAATTTTATATAATCAATACAAACCCTCCACCCGTTTTGCACACGGGTGGGAACTAACTCATCTTCGTGATTTCTCACCACGGTTGTTCCTGTCTTTTTAGGAACCACTTGAACTGGACTAACCCAAGTGCTATCCGAAATAGGATAGATCACTCCAACTTCAAGAAGTTTGAGGATCTCCTTCTTTACAACATCCATCATGGGCGGGTTTAACCTTCTTTGTGGTTGGCGGGAAGGTTTCGCTCCCTCTTCAAGCAAGATACGATGCATACATGTACTCGAGCTGATTCCCTT
The DNA here is from genome assembly GCA_963920575.1 of Narthecium ossifragum. Lineage (NCBI taxonomy): Eukaryota > Viridiplantae > Streptophyta > Magnoliopsida > Dioscoreales > Nartheciaceae > Narthecium > Narthecium ossifragum. The sequence continues at coordinate 16,611,028 of OY986970.1, read as the reverse complement.
GATGTCTGCAATTGTCCAACCAATGGCTGTCTTATGCTTCTTAAGAACCTGCACAAGTTTTTCTTCCTGTGGTGCACTAAGGTTATTGGAGATAATCACTGGTAATACTCCTTCACCTCCAAGAAAAGCGTATTTAAGATGATTAGGAAGAGGTTTCAGATCTGGAATAGGTGCTTGTAATACAGAAGGTAATGATTTCTCATTAGAAACAGGTAATGGACTATAAGAATCGTTACCTGATTGCTGAATTATCGAATAATCATTCAGTGTTGCAACAGTTTCCTGTAAACTAGTACTCAAAGATAGCTCCTCATTTTCTTCCTCCAGAGATTTACTAATAGCCACTTCCAATTCATCTTTATCACTAAGTTCAAAAACTTCCTGTGATAAATAATCAATCATATCAATTGAATACACTGAACAATCATCAGCAGGATATTTCATGGCATCATAAATATTAAACTTAACAGTTTCACCATCAAATTCCATGGTAAGTGTGCCACTATGGACATCTATCTTAGTGTTGGATGTCTTCAAGAAAGGTCTTCCCAACAAAATAGGAATAGTTTAATCACCATTCTCCATATCAAGCACATAAAAATCAGCAGGGAAAACTAAATCATTAACTTGCACAAGAATATCTTCAACAACACCTTTAGGATAGGCGTTAGATCTGTCAGCCAATTGAATCACAACACCAGTTTCATTCAAAGGTCCAAGTTTTAAAGAAGCATATATAGAATATGGCATAACATTGATAGAAGCTCCTAAATCTAACATGGCTTTCTCAAATTTGGTGTTACCAATTGTACATGGGATAATAAACATACTTGGATCTCTACACTTTGTAGGAATTTTTCTTTGAAGAATTGCAAAAACATTTTCACCAACTTTCACCTTCTCACATCCTTTAAGTTTCTGCTTCCTCTTAATT
>OY986970.1:16580094-16607594 GCA_963920575.1 Narthecium ossifragum | reverse complement strand
AATAAAAATAAATTAGATCTCACAGTTTCATTGATTCCGAGGTTTCAGTCTCCTCGACCAAGGATCAAGATTTAGCCACGCAGGGCCATTAGGAACAATCCTCCAAAAGATTCCCTAAAGCAAGAGAAAACCTAGAAAAAATATAAAAGAGTAGAAAGAGCAGCCAAAAGTGTCTAGGAATCCCCCCTCAAACCCTAGAAAGAGTCCTATTTATAGCCTTAAGTGTATCCATCCTCGGATTAGATCAAAACCATTGATTTTCTTCACTGGGAAAGTCCGATCGATCGGACTATGGGTGTCCGATCGATCGGTTGCGTAAAAATCCTCCGTCTCTGGCTATTCCCGAGTCCGATCGATCGGACTTTAGGTGTCGGATCGATCGGACTCAGTGGGATGGATAGAGGGATCGATCGGACTGTGTACAGCTGAAAAGTATCCGCTCTGTTAGGTTTCTGCATAGTCGGATAGATCGGACTTTAGGTGTCGGATCGATCGGATTTTCCAGCGTATTTACTGCACTGCCATTCAGACTGCGCCATCAGTACTAGAATTGCCGTAACTTCCTCTAGGAAACTCGGAATCACAAACCGTAAAATTCTCCAGAAACTAGACTTCAAGAGCTTTCCAACCATATATGGTACATAATCTGGTTCTTCATGAGCAGGTACAGATTAATCTTTAAATTTGATCCATGCACTCTTTTCAGCTTCTTTTCGACTTAAGGACTTCAATTGCATCCAAAATCAAAATATAAGAATAATGAGTGTATTTAGGAACTCAATAAGCACAAGAGACTAAGTATTAAGGGATAAAAATATAACATCATGCATCATCATCAGCATCCAACGCCACGTCATCGCCATCTTCCTCCTCTCTTCCTCATCTCCGAACCCTAGCTTCCGCCGGCCTTCTCTCCGTCCAGCCTCCCCGCTACCCTCCAGGACCGCCCTCCACTTCCCCCGATCCTCACGATCCCGGACGTCTCTTTCCCGTCGCCCCACTCCATCTTCTCCGGTGATTCCCACGGCAACCCATCGTCTCCGACCTTCGTTCTCCCCGCCGTTAACCGCAGCCATTCCCGATCTTTTCTTCAAACCACCCTAAATCCATCGCCAATCTCTCCCAACCATCTTCCCGACGTCCCAAGCCCCCGCCGAGCTCCCATCGTCGTCCCCGACACCGGCCTCCTCTAAACCGCCGTCGACCTCCCAGATCCGGCCAATCCGCCACCCATCTCCCAGATCCGAGCCGTTGGATCTCTTCCCCACCATCCTAGGACCTTCCCTGGCAAGCTCCCGACCTCCGCCACCACCCCTATGCCGGCGATCTACTCCGGCAACTCCTCAGCCGTCAAATCTTCCCAGCCAACCCTTGACCAACTCAGCGAGCCTTAACCGGTTCAGCCAAGCCACTTAGCCCAATCCGAGCTAGATTCAATTCCTTGAGCCAATCAACCAATCAGACTTGACCCAGCTAAGTCCTATTCAGTCATGCTCAGCCAGATCTGAACAAGATAAGCCAGATTCAGTCAATTGGACTCAAATCAAGTCCGATCATGCCAATTCTGATCGATTGAAGCAGTAGAGACCCGATACGAGAGGATTACGAGTAGACCGCTCGTATCAGAAACCCTATCTTCACACTCTAATCCACCGCTAGTCCACCTTGATCCGTCGTCCTCTATCGATGCCGCCGTCTCCAGCTCGCCGGAGAGCCACTGGAGCCCTCCCATAACCACCGTCATCGCCGGAGAAGGAAGAGAGACCGAGAGAGAGAGAAAGGGACGGAAGGAGAAGGTGAAAAGTGCCCTCGCCGCTGCCTCCAGGCTTGCCGGTGAACCGCCGGGAGCCGTCCAACGCCTCCATCCACGCGCGACGGGAAGATGGAGAAGGAGAGGAGGGAGAAGCCGGAGGGGATCTGGGAAGAGGAGAGGATAGCTCGGGAGGGACGTGGGCGGCGGTGATGGCGAAGGAGCTCCGGAGAAGGAAGAGGGCGGGGCGATGTGGTCGCGAGCGGAGGAGAAGGAGAAAGGATCTATTCAATCACGTACATCAATCAAGGTCGTGTGTGCACTACGCGGATGTGAAACTGACCGCCAAGACGGAATTTGCCAAATTGCCCTTGGGGTCCAAAAACAGCGATGCGATCAACTGATCGCAACCCAAGGCCAACCGGGCCAAAACCAACCAAGCCAAGCCCTCGACTTACCGCGGTCAGAACGGGTTGGAGGAACAGGTCCTAACATTCACGGACTCAGTTTGATCTGAATTTTTGATATGTTGTTTCAGATATGGGTATACCCTACCTACAAATTTTGGTAAGATTTGGATGGATTTTGAGATAATTATGAACTATTTTCTTATTTTAGGCCGCAAGTGGTAAATTGGGGATTTCAATGGGTTTTTTTATATTCGTTTGAGCCAATTTTTAGATATGTTGTTGTCGATGGAAGTAGAGGTTACCTTCAAATTTTTATATGATTTGAATGAATATATTACTATTTATGGCCTCTTTTCCATTTCATCCAATTCGGGTTTTCGACGCTCAAATAAGAAGAATTTGGATTTGTCACTTCCTGACCTCCGTTCAGTCTGAAGTTTCGATATGTTGTTCATGATACTTGATCGAGCTAATCTGAAGATTTTGGTAATATTTTGATGATTTTGGAGGTAGTTGTGGTCACTTTTGCTATGTCTGGCTATAGGTAGTGAGTAATATGAGGTTTTCATCTACTTCATGTTCTCCGTTTGCGTTAAATTTTGGATATGTGATTCCGAGCATGTTGATTAATATGCATGCCAATATTTATGTAAATTGAGAAATATAATAGTTAGTTTATTACTCTTATGTCTTTATTCTTAATTGTTCAAATTTTTCATGGGTTTTTCATATGTAAAATTATGCTGCATAAGTTGGATTGTAGACAGGTTGGTTCATGCCTCAATCCGGATAGATTTTCTACATCGGAGTGTGACATGTATTTTTTAAGTCTCTCTCTTTATAAAATTTGAAGTATTTGACATTTTTTAAACTGCAAAACCTATCCCCTTTGATAATACCCCTTTGATAATTCGATCTGCTGACTGATTGGAGTTTAATAAGCATAATATAATCAATATTTGTTACTTAATATTCCGTCATTCAAAATAGCAAGGCATTTGATTTAAAATAAGAATGTCATTTCAAAACATTGTTATGTTTGGAATTTGTTTAAAGCAATATGCATGCCAATATTTATGTAAATTGAGAAATATAATAGTTAGTTTATTACTCTTATGTCTTTATTCTTAATTGTTCAAATTTTTCATGTGTTTTTCATATGTAAAATTATGCTGCATAAGTTGGATTGTAGACAGGTTGGTTCATGCCTCAATCCGGATAGATTTTCTACATCGGAGTGTGACATGTATTTTTTAAGTCTCTCTCTTTATAAAATTTGAAGTATTTGACATTTTTTAAACTGCAAAACCTATCCCCTTTGATAATACCCCTTTGATAATTCGATCTGCTGACTGATTGGAGTTTATTAAGCATAATATAATCAATATTTGTTACTTAATATTCCGTCATCTAAAATAGCAAGGCATTTGATTTAAAATAAGAATGTCATTTCAAAACATTGTTATGTTTGGAATTTGTTTAAAGCAATGTAATCAAATGTGGTGTACACGTGCTAATGCAAACTTTCACACTGAATCGTTACTTTTTTTATAACTGATGGAATGCACGGTGTGCTTCCGTGCACACTTTAGGTGACCATCTGGTGGCGCTGACGTGGCTTGACTGCTACCGTAGAATCCACTAAAAATATTTATCTAACTTTCATTTGAATCTTATTTTTTCTTTCTTGACAGTTTATCATATGAATTTGAATAGAAATGATGGAAATTAGAAATTAGTTGGACCCCACTAGACTGATGTGGCTTCTCACATTAGGATGCCACGTCCAGTGTGCATGAAAGCATACCCATGTGGATGTGCCCGTATCACGACTCGGAAGGGAAAACCAGCAAAAGTAAATACCATTATAACATCCATATATAAAAAACCATAGGGAGGAGAGAAGGTTGGTAGGAAGAGAGGAGAGAGAACTATGAAGGACACCATTAGGTGTTGCATCTCCTGCATACTGCCATGCGGCGCGCTGGACGTGATACGAATCGTGCACGCCAACGGTCGCGTCGAGGAGATCAGCCGCAGCATCCGGGCGGCCGAGATACTGGAGGCCTACCCCAAGCACGTCCTCCGGAGGCCGCCGTCGGCTTCGTTAGAGGAGGAGAGTGGCGCGGGGCTGTCAAGAGCTATCGTCGTGCCGCCTAGTGCCGAGCTGCAGAGAGGTAAGATATACTTCCTCATGCCGGTGGCGGTGCCGCCACCGGAGAAGGCGAGGAGGAGGATGAAGAAGAGAGATCATCAAATGGAGTTCAATGGTGGCGCAACTGACAAGACCAGATTGCTCGTCTCCGATGATCAGTACTTGACTGAGATATTATGCGAGAAGGTGGCCACCCAAAGGGACCGCCGGCGAGGTAGGGTCGGTGTTTGGCGGCCGCATTTGGAGAGCATCTCTGAGATCTCCGGCGATGTATAGAATCAAAGGGTTAACTTTATTTGCACTATTTATTAATATTTTTTCCCATTTTAAACTCCTTTTAGCTGTTATCATGGAAGGCCATCACTTTTTCTTCATAATTATACATACTGCGCCGTCCATTGCTTTCGTTTTTTCTTTGAAAGCATCATCTTTCCACTTGTTTGCAGTCTCTTGGCTCTATGGGGCCTTATCTAGTTAGGTAGTTCCTATTGAGTGATAAGTCATAAATTATATATAATTAAATTTCTTAAATTATTTTTGTTAGATTAAGAGTAGGTGTATTTGATATCTTATTGTTTGATTTCAGGTTTAAGTAGGATTTGAGAAAAAATATAAGAAATTCGGCCAAAAATCTTCGTCGATTGTTTGGAAATAAATCACCAGAAATTCTACAGAACTCCAAATATTTTGAAATTATGAAAGATGAAAGAAGACTTCAAGAACTATAACTTTCATGTTGAAGATTTTGTCAGACTCTCTATAAGTTGGCGCTAGTTTTGAAGCAAAGTCGGATATATGGAAGTTGGAAAGAAAGGCTAAAATTAATGACGTGACAGTGAAGACCCAGTCAAACCGACTTGAGCGATGGATCGGTTTTGAGTCGGATAGATTTCTAGGATGACGTCATCAGTATAAAATTTAGGGAAATTAGAGTTCAACCTCAGTCATAACTCCTAATTCCGGTGTTAAGGGTTTCTATTATATAATGGGGTTATTCCAACAGAAAATAATCATCTTTTAGACCACTTTTGGAGGAGAAGGCTAGGGTTTTGAAGATAGAGATCTTTCCATTGGGATCGATGGCTTCCTTTTCAACACCTATGGATCTTTCCCAGAAGATGAGTAGTTAATTCTTAAACTTACTGATCTCATGAAACCATAGTGTAACTTTTGATTTTCTTTGGTTTGATTCTTGTAAACTTCTTCTCAATATCATCCCATAAATATGGTTTTAATGATTAGAGATTTGAAGGAGTAGAGTTCATTTGAAGTATTTTCAGTCGTATAAGCTTTCCGTGATTGTTTATACAATTTTATGATATGGTTTTCATGTGATTTATGGTTTGCTTTTGAGATAGGCTATGCTATGCTAGGATAGGTTGTGCCAAGGTCATTAGGAGTAGTATAATTTAAAGTAATCGTAGGATCGAAGACAACGTATGCCAAGAAAGATAGGCTATGCCATTAGGAGCATAAATCTTATTTTATGGATTCATGTGAACTTGTAGCCATATGATCCACAATGTTGAGAGAAGAGAACAAGAGAATAACTAGAGAAGATTAAATGTGAAGCTAGGGTGGATTAAGTAATCCCTATGTAATTCTTAACTTGGTTCAAATCCGGATCACTTTACTTGCTTTCTTAGGTAATTATTAGATAATTTTACATTCAATTCTGATTACTACGCGTAGGATTCGAGTTTTGAGCATTGATTTCAGTTTCCAACGTTTTCCCTGTGGATCGACTCCGAACCTCACCACTAATATACCCTGTAGGATAGTGAGAGAATAAAGATTATATTTTGATTGAGGTTTGTTACGTTTTAATGACACGTTCGCGACAGATTATCGAGACTTGTGAACTTTTAAGCTAGCGAAAGAGGGCGTGTTAACTTCACCATTAATCAATCCAACAAAGCTTATTAAGTTTTTGAGGTGATAAATGGATTAACAATATCAGAATAGACACTGACAGTTGGGATGCTGATTCCCTCAGCTGCATAAGTCAATGCCGCTTAAATTCAATATTGACGTGTAAGAAGTTATTTGAGCTGGCTTGCGTTCATTCAAGCCGACCCCTATAATATATTATAATATATGAACTCGCCTTTTCATATCAACAAGCTTAAGCTTTTTGACTAATTTCTGGGCGGAGATAGGGAGATGGGGAGGAGGTATGAGTGGCAATCCGGATCATGACCCGCATACCCTACCCGACCCAAGAAATAAATGAGTTTGGGTTTGGTGTAATCGGGGTTCGGATATAAACGGGTTGACCTGTCTCGCCCCGGCCCGGAAAACCCATCCCGGACCGGGACACGAGGGGAAACCTACATCTACTGACAACCAACAGCGGAGACAGAATACAATAAACGAAAGGCGAAAGTAAAGTTAACATTAAATACAATAAAACATTAAATACATCAGGGTTACAAATATTACAACATTTACAATTTAACAAAAAGAAATAACATCGCCTGAGGTCTCCGCAAACACACAGTAAAAGCCCTCCTGGCCCTCAAACAAGGTCGGCTGGCGACGCGCTGCCGCAGGACGAACACCGGGGCCCACAGGAGAGGCGCTGGTACCTGTACCTACAAACAATACGGTCCAGGCAGGAATGAGCAAAAAGCTCAGTAGGGTTCTACTCTACGACTCTCACAAGGGAAGGCGACTCCAACCGTACTAACTCTGTGCCAAGTGCTGAGGCCTGCCAAGGACCCCATAAATCCCGTCAGTAACCCGAAGGGTGCCTGTCCTCAGTACGTCCCTCCAACGGCCACTGCTCAGGGATGGACCACCTCCGACAGTCCCTGACACAGGGTGGACCATGACGCTACCGGTAGGACACCCCTCTCCAAGCGGGATCTCCACGCCTGGCGGAACAACCGGGGTTACGACAACCATCTCCCAGCACTCAAAGCATAGAGCCAATACAATCCCTAACCTCCAAATCAAGAGCTAAGTCCTACCATGGGTCCCACACACCCCATCAATACCCCCAGGGTTCCTGTCCATAGTACGTCCTCCGACGGCCTCAGTTCAGGGGTAGGCTTACTCCGACATTCCCTGACACCGGGTGGACAACGACACTACCAGTAGGACACCCATGCCAGGGTAACGGCGGCCAACACTCAGCTATTGATACTGGAGTCCTAGGGATAACCCCAAAACCACGATTTGCCTATCATGACTATAATGCACAGGAAAGCAAGACAATAATAAAACAATAGAATAAACATGCAGATAAATAACAATATAAACAGACAGATAATTAAGCAGTAAGGCAGATAGATGAAACAGTAAAGCATGCAGATAATATAACAACAGTTATAACAATATTAACAGATAAATCTAACGCAATAAAGGTCTAAACTACAAGAATTCAATACTATGACGGCGCACACGGCCCGTAGACAAGCAACAACACAATCAATCAAAAATTCGGCATTATGACGACGCAAAAGGCCGTCAACCGAAATTCCTACAACAGGGCACACCCCTGGCCACACAGCACAACAATACAGATAATCACAGCTAACAATAAGCTAAGGCACACCTTCGGCCTGCTTATCAGTCTAAACATCCCAAGGGGCATTACTCCCTTGGTTCAACCACAAAGCAGTAAAGGGCACACTGTCGGCCCATCTAACAATCTAAACATCCCAAGGGGCACAACCCCCTTGGTTCAACCACGAGCCCCACACGGGCTTAAACATGCATATAATACATAATTATAATTTACATCTAAAGCAATGGCATGTTCTATAAATCGAAAGTTAATTAGCTAATTATCCGCCAAAAGAACACCATGAGCATCAAAATCCACTAATATTATGCATTTCCGGATTTGCTACAGTAACTATAATTAGAAGAGATGAAATCTTCGCACTTCGACGTCCTAATGACGTTAAACCTCAAATCAAACTTAATCATATATTGATTAATATATTGGGAGCATGCTGACCAAGAATTAGATCTAATGGAAGTCTAATTTCCACATATTAGACTAACCAAATTCTTAATTTCTGTTTCGCAGCAGTTTAGGAAACAATTCACTGTAAATTGTAGAAAAATCCGAAAATTGTGAAATCAGCGGCAATCGTAAGATAACTCGATGATCTACAACTTTCATCTTGAAAGTTTCGCAAGATCATGCATGAATGAGCCGGGATCTGAGCTCGAACAGTTCAGCTCACAGAAAAACAGGGCTTCGACGAAATCCGGGAAAAAGCTTGCATAAATCCGGACAAAACCAAGATCAAATCCTACCAAGCTCTAATCAATTGCTAAACAAGTCTATAAGCATCATATTACACATATAAAACCATAGATCTAACACCAAACCCTAGATCTAACATATTTTGGAGATCAAGGTAGAACCCTACCTTCAAACGCTCATCCAAGCTTCCTCCTAGCTGATCCGTCGTTCTCCCTCACCGTCGTCGTCACCAGCTCGTCGGAGAGCCGCCGAAGACAACCCACAGCCGCAGCCTCTGCCGGAGAAGGAAGAGGGGATGCTGCGGGGGAGCGAGAGGGAAGGAAGGAGGAGGAGGGAACCTCGCCGCCGCCTCCAGGCCGCCGGGGAAGGGATCGCCGCGGGAGAGAGGGAGGCTTGCCGCGGAAGAGAGAAAGGAAGGAAAGAGAGGTAAGGGTCGGGCACGGGTAAGTAGGGAAGGAAGAAAAGGAAAAGAAAAAGAAAGAAAAAGAAAGAAAAAGAAAAGGAAGAGAGAGGGAAGAGTAAGCTAAGCCACTTAAGTGGTTGAGCTGGTCTAGCTGAGTCAACTAATCGGACTAGATCCGATTTGACCCCAAATTGCGATCTCGCCGCAATCTCATCCGGATCTGATGACCGCGGACGCTCCTACTGGATCTATTCAATCACGTACATCAATCAATGCTGTGTGTGCACACGCGGGTGTGAAACAAACCAACAAGGCGCAATTTGACCAAATTGCCCTTGCGGTCAACGACGAGCCACAGGAATAGAGGAACGGGTCCTCACATGACCCATTTACGACCCACGAATAAACGGGTCGGGTCGGGTTGACCCGCGGGTTAGGCCGGTCAACCCGTTTAAGCATTTAATAAAACTAAAAAATAAAAATAAAACCATAACCTCACCGCCCCTCTCTTCCTCTCGTCCTCTCGTCCTCCTCTATTCTCCTCTCCCAACCCCCTCGCCGGCTGCCCCTCTCTTCCTCTCCTCGGATCCAGCACCCCCCCATCTTCCTCAGCACCCCCCCCATCTTCCTCGACACCGCTCAACCTCCCTGGCCTCCATCCACGTCGGGAGCCTACCCGAGCACCGTCCACCTCTCCGATCATCGTCGACCGACACATCGAGCTTGGCGGCCACCCGAGCTCCCTGCATCTCCCTCATGGTCCACCACCCTCAGAACGCCCCTCTCTTCTCCTCCTCCTTCGTTCTCCTCTCCCAACCCTCTCGCCGGCCACCCCTCTCTCCTCCTCCTCCTCCTCCTCCTCTGTTCTCCTCTCCCAACCCTCTCATCGGCCGCCCCTCTCTTCCTCTCCTCCTCCCATTTATTTTTAACCTTTTAGGATCTCCCATGTCGCGATCTCCCCCTGTGGTGCACAATCTCCCCTTCCGATCTCCCCGATCTCCCCCTGTTAGCCGATGTCCTCGATCCACGGCTGGATGCTGAGCTCCTTGGTGGGAACCTAGCTAGACCTAGCCTTGGCCTACCTCTTCCTCTGCAGATCCACCCTCGCCTACCTCACCGCCAAGTTCCTCGCTCTCTTCGGCCTTGCCCTCCCTTGCTCCTGCCAGCACGACCTCTTCTCCCACGTCTCTTGCCTCTAGTGCTTCCTCATTGATCGCCCCCTTGCCAGCTCAGGGAGAGGGGCAGCTCGTCGGGGACGACGGTCGCCAACAAGGGGGACGACGTCGCGGGTATGGATCTTGCGGGCAAGTGGTTGGGAAGAGGCTGGAAGAATCTCGGGTACCCGGATCTGGAGTCAGATGGGGTCGAGGAGCCCGGAGGTAGAAGTGTTGAGTGGTGATGGCACCAGATCCGAGAGAGAGAAGGAGCTCGGGCGAGTTTCCGGCGAGGAGAGCGGTCGGGGTTGGGAGAATGCGGTGGTAGAACAAGACGTGAGGAGGTCTGCCGGAGCTGGGGCTTCACCGGAGTGGTGGTTGTCTGGTTTAGAGAGAGAGGAGGGGTTGTGGAGGAGAAGTGGAGGATGCCTGGAGGACGAGACGAGGAAGATGGAGATGAGAAGAGGGGGGAGCGGAGAGTGGAAGATAGCGTCAAACCCAGACCCAGACCCAGACCCGACCCGACCTGTTTATTAAACGGGTTAGGCGGGTCGGGTCGGGTTGACCCGTTGATAAATGGGTAACCTGACCCGTTTTATTAAACGGGTTGGGTTCGGATTTGGCCTTTAATAACCGGGTCAGCACCCGACCCGACCCGAACCCGACTCAGGAACCCGAATTGCCACCCCTAGGGTTCATGATTTATAACATGTCCGTTGAAGTGGCAATGCAGCGGAACGCTTCTCATTTCCTTGCATGTGTGGAGAGCTCTCTCCGATGAACTATTTTGGCGAAGAAAACTGAGACACCTGAAGGTAGAGAAGAGGAGGCAGTGGAAAGTAAGGAGAGATGAAAGAACAAGGGAGAAGAGTGAAAAGGGAGAAGAGAAAAGGAGGCAGTGGAAAGGGAGGAAAGATGAAAGAATAAGGGAGAAGAGAAGAGGAGGCAGTAGAAAGGGAGGAGAGGAGACAGTGGAAAGGGATGAGAGTCGAAAGAATAAGGGAGAAGATTGGAAAGGGAGAAGAGAAGAGGAGGCAGTGGAAAGGGAAAAGAGAATATGACAGGAGGAGATGAGTTGCAGCAGAGGGAAATTAGGATAATCATGCCACATCATGTGACATGGTCATCGATGAGATGGGTGGTCATTGCATGAGAGGGGTAAAATGAGAATTAATATGATTTGAGGTCCTCTATTGTAAAAAAATAACTGGGTCTTGTTCAGTCACGTGTGAACATCGAAGGTCAATTTTGACAAAAAAAATCCAAGGAAAGAGGGCAGAGTATTTTCAGAATATCCCAATGCTACTGACACTGTTACTTTGTTATTCTCCAGCATATGGAAATGTGAAAACAGTGAATGAACATTAAAGGAGCCAATCATTGTTGAGAGAGTGTCCCCATCCTTTAGCATGGTGTTTCGTATTTATACGGCACAACGAAGTTATAAGTCCTTATATGTGAATATTAAATTTAAATAACCATGTATTGTACAACTTCGTCAATTAATTCAAAAACTAGCTGGTTAGATATTTATTAAAAATTTAACAGTCACAGTGAATTGGACAAAGAGCTAGTTCACGTTTCAATCTACGTGATTAACTAAACCCTAGAAGAAAGGGTAGTGCAACCATATCCAACATTATTAATTATGATAACAAGTGATCATCATGACTAAAAGTCTAAAACTGTATATATAGCCAGCCATTGAAACGAGGGAGAATCATACATACTCCCAAAGCACAAGCTGCAGGTTAAACAAATCTTCAATAGGATGATTAAACCCTGAGGCTTTACATAGGTTCGTATTGCAAAAGGTGCGCATACTTGCACTTGTAAGCCCCCGGTAAAGCATACATCGATAACTATAGTGTTATAAAAACACTAACAAAAATAGCTTCACCTATATATCAAAGTATGTATGAAACCTTTATCAGAAGTAGAGGTTGGTGAGGAGAAGAGGTACTCATCTCAATAATTCAACACCACCTTTGGCTTTCCATTCAATGTTCATCTTTTTAAGGTCACTGTCTCAACTTTTGGCAAACAGACAATTAGGAGAGAGAAAGAGAGAGGTCCAGAGAATTTTTAGAGAGGGTGAGGGCACCGGAGATGCACAAAAGCTTGTGGAGAAGATGGCACATGGAAATGCCCTTTAGCAATGCATCATTAGTGGTCGGTAGGGGAGCACCGTTTGAGGGAACCCTTGTGTGGTGGGGGTCTCTGGAGAGCTTGGGATATGGCCATGGATGTGACCACTACCCAACTTATTCCCCCAATTAGCCAATGGAGAGCTAGGCATGGGACATGATCTAAATGTTCCCTCCGTACCTTAAATTGGTCTGATTTTTGAAGTTTGGATCATAGAAAGTGTAATAAAAAACGAAAGATCTCATTTGCCATCCTCCATTGTTGCAGATCTCTTGATTATTCTAACAATTAACATCAGAGCTGTTTAGCTCTTGCTAATTGTTCATGTCATGCATTATTAAGATCTAGCATGTTTTCCGATCTGTTAAAAGTGGATCTTAAAAGTCTGTCGTCTGAAATATGTTTCGGATTCCAAAATAGACATCCGGCCTTTTCTTTTCATACAATCATATATAACGTTTAAACGATCTAGAATCTAGGGCCTCGTTTGCTACAGAGTTAGCATACTCTGAAATAAAAAGTTTTTGAGTTAGAAAAAGTGGAAATAAATTAATAATGATTACTTGAAATAAGAAAACGTAGAGTGATAGTGGTAGATGGAATGAGAATAAATGAGTAATGATTACTTGAAATGAAAAAAAATGTTTGGGAATTAGTATGAGAATAAATGAGTAATGAGTAAAGTATTCCCCGCTTATTCCTATACCAAACGAGGTCTAAGAGGATCTGCCATCTTGGTCAATCTCGACCAGATTTGCTAAGGCATTGCCAGTAAGCATGGTGAGCGGCTCGGTGGTTCAACAATTTAAATATAAACCGCATGCATGCACTTTCAAAACAATTGAGATCAAAATGTCACTCAAGTTTCATGATTTGACCTTCAAAAATTACAAAAAATAAAAACTATGGCGGCTATATCACATTATAATCGAGTAGTTTCTTTCATAATCACACTACTATTGTCTTTTCTAAATCAAACACTTTATGCGATTTCAAGGGTTGAGTTTTATCTTTATTGAAAGGTATGATGAGGTATGATCTACATATATTACAGTGGAGGTATGATCTACGTACATTACAGTGGAGGTCTGATCAAAACATAAACGATCGACGTTGAAGAAAAATTCTACCCAGGAGTTCTTAAACCGGATACTTGGTGCCAGAAACTGTCACGTAAGGGAACATAGAGTATTGTTGAATTCCACATCACAGATGCTCTGTCGTGCCCCGTTCTAAAATAACATCCAAAAACACCTGAAAATTTAAAAAAATTATGACATGACCGCTGGGTACAGGCACGTGAACGAAACTATACAAACATTCAATACATAGAATACATTTCTCATCATCATTCATTAACACACTACAAGAAAAAGGATATTATGTGACAACACTTTGTGTCACTACAAACATGGTTCTCATCACTGAAGCTTCTTTAGTGACGACAGTAGTGACAACAATAGTTGTAGCTTGTGTGGTCGTTGCTAATACTTTAGTGACAATATTATTTGCCACTATAGTATACACACTTGTCACTATATCTCGTTCCAAATCGTATGGGGTGTGGATTAGTGATAATATTAATGACAAAATTCTTGTCACTAACTAATTATTTTTGTGACAATATTTTTCTCTCGTCACTGCTAAGGATTTTGTCACACCCCGACCCAGAAAACCCATCCGGGGAGAGACGTGAGGGACCTAAACCTATTCAATCATCTCTGGCGCATTTATATATTGTTTTTCACATCTAATTTGAACAATCTGATCCTCCAGTTCATAACAAAATCGGCAGAGTCTCCTTTATAATTACAACACAAGAAACCTGTTCATTTTACAATTTCAACTTGAACAATGACACCATTGTAAATAACTAATTATTACATTCCTCAAATATCTACATTAAAGAATATTACAACACTAGTACTCACCCGTGCCCCTGGCACGGTTTTGCATTTTTCTTATTAATAAATCAAAGAATTGTATAAAAAAAATGATAATATGAGACCACGTAGAGTACTTCTTCCTCGACATCACAATGGGCAGTTTTTCTCTACATCACAAAGTCCACTTCCGCAGCTTCAACGATGGGAAGAAGTCTCATTTGCTAGCGCAGAAATAGATATAATGCTCTCTCCCTTTCGCGAACGTCGATACGTTAGTACATCCTATGAGCTTTCATTATTCATCATAGGACCAAGCAGAAGTAATCCATCACACAAAACTATGATGAGTCACAAAATAACTTATGAAGGTACCTTGCATAAAGAATTCAAAGAGGCCATGACGGCTAAGAATGGTATCAATTTAAAACTGATTAGCATAACTCACTATCCTCAAATCACAGTTAAAACAACACATGTATTACAATAATTTGATCCTCTCATTTTATAATTGCCAATCACTGCCTCAAACAACAATATCATTACTAATTCTTGGATAACATCCAAATGAATCACTATTTACAAAAAACCTTGGCAATGCGATAAATATGCTTAACACCATTAACTATTTTAATTATGTAATTGCCAATAGCAATCATTCTCTATTAATATAGGAAATGATCAAACTTGCAATAGTGAATGGTGATGAACATTTGGTCACCACACCCTGCATATTGAAGGGATGACAATTACAATATTTTGATTAATTGTGAGCACAGACGTAGCAAATTTAGAGTAGGAGATTGCGCGCATTTAGTTTGTGCTAGAATAAGCCTACTTTAGAAACAGGGATGACAACTACAAAGAAAAACACAACCTCTGCGTGATCAACATTGTATTGCAATAAATCAACTAAGTTAAAAAAGGAGAGTTTTGAGATTCTCATGTGATATATAATATATAAGTGCATCAATACTATACAATATATTAAAACAAAAACAAAAACAAAAACTAAACTAAACAAAAGGAATAAAGAATCATAATTTCCCCCCTTTTCTTCTCTCCTCCGTAGTCTTTTCTTTTCTCTTCTTCTTCCCATCTTTCCTTCCTTCTCATCGCTGCCGGCAAACACCACCTCTCTATAGCAAACACCACCTCTCTCTTTCATCACCGTTCGCTCCACTTCCCCGTTCGTGGCGCCGGAAATTGGTGAGATCGGGGGGATCGGAGGTCCCGACGCCGACGGAGAAGCTCGAAATCGCTACAGAAGTACCCTCACCCACCCCAACTCTCTCTTTCATCACCGGTCTCGGCCGCCTAGATCTCTTTCCTTCCTCCTCCTCGCCGCCAGCAAATACCACCTCTCTCTAGCAAACACCACCTCTCTCTTTCATCACCGTTCGCTCCACTTCCCCGTTCGCGGTGCCGGAGGTCGGTGAGATCGGGGGGATCGGAGGTCGGCTGAGGAGATCGGGGAGGTCGGTGGTCCCGACGCCGGCGGAAAAGCTCGGAATCGCGACAGAGGTACCCTCACCCACCCCACCTCTCTCTTTCATCACCGCTCCCGGACGCCTATGTGGCGCCTTGACCCGCGTAGGCCCAACCGGGCCGAGCGACGCGAACCGGTACCTAACCTACTGCGGAAATTTTGGCGAGATTTCCTTCTAATCATAATCATCCTGTATTAACATACAATTACAAACCTCAAAGACTGAAACTGAAATATATACAAATCCTCAACATGGTAAAAGTTATACAAAATCTCTCCCGTAGGAGGCTAACTAAACAAAAGGTATAGAACTGACGATCGCTACACCTCAAGCACCGCCAGACGCCGCCATGTCACCAAACACCGGCCCGGTAGGGGCGACCGAAGAAGAGCTAGCGCCAGCACCTGCAAAACGCAGATCGGGTAGGAGTGAGTACTAAGGTCAGCAGGGATACTACACTACGACACTCACAAGGGAGGGGAACACAACAGTGTCGCCCTCAAGCAAAGGCTGGGTGTACACAGGGGTCCCATAACCCCACCGCGTGTCCCTGAAAGGTGGCCTCAGTCATGGTCTCCAGCCGAACTGGTCACATGCTGGGTCGCCCTCAGCGAGGCAGGAAACTGGCACTGCTATCTCACTAGCAGGAAACCAACACTGCTAGGCGGGCAACCAACACCGCTGAGTAGGCACAACCTCTACCAAAGACACAGTGAACCGGACACCGGCTACACCTCAACACTCGGCTCGAGGCCGACACGACCTCTAAACATCAAACCACATGTATTCAGGTCATCTAACACTGTCATCAAAAAATGATTGAATACTACAAATCGAGTCCTGGACCAAGCTACCCGCAACGGTCCTAGAGCTAGATCCGGACTACCCGAAAACCCCGGATCGGCGATCAACCCATCGCCAACATCCTACACAGATGCAACTAATGCACAAAGCAATCCATGTTATGAGCACACGCAGGAATATACAGATAAGCATGCATCAGTATGTGATTGTATATCAAACAAGGTCTGGGCACGGCACCCTGCCGACCCCCTGCCGACCCGGGGTGGTGAACAGGTAAATAAGGTCTAGGAGCTGCTACAGTGGTACCACCACCAACTGTCAGCAGTCCACCACAACACATGCACCGGGAAGCAGCCTCGCAAACAACAGCTCACAGATATCACAAATAAAGCTTTCGGCGCACGCCGGCATGCAAGGCTAGGGAAAGCTGTAGGGCTACCCGCCCATTTATTCTAAACATTTCGGGAGTCATCACTCCCCCGGTTCACCACTGCCCCTATTATAGGGCTAACACGCATAAACATATGTACCAGATATAAAACAGTAGAGAAAACCATCATATAAAGCCCCACGGGGAAAAGCCACTTGAAAACACCCCTCAACCACTAAGAGATCGATCTCCCTTCCCAAGGGGATCGATCTTCTTAGTACTTGGGAGAAACTCGTCCCTGTCAATCGAAGGAGATCGATCTTCCTCCACCAGAAGGATCGATCTTCTTCGTGACATGGAACCCGCCACCTCAACCCAGGCAAGGATCGATCTCACTCCAGCCGAGGGATCGATCCTGCTTGGGCTGGGCGTGACGACCCAGAAGGGATCGATCTTCCCTCAAGGGAGATTGATTCGAATGGGTTCTCCGGCGACTGGACGGCGTGAAATACCACCGGAAAATACAACCAAATCCCCCAAAACTCTGGGATCTGGTAGATCAAGAACCCACGAGTCCAAACCGGTGAAATCATGGAAAACAAACATGTATTTTAACAGATCTAAGCAAAAGAACATAATCAAACCGGAAAAACTCCAAAAACCCGGAAGATTGTAGGTAGGATCCCTACCTATGCAATACCAGCTTCAATCCAAGCTACTAGGCCTTAGATCTTCCTCAAACGAAGCCAAATCCAGCAAGAACACGGCTGAAATCTCGGATTTTCCAAAAAAATCAAAAGAAAAGGTTTCGTTCATTTTATAGACGAACGAACCGACTCAAGAGAGATCGATCTCTTTTAAGAAAGAGATCGATCTTCCTTGCCAAATCGGGTTTGACTTTCTGGCACTAAGAGATCGATCTTCTAGCTAGGGTGATCGATGCCTTAGGTGCAGAAAGCTAGAGTTGAGCTAAAACTTAAGCCCAAGCCCTGATCTTTAGATCCTGGATCCCACTAACCATTCTAGCCAATCATTAACACAACCATGGTCAGTGTGTGCACACGCGGGAGTGAAACTAGCCGAGAAGGCGCAATTTACCAAATTACCCTTGCGGTCCACGACGAGCTACAGGAGTAGAGGGACGGGTCCTCACAGCCTAGAACCCATCTTGGGGTCTCTCTTCCACGACGTCTCCTCCTTTGATATCGTCACCCATCGGAACCCTTGCGCCCAACGCCCGGCCGCCATGGCTGCTCTTCGTCGTCGAGCTCCGCCACAAGGCACCCCAACCTCTCTCCACCGCCGACATTGCTGCGAGACTGGACTCCTCTCCTCCACTTCCCCCATTCGCGGCGCCGGAGGTCGGTGAGATCGGGGGGATCGGAGGTCGGCTGAGGAGATCGGGGAGGTCGGAAGGTCGGAGGTCCCGACGCCGACGGAGAAGCTCTAAATCACGACAGAGGTACCCTCCCCCACCCCACCTCTCTCTTTCATCACTGGTCCCGTCCGCTTGGAACCCATCTTGGGGTCTCTCTTCCATGACGTCTCCTCCTTCGATATCGTCACCCGTCGGAACCCCGACGCTCGGACGCCACGGCTGCTCTTCGCCATCGAGCTCCACCACAGGCCACCCCAACCTCCCTCCACCGCCGACGATGCCGCGAGACTGCACTCCTCTCCTCTGTGAACGCCGGCTTGCGAGATTGGACTCTGCGCCTCCGTCCTTCAACGCCGGCTCCAACCTCTTTCTCTTCTGCCCGGCGCCAGTCGTGGGCAAAGCCTCGGAAGAAGCCGCCAACCCCGGTACCCTCCAGCGCCACAAGACTGGACTCCTCACCTCTTGAACGTCATGAGACTGGACTCCTCCGTGAACGACGGCTCTTCGCTTCCGCCTTCTTCATCTCTCCTCTGTGAACGCTGTCCCAACCCACACTACTCTCTCTCTCTTTCATAGAATCTCTCCCGTAACCACCCCCACCCCCTCTCTCCCAGGAACCGTCAGTAACCAACTGCTAAACTGCTGCCCAGAATGGTTGGAAATGTACATGCAAACCTAACTTAGCATAGAGCTAACTTAGGGAATATGTATATGTAAATCTAACTTAGGGAATATATATAAAGCTAACCTAGGAGTATATTGACGTCGCTCAAATGTGTCACGCACAGCGGTCGCGGTGCAGTACAGCATAAGAGAGGTCGAACCCACAGAGAGACAAGCAGGAAAGATCCAAAAATACAGATAACAATATATCGAAAACAATCAAGAGCGTAAAAATTAAAAAAATAGATCGAAGATGTGATGATGAGATAAAGTTAACAAAAGAAATCAGGATTTGAGTGAGTCTAGGCTTCAGGAATCACTTCACTCGGATTTAGGTTATTCTCTTCTCAATGGTTCATATGATACTCAGTCAAGGGATTCACATCCCAATCACCTTAACCGGAAGATATGGAACTATAAACCTAACAAAATATATAAATGTCTCTTTCTACGATTGATTCTTCCTTATTATAGGTCCAACTTCATCCAACCCAAACCTAAGAATATATGATACCGGCTGTCACTACAAGCAACATATAGCAAAAGTTCATCGGGACAAAGCCCTAACTCTATCTAACCAGATATCTAAGAATACACAATACCAACTCTCACAATCGGCAATGCACAGCAAAGATTCCTCGGGATAGAGCCCCAACCTTGTCTTACCAGATCCCTAAGAATACACAATACCAGCTGTCACTACGGGCAATGCATAGCAAAGGTCGCGCGAGACTCGGTAGGAGAATCAAAAGAGATAACTATGGGATCACAATATCATAAAAGAAGCATGACTGGGTTTATAATATTAATCATCCACATAGAAATCTATAATCTGAAAATAATCTTTGAAGATCCAATACATAGAAAAGAGTTTAACAATAAAGATTAAAACTATGAACCATTGTTGGAGAAGAAGCCCTAGTACTCGCTAGATCATCCGTCCGCCATGCCCGCGGATTACTCGGCCATGGATGGAGATTCCTTCATCTTCTTCCTTTGAAAAACGTCCAGAAAAGGGCCTCCAAAAACGTCCAAGAACTCCCCTTTATATAAGGACATGAAAACCTAGCTTTTATTTCAGCCGTTGGATTAAATCTGATGGCTCATATTCAGGTCGTCCGACAAGGGATCGATCTTCTTAAGGATAAAGATCGATCTTCTTTCTTTTCTCAATTTTCGTAACCTTGTTCGTCCCGACTAAGATCGATCTCCCTAAGGAAAGGATCGATCTTCTTTCTCCATAGACTGGGTTCCTTCCAGATTGCCTAGGTTCAGATCGATCTTTTTCAAGGAAGAGATCGATCTCTTTCATCAGTTGTTGTCAACACCCACATAGGATCGATTTTCGTAATAAAGAAGATCGATCTTTTATTCCAACTTTCTTGTTTTCGCTCACGGTCGATCTTCGCATCGACCCTGCGAAGTGTTTTCTTTGACACAGGCTGACGGTCGATGTCACGGTCGACCGTGGGTCTTTTTCATCTCTGCATGCATAAGAGATCGATCTGTTATGTAAGGAGGATCGATCTTTTATTTGCTGCATATTTCTTCTGCCATTCTGCACTGCGCACCGGCACTAAAAACACTGTAACTTCCTCTATGAAGCTCCAAATCACGAACCGTAAGATTCTCCTGAAACTACACTTCAAGAGCTTTCCAACCATATATGGCACAATATCTGGTTCTTCATGAGCAGGTACAGTTGTGGCGTTAAAGACCCATCTTTGCTTCAATTTCCTACATAATACAAATAACTTTGTGAAGCAACATATACGGACGAAATCGTGTATACTAATCATGAAATCTAAGCAAATAAGCTGGTCTTAGTCATGTTCAGAGTGCACTATCATGCACTCATCACACCCCCCAACCAGCTTATTGCTAGTCTCTAGCAATTCAAAGCGCATAAAATATAATTAAGAACACTAACGGTTCAAAGATGTAGACATGCATGATAAAAATTCTGCCTTATCAAGTCTATAGTGTGTTACACAGTACAGAGCATGAAAACTTCTTATACTCATACACATACTACCAACATATGAAATCAATTTCTACACATCAAACATGCTAATCATCATCCAGAAGAACACATGTGACGTGACAAATAAATGTTACGTATAGAAGCAACTTCTCCCCGCCATTAGTTCAAATACACAACTATCATCATGACCAATCATCCAACCCTCGCACTGTAAGTACAGCATGCTCTTTCTTTTTTTTCTCTTTTCAACTATCAGACACTTTGCCTTTTTACGCGAGCACTCTCCGCTTCTTGAGGCGCAGAGACCCGGTTACTTAGCAAAACACTTAATAGCTTTTTTTTTATAGCTATAAGTGGTTCTACCTTTTTACGCGAGCTCCTCGCTTCCTGAGGCAAGAACACCCGGTTACTCAGTAGATCACTTAATAGTTCTTTAGGCACAACTTTATCAAGCTCCAGAACTTTTTTCTCTTTTTTTTTCTCTGCATGCAATACTCAACACTAGCTAATGCTGAAATCATGGTCTAGATTAACAATAGCATGCTCATTCCTCTGGTGAGTATAATTACCACTACACATAAAGTGTTCGTGTGTAGATCACATGATGTTATACTTTCAGGTTATCACGCATGCAATCAATGTATGGGCCAATTCATGTGAAAGCAACATGTATAATAAGCAACACAATTTCAGCTCATGTACAATTTCTAGCAACATACTCAATTCAACACTACTAAACTCAATAAGGTAGCATGCATGAGATCATGTATGCCTACACCCCCCAACCTGAAATTCACATTGTCCTCAATGTGTGCTAAGTATGGCAATAGAATAAGATAGGGTGTGGGTTTCAATTTTAAATAGAATAAATAAGAATTATAAATCGATATAGGAGCGAGGCCACCTGATAGAATAAGCGAATATCTCCTCAAGGCTCCTCATAGTGGCCGAAATCTCCATCCCAATGATGGTTGGCCAAAATCTCCAACGAAAGGCAGGGACTGCTCGAGCACCTAAAAACAAAAGCAAAATAAACTGAAAAGAAAAGCTAACATGCAAGCACACAACATAAAAATAACTCAAGCATTCTCAAGCATACAAGAAAGCAAATCGAGCAAACTAAACTACTATATATAAGACAAGGATTTTTAACCGCGCCCTTGGCGGCCGTGCCCTAGCATGATGATATGCAAAATCAGTAAGTGCCATGACCTGAAGGGTTAACCTTACTAGTATCACCAAGGGTAATTCACCATGTGAATCCAAGTGGCATATTATAAGTGGGAGAACTAGCTGTTGCATTCTAACACCAATAAACAAGATAACTGGCTCTCTTAAATAGAAATATGTGTCATCATTGTGCTCAAGTTTCTGTGACTCATCCAATGACCTATCAATAATGTCATCATGCTCGTGGTCAAGGATGGAAAGATCACAAAATCTGAATTATATCCGTCGAAGTCTAAACGTATCTATCAATGTCATGTTCTTCCTAACTATCCAAGGAGATGAAATAAAAACAGGAAATATACCTCGTGGCTTAGAAGGAATGACTTGAAATTCAGCCGATAGAGGTTCAACGAATACATGGTCCTGGTGGTCTTGGTAGTCGTCCAGATCTTCCTCGCTGCTGATTGGCCCGTACTGAAGTACGTCGTTTTCTTCCAACCGATGTGTCCATCCGAGTTCGTGCACATTAAAAGATGTGATTACTTCGCATAGTTGGCGTGCCTTCTCCTCGTCCTTCATAAGTAATTATAGAATGAAAGAGTCAAAATTAGGCCTGGTTTTAGCCTTCTTAAGTAAGTCCAAAATCTCTGGCATTGAAAATTGAGCAGAAACACGTGCATCTTCAGCATCAGAGGCATGAACATGTGCATTGCTAACATTGGAATCATGAGCATAGGCATAGTGAATGTTAGTATCATGAACATGGGTATGAGCGCTAAAATCATGTGCATATGCATCACGCACATTAGGATCAATAGCTTGTGCATCAATAGGACTAGAATTTTGAACATGCACACTATCACTACAGTCATGAGCATATGCATCATCAACATCAACATCTTGAGCATGTGCACCATAAGCATTAGAATCCTGGATGTATGCATCATAAGCACTAAAGTCATCGACACATGCATTATACGTGTTAGGCTCATCAACATGCACATCATGGGAAGTAGCAACATAAGTATCATGCACATAATCATCAGAAGCACTAAGATAAGAGTAGAAAGGCTCATTGTGTTGCTGATAGTTGTTGGATGTTAAGGCGACATTGGGATGCTTGTAGGATTTGACATCAATATGATCATGATAATCATCCAAATGCCCAGGAACCGTCTGTGTATGAGTAGTCTCAACAAGTTCATCCAAGTGCTTCATAGCTTCATCAGGATCAATCTGCAAAAACTCACCCCTGCATCTTGTTTCAAGAATTTGGCATTCATGCTCAGTTAATCCATAATAAAAATAACTAACTAAAAACCAATTAGGATAACCATGTTGTGGGCATGAAAGTATTAAACTTTTAAATCGTTGCCATGCATCACATAATGTCTCATCATCCTTTTGTGTAAAGGATGAAATCTTTCTTTTCAATGCGTTAATCATATAAGTAGAAAGATACTCATTGACAGAAACATGACTCGTTCTATTCTCCAAGCTCAATTCGTATATACTTTTCTTACGAACTATTGTTTGAGAAAATCCATCTCTCGACTTCATAGGACATGATCTCAAAAAGTCTTAATATAATTCATTTTCCATCCTCTTTTTTTTCAATTTTTTTTTTGGTCAGTTTTTTTTTAGCAAGTAAAAATAAAATGAAAATTCAAAACAAAAGTAAAAAGAAAATAAAGAAAACTAAGGAAAAAGAAATAAAAATCCAAAGAAAAGGGAACAAAGTAACCGCATTCGATGTCTTCAATCATCGTGATCTGATTCTGGCGCTTTTCTAAACCGTCTCCCCGGCAACGGCGCCAATTTTTGATGTCGCTCAAATGTGTCACGTACAATGGTCGCGGTGTAGTACAGCATAAGAGAGGTCGAACCCACAGAGAGACAAGCAGGAAAGATCCAGAAATACAGATAACAATATATCGAAAACAATCAAGAGTGTAAAAGTTAAGAAAATAGATTGAAGATGTGATGATGAGATAAAGTTAACGAAAGAAATCAGGATTTGAATGAGGCTAGGTTTCAGGAATCACTTCACTCGGATTTAGGTTCTTCTCTTCTCAATGGTTCATATGATACTCAGTCAAGGGATTCACATCCCAATCATCTTAACCGGAAGATATGGAACTATAAACCTAACAAAATATATAAATGTCTCTTCTTACGATTGATTCTTCCTTATTATAGGTCTAACTTCATCCAACCCAAACCTAAGAATATATGATACCGGCTGTCACTACAAGCAACATATAGTAAAAGTTCATCGGGACAAAGCCCTAACTCTATCTAACCAGATCTCTAAGAATACACAATACCAACTCTCACAATCGGCAATGCATAGCAAAGATTCCTCGGGATAGAGCCCCAACCTTGTCCTACCAGATCCCTAAGAATACACAATACCAACTGTCACTACGGGCAATGCATAACAAAGGTCTCGTGAGACTCGGTAGGAGAATCAAAAGAGATAACTATGGGATCACAATATCATAAAAGAAGCATGACTGGGTTTATAATATTAATGATCCACATAGAAATCTATAATATGAAAATAATCTTTGAAGATCCAATACATAGAAAAGAGTTTAACTATAAAGATTAAAACTATGAACCATTGTTGGAGAAGAAGCCTTAGTCCTCGCTAGATCATCCGTCTGCCATGCCTGCGGATTACTCGGCCATGGATGGAGATTCCTTCATCTTCTTCCTTTGGAAAACGTCCAGAAAAGGGCCTCCAAAAACGTCCAAGAACTCCCCTTTATATAAGGACATGAAACCCTAGCTTTTATTTCAGCCGTTGGATTAAATCTGATGGCTCATATTCAGGTCGTCCGACAAGGGATCGATCTTCTTAAGGATAAAGATCGATCTTCTTTCTTTTCCCAATTTTTGTAACCTTGTTCGCCCCGTCTAAGATCGATCTCCCTAAGGAAAGGATCGATTTTCTTTCTCCGTAGACTGGGTTGCTTCCAGATCGCCCAACGCCCACAAAGGATCTATCTTCCTAATAAAGAAGATCGATCTTTTATTCCAACTTTCTTGTTTTCGCTCACGGTCGATCTTCGCATCGACCCTGCGAAGGGTTTTCTTTGACAGAGGCTGACGGTCGATGCCACGGTCGACCGTGGGTCTTTTTTATCTCTACATGCATTAGAGATCGATCTTTTATGTAAGGAAGATCGATCTTTTATTTCCTGCATATTTCTTCTGCTATTCTGCACTGCGCACTGGAACTAAGAACACTGTAACTTCCTCTATGAAGCTCTAAATCAAGAACCGTAAAATTCTCCCGAAACTAGAATTCAAGAGCTTTCCAACCATATATGGCACATTATCTGGTTCTTCATGAGCAGGTACAGTTTTGGCGTTAAAGACCCATCTTTGCTTCAATTTCCTGCATAATACAACTAACTTTGTGAAGCAACATATACTGACGAAATGGTCTATACTAATCATTAAAACTAAGCAAATAAGCTGCTCTTAGTCATGTTCAGAGTGCACTTTCATGCACTCATAATATATACTTGTAAACAAATTAATAAAGGAAATGGTTGTAACCGTTTTTACTCCTTATAAGGTTGATTTCTCAAATACAACTGAATTAATGATCATATAATTATATCCTCGAATACATCATGTTATGCATCGATTTATACATCATAATATAAAACTATAATAAAACTGTGTCAAACGCCTCGAAGCTCCACATCCTCGATCACCTCGACATATCGCACCATCTTCTACAGTAACACCTGAAAGAAGGAACTGCATCGACCTATATCGCCGATGCAGTCCAGGTATGGTGAATGCACAGTATGGTTCTGTAACGGCCGCCATCGTCCGGGGCCGCCCAAGGCCTGCGGGCTCCGTCCCGGATCCACCTGAGGGCCCAACCCGACACAATATTGTCCGCTTTTAGCTCACCGTAGAAATCTGAGAAAACATCTCAGTAGGTCAAGCATGCTTAACCTTGGAGTTTTCTGGCGGATCACTACCATCACGGCTTTAAAACGCATTGTGTCTTATAAGGGTTACTAATATACTTATTATCTATGTGGGGTTGTTTACCCGGTTATCTGGTTCGGCTACATGCCCTCCAGGCGAACACCGACACCTAGGTACCCGGGTCTCACAACCCAACCCCCTTAAAGGCCTAGCGCACAAATCGACTAACAGTACAACCTGCTATGATACCATCTGTAACGGCCCCCACCATCCGAAGCCACCCAGGGCCTACGGGCTTCGTCCAGGATCCACCCAAGGGCCCCACCCGACACAATATTATTCGCTTCTGGCTCACCGCAAAAATCTGGGAAAACTTCCCAAGGGGTGACCCATCCCGGGACCGCTCCAAGGCAAGCATGCTTAACCTTGGAGTTTTTGACAGATCTCTGCCATCACGGCTTTAAAACGCGTTGTGTCTTATAAGGGTTACTAATATAATTATTATCTACGTGGGGTTGCTTACCCGATTACCTGGTTCAGCTACATGCCCTCCAGGCGAACATCGACACCTATGTTCTACTCTATGTCGCATAGAAAGGAAGGGAACTGCAACTATGTCGTTCTCTGCCTAAGTCTAAGATATGCCCAGGGGCTTCATAACCCCGTCGATTCCCGAGGGCTCCTGTTCGGGTCCCACCCTCAACCAAAAACAAACGAGAGGAAACAAAGACTGTGAGCTCCTTTCCATGTACCACCATGCCATATCATACCATCTCTCGCGGGGACACACAAGTCAGGAACATCGACATCCATTCTTAGCACTTGGCCTTGGAGATCCGACAAACCCTCTACACCTCAAATACAATGATATACTGTATATACTCGACTATAACAATAAGCTCAAATGATATCAAACATAATCATTGATGACAATCACGTCCTAATCCTCGACTACCTAAGCCCCCTAAGGCTAGATCCGAGATACCTGAGAATCCCGGATCGGTGATCGAACCCATCGCCTACCACCTAGCCTTAATGTTTCTAATGCAAACAAATGCATGCAATACTCACACGCACATTTAATAGATCAGAACATGCAATAGTTTGTCATACATCATACGGGGCTAGGCATAGCCTCTAGCTTACTAGAGGGTAAACATAGCAATGGTCCAAATCTATAAGGATCTATCTAGCAAAGCAAATGTAACAAACACACAACATATCAAAATCCGGCATTACCATGACGTTCACAGCTGTCAACTGCAATTTGGTACAATGGGGATACAACCCCGGCCAACCAATACACAATAGTTACAATACACACTAATTATGGCACACCCTCGGCCCATTTAACTATCTAAATATCCCAGGGGGCATGACTCCCTTGGTTCAACCACAAGCCTCACGTAGGGCTGGGCCACACCTAGGGCCTACATATATATATATTGTGATAATTTGCATTTAGGGCTTTGAGAAGGGAATATTTGCCCAAAACACCAAATACCTTTTCCTTAAGGCATTTAGGGCAAACACCTTTTTTTAGTACTAAAATGCCCTTC
>OY986970.1:16554270-16579894 GCA_963920575.1 Narthecium ossifragum | reverse complement strand
GACCCTTGATAAGTCACTAATTATTCCTAATTAAACCCCTTAAATTACCTTTGTTAGGCCTAAAGTAGGTGTATTTGATATCATATTGCTTGATTTCTGGTTTAAGTAGGATTTGAGAAGAAATATCAGAAATTCGGCCAAAAATCACTAAATTCTGCAAAAAGACTGTTTCGTCGACTGTTTGGAAATAACTCACCAGAAATTCTACACAATTCCAAATATTCTGAAATTCTGGGAGATATAAGAAGACTTCCAGATCTACAACTTTCATGTTGAAAACTGTGTGAGATTCTGTCTACATTGGCGCCAGGATTGAAGCAAACTTAGATCTATGAAAGCTGAAATTTGAGAAAAGCTGAAGAAATTAATTGATGACGTGGCAGTTAATGACCCAGTCAAACCGACTACAGAGATGGATCGGATTTGCGTTCGATGGATCGCTCCGATGACGTCAGCAACCCTCAATTTAGGGAAATTAAAGTTTAAGTTCAACTATAACTCCTAATTCCGGGATGGAGGGTTTCTAAGACATAAGGGGGTGATTCCAATCGAAAATTATCAACTTTTGGACCACTTTTGGAGGAGAAGGCTAGGGTTTTGAAGATGGAGATCTTTCCGCGGGGATCGACGGCTTCCTTCCCAACACCTATGGATCTTTCCCAGAAGATAAGTAACTAATTCTAAACTTAGGGATATCATGCAACCCTATGATTTTCTTTGGTTTGATTCTTGTAAACTTCTTCTCAACATGATCTCATAAATATGGTTTTAATGATTAGAGATTTGAGGGAACAGAGTTCCTTTGAAGTATTTTCAGTCGTATAAGCTTTCTGTGATTGTATATACAGATTTATGAGATGGTTTTCAGGTGATTTATGGTTTGCTTTTGAGATAGGCTATGCTATGCTTGGATAGGTTGTGTCAAGGTCATTAGGAGTAGTATAACTTAAAGTAATCGTAGGATCGAAGACAACCTATGCCAAGAAAGATAGGCTATGCCGTTAGGAACATAAATCTTATTTTAGGGATTCATGTGAGCTTGTAGCCATATGATCCATATTGTTGAGAGAAGTGAACAAGAGGATAACTAGAGAAGATTGAAGGTGAAGCTACGGCGGATTGAGTAATCCCTAGGTAATTCATTACTTGGTTCCAATCCCGATCACTTTACTTGCTTTCTTAGATAGTTTTTTAGATAATTCAACCAACCTTTTGATTACTCCGCTTAGGAATCAGTTTTGAGAATTGATTTTCAGTTTCCAACGTTTTCCCTGTGGTTCGATTTCGAATTTCACCGCTAGTCTACGTAGTAGTATTAGTGATTGAATAAGGATAAATTTAAGATTTGATTGAAGTTAGCAACATTTTAACGACAACGTTTGCGAGCGATCAACCCTTCTCCCATATATATTCATCTAGATAACATGCTACAATCTGAAGTAAGCTCCTAAGTACATGAAATAGGCGAAGGAATACATGTACGTGGCATAATCATAGGTAAAACCCAATCCATTTGCATGAGACTTGGCATTTAAAGGCTAAATTTTCCATTAGTACCCTGTAATTTGATCGAGATTTTTATTTGGTCCCTGACATTCAAAAAGTTGAAATCATGTCCCTCAAGTTTTGATTGCTCGCTTATGTAGTCCGCCACATCAGCTCCCATTAAACGTTGTCAGAGGCTAACGGCAAAAGACTCAATTTTGACTTTTTAAATTATTTTTTATGCCACATCAGCCCCACCTGTCTCCCCTCCACCCCCATCTCCGATCGGAACTTCGACGGCGAACCCCTCGACGACGATGGTCTCCAAGAGGATCTTCGCCGTCGGATTTGGTAGAGGAGGTGCTGGTGCTTGGGTAGTGCTCACCTTGCCACTCGCTGACACTATCATCCATGTGAGGACCTGTCCCTCTACCTCTGTGGCTCGTTGTAGACCGCAAGGGTAATTTGGTAAATTGCGCATCGTTGATTTGTTTCACACCCGCGTGTGCACACACTGACCTTGTTTCTGTTAGTGCTTGTTTAGAATGGCTAGGTGGACCTGAGATCGGAAGATCCCAGCTCGGGCGCGTGGAAGCTTGCCTTTGGGCAGCTGACGACCCTCGAGCGATCGATCGCTCCTTGGAGCGATCGGTCGGACTCGTGAGCGAGTCGGTGGGTTTTGACCCGCTCGGATCGATCCGACTTGGTGTTGGATCGATCCGAATTGGTCGGATCGAGCCGACTTAGTGTTGGGATCGATCCGGGGCGCGAGCGACCGATCGCTCCTTGGTGCGATCGATCGGAATCGCGTCGGTGGCTTTTCTGCTTCGCGAGGACGGCCGCCGCTGGCCATCTCTCTCTCTTGTCAGAAGGGGAGGACTTTCCCTCCCCTCCTTCGCCTTTTCCCCCTCTTTTCCGGCTGTCCCCTCCCCCTTTCCTCCTTTTCTCCTTCCCCTTCCTCCTTCCTTTCTCTTTTCTTCTCTCCCGACGTTGCTCTTCCCCTGTTTTTCTGGCAGCCACCTTCCCCTCTTTCGTTCTCCCTCCTCCGACCATCATTTTGGGTGTTCTAAGGCTCGTTGGATCCGTGGCAAGGAGAGGAAGGCTCCTGGTGTGGTTTGGAGGCTTGTTGGTGACTGGTTGCGAGGGATCAGCCGGGATTAGCGTTCTTCGGTAGGTTCTTCTACCTACTGTGTTCTTCCTTGGGTTTTTTTAGATCTAGCCGTTGGATCTTGTCGATATTTGTCTTGTTGGATTTCTTATGCCTATTAGAATTTTTTACATAAGTTTCATGTTATTTGGTTGGGATTTGAGTAGGTTTTATGCATGATTAAGCTCGGATTCTCTGTTTTCTGCTGTTCTTGAAGAACAGCCGGCTTGTGGCGTGTTGTCCGGGCGGCACGTACATGATCTTGGGTTGTGTTGAGTATGCGAGTTGTAGATCCTTGCGTCTACTCTCTAACCCAACTGATTTCATATTTTTCCGATTTTTCTACGATTTGTTATGAAATGTTTGCTGGAGGGCTGCGTTGCAGCAATTAATTGGTAAGTTAGTTTGATTAACGGTTTTGATTAGAGTTTTCCTGTTAATCCAACCGTTGGATGATTATGGATTTTGGATATGATGATCCTGGTACATACACCTACTGATGGCTAAGTTGGATCTTGAATCTGACGTCGTTTAGATGTCGGATCGACGGGATCAATTAGCCTCTAGTAGAGGACTTTTGGGTGTTTTGAATATAATATTATATTTCAGAATATAATATTATATTATTTACTGTTCATCATCGTTTTCGGGGTTGCTTCCCGTTGCACGAGTCCGTGGGTGACGGTCGCGGTACCGTCGTAATGCCGGGACTCGTTGCTGATCGGCTGGCAGCGGTTGGTAGTACCGTTGCAGCGATCCGATTGACTTGTATGCTACCCTTGACATACTGTTGCGTGCCTATCTCCTGTTTGTGTATGTCATAGCATGCATTGTTGAACTGTGCATTAGTTGCATTGGTTAGGGCGTGGGTGATCTTTGGGTCGCCGTCCCGAGGCTGGAAGCTCGGACTTAGCCTAGGACCGGGGTTGGGTGGTTGGACCCGGTTTGAATTGTAGTGCCCAGTCAAACTTGATGATAGGCCTAGATGACTGGCACACTTATTGTTTGATGATTGTAGAGGTCGTGTCGGCGTCGAGTCGGATCTGAGGTGTAGCCGGTGTCCGGTGTTCCTAAAACTCTTGAGTAGAGGAATTGCCTACTCAGTGGTGTCCTTTCCCACCAAACAGTGTTCAGTGTCCTGTTGAGAGTCAGCAGTTTTGTTTCCTGCTACTGAGTGTGACCTGACATGTGACCAGCCAAGCTGGGAGACCATGATCGTGGGCCTTAGGGACACGCGGTGGGGTTATGGGACCCCTGTATACACCCAGATTCCACTTAAGGGCGACACTGTTGTGTTTCCCTCTTCCTTCTGTGTGTCGTAGTGTAGATCCCTACTGAGCTTAGTGCTCACACCTACCCGGGCTGCGTTTTGCAGGTGCAGGCGTCAGTTCTTCCTCTATGGCCCCTACCGGGCAGTTGGTCGGCGGTGCGGCGGCGCCTGGTGGATTCTGAGATGTGGCGATATTTACTGCTTTTACCCTTTTGCTAGTTAGTCTCCTTCGGGAGTAATGTTGTAGTTGGATCTTCCCCTCTCCGAGGATATGTATATTAAACACTTTGAGTTTAATCTGTGCTTCGAGGTTTTGCTAATTAATGTTGTTTTAATTGGGGTTACTTTTGGTGAATTGCTAGGGAGACCAATAGGTTAGAGGGAACCCTCGCAGTTCTTTTTCCGCGTTTTGTAGGTTTCGGTTCGCGTCACCCGGCCCGGTTGGGCTTTCGCGGGTCGGGGCGCGACAATCCATGCTGCCAGCAATCCTCCCATCCAAATGCCACCACTCTATCTCCATCAACTCCACATCCTGCCCTCCTTCCCAGCTCCAGCTCATCCTCTTCTACATCTCACTGTACATTGTTGGACTAGCTCAGGGCAGCCACAAGCCTTGCATCTAGGGCTTCGACGTCGACCAGTTCGACCAGGCCGACGCCGGGGAACGCAAGTCCCGGGCCTCCTTCTTCAACTGGTGGTTCTTCGGCTTGTGTAGTGGCGTCCTAGTCGCCATCGCCGCGTAAAGCTACATACAGGACAACGTCGGCTGGGGACTCGGCTTTGGCATTCCGTGCATTGTCATGGCCATCGGTCTCATTGTCTTCCTGTTGGGCACTCGGACGTATCGCTATTATCGCCTACAAGGGGAAAGCCCCTTTGTTAAGGTTGGCAGGTCCTTTGTGGCATTGGCGAGGAGCCGCCGGTGAGTTGCCATTAATGATCAAGAAGCTCCTTTGCTCTTACCGGATTAGCCATCGAAGTAAATCCCTATTGCTATATATATATATATATATACATGATGAGTTTAGTAGTAAAGATCATGGTAGCGCGATATCACCAAAATTTTCTAATGCAGGAACACAGAGCGATCTGAAAGAGATGATGTCGAGTGGCCTAGCGTTGATGATCAGATAGAAGAAGCTATGGGGGTGCTTCGATTGTTTCCAATATGGGTCTGCTGCTTGACCTACGCCATTGTCGCGGCTCAAATATCGAAGTTCTTCACCAAGAAAGGCGCCACCCTTGACCGCACGATCGGTGGCAATGGTCTCGAAGTCCCTCCCGCTGCACTTCAGAGCATCGTTAGTGTATCCATTGTCGCCTTTATCCCGGTCTATGACCAAATCCTGGTTCTGATAGCTAGAAGGATTTCCAAAATCCCTTCTGCCATCACCATGCTGCAGAGAATCGGCGCCGGGGTCGCCATTCAAGCTATCCTAGTGCTAGTGGCAGCTTTTGTGGAGATGAAGAGACTCAAAAAATAATAAAAAAGTCAAAATTGCCACGTTGGGTCAAATTTGAGTCTTTTGTCGTTAGCTAGTCTGACCGTGTTTAACGGAGCGTTTAACGGAGCTGACATGGCGGACTACATAAGCGAACAATTGAAACTTGAGGGACATGATTTCAACTTTTTGAATGTTAGGGACCAAATAAAAATCTCGATCAAATTACAGGGTACTAATTGAAAATTTAGCTGTATTTAAATATACTAGCATGATCCGAGTTACAAACACACATATATATAACATGATAAGAAATGCTAACATAACATTGATAAGAGGAATCGAGGATATTCATCGAAGATATCATTTTCGTAAATAGAAAACCCAAGCCTATTCTGTCAAGAAATCCACGTTAAATTTACAGGAAATCCATCTGAAAGTTGCCTACTAGCATACTAGTGTTCATCACATAAAATATATCAATTTGCATAAAAGGAGAGAACCTCCATAGACATGACATAGAACTAAGCATGCACAAATCTATCAACATCTTACTAGGGGTAACATACCTGTTATCTAGCATTCTAATTAATCTACCTTGAAAATAACAAAGCAAAGAAATCAAGATCAAACCCAGAATTCAGCCAATAGCCAAAACTTTATCAAAGATTCAATTTCATCACAGATCAGGGAACAATTCATCATAGATCATAGGAAAATTCGAAAATTATGAAATCAGCGGCAATAAGAAGCAGATGCGAAGATCTACAACCTTCACGATGAAGGTTTTATGAGATTCCTCACGGAATAACACCAGCTTCGAGCAGAAGCTGGCTGGATGCTAAGGACAGGGGCTGAAAACCAAAATCTGGGAAGAGCTTTGATCAAAGCTTGATCAAAGCATACCAAGGTGTGATGAAACCCAGCTCAGGTGATATCTGAGCTCAAGGGAAACATGGCATAGGGTAGAAATCCATAAAAATGCAATTGAGACCCTCTCAAATCAAATCCAAAGCTACGATAATCTAACCAGTTAAAGATCTAACACAAACACATACAAATCCGATTCTAAGCATGCCACAAGCAAACCTTAGATGGCCTAATCAAGAATTAGGGTTGAAATCCCTACTTGCAAAGGTCTGGGAAGAGGAGATCTGAGCTTAGTCTTCGTCCCTGACGCTGTCCCGGGTGCTATAGCTCGGCGATGGCGAAGAAACTCCAAGGGAACGCCGGTGGATCTCATCGATCGGCGACGGTAGCTTCCAATGAACTCGGGAGAGAGGTAAGGGAGAAGACAAGGGTATTATTTGAGGATAGAGGAGGTTGGGGAACTCGAGAGAGGTGAGGGGGAGCTCGGGGAGGAGCGGCGACCAGCGACGGTGGCGAAGGAGCTCCGGAGAAGAGGTAGATGCTGGCGCGATCACGGGTAAGGGAGAGGAAAGGGGAGAGGCTGCCATGCGTGGAAGAAAGAAAGGGAGAGAGAAAGAAGAGAGGCTTTTATACTAATGCTGAGATTTAATCTCGGTCGTCCGTCTCGATCTTTCTTGATCGAGTTCCGATCTTCCGATCGGGAACGCATATAAGGATCTAATCAACCAGATGCATCAATCCAAGGCTGTGTATTCACAACGCGGGTGTAAAACCGACCGCTAAGGAGTAATTTACCAAATGGCCCTTGGGGTCCAAAAGCAGCGATCTGATCAATCGATCGTAGACTAAGGCCAACCGAGTCAAACCAACAATACCAGACCCTTGACCTAACATGGTCGGACCAGGTTGGAGGAACGGGTCCTCACAGATTTAGTGACAAATTTATACTAGATTTGTTGACACTAATTCGCATCACTAATTTTAGTCTGTGACAACAAGTGTTGTAGCTAATAATATTATCGGTGACAATATTAATTGTTGTCACAAAAGATATTTTTTAGTGACAACAATTGTTCTGATAGTCAAATGTGATTATGGTTATGAAAAAAGTTAAAATAACCACTCTTATTGTCACAAAAACCATTAATAGTGGCAAAAAATTATTATTATAACAATTACATTTGTTAGTCACAATAATTGTTATCACAACTGAAGGTTATTGACAATCTTCATTGCCACAAATCGTAGACTAGCTACATGTTACATATAGAATTTGATCTAATTAACTTATTAATTGACATACATTCAATATAAAATAAAAGTGGATTATAAATAAAATTTTATTAATCAAATTTTTCATAACAAAAGTAGTCCAAGTGACATAAATAAGTTCACTACATAGTTCCTAATAAATGTCAGAGAGCTAAAAAGTTTGTCAAACTAGGCTCTAAGATCTCAATACGAAAGAACAAGTCCAATGCACAAGAGCAACGATCGATGATCCTGCAAAAACAAATCACGAAACATGTTACTTTGGAAAAATAAATA
Source organism: Narthecium ossifragum (assembly GCA_963920575.1). Classification (NCBI taxonomy): domain Eukaryota; kingdom Viridiplantae; phylum Streptophyta; class Magnoliopsida; order Dioscoreales; family Nartheciaceae; genus Narthecium; species Narthecium ossifragum. The sequence continues at coordinate 16,572,132 of OY986970.1, read as the reverse complement.
TCAATATGTGTATCATATATTGTTTTCATAAATTGGAAGAAGTCAGTTTAAGCTCCATTACTCTATAAATGACTAAACTTCTTCATAATTTTGAAGCACATATGTACGAGCTTGGTCATACTCCTCTTTGCTAAGGTGACATGATTTTAATGCTCCTTTCATATTACCATTTTTGGCAAAAACAGACAAGCCACTATGATCCAAACGTCCATCATCATTTCTTGATACCTGATTGAATATTATTTCAACAGTATGTAGATATGTTGAGCAAAAGGTTAAGAATTCATCTGCTAGATAACCTTCTACAATCGAGCCCTCTGGATGAGCCTTATTTCGTACATATGATTTAAGTGCACGCAAGTACCTAACACATAGTAAAGACTCTTAATTAGCGAAATATTCAACTAAAGTCATAATGGTACACGATTGAGTAAAAAAGAATAAACCTTTCAATTGGGTACATCCATCGATAATGTGCCGGTCCAGCAAGTTTAGCCTCTGTAGCTAAATGAACTGGTAAGTGAACCATTATGTAAAAAAAAGCTAGTGGAAACACCATCTCTAGCTTACATAGAATGATCCTTCATTTTCTCTAAATCCTCAACTCCCAATGACTTTAACACAAATTCTTGAAAAAATTACTCAACTAATGAGTGGCTCACATACTATCTTAGGTAAAAGTCCATGTATTACAAGTGGAAGTATCTGTTGCAACAATATATGGTGATCATGGCACTTCAAACCTATAATTTGTTTTTTATTAATATTCACACATCGTGAGATATTTGATGAGAAACCATCATGAACTTTTATATTTGCTAAGAACTCACAAAAGATAGTTTTCTCATGAGCCGACAATGCGTAGCATGCAGCTGGCAACCATAATTTATTCCTGTCAACATAAGGATGAAAATCTCCCCTAATGCCCATGTCTACAAGATCATAATGACTCTTTACTGTGTCTTTGGTTTTCCTCTTGATATTCATGATTGTTGACAATATATTATCTGAGATATTTCTTTCAATATGCATAATGTCAAGATTATGTCGCAATAAATGAGTCTTCCAATAGGGCAACTGGAAAAAGATACTCCTCTTCATCCAATTTTAAGCATAGTTTGAATCACTACGCTTTCTTTTTTGACCCTTGCCAAATATAACATTATCCAATGACTGCAGTTGATCAAGAACATCATCTCCCGACAATGCTTTCGGTGCAAGTCTTTTCTCTACTTTGCCATCAAAGGACTTTTTATTTCGTCGCCATGAATGATTGAGTCTCAAAAAATGAGAATGAGATATATAACATAGCTTGCTCCTAATTTACATGGAGGAAGTGTCTTTATGGCAACATGGACAAGCTAATTTTCCTTTGGTTGACCATCCTGACAAGTTAGCATATGCTGGAAAATCGTTAATAATCCACATCACGGCTGCTCTTAATTTGAAATTCTGTTGTGCATGTGCATCATATGTGTCAATCCCAACTTCCAACAATTCTTTCAACTCTTCAATCAAAAGTTATAAGTATACATCAATATCATTTTCTGGGCACTTGGGTCTCGAAATAAGAAGTGTCATCATGAAATTGGTATGTTTCATGCACATCCAAGGAGGTTGATTGTATGGAATTAGAATTACAGGCTAAATACTATGTGAGGTGTTCATAAGACCATAAAGCTGGAAACCATCACTTGCAAGGCCAAGGCGAACACTCCGTGGATCTGCAGCAAATGAACCATGTTGCTTATCAAATTATTTCCATGCAACAGAGTCAACTGGGTGTCTCAACACACCATCATCAACACGTTGCTCCTTATGGCATCTCATATCTTTAGCGGTAGTTTTGGACATGAATAGCTTTTGTAGTCTTGGCTTTAGGGGAAAGTGCCTCAAAACCTTGTGTGAGATTCTACTCCTACCTCGTTCGACTTTTCATCTTGAAAGTCCACACACAGGAGATGACTGCGCATCCTGATGCTCCCGCCAATATGGAATGCAATAATTCCTACATGCATCTATTTTTGTATAATCCTGACCCAAATCACGAACAATCTTTATTGCCTCATAAAATGATCTTTAATAAAATAATCCTACTTGCATCTTTTCGAACAAGCTCTTTTATAAATTGCAACAGTAGATCCATTGATTTTTTGGTCCAATTATTTCGAGTCTTCAATTGCAGTAACTTCACAACAAACACCAATTTAGTTAGCGTGTAACCTGGATATAGTTTCACCTTGGCATCTTCTAGCAATTGATAAAACTTCAAAGGCCTCCGAATTTGGATCTTCAGAAGTATTTGCAATGCCACATGTATCATAAATCATTCCAACAAAGTCATCATCAGCTGCGTCATTTGCGTCATCATCATTGCCAGTAGAATCTGAACCAGATGGTTCGTATGCATTTGTTGATGTTTCACCATGAAGATCCCATGTACTGTAGCCCTCTAGAATTCCATTATTGAATAAGTGAGCTCTAACATCGTATCGAAGATTGAAGACACAATTCCTACATTTATTGCAGGGGCACCGAATTCTATCACCGACCCTTACTGATTTTAATGCAAAGTGGAGAAAAGAATCAACTCCATTCATATATTCCCAACTTAACCGGTTTTTTATTTTCATCCAATTCTTGCCAGACATTTTTCCTAATAGTTTTCACAAAATAAACTATTAAAATGAGTTGTTTTATTGGTTTCATAGCTTGTAATCAAATGGCTATGAAATGTAATTCAAAAAAAACAAACACATCAAAGATCAAAAGAAGAAAACCATCTACTAGATAGAAATAGTTAAGTCTATCACAAGACTTGTTAACTAGCATTTGACTGATTATCATACTTATATTAATTCTACTTTTAATCATTTTTGAAGATATACAAACCAAATTCAAATTGTGAACATGAAAAAATAACATTTAAGATATGGCTACTGATGTGAACAGGTTAAAAAAGTACTCACCAACTTAGATCTTTCAAACAAAGAGAATTCTACAATGAGCCCTCCGTCTGCAGATCACTGGAGAATCAACGCCAAATTCGGCTCCAATCAAGTCAACTAAATTTTCAACATGAACAGTATAAAAGATACAATAATTGCTATAACTATTGATCTCCAGCTAGTAGACTGGAGTGTAGGACATATTAAAGCAACAACATTACACATGAAAGAGCTACAAATTAAAGAGTCCTTAAATGAATAAGAAGGCATGCAAATTGCTCGAGTGTGCTTAAGAAACTGAAAAAGTGCATAAAACATTTTTACTTGATCGAAATAGTCGAGAAATTTTATGTGATTAGAATAAAACTAAAAAGCTATTGAATTGCTTAGTGAAACAAAGGAAGGTATTTAATCATGAAACTAAGCTATTGATTGCTTCAAGGGGTCGGATATTCAGTTCTCTCCTGATCAGATACTAAATTTGACACAGGAGACAAGAAAAATTCGCTATCTGTCACTGTGCCTCCCTCACACATTAAGTCTTCCTCATCAGGTAAAATTGGCAGAGTTACTAGAGCAGGAAGGTGTTGACATAATTTAGACTGAAGGGGGGAAATGTTCTAATCCTTCAAAACCTGGTGTTCTTGGCTTCATTTAGAAGGCAACACTACCACTTGCAGCTGCATATTCTATTTCTGGAGCTGTCAAAATTCCAGTTATGTGCTTGATGTGCTGTCGTAGGTACTCAAAAATAAAATCAATAATCGTTAAAATAAATGTAGTAGTGCGAGTACGAGTCGATCCCACGAGGAATATCTAGCCTATGTTTTGTGCTATGTGAACCAAGATAGGGGGTTTTGAGTAAAATAAAAATAATAAAGAAACAATCTAAAGCAAAGAATCGAGTTGAATCAAGAGAACAAACCTTAGTCTAAGTCAACATCCTTCATCGGAATCCAATAACTGATCATTGATGCAAGTATATATCAATTCATACCATGAATATTCACCGTTCAAATTAAATTCGAATCTCTTCTCGATCATAGTTATTAGAAACAAGCGATCTAATCAATCCTAACTACTAAACAACCTAAGACACGTGCTGTAGATTTAATCTAGTAGCAGCCTTAAGAATAGGGAGATCGATGAAGCTAAACAACACAAGCACAAGCGGTTGCATTTAATTTAGTCGAATGTTCTTCCTAAGATCTAATAATCTCTGAAACGCAGTAGATCATTAAACCTAGTTGCCTCACAGATTAGAGGGATCAAACAATTACAGATTTGATATCCAACCTACCAGTAGATTGCGATGAATAATGTACTAGTAGGCCTCCTAGCAATTAAACAAGACAAGCATGAATATAATCACAGAATAACATTCAATACTCAAGTATTAACTGAACAATAAAAATAGATTAGATCTCACAGTTTCATTGATTCCGAGGTTTTAGTTTCCTTGACCAAGAATCAAGATTTAGCCACGCAGGGCCATCAAGAACAATCCTCCAAAAGATTCCATAAAGTTAGAGAAAACCTAAGAAAAATATAAAAGAGTCGAAAATAGTAGCCAAAAGTATCCAGAAAATCCCCCCTCAAACCCTAGAAAGAGTCCTATTTATAGCCTTAAGTGTCTCCATCCTCGGATTAGATCTGAACCATTGATTTTGTCATTGGCTCGACTTCAGGCTTTTTCCTTGAATACTGTGGGAGTTGCCAAACATTGAACTTCAATTGACAGAATAGCTGAAATCCTGCCCAAGGCTCCTTAGGATGGCCGAATTTCCATAACAACTGTGGTTGGGCGAATTCTTCACGTAGGATAGGGTATGCTCGATCACCTAAAAATAAAAGTAAAGCAAAGCAAAGCAAAAACAAAAGCAACATGCAAGCACACAACCTAAAAATAATTCAAGCACGCTCAAGCACACAATATAGAGAATTTTAAATCGTGCCCTAAGTGGACGATCTATAGCATGATGGGATGCAAAATCACTGGGTGTCATAATCTGAATATTTAACCTCAGTAATGCCACCAAGGTTAATTTAGCATATGAACCCAATTGGCATATTTCAAAAATGAGAATTAGTTTTTCCATACTAACATCAGTAAACAAGATAGCTAGATCTCTCAAATAGAAATACATGTCATCATAGTGATCAGGAAGAAATGAGTCAAGATTATGCTCAAATATAATCGAATCATCCATTGACCTATTAAGAATTTCGTCGTTCGCATTGTCAAGGATGTCAAGATCACATGATCGAATATAAATCCATCGAGATATGAAAATATGTACTAAGGTCATCTCCTTTTTAATCACTAATGAAGATGAAATAGTCACAGGAAATATACCTCACGACGTAATAGGAATGCTCTCAACTTCAGCCGGAGGAGGTTCATCGAATAAGTGCTCCTGGTATTCTCGGCGGTCAATCGAATCTTCTTCGCGATCGACTAGCCAAGACTGTACAGATTCTTCATCTGCCTTCTGTAGAATCTCCCCCGAAGCATCTCCAACTGTAGCTTTCAATTCCCTCACATCAATAAAATAAACAAGACAATCATTATTAGGATACTTCTTGGTATCATATATTTCAAACTTAATAATTTTACTATCAAATTCCATGGTAAGTGCGCCACTATGCATATCTATCTTAGTATTCGATGTCTTTAACAATGGTCTTCCCAATAAAATAGGAGTAGTATCATCATCATTCTCCATATCAAGCACATCACAATCACCAGGGAAAACTAAGTCAATAACTTGCACAAGAATATCTTCAACTACACCTTTAGGATAGGCGTTAGATCTGTCAGCCAATAGAATCACAACACCAGTTTCATTCAAAGATCCAAGTTTCAAAGAAGAATATATAGAATATGGCATGACATTGATAGAAGCTTCTAAATCTAACATTGCTCTTTCAAATTTACTGTTACCAATTGTACATGGGATAGTAAACATACCTGAATTTTTACACTTTGTAGGAATTTTTTTTTGAAGAATTGCAGAAACATTTTCCCCTACTTTCACCTTCTCACATCCTTTAAGTTTATGTTTCTTCTTAATTGTACACAATTCTTTCAAGAATTTAGCATAACGAGGTACTTGTTTAATAGCATCTAAGAGTGCTGTCGCGAGCACTCAAAAATAAAACCAATACTCTTCAAAATAAAGTTAGTAGTGCGAGTACGAGTCGATCCCACGAGAAGTGTCTAATATAAGTTTTGTGCTATGTGAACCAAGATAGGGGGTTTTGAGTAAAATAAAAACAATAAAGAAACAATCTAAAGCAAAGAATCGAGTTGAATCAAGAGAACAAACCTTGGTCTAAGTCAACATCCACCATCGGAATCCAACAACTGATCATTGATGCAAGTATATATCAATTCATACCATGAATATTCACCGTTCGAATTAAATTCAAATCTCTTCTCGATCATAGTTAATTAGAAACAAGCGATCTAATCAACCCTAACTACTAAACAACCTAAGACACGCGCAGTAGATTTAATCTAGTAGCTGCCTTACGAATAGGGAGATCGATGAAGCTAAACAACACAAGCACAAGCGGTTGCATTTAATTTAGTCGAATGTTCTTCCTAAGATCTAACAATCTCTGAAACGCAGTAGATTATTAAACCCTAGTTGCCTCGCAGATTAGTGGGATCAAACAATTACGGATTTGATATCCAACCTAGTAGTAGATTGCGATCAATAATATACTAGTAGGCCTCCTACCAATTAAACAAGACAAGCATGAATATAATCACAGAATAACATTCAATACTCAAGTATCAACTGAACAATAAAAATAGATTAGATCTCACAGTTTCATTGATTCCGAGGTTTCAGTTTCCTTGACTAAGAATCAAGATTTAGCCACGCAGGGCCATCAAGAACAATCCTCCAAAAGATTCCATAAAATAAGAGAAAACCTAGGAAAAATATAAAAGAGTCGAAAATAGCAGCCAAAAGTATCCAGAAGATCCCCCCTAAACCCTAGAAAGAGTCCTATTTATAGCCTTATGTGTCTCCATCCTCGGATTAGATCTGAACCATTGATTTTCTCACTGCCAAGGTAGGATCGATCCTTCAATGGGTGTAGGATCGATCCTTTGCATCAAAATCTTCAATTTCTGGCTACGCCCGAGTAAGATCGATCCTTCCCTAGGTGTAGGATCGATCTTGCTGAATAGGATGGATAGTAGGATCGATCCTTCTGTGATCATCTGAAAGTATGCGTTCTGTCAGGTTTACTGCATAGAAGGATCGATCCTATTAGGAAAAAGGATCGATCTTTCTTTCATGAGTATTTACTGTTTTGCCATCCAGACTGCGCCATTGGTACTAAAATTACCGTAACTTCCTCTAGGAAACTCGGAATCACGAACCGTAAAATTCTTCAGAAACTATACTTCAAGATCTTGCCAACCATGTATGGCACACCATTTGGTTCTTTATCAGCAGGTACAGTTTAATCTTTAAAGTTGATCTATATACTCTTTTCAGCTTCTTTTCGAACTTAAGGACTTCAATTGCATCCTAAATCAAAATATAGGAATAATGAGTGTATTTAGGTACCAAATAAGCACAGGAGACTAAGTATTAAGGGATAAAAATATAATATTATGCATCATCATCAAATTCCCCCACACTTAGCTTTTTCTCGTCCTCGGGCAAAACTAAAATTTCACTCTACTCAACATATCAAGGTTGCAACGCCATCAACAAAGAACAATCAAGCTCTTCAAAAAACTCATAACATATCATGAACAAAGATTTTTAGACAACATACAAATCAATCGGTAAGCTTTTTTACTTGAATATGGAGCATACTAAATAAGTAAACCAATTAAAATTAACACTCAACTCTCATGTGTTTGAAGGGCATGTATTTCACTCAAATTCATTCCAATGAAAATGATCTACCAAAAGCTTGCATATCTTCTCATTCTCCACCACTAGAAAAGTTGACATTTTGATTTCATAAATAGATAAAATGGCTCTTCATTCAAAAAAAAAGAAATAAGAATTGCTTAGTGAAACAATGTCAATGGACAGTGGTCTTGATACATGCATATGCTAGGCTTGCATTTGTCCTGATTCATCCATAATTCATTACAACCAAATTGGGTAGGATAGCAAGCCAAATGCATAACTTCTAATTCGGATATTGTATATACCATACATTCCACAACATCAATCATCAAATTTCTAAACTTGTGGCTTAAGTAGCATCTATAAGATCAAAGTTTCAAATAGCAGCAGCATAATACACATTTTGGGCCTGAAAAATATCATGGCAATTCTACAACCCAAATTCCCACCAAACATATAAGCATCCATTTTTAAGAATTACGGCAAAAGAACCATAGAACTCCTTGCCCACGCCTCATGGCCATTTATTCTTACTTGCATGCAAAAATCTTCTTACAGTTAGTCTTTGAGTCTAACTTAAGTTGCACAAAATCATGGAAAGTGATGCAAACTGAACTAACAAATTAGATTCGGCAAAGCTACATGAAATCTGATAGGCTAGAAAAACTTATACAGAGACATACCTGCAACATTCTATATAGAAACGACTTAATTGTATATAAGTTGTTCTAAACATCATAATCGAATACCTACATGATACCTCAGACAAATATATAGTATACTATCAAGTGTAAACAATGCTTAAGTCCTTCCTTTGTTTCATGTCTTGCGGACTAATTCAAGCGCAGATAATTGTTCTAATTGTTTCAATAATTATTCTAATTGCTTAGTTGAGAGATACAAACTGTAATAGTTGTTCTAATTGTTTCAATAAAAGCTTTAGTAGTTAATTCTAATATCGAAAGAAAACTATCATTCGAAATCAAGCAAACATTCAATCAATGTTTATGAATATTGCAGAGTAGAAAGCCCAACAATCCAGCAAGGTCCATCAATTACCATCTGCAACGGCTTGGTAGAAACAAGTACTATTAGTCTATTTAAGAGTTGGAGAGTCTGTTTCTTATGCAAGTGGAGCCTTCCATTGATGATGCAGCCTTGAGAAGCAGAGATAGCCAAAATATAATTTGTCCGTTTCTCATCGAAAACCAAATCAAAAAATGAAAGTAGTGAGCAAGGATGGGTGAATACAAGGAGAGAGTCCAGTTTATGTTTATGATCCGTGCTCATATCATAGGCAGATGCTAAAAATGAAATAGGTAATGCATTGTGATAAGAAACAACCCACCAAAACCTAAACCACCGTCTAGCACTAGCACCCAACAATAAGAAACAAAAACTAATCTTCATGAATCCATTAATTTCAACTTTAGAAATCCAACATTACCAACAACAACAACCAAATAGGACAAACATTCATCCATTACAGCATTTGAAGGAGATGTACTATAAACAAGAACTCACGGTTGTCCAAAAATGAAATAAATGGCAGCACTCAATTGAGATCAAATTCGAAGAAGATGTAGATTTGGGGTAATTCCCTACCTCGACGCAACGTCACGAAGGAAGTCATGTCTTTAGATGACGTCTCGGGAAAACGTCGCTGAGGCTGCGGTGGTTGTTCCAAAGGAAAAGAGAGAATGAGGGAAGGTAAGTTTATGTTGGGTTAGGGCTTAGGTAATGTGACTCTTTGTTTTCATCTAAAAGGGAAGGAAAGTAGATGGGATACACACCGGCGAGAGTGCTGGAAGTAAGCCGGGCAAGAACATCGAAGGAAGCCACGGGAAAGAGTGAAGTCGAAAGCAAGAATGCCAAACCACGCGCGGCTTGAGAATGCGAGAGGAAGCACGAGAGTTTCTGCGAGAACGTACGGAAGATGTGCGAGTGGGTTTTGTCAATTCTTTATGATAAGCTGTCTAAGTCCAACTCTTATTTTACTAGAGTCCAGCTAAATCTAGACTTGGTCAAGTGAATCGGTTAGAATAAGATTGGAAAGAGATAAAAATCGTTCCTATTGGCAACAGAGTTTTAGACCTTTAAATAGATAGCTTTGCATTGCACCTAATAGTTTTGCTATTTTTGCCTGATTTAATCCGAATTTCAAGATAAGTATAACTCATATTCTCCCGTTTCTTGACATTTTTTATTTTTGGGATGCACTTTTTGAATCTAATTTTAATTAGAGTCCAATTTAATTTGGAATTTCAAGAGAAGTATAACTCATATAATTGTCACTAAATACCTATTTTTAGTGACAAATTTTTCCATTGTCATTAAACCCTTGTCACCAAAAGAAAAATTTATTGTAGTGACAATCTGTGATGATATTTACTAAAAATAGGGAATACTTCACATGATAACATAATGGGACATATTTGCCCCGGTCAGATAAAAATTACTAACATCTAATGTAAAGGGCCACACGCCCAACAAGTTTATGACATAAGTCAGTAGATACAAAATAATACAATGACCATCACTGAGCTCCCAAATACATATGACAGCACAAATATCCAAATATAAAGCAGACATAATCCAAAACTACATCTCTGAGTATAAGGAAGTAAATGAGTACAAAATGACCATCTGGCCTACAAACTCAAGCTTACTCCTATTACAAGTAATCTAACACTCAGATGATGTCCAAAAAGCCTCCATATGTCGTCTACCTCAACGCCGCTCACACGGTCTGGCAGGTCCAGATGGCTCGCACGGAGGTAGCAGCCTAAGTAGGGTGAGACAAAGTTCAGTAAGGAAAATATGCAACTAAGGTCACAACACAAGCAACCTGTCTAGTAAACCTGACCTCCCTCATAAGTCATAGATTATGCATACCTAAACCCCTTAAATTACCTTTGTTACTCTAAATGTCGCGCCTCGACCCGCGAAAGCCCAACCGGGCCGGGCGACACGAACCGAAACCTAAGGAAACGCGGAAAAATTTGCCGATGGTTCCCTCTAACCTATTGATCTCCCTAACAATTCACCAAAAACACCCTCAATTAAAAGATAATAAATTAAACAAACCTCGAACTCAAGATTACAAAACCAAAACAGTTTAATATACAAATCCTCGAAGAGTGGAAGATCCAAATACAACATTTAATCTCGTAGGAGACTAACTAACAAGGTTTAAAGTAGTAAAAGATCGCCACCTCTCAGACCCCGCCTGGTGCTGCCGCACCGCCGACCAACTGTCCGGTAAGGGCCACCGAAGAGGAGCTAGTGCCTGCACCTACAAAACGCAGTCCGGGTAGGAGTGAGCAACTAAGCTCAGCAGGGAAACTACACCACGACACTCAAAAGGAAGAGGGAAACGTAACAGTGTCGCCCTCAAGTAAGACTTGGGTGTATACAGAGTCCCCATAACCCCACCGCGTGTCCTTGAGGCCCACGATCATGGTGTTTCAGAAGAACTGGTCACATGATAGGTCGCACTCAGTAAGCAGGAAACAACACTGCTGGCTCACAAGCAGGGAAACGACACTACAGGAAGGAAATGGTACTGCTGAGTAGGCAACCTCTCTACTCAAGAGTCAACACAGTGGGACACCGGCTACACCTCAGCATCCGACTCGAGATCGACACGATCTCTACAATCACCAAGCAACAGGTGTAGCAGTCATGTGAGGGCCCGTCCCTCCGACCTGGCTCGACCGCGTGGGTTGAGAGGCGGTTTCCTGTTGGTTTGGTTCCGCGTCGGGTACGATCGGGCGATCGTATGGCGGTTTGGACCCCGGGGGCATTTTGGTAAATATGCCCTCTGGTGGTCGGTTTCACACCCGCGTTTCACACACGGCCTTGGATTGATGTATGTATTTGATTAGAATCTCTAGGGTGCGTCCGATCGAAAGATCGGAGCTCGATCGGGAAAGATCGAATCGGACGGCTGAGATAAATCCGGATTTCTATATAAGCCCTGTCCCTTTCTCTCTCTTTCCTTCTCTTCTCATGTCGTTTTCTCTCCTTCTCTCTCCTTCGGCTGAGCTAGAGCTTGGAGACGCGGCTGTCGGAGCGCAGATCTTGGCGGCTCGACTGGTTGGACGCGTGGAGGAGCTGCCCTACTTGCTTAGGTAGGTGTTTCTACCTCGATCTTAGGATCGGGTTCTCCTAGGATAGGTTTATTGCCTTTTTGTTGTAGGAATACTTGCTAGAATGCGATGTAGCTCTTTGTGCATGTAGTGTGGAGGATTTGAAGTATTCCTATCTCGCATTTTTGGTATTCCAACGGTTGGTTTCCGTATTATCGCCGTTTTGTCGGCTTTCGTCCGTTTTGACCTAGATAGGAGATTTAACCATCAAAAACTGGATTTTTTGCGTTCCATTAGCTTCCCCATTGTTAATTACACTTGCTTGTAAAATTTCATTAACTTCCAACTTGATTTGATCCTTGAAATCCAAAGAATTGGATTTTCGGCACTGTTTTGATGATGTATCGACCGTCAAGTATTGATTTGATCATTGTAAAATTTCATTAGCTTCCCCATTGTTAAGGCTCGACGGTCGAACGGTGCATCGACCGTCAAGTATTGATTTGCTCTTTCTGGGTCTGACGGTCGACCGTCGGATCGACCATCGCATCATCCGTCAGGCTCTGTCGGGATTTTGGCCTCCCACGGTCGATGGATCGATCGACAGCGGGCTTCCACCCTTTTTCTTCCCACCTCACGGTCGATCGGCGGATCGACCGTCGCATCGTCCGTGAGGCTCTGTCCCGTTTTGGGCTTCCCAAGGTCGATGAGTGGATCGATCGTCGCCCTTGGGGTTTTCCTCGTTTTGGTCCCACGGTTGACCGCCGGATCGACTGTGACATCGACCGTGGCCTCACGGTCGACCGTTGCATCGACCGTGGGCCCTTGAGCAGTGTTCTCTGGTTTTTCTTGGATGGCTTTCACTTGGGTTTGATAGCTAAACATGTTGGGAGGTTGGTATGAGGTTTTCATGAAGTTTTCAAGGGATTTCCATTGAGATTAAGGATTGAATCGCATGTTGATTTCCTTTGAGTAAATTGATGATGTGGCTTGCTTTTAAATACATGTGTGGTTGGTATTTAATTGCTTAATTGTTTGCTTAGTCATTAGCTAGCTATGAGTGCTAGCTAATGTGGAATTGTGGAACCTTAGCCTCTTGCCGGCGAGTGCCGAAGGCTATTGTATATACGTTGAACTTATAACTGATGATGTGGCATGTAGAGACATCTAGGATCGATGTTTGCCTAGGCTCATGCATTGTGTGCATTAGAGGCATTTGAGGTTAGGCGGGCGATGGTTTGGGTCACCGATCCGAGGCTCTCGGGTAGCTCGGATCTAGCCTTAGGACCGTGGCTGGATAGTCAGGAGTAGGGTGTGATCTTGCATCATCGAATCTCTTGTTGTTGAGGATTATTGACGATAGTTGACTCTGATCATTGTTTGGGGTTTAGAGGTCGTGTTGTCTTCCAAGGCCAAGTGCTAAGGATGGATGTCGGTGCGTTCTCGACGTGGTTCCCCAAGGTATGGTTTTCCTGGTTGGGTAAGGGTGATCCTGCATATTACTGTTCCTTAGCCTCCTGGTAACATGTTCAGGAGAGAGGTTTCATGACAGGAGCCTTTGGGACATCGACAGGGTTGTGGGACCCGTGGCATCCGTTAGACTTCAGCGGGAAGGCAACAATGTTGTTGCTTTCCTCCTTTCAGTATGCCGTAGAGTAGAACCCTACTGAGCTTATCGTTCACTCCTATCCGGGCTGCGTTTGCAGGTGCAGGCGGCAGTTCTTCGTCTGTGGAGCCGGCGGGATCGGCCTTTGGCGGCACGAGTACATCCAGAGGAACTTGAGGTTTTGCTGGAGGATAAAACTGTTGTACCCCTTTTTGATAATATATATGTTGTAAACATTTCGAGGGCTTTTGGGATTATGTATTATATCTATCCTTGGAAGATTTTGTATCAAATATTGAATTGTACAACTGATGTTATATAAATTGAATAGTTGTCTACCTCTGGATTATATTTTGTTTAAATTTATCCGTCTTTCCGCATTTGTATCGCGCCAATTGAAGATGAATAGAGATAGGAACCCTCATGCCTCGTCTTGGATGGGTTTTCTGGGTCGGGGTGTGACAAGTCATCTAGGCCTATCATCAAATTTGACTGTACACCACAATTCAAACCGGGTCCAAACTACCCAACCCCCATCCTAGGGCTAAATCCGAGCGTCCAGCCTCAGGACGGTGACCCACAAATCGCCCACGCCCTAACCATACAACTAAGGCACAACAGAGATGCATGCGAAGACATACGCATAGAGAACAGTGAAAGCATGCAGCAGTATGTGATGATAGCATAACATGGTCTGGGCTCGGCACACTGCCGGTTCGGGGTGGTGAACATGTATTAAAGGTCTGGAACTGCTGCAGTGGTACACCACCAACTACCAGCCAGTTCACCAGCAACCTGCATCGGGATGCAGCCCCACAACAACAACAGAGCCAAACCACGCATGTAAAAGCCCTTGACGCACGCCGACATGCAAGGCTATGGAAAGCAATAGGCCTACTCACCCACTTATTCTAAACATCCAAGGACTCATCACTCTCCTAGTTCACCACTGCCCCTAGTATGGGGCTAGCATGCTTAAGAGTATGTACAAGATATAAAGATATAAGGAAAATTGTACATACAAAGCCCCGCGGGCAAAACCAATGAAAACTCTTCTCTGCCCCCAAAGGATCGATCTTTTCCCAAGGAAAGATCGATCTTTTCCCAAGGAAAGATCGATCTTCCAAGTAACAGAGAGCCTTCCCTTCCTGTCGAGCCAAAGAAGATCAATCCTTCCAACCAGGAAGATCGATCCTTCCTCCCAGGAAAATCGATCATCCTCGCGATAGAGGGCACCCTCTTGCCGCGCCAAGGAAGATCGATCATCCTCACCATATGATCGATCATGCTCGGGTTCAGCATGACCACCAATGAAGGATCGATCTTTCTCCCAGAAAGATGCATCTTGCTGGGTTCACCGGCGAACCACCGGCGAGAAATACCGTCGGAAAACTCCACCAAATCCCACGAAACATTAGGATCTTGTAGTACGAAGGACCACGAGTCCAAAACTTGTGGTGTCGCTTAGGACAACTACTCATGCTACACCATCAGAGTCTTCGGAGATGACGATGAGTCCCTCTACTTCCCAGAAAAAGAGAAGGTTGAAGTCCACAAAATCGTCACCTGCTTCAGGCTCCGACTTCCAGACTCCCAACCCTCACAGCCAAGAGGAAGGGACCAAGAACCACACCAAGAAATGCAAAATAATGTAAACTCAAATGAGTCTGTCAAGTATAATGTAATGTCTCACTTAAAGAAAGTACCTGAATTGCTTAGTATGTATGATGCTCTATGTCTATCTCATGATCTTCGAAAATCTCTTATAACTGCACTAACGTTTCCTAATGACTACCGGGCAGATATCCTTCAAACAAGTATCCCGATAGTGGAAGGTTTAAATATAGAGTTCTCCGACAATGACTTGTTACTCGGTAGAAAGCCCTACAATAGACCCCTGCTAATGACTGGCAATATCGATGACATACCCACGTCACGAGTTATCTTAGATTGTGGATCAGCTATTAACTTGCTACCACTCAAAACACTCCGCGACTTAGGGTATGATATGAACGATCTAACATCGAGTAACATTGTAGTCCAAGGCTTTAACCAAGCAGGACAACACGTGTTAGGATCCATACGTCTAACACTAAAATTTCAGGACTTGGCCACAAGTGTCGTCTTCTATGTTATCGACGCTCAAACTTCTTATAATGCGCTGCTAGGAAGACCTTGGCTCCATGAGTATAAGGTCGTTCCTTCAACGCTACACCAATGTTTCAAATACAAAACTCCAGAAGGCGATGTTAAAAGGGTGTTCGCGGACACAAAGCCATTCACCCCGGAAGAAGCATTTTTCGCAGATGCCAAGTTCTACCTAGAACCACCGCTGAAGCCGAAGAAGCTAGACCCCACACCTTCAGCAGACATGGGCTTCACGGAAAGATTCACCATAAAAGTTCAGCAAGGGAAGAAGCCTCCTCAGAAGAAAAAGATGTACCGCTATGTGTCATGCAGTCAAAGGAGACCTGGATACCCAATATTCACCATTATCGAAGAAAGGCTTTCTAAGTCCCTTCTTCATGAATTTCCGGTACCACTCCCAAAGATCCTTCCTTCACAGATCAAACCTCTACCAACTAAAGGGAAAGGTCATGTGGATCAAGAATTGGGTGACGAAGTTGAAGGGGGAGCGGAATACAAGCAACCCATCAAGTTTGTACAAGCTTCTCCGATTGTGTCGGATCCAAATACCGCAAACACAATCCTCCCCGTACCCTTTTATGACCCAAAACCATTGCATATGATCTCTCAAATGAGATATGATATAAACTCGGACGAAGGGTTATGCGAGGGCCGAGGAAAAAGACAACCCTTTGAGGACATTCTTTTAGAAGCATAAAGAAAAGCCATTCGCTACGAGAAAAACTTAGTATTTGACAGAGCAGGACTCGGATACGAGTTCCAAGTATGCGCCACTTCTGCAGAGTTCGTTGATCTCCAAGAAGCACCACCGCAGCTTGAAGATGGTGGTCAGGAAACCGTCGACGACGTAGATGAAGTAAACTTGGGCACAGAGGACGATCCTCGCCCAACTTTTATCAGCACTCACATGACACCGAACAAGAAGAACAAGTTCACTCTTCCTCCGTCAAAATCATGATATATTTGCTTGGAGCTACAAGGAGATGCCGAGTTTGGATGTTGACATAGCCGTCCATCATCTTTCCATCAAAGAAGACGCATGCCCCATCAGGCAATCCCAGAGGCGCTTCAGACCCGAGCTCACCCCAAAGATTATAGCTGAAGTAGACAAGCTTATCAAGGCAGACTTCATACGAGAAGTCAAATATCCAAAGTGGCTCGCAAACAATGTTCCTATGAAAAAGAAGAATGGGCAACTTAGGCTTTGTATAGATTTCGGAGATCTAAACAAAACTTGTCCAAAAGATGATTTTTCGTTACCCATAACTGAACTCATACTTGACGCCACTACCGGCCATGAGATTCTATCCTTTATGGATGGGTATTCGAGATACAATCAGATAAAGATGGCCTCCGAAGATAAAGAGCTCACTGCTTTTCGCACACCGAAGGGCATTGTCTGCTATACAGTGATGCCTTCCGGGTTAAAAAATGCCAGAGCAACTTATCAAAGAGCCATGACAGTCATCTTCGATAATCTACTTCGTGGACTGCTACGTCGACAACTTGGTGGTGAAAACAAAACACAAACAAGATCATTTCGAGCATCTGACTAAAGTCATTGAGAGCATTAGACCCCACAACTTGAAGATGAACCCCATGAAATGTGCATTCGGTGTTACGTTGGGCAAACTCCTTGGGTTTGTGGTTCACAAGCGAGGAATTGAAGTGGATCCTGCCAAAGTTAAAGCGATTCTGGAGATGCCTCCACCATGGAATCTTCGCGAACTTAAGGATCTTCAAGGTCGGCTCGTGTCTCACCCTGACCCAGAAAACCCATCCGGTCTGAGGCGTGAGAGTCCTAAACTTTAGAAACAAATGGTGAGAGCCTCCCCTGTGGATATCACTTTTAAAACCTGATGCACAATTATAATATTCACAACTAAATTACACCATCCTATCACCAAATCATAATACTAATAACTAACAGCTACAAACCTTAGTAGCATCAAATGATACAATAATAATATAAGTCATCTAAGTACAACAATCTTTATCAATTTATATCAATTTGGAGCACAAATGCTTTTCTCCTCAAGATTACACCTTATACATTTATTCCAGATACAAATACAATTTAAAGTTGTACATAAATTGAATTGAAAATAAGTTGATGACGATTCCTCGATTTCATGCACCACCAAGGGGAGTGCCACTTCCAATGCCACAACTACCTGAAAAAG